>CM057340.1:249166100-249766100 GCA_030015575.1 Agapanthus africanus | reverse complement strand
GTTTCTGCTTCTGCATCAGACCTTTTGTACAATGGGTTGACAAGGAGGAGCATTTTCATCTTTCGCAGTTTGTTGAAGAAGGCGTTGCGTCCTAGCTTTTTCGTAGATGGCCATTTCGCGATTATGGTCGTCTCGAACCTTTTGACCTGCTTCCCTTATAATCTTGTCCATTTGTTCTTCGAATGACGGACTGGGCATTTTCATGGCAGGAGCTTGTTCTGGTTCAGGGTTAGCATATTCCCACCGAGCATCTCCTTCTTCATCAAAGTCGTGTATGACGTAGCAGTTGCGGAGTAGCTCCTGTTTCTTGGATTGAACATACCCAAGCCCGGTCGTTTCCATTCTTCTGTTGGGCAACTTTCGTTGAGTCCCAGGAATGTTCCAGATCCTGCCATAGAACTTAGCTTTCCGAGCGGCCTGTTTGAAAGGTACGCCTTGGCGTATTAACAGCCTTTTTAGTCCGTTCGTGTAATATCTGGGCAAATGGATGGGCTGGAGCCTATCTAGCGTAGAATCCACGCCATGCCATATTTCCTTCTCCACTTTGGTCTCCCCGGATCGGTAGAATAGGATCGCCTTTTCACCTTTTTGTATGGGAGGGACGTAGAATGTCTGTAGTTCTTCCACACTGTAGGTATCAAGCGCGTCTAGATCTTTATGATGCTTTGGCGGAACCATGGAAACTTGCAAACTTTGCTCTTCATCAGCGAATGTTTGTATTGAAGGACGAGCAGATAATATAGCATTGATCTCATCTTCCGAGTCGCTGCCGAAGATTAACTAGGAGTGCACGGTCTCGGCTTGTTGTACTGGGGCGGACCTGAGTAAACTATCTCTTCTTCCTCCTCGGTGTCGCTCCTGAAGACCGGAATGGTGGTGATTGCTTTGTTCTTCGGTTTGTGACATCTTTCCGTGTCCTCAAAGTCTGGCAAGAAGTATTTTGCATCTTCGTACTTGCGGACTTCATTCACGGAGAATGGGTTTAACTCTCCTGTCACAGTATACTCGAGACCATCTTTGAAATACTTCATACACTGGTGTTGTGTAGAAGGGATGATGTTGTACTCGTGTAACCAGTGCCGACCGAGCAAAGCATTGTAGCATGTCTTGGCGTCAATGACATGAAATTTAATATCAGTGACAAGTAACCCAAAGCACAGTGTCAATATTACTGACCTAAGCGTCCGTGATGACTGAGAGTCGAACCCGGAGATGGTGATTTTATCACGAGCGAGGTGTTGAACGCTCATGCAGATTTCCTTTAGCACCCTTACGTTAAGGAGATTTACGGAAGACCCATTGTCAACCAGGATTTTTCCTATCTTTATATCGTGAAAATATCCGGAGACATAAAGGGGATGGTTATGCTCGCACGTCCCAAGGAGGAGATCTTCATCACCGAAGGTGATATCGGGTGCGTGCATTTCTTCTAGCTCGTCCTTCATCCTTTCTTCGGCGAGGAAAGCTTGGAATTGCTCTGGCTCTTGTAGCGCCTTGATCAATGAATCTCTTGCTTCTTTGGATAATAAAAGGGCGTCGAGAATGCTAAGCTGCGAGGGTAGCTTCCTCAAGTGCGCCAGAACGTTGTGTTAGTTATATGTATGCCTTAGAGGCCATTACTATACATAGGATGTATATTGTAGTGGATGCTTGGACATATATAGGGAGGACTTTCTTGCTCGACATGATAGTATGCTATCTGGTTGCTCTTTACCTTAACGTGTACATTGATTGTCTCTCTGTTACATGTTGGTAAAGCCCTTAGGATGTGTACTTGACTACCTGGACTATGATGCGGATCATACTAGTGGGGACATGGTAGTCCATAAGTACATCCTTCAAAGTCCCTAGTCGTGGGTGTATCGAGACGGGGCATCGATATACCAGAGTAAACTAGCGTATACCTTCTCGACCCATACAGATGGGCGATGGATGATCCCATATCCATTGGTGTTTGACATCAGAGATGATATACGGGTGCTCAGTGAAGACTGGGTACACTGGACGGACTCGCCGAGAACTCCCAGATGGTATTATACCTTACGTCAGATGGCAGTTCTCTGGTGACACTGGTACAGAGTAGTCTGTTAACCCGAGATCGTCATAGAGTCTTGTGTGGTTCCCACTGTGCTTTGATTTCCACTTTACCACGTCCAAGAGGGCGTGCAAAACGGTGGTTTTTGGGTACAGTCCCGATTCACATGGAGGCAATGAGCGATAGGAGGGGATTCGTCTCTCCCGGTATAGGGAGTTGATGTTGCGCTGTGTTCGATTGGCTATAACCGGAAATCCCTGGTCAGGGTTTCTGAGATTTACTGGTAAGTGTTACCAGTAGTTTATCGAATTGTTATAGACCTCATATTGACACGACTTATCGAGCTATTGGGGTCTGACGTTTACCACCCCTAGGCGAGATATGCGACATATCAGACGACGAGACCGGACTGTACGGTAAGTGTTACTGGTTGGATTTACAGGAGTGTGAGCGGGCTTGCTCGTCGATCTTCTGATCGCTCAATACCCGGGTGGCCGTTACGTTTAGCAGACCGCTTGCGGCTTGTGGGTGTTTGATATGATCATCATCTGCTGCCGGCGTATTGACGAGTCTTTAGAGTCCTACACAGAGGTTTCCTGGCTCAAGCGAAACGAAATAGGAGCGCATAAGAGATATGTGCGTGACCGAGAATAATGCGTGTATGTGATACCGTATTCTATTTTCGCGATGAATGTATCGATTGGTTGTATGCGATATAACCTAGTTATCGAATCAGATTGATTCGATAAGTCGATACATTGGACACTAGTCGGTTATATGCGACATGACCGGATCATTGAATCAAGTGTTGATTTAATGATTTAATGTATAATTATATATTTGATATATTACTTTGCATTAACTAGTATTGGTTCACTTTAAATGGATTTTCTCACTTGAAATGCACATTGTATATGTGATATACTTTTGTGCACTTGTTTGTATCATGTTTGATGATACAAGCTCACTTGGGTTTGTGTAAAGAATTAAACCATGGTTATATGAATGGTTAGGGTTTTGATTATTTACTTACTTATTTATTTATTTATTTATTTTGGAAAAGAATATGATATGGTGGCTTTCTTTGTTTGCTTGATGAAGCTTCATGAAGCTTTGAACAAGTCCACCATATTTGTCTCATGCTTAACCCTAACCATTCCCACTAACCATAGTCTATTCTCTACACCTAATCACGGTTGCCATATGATAAGTATTGATATTATTTTCTATTTTGAAAATAACTCATCATATTATCTTCTTCTTCTTCTCTTTCTTCAACATGAAGAAAGCTTGCCTCCATCAATGGCAACTTGAGAAAAAGAGTGAGAAATCCAATTCTAAATCGAACCCACTTCCTATTTCTTCATCCTCTACCTCTTGCCAAGTAGTATAGGGTGTTTTCTTCACAAGTTTCATGACTTGGTGAAGTGGGAGCTTGATCTTGTGATGCCTCGACGTAGATCATCTTCGGCATCGAAGTCGACGACCTAGCCCGACCATTTCTCCGATGAAGCCGACGCTAGAGCCCGGTATTCGATTTGAACAGCAAGGAGACTTCATCATGGAGCTATGGAGGTGGAAGACCGGATCTACAAAGGTTGTATTTCCGTTCACTTAGTTAAGTTGTTAACTAGTTGCATCGCAACACCTAAAATTCTAGTTAACGATCCGTATTAGGGTTTCTCGGCACATGAAAAATTTAAAATTGGCATGGTTGATGCCTTGTGAGACCTCATTAGCGTGCCTAGGAACCCTACAGTGGTATCAGAGTCTAGCTAGAGCCTTAGGCGATGCACAGACGGAGTTTGAAGTCCGATCGAACCGAAACCCTAAATCCAATTTGCTCTCTGGACTTTTTTCAAAAACTGGGTTTTTTCCAGATTAAAAATTCTTAAAAAATTCAGCAGGAAGATTTAAGAATTATGGTGCAAAACGAGATCCTAATTCATCTAAACCGCCGCGGAACGGCGGCAGAAGCATGCCTTCTGCGGCGGTTCCGCGGCAGTATTGTCATATTGACCAATAAATTTTGCACAGTAATTCCTCTAATTTGGTGCTGTATTTTCTGGGTTTTTTTTAATATTTATTCAAGAATTGAATATTCTGGGTTGTATTGGGAGTTCGGGGATTCGATCGGATTATCAAACTTTGTCTAGGTGTCTTCCGGATAATTTTTGAATATGTTAAAAAGTTCGACCGGATATAAATACCCACTTTTTCCCCTGCCGGGAAATTTCCAATTGTTGGATTTTTCCGTAGTTTAATGACGTTCTAAATAGTGCAAGTAACGCGATGGTCCCTCTAGAAGACAACAAACCTTAACTCGATTATGTGACCGTCTTGAACTGCCCTTTGAACCTTCGGGTTTGGGGCAGTACGGCGTGCCACATGTGAGGCGTTGGCTTGACCCTTCTACGGCTGGACCGTTGGTATTGAGGCATGAACTGGATGTTTTTTAAACTTGTTTCATGTGTTGAGCTGTTTCGGGAAAACATGGGTGTTTGACTGTTCGATCGGAAAGTTTAACATTTTCTAATTATCTGGAATTTGATACAATAATTGGAATTCATAAGTAGTTATGAGATAACTGAATGAATGTTATAAACATAGCAGTTTAGTCTCACTTGATCGGTTGCTACGGAATTTTGATGTGATCAAAAGTCCGTCGCAATCACGTAGCGTATGCGGATACTCGCCGGGTAAACTTAATAGACAGCTACATCCCATAGCCCCGACCAAGTGACTGTAGGAGAACCCCGTCGCCGAAAGCATCCGTTCGGGTGCTCGCGGCAGCGGTGTTCCGCCTTGGTGCACTTCATCGACGGCGTCGGGGGTGCGGCCGCCTACTAAACTTTGGGACAAGCATTCGATCAGGATGTCGGGAATCTTGTTGAATTTCCTGACTTGATATTGAAAAGTGTTTTCGATTTTGAGACTAAAATGCGGGGTTTATAATTGTTAGGCATGCGATGTCTAAGGAATTCATTTGATTAGGCATGCGATGTCTAAAGAGATTGCGGATTCCAACTGTTATAGTTTTACACTTTCTTTTCTGTGACCGTAAGTGTAATATGTGATATCGCCGGTTTCGTTGCTATATGTCAACGACAATTGGGATGCGCATATTTACTTACGTTGATGACATGTGTTGTTATGTGTTGCTGGATATGTTATATTGGATCGTCGTGTTTGAATAGCCGGGGGTTTTTATGTGAGATGAGTGTTTTTCATTTTCATTCATGTAAAAACTTGTATGTAATATTCTTTTATTGGGGCACTTCCAGGTTGCGGAAGATGTCACCCTTTGTATATTATTTACTTTTCCGCACTAGGATAGACCCAAGGAGGGGAGCATAAGTAACCGGGTTCTGGAGTCCAGTGGGAGACCAACTCGAGGAGTCGAGTCCGGGTCTCCTAACTCTAGAATTGGTAGGGTTGCTTGCCGCTCTCGTAGGGGTCTAGGGGTGTGGGTTTGGCTATTCATCGCGACCGTGGAATCCGTGTTTTATACTGGCTCGTATTGAAAACACGGACGCCTAGCATATCCAATATTTCATATGATTCTTCTGCTGCGATATCTGTGATGTGATCATGTGATGTTCTGTGATAAATACTGTATATAGTATATATGATATATTATATAGACATTACTTATGTTTTACACCCGCGCTAGCCCTGCCCCGCTCTGCCATTAGTTACCTAACCTAACGGTGCACGAGGGGACATCGAGGCCAATGCGGATGGCATAAGTGTACGTCGTATTTATCTGTGATGTTTAGGTACTTATATGATGGGACTTCATTAATAAGATTAATGAAATAAAAGAAACCTAAAGATGTTGTAGAATTGAATTTCAAAATAAAACAGATAGCTACAGTTCTTGCTTTGCACAGCGGTATATATGATATATCCTGCACCTTATTCGATGAGGAAAGGACCGAGATCCCTTCACCGGGAATGACTCCTTTAGCAATAACTGGCAGATGCTACACACTCGATTTGTCTTTTGATAGCTTCTATAGTTTCTGCTTTGCACAGTGATATATATGATATATCCCGCACCTCATTCGACGAGGAAAGGACCGACGATCCCTTCACCGGGAGTGACTCCTTTAGCAAAACTAGAAAAGCCTCAAAAACAATCCATTTTAAAATCATTTGATTCTACAACGATATCAAGTTCATTACGCAATAGGTTTTTAGAAAAACCTGACGTAGCCCTCCGTCATTTCAGATAAGTAGTAGTTAGTATTCGTGCTGCGTTTGTTGGCCTTTGTAGTGTGCGGTAGCTGGCTGGTGCTTATCTGCTTATGCATATGATGCAGATTGGGTTAGGGTAGTCGTGCGACCTTGTTGGCCTTTGTCAAGGGCCGTGCGGGTGGGTTTAATTCAATCAGGAAATGACGGGTTGAACTTGACTAGCATCCTATGGTTTGTTGGCCTTTGTCAAGGTCATAGGAGGTTAGGGGCAAAATTATCGGGAATTTCAAGTGTTGAAATTTGCAATGAGATTGCATACCTTCTATGAGATAGTTGGATCCCGATACCCGCTGCGAGTAATTGTTACTCCTGGGAGAGTTTTACATATTACAATTAGCCGATCAAGTAGGTGTCTAGAAAGGTGTCAACGGGGTTACGCCTCTGGGAAAACGAGGTTTACTGTAATTAGGTTCGTGCGAAAGCACGGGGGACCTCCCTCAAAGTACCGACACTGGCCTGGCTGAAAGATTGGCGAACTTGTAGCGTGTAATTAATCCCGGCTAGCCTTTCCTTTTAGGGTTTGAAGGAAGATTTGATAAAAACAGTGGGAGCCATCCTGATTAGATAAAATAATAACCAATCTATTCTTGAAGGAGCGCACGCTGAGTGTTTTCTTCTCTCTCTCTCTAGGTAGCGACCATGTCACGCCTTAATCAAGATAATAATACGGAATATTGACCGAACCCGCTTGTTATACTGAGCTGGGGAACGTTGGTCCCGCTCCAACTTATAATTGTTATAAGACAGAGCATAAAATAGGGGAATACCAGATTTCCCGTGCCGCCCAAACGAAGAAAGTGCATGCTGATGCATCATCTTCGGGTGTGTTCATTACAAAGAACTGTTTCTCAGTGTCCTCTACGTCCTGGGTATTTGATACCGGATCAGGATCCCAGATATGAAATATGTTACATAGGGCTACAGAAAGGTAGAGAACTGAGAACGGGTGATAAGTTTCATGAGGCAGAAAACGGGGCAAGTGTTGCAGCCAAGTCTGTTGGTCACTGTCACCCTGTATTACCAATACATTGATTCTGAACGAATGTTATTAGATACCGAACCTGATATACAAAATCATATCGGTCTCTTTATTGGTAAAGAAATGATAAAATTTTGTATTGTTGGATAATGTTTTGAACATTTCCTATATCAAAAGTTGATCAGTTCAGGCACGTTATCTAAAAGCATTGATGTTCTAAATCAAACTACAGTTCTTAACACACACAAGAGGAAGAGTTCAGAAATGAACGAATTCTTCTTGAGGTATTGTAGACTAGGTCATATCAATGCGACCCGACTAGCTGAAGTTACTTAAAGATGCATATTTAAATCAGTTTGAATTTACATCTTGTGAAACTTTCCAGTCATGTCACAGAGATAAGATGACCACAGCTCTGTTTATTGGAAACAGAGAAAGAGTTAGTAAACTCTTGGGATTGATACATGTTGATGTATGTAAGGTCCCCTTTCTACACATGCCAGGAGCGGTTCTTTATACTTCATTAAATTCTCTGATGATCTCTTTTGATTCAGACATATGTTCTTGTTGAAACACAAGTCCGAAACTTTTGAGATATTCACAGAATATAAGTTAGAAGTAGAGAACCAAAATACGGGTATAAGTATTATGTCCTTTGATGAGATCAAGGAGGAGAATACTTGAGCACGGAATTCTTGGACTATTCTAAAGGAGAATGAGATTCTCTCTCAGCATTACTCCTCCGAATACACCATTGCACGATGGTATATCGGGGTGGAGCAGATACACCCTATTTGATATGGTGTGCTCTATGATGAGTGTTAGTTATATGTATGCCCTAGAGGCCATTACTGTACATAGGATGTATATTGTAGTGGATGCTAGGACATATATAGGGAGGACTTTCTTGCTCGACATGATAGTATGCTATCTGGTTGCTCTTTACCTTAACGTGTACACTGTTTGTCTCTCTGTTACATGTTGGTAAAGCCCTTAGGATCTGTACTTGACTACCTGGACTATGATGCGGATCATACTAGTGGGGACATGGTAGTCCGTAAGTACATCCTTCAAAGTCCCTAGTCGTGGGTGTATCGAGACGGGGCATCGATATACCAGAGTAGACTAGCGTGTACCTTCTCGACCCATACAGATGGGCGATGGATGATCCCATATCCATCGGTGTTTGACATCAGAGATGATATACGGGTGCTCAGTAAAGACAGGGTACACTGGACGGACTCGCCGAGAACTCCCAGATGGTATTATACCTCACGTCAGATGGCAGTTCTCTGGTGACACTGGTACAGAGTAGTCTGTTGACCCGAGATCGTCATAGAGTCTTGTGTGGTTCCCACTGTGCTTTGATTTCCATCTTACCACATCCAAGAGGGCGTGCAAAACGGTGGTTTTTGGGTACAGTCCCGAGTCACATGGAGGCAATGAGCGATAGGAGGGGATTCGTCTCTCCCGGTATAGGGAGTTGATGTTGCGCTGTGTTCGATTGGCTATAACAGGAAATCCCTGGCCAGGGTTGCTGAGATTTACTGGTAAGTGTTACCAGTAGTTTCTCGAACAGTTATAGACCTCATATCGACACGACTTATTTGTTGGAGATAGTGCCCTCAGAGTCAATTATTGGATCACAGGCACGTGATTGCAATGATTGAGGGAGGACCTATCCCGGTATGACAGTCTTACTCGAGATGATAGTATGCTATCTGGTTTACCTTTATCATCGTGTACTGCTTTAGGTGACCTGACAGGTCGCTATTGCACGTTGATAGAGCCCCTAGGATTCTTGCTTGACAACCAGCAGTATGAGGGCGATCATATACGTGAGAGCTGGGGTCTACATGTATATCCTTAAAAGGTCCCTAGTCGTGGGAGTTTCGAGACAGGGCATCGATTCTCCAGAGTAGACTAGTGTATACAGTCGAGACCCCGACGAGGGGCGGTGGCCGGTCTCACAAGCCACAGGTGTCTGTTGGTTCACCTAAGATGTATACAGGTGCTCATTGGGTTATGAGTACACCGGACAGGACTCGCCGGGAACATGCTAGTTGGTCTTATACCTGACGTCAGATAGCAGTTCCCAGGTGACATGTGTACAGGGTAGTTCATCGACCTGGGGATCGTCATTTGTCTCGTGTGAGTTCCCACTGTGCTTTGATTACTACCCTACCACGGCTCAAAGGAGTCGTGCAAACAGGTTTTAGTTGGGTACAGTCCCAAGCCACATGGAGGCAGTGAGCGGATCTTCGGGGGTTCGTCTCTCCCGGTATTGGGGGTGAGGTCGCGCTGTGTCTAGGAGAGCCATTACACGAAGTCCTTGGCCAAGGCAGGAGATTTACTGGTAGGTATTCCAGTAGTATCTCAGGGTGTTCTGGGCTACACTCCGACACGACTTGTACCGCTTTTGGGGGTCTGACTTTTACCCACCCCCTAGGCCCGACATGCGATGCTCATAGACGAACGGACCGGACTGTACGGATATTGTCACTGACAGGCTCAGTAAGGTGTCAGGATGAGTTCGCTCATCGACGTCCCTTTTAGTCAATAGCTGGTGGCCCGTTACGTATTGGCTTATACCTCTGACGTGCTAGTGGTTAAATCCACAGCCATAGTATTGACGAGTCTTTAGAGTCCACCACACTTTCAGTTACTCAAGCTTTCGGGCGAAACGCTGTAGAGGCCGTATGGAGATATGGCAGGGTCCGATCAGATACGTGCGGTATTGCACGGATCAGGATCGGACGGTTTTGTACTAGTGGCCGTATAGATATATGGCAGGGTTCGATCGGATACGTGCGGTATTGCACGGATCAGGATCGGACGAACATTACTAGCCGGCTTTGGTTTAAGCCGGATCCTAGTTTAGTACAGTGTAGATTTTGTCTCTTTGCATTTGTATCCGGACGGAATACAGATGCAGGTGTGTATGCACAGTATCGGGGTTTTCCTGTAATTTATTACGGGACCAGTTTTCTGGAGTTGCCAGTTTGCATTCCGTTTCGGCCGGTTTTCCTTTGTTCTTTCCCGGCCGGACTTTTCCGATGGAGGGGGTTATTTGCATGTTTGCAAATAACACTTTGTGGAGGGGTTTTATTGCAAAAGGATATATTATGATAGCTTCATTTCTTTTGCTCCATGCTTTTGCATTAATGGTGATTTGACATGAGGAGGTATGGGTTTTGTTGGTGGGGCGGCCACTGTTTGAGTGGAGTGAGGGGCCGGCCATATCATGTGAGGAGGGATGGAATGAATTAAAAATTGTGAGCTCATGAATTGTTTTTGATGGTTTGATAAATTAATATTTATATGATTGCATTGTGTTATAAAAATGAGTGTGCTGGAGTGAAACAAAGAGGAGATGAGGATTAAATTATTAGAGCTTGCTTGATTTCATTTTCTTCCAGTGAGTTTTTCTCTTGGTTGGCCGAGCTCACACATTCCCATTTTGCATGCTCAATTTCTCCATCAAGCATCCATGAAATTCTAGTGTACAAATCCCTCCAAATTGGCAACCTCATTAACCCCAAAAGAGACAAACTTCTACACTATTCTACAGCAAGTCTTGGACGCGTCGGCTAGCCAACTTCGCGCCCGAGTTGCCTCGGTATTGAGGTGGGAGCCCGTAAAAGATACAGGCGATGTGGTGCCCTTCCGGCGAGGAGGCGACGACCGGATTTTCCGCAGGAGATCGGGACGACGGCGAGAAGACCGGAGGACACGGATCAGTCGGTATATCTCTTCCCTTTCTTCTAGTTAGCTAGGACAAGTTTAATGGCCCGATCCGGAGTATAGTGCGCGGTGGTGCCGGTTTGCAAAGTTCGCAAAATTAAAGTTTATCACCACTTCCGCATCCGGCCGTCGGATTGACGGCCGGGGCGCCGCCGTGCACTTACAGTGGTATCAGAGCCTCGCCATTAACTTCGTCTAGCTTCGTTTGATGTGTTTTGCATTTCCGATCGACCAAAATTCCAAAACTTGCATTTTTCCTTCACATCAGTTTCTGTCGAAATTTTTTGAAGTCTAAAAATTTTTCACGTTGTCTCAGAATGATGTGCAGGGAGTTCTAAGAACTCTGGGAAAATTCGAGACAGTGATCCCTCAGGTAGAGCGCGGAACCGCGGCAAAACCCCCCTTGTTGCCGCGGTTCCGCCGCAGGATGATGGGATCAATGCTTCCAATTTCTCCTGTGGGCTTCTAGGCTTATTTTAGGGGTTTTGGAATATTAAAATTGGGCCCAGATTTTCTGTGAGTGCTACAGTTTTGTTTGGGGGCCCACTTGTTAATTTTTGGTCAATCGGAAAGTTTTAAACACATTATTTCACAGTATTTACATTATATCTGCGACCGTGAATGTCACTCGATCGGTAAATCCGGTCTAACTGCTATAGCCCGGTTAGACGGATTTGCGAACGTGACTTTCACGTTGATGTTCTGTGTTTTGCTGTGATGTTGCGGATCGGTCGTGGGGGATAGCCTGGATGCAATGGTAGTACAGTTGTGGTTGTATTATATACATTTGATATTGCGGGGCGAGCGTCCGACATGTGGACTGCCGTCACTGCCTGTTTGTATTATTCTTTTGGGGCACGACCTGGTTGCGGTCGATGTACCCGTTGTATGTATATTTTACTTTCTGTACTAGGGTTACCCCGCGGAGGGGTGCACGGATAGCCAGGTTCTAGAAGGCAACAAGCCCGCATCTCATGGCATTGGGACGGAGGGGGCTTTACTCCAGGATTGGCTGGCTATTCGCCGCACTCGTAGGGGGTATAGGATTTCATTGCACAGGCTATCCACACGACCAGGGGAACGTCGGGTTTCAGTAGTGGCTCTGTGAAACCCGGGGATCCCAGATATCTGTATTGTTCTGTGATGCTGTACATTTCTGTGATGTTGCATTTTATTCACGCCTTGAGCGAATATAATATATATTGGTATATATATTAGTAGATGTTGTATATGTTTTTCATCCGCGCTAGTCCAGTCCCCGCTCTGCCGTTAGTTAGCTAACCTAACGGGTGATGACGGGACCCAGTGGCGAATGCGGATGGCATATACGTACGTCAGTATATTTTCGTTCTTTGTGGTGTGATCAATTGATGGGAATGCGTTGATTCGGATCAATGCAAGTTAAACAAACCTAATCTGATGTTGTTGGAACACTTTTCAAAAGGCTGTTATTGCAAGGACGTTCACTTTTGTTTTGCATCGTGGTATTCATTTGGAATATCCTGCTCCTCAGTCGACGAGGCAAGGGCCGAGATCCCTTCACCGGGAGTGACCCCTTGGACAGAAGTTTGCGTCAGGGCACTAACTTCACTATAGCCGATTACTTTTGCTTTGCATCGCGGTATTCATTTGGAATATCCTGCACCCCATTCTACGGGGAAAGAGCCGAGATCCCTTCACCGGGAGTGACCTCTTTAGTAAAGGTTTTCGTCACTATATTTTCTAAAAAGCTATCCGTTCCTTCAACGATATCAAGTTCATTACGTTAAAGGTTTTCGCCAGAAACCATTCGTAGCCCTCCATCATTTCAGTTAAATATTCGGTAGTATTCAAGCTATGTATTTTGACCTCACGCCAAGGCATAGTGTTTGGTAGTTGCCGGGTATCTATCTGTTGCATAGATAGATGCGTTGGTTTGGGACAGTCGTACTACTATTTTGGCCTACGTCAAGGGTATGTACGGGTGGGTTCAAATTAACCTGGACAATGATGGGTAGAACTTGACATGTGACTTATGATATTTTGACCTCACGCCAAGGTCATAAGAGCATGGGGTAAAAATCACATCGGGAGTTTCAAAAGAACTGAAACTTGCCAGATATGCGCATACCTTCTGGAGTGTGATACCGTGAGCGGATTCCGTCACGTCATCATGCGATGATAGTTGGATCCCGATTCCCACTGATGAGTTAGTTTACTCTTCGGGTGACCCCGACTAATTCTTCTTTCAGGTTTGGAGGAGAATTTGAGGTACAGTGGGAGGTTTCCAGATTAGATAAATTGGTAACCATTCTGATCTTGGTTAGAGTGCACGCTGAGTGTTTCTTTTCTCTCTCTCTCTGGCAGCGACCATTGACCCGACCCTAAGACTATGACTCAGTGACCAAGTTGACCGAACCTTCTTAACACTGGCTTTTGGATTGTCAGAGTTGCAGACCTCATTGCCACTCCTACTTTTACCCTTTTCTCCAGGACACCCCGTATTACTACGAACGTCCACTTCCATTGGACAAAACCATCGTATGGTTAGATACGAACTCGAAGGAATTCGAGGATGGTTTCCGGTTCTGGAGAAAACGGATAGGATTATTCAGTTGTCTTTTCCCTTTTACCTTCTCTCAAGTTGTGAGTACTCCTTGGTTTAGGAGATAGTACACCTATTATGCAAATTGGATAGTCTTCTTCCAAACCTTAGGCTGGTGCCGACCGGTAGGGAATGAAGAAAACCAATTAGCCTAAACGGTGTACAGAAGGTATTAAGATTAAGACAAAGCAAGGGATTAGTAAGAAGGCAAAGTAAATTGCGACTGATATTCACGAACAAACCAAGTATTTCTTCGCCAATCCTAAATCACCTTTGTATTTCTCCAGGACACTCCGTATCACTACGAAGATCCACAGTTTATTGGATACTCCATCGTATGGTTATATACGAACTCGAAAGGAACTTGTTCCAGTTCGGGGATGGATTCTGGTCCAGGAGAAATAGGAATAAGGTTTATTCGGTTGTCTTTTATCTTCACCTTCTCTCGCATTGCGAGTGCTCCTAGGACTAGGACAGTACACCCATTATGCTTATTGGATAGTCTTCTTCCAAACCATAGGCTGGTGCCGAACGGTAGGGAAGGAAGAAAACCATTTGGCCTAAGGGGTGTGCAGAAGGTAACGACTAAAGACATATAAAGGGATTTGGAGAGGTGGGAAAGAATTATGCGGTTGTAGTTGTGAATCTGGATAATGGTAGAGGCATTACTAGGAATACCAGGATACCCCATCGAAACATTTTAATGTTTCAGTTCAACTGTGTACTGTTAAAGGAAAACTGATTTCCAGATTAGACACTTGCTCCAGGGTATGTATTTACCAGGTTTGATTCTCACATCTGTATGGTTTTACAGATAATGAGTGGGAGTAAGTTATTGGGAATTGGGTGATCATCCTCATTATATCGGGATTCGTTGTAATCGGTGATATTTGAGGAGATCACCTGGGATGTTTGCCGGTCGGCAAATATTTGGTTTTGAATATCCGCTGTTGTGCACCAATTTCAAATTGATATATCTGTACGTCTATTTTCATAGAGTGAGATATACCTTTTGATATTATGTCGATGACATTTACCTATATCAGTGGATGGTTAGGTAAGGAGCATTAAACAGCGGTGTAATTCTTCTTAACCATAAGTACATTTTTCAACCTACGACACACAGTGAAAGAGTTGTTAGACTCGGCGGACTTATACAGATTATTGTATGTTGTCCAGTGTCCATTAGGACAGAGGGGTTGGTCCTCATACTATGTTCTGTTTACTTTTAACTTCTCTAGTTCTTAGACATGTGTTTCGTAGAAACACAGGGTCTAAGTTTTGAGGAGTTATAGGTATTTGAATAGAGTAGAGAACCAGGTGTAGCAAGTATCGGGATTCTTCAAGGTGATCGAAGATGTAGATACTTGTGTATGGTATTCGGTTGATAGTAATGATAAAGAGAAATTGCTTCTCTTTCAGGTTACTCATAATTGGAAGCATTCCTAAGTTGAGTAACGCTGATCGGCCTCTCTCCATTTAGTTGACATGCACTGGAGACAGCTGCATGATTTGAATCTGGTTCAATTAAATCAGTGCCTCTGGTTCTATATTGGATATAGTACAGTTCATATCTTAACATTGTTAAGGTACGGGGAGTTGTCCGGCTTATGATTAAAACCAGACTCTGGATAACTCAAGGCACGTTTCTGTAATGGCTGTTTGTGGGTTGACCCAGGCTATGACGAGGGTTGATTTTCTACCATAAGAAAGATCAATAGTGATATTGTTCTTGACTCGCCACAGTTTTAATAAAAATGGATTTTTTCAAAAACAGTAGTGGGAGTATGGTAGAACTGGAAGTGATTCCAGAACCGCAAACGATTACTGAAGATTTGATAAGGAACCTAAAGATTCAATCTGATTTGACATTCCATTGGCCACTCCGCAGATAAGGTGGGTAACTTCAGGCACCCGAGAGGTACTCCGGTAGCCTCAAGGACGGTGACAGGGAAGTTCTTGTTTACCCACACTTGCCATTGCTGTTGTTCCAGGCTGCGAGACCCGGTGGGAGGATGAGTATAGCGTCGTTCTAAACTAACTTTAGAAGTGCACATCTATATGACTCTGCCAGATGGTTGTCGTAGTCAGTGGGAGCAGCGGAAGCATTGGTGGACATCAGGCTTATGTCTATTTATAGACTAAAGCAGATATAGCGGAGTTAGATCATCTGTTTCTGATGTGACAGTCATAGGTTTGACGTCATCAGAATAGGGGATGGATCTGTTGAGAAGGTAGTAGGAAGTGATATTCTTATACTACGATCGGTTATATTTTGGTCGTCACACAGTGGTTTCTCCACATGGGACTTGGACATTATATCTGACATACTGGTTACTAGATCTATGGTTTTAGATCTAGATTTGGGTGGTTTCCTAATCAGGGTACTTTGACAGCATTCTAAGAGTATTTAGAATGGACGACTCCTGGCACGGTAGTGTACCTGCAGGTGATGGAGTCACCCTCTCTAAAGGTGTCTTATAGACTAAAGTAGAGAGGGATATGCATGATTGACAGATCACTTGCTTAGGCAATTGAGTCAATCATGAGATGTCAAGTACCACACCAGATGTTGTTCTTGCACTAGATGCAATAAGTTGATATTGATCCAATCCTGAAGAAACAGTCGGAAGCAGTTTTAGAACATAAGTGGATGTTCTAGGGATATGATAACGACAGCCTCATTTGGGAGACAGTTATCATTCCAGGCTTCCAAGGTGACATGGACGACAAGGAAGTTGTCAGAGTTATAGTTTTTCTTTCTGACGAGGGGCAGTGTTTTGGACAGGTGATCCAAGGCAATACCGAGGGAGACATGGCGCAGGATACTGATTAAGTTCAGTTGTCGATACAGTCTAAGAAGTTTGGATTTGGAGTTCATTTATGAGCTAGGTCCCATCAGGCATCCAGACATTCTAAGACAGGTATTGCTCATTTCGGGAGATGGTTTTCTCCGCGAACTTGAGATATAGAGAGACATAGAAAGAAACATCTAGGCGGATCCACTCTCTGAGGCTATTCCTCGAACGCAAGAGTTTCGCAAACAGGCTTTGTGAGACTGACTAGTAGAGGAGTTGGGTGTTCGGTATCACACGGGCTGTGAGTATGCGACATCGCAATAATTAGCCTTGAGTGCAAGTGGGAGATTGTTGGAGATAGTGCCCTCAGAGTCAATTATTGGATCACAGGCACGTGATTGCAATGATTGAGGGAGGACCTATCCCGGTATGACAGTCTTACTCGAGATGATAGTATGCTATCTGGTTTACCTTTATCATCGTGTACTGCTTTAGGTGACCTGACAGGTCGCTATTGCACATTGATAGAGCCCCTAGGATTCTTGCTTGACAACCAGCAGTATGAGGGCGATCATATACGTGAGAGCTGGGGTCTACATGTATATCCTTAAAAGGTCCCTAGTCGTGGGAGTTTCGAGACAGGGCATCGATTCTCCAGAGTAGACTAGTGTATACAGTCGAGACCCCGACGAGGGGCGGTGGCCGGTCTCACAAGCCACCGGTGTCTGTTGGTTCACCTAAGATGTATACAGGTGCTCATTGGGTTATGACTACACCGGACATGACTCGCCGGGAACATGCTAGTTGGTCTTATACCTGACGTCAGATAGCAGTTCCCAGGTGACATGTGTACAGGTTAGTTCATCGACCTGGGGATCGTCATTTGTCTCGTGTGAGTTCCCACTGTGCTTTGATTACTACCCTACCACGGCTCAAAGGAGTCGTGCAAACAGGTTTTAGTTGGGTACAGTCCCGAGCCACATGGAGGCAGTGAGCGGATCTTCGGGGGTTCGTCTCTCCCGGTATTGGGGGTGAGGTCGCGCTGTGTCTAGGAGAGCCATTACACGAAGTCCTTGGCCAAGGCAGGAGATTTACTGGTAGGTATTCCAGTAGTATCTCAGGGTGTTCTGGGCTACACTCCGACACGACTTGTACCGCTTTTGGGGGTCTGACTTTTACCCACCCCCTAGGCCCGACATGCGATGCTCATAGACGAACGGACCGGACTGTACGGATATTGTCACTGACAGGCTCAGTAGGGTGTCAGGATGAGTTCGCTCATCGACGTCCCTTTTAGTCAATAGCTGGTGGCCCGTTACGTATTGGCTTATACCTCTGACGTGCTAGTGGTTAAATCCACAGCCATAGTATTGACGAGTCTTTAGAGTCCACCACACTTTCAGTTACTCAAGCTTTCGGGCGAAACGCTGTAGAGGCCGTATGGAGATATGGCAGGGTCCGATCAGATACGTGCGGTATTGCACGGATCAGGATCGGACGGTTTTGTACTAGTGGCCGTATAGATATATGGCAGGGTTCGATCGGATACGTGCGGTATTGCACGGATCAGGATCGGACGAACATTACTAGCCGGCTTTGGTTTAAGCCGGATCCTAGTTTAGTACAGTGTAGATTTTGTCTCTTTGCATTTGTATCCGGACGGAATACAAATGCAGGTGTGTATGCACAGTATCGGGGTTTTCCTGTAATTTATTACGGGACCAGTTTTCTGGAGTTGCCAGTTTGCATTCCGTTCCGGCCGGTTTTCCTTTGTTCTTTCCCGGCCGGACTTTTCCGATGGAGGGGATTATTTGCAAGTTTGCAAATAACACTTTGTGGAGGGGTTTTATTGCAAAAGGATATATTATGATAGCTTCATTTCTTTTGCTCCATGCTTTTGCATTAATGGTGATTTGACATGAGGAGGTATGGGTTTTGTTGGTGGGGCCGGCCACTGTTTGAGTGGAGTGAGGGGCCGGCCATATCATGTGAGGAGGGATGGAATGAATTAAAAATTGTGAGCTCATGAATTGTTTTTGATGGTTTGATAAATTAATATTTATATGATTGCATTGTGTTATAAAAATGAGTGTGCTGGAGTGAAACAAAGAGGAGATGAGGATTAAATTATTAGAGCTTGCTTGATTTCATTTTCTTCCAGTGAGTTTTTCTCTTGGTTGGCCGAGCTCACACATTCCCATTTTGCATGCTCAATTTCTCCATCAAGCATCCATGAAATTCTAGTGTACAAATCCCTCCAAATTGGCAACCTCATTAACCCCAAAAGAGACAAGCTTCTACACTATTCTACAGCAAGTCTTGGACGCGTCGGCTAGCCAACTTTGCGCCCGAGTTGCCTCGGTATTGAGGTGGGAGCCCGTAAAAGATACAGGCGATGTGGTGCCCTTCCGGCGAGGAGGCGACGACCGGATTTTCCGCAGGAGATCGGGACGACGGCGAGAAGACCGGAGGACACGGATCAGTCGGTATATCTCTTCCCTTTCTTCTAGTTAGCTAGGACAAGTTTAATGGCCCGATCCGGAGTATAGTGCGCGGTGGTGCCGGTTTGCAAAGTTCGCAAAATTAAAGTTTATCACCGCTTCCGCATCCGGCCGTCGGATTGACGGCCGGGGCGCCGCCGTGCACTTACATTATTGAGCTATTGGGGTCTGACGTTTACCACCCCTAGGCGAGATATGCGACATATCAGACGATCAGACCGGACTGTACGGTAGTGTTACTGGTCGGATTCACTGGAGTGTGAGCGGGCTTGCTCGTCGATCTTCAGATCGCTCAATACCCGGGTGGCCGTTACGTTTAGCAGACCGCTTGCGGCTTGTGGATGCTTGATATGATCATCATCTGCTGCCGGCGTATTGACGAGTCTTTAGAGTCCTACACAGAGGTTTCCTGGCTCAAGCGAAACGAAATAGGAGCGCATATGAGATATGTGCGGGACCGAGAATAATGCGTGTATGTGATACCGTATTTCATTCTCGCGATGAATGTATCGATTAGGTTATATGCGATATACCCTAGTTATCGAATCAAGGGTTGATTCGATAAACCGATGCATTGCATACTAGTCGGTTATATACGATATGACCGGATCGTTAAATCAAGTGTTGATTTAATGATTTGATGCATAATTATATATTTGATATATTACTTTGCATTAACTAGTATCGGTTCACTTTAAATGGATTTTCTCGCTCGGATGTGCACATTAAATATGCGATATGATTTTGTGCACATGTTTGTATCATGTTTGATGATACATGGTTTTTGATTAAGTGTATAGAATTAAACAAAGGTTAAGATGATGGTTAGGGTTTATTATTTATTATTCATTTATCTTATTTAATTATCCTTTTATTTTTGATAAATGAATAAAAGAAAAGAGAAAAGAATGGTGGCTAATTTTGTTCTTTAGTTGAAGCTTCATGAAGCTTTGTTCAAGTCAACCATTCTTATCTCATTCTTAACCCTAACCATTCCCACTAACCATGATTCATTCTCTACACTTGACTAGAGTGAATATTATGATAAGTATTGTTTTTCTATTGATTTTTAATTAACTTATCATATATCATCTTCTTCTTCTTCCATTTCTTCAAGTGAAGAAAGCTTGCCCCATCAATGGCAAGTGATGGAAATGAGTGAGAAATCCAAAACTAAAGTCTACCCACTTCCTATTTCTTCATCCTCTACCTCTTGCCAAGTAGTAGAGTGTGTTTCCTTCACAAGTTTTCACGACTTGATGAAGGTGGAGCTTGATTTAGCGATGCCTCGACGTAGATCATCTTCGGCATGGACATCGACGACCTAGCTTGCCCATTCTCCGACGAAGCCGACGCTTGAGCCCGGATTTGATTTGGACAGCGGAGAGGACCTCGTTGCGGAGCTATGGAGGTGGAGCACCGGATCTACAAAGGTTGTATTTCCGTATCTTGTAGTTAAGTGTTAACTAGTTTACTTTTCGCCTAGACATCTAGCCATCGGTCCGTAGTCGGGTCTCTCGGCACCTAGATTTTTTTTAATTTGGCATGATCGATGCCTTGTGAGACCTCACTAGTGTGCCTAGGAACCCTACAGTGGTATCAGAGCCTAGCTAGAGCCTTAGGCGAAGTCCAGACGGAATCTGAAACCCGATCGAACCGAAACCCTACCCGCAAAATTGCTTTCTGGACGATTTTGAAATTCTGGGATTTTTCCAGATTAAAAATATTCAGAAAACTCAGTAAAATAATCTAAGAATTACTGTTGAAATTTGAGGCCTTGAATCTTTAAAGCGGGCGCGGATCCGCGGCCTCACAGTAGGCTCAGGCGGCGGATCCGCGGCCCTTTTGTCGTGTTGTGCATTAATTTATGCACAGTAATTCTTATATATTATTTATGGTGTTTCTGGGAATTTTTAATATTTATTCAAGAGTTGAATTTTCTGGAGTTGTTATGGGGATTCGGTGTTTCGATCGGGGTATCAAATTTTGTCTGTGTGGCTTTCCGGATAAATTTTAGAATATGTTAAAAAGTTCGACCGGATATAAATACCCAATTTTTCCCCTGTCGGGAAATTTCCAAGTGTTGGATTTTTCCGTAGTTTAACGACGTTCTAAGTAGTGCAAGTAACGCGATGGTCCCTCTAGAAGACACAAACCTTAACTCGATTATGTGACCGTCTTGAACTGCCCTTTGAACCTTCGGGTTTGGGGCAGTACGGCGTGCCACATGTGAGGCGTTGGCTTGACCCTTCTACGGCTGGACCGTTGGTACTAAGGCACGAACTGAATGTTGCTAGACTTGTTTCATGTGTTGATCTATATCGGGAAAGGTTGGGTGTTCGATTGTTCGATCGGAAAGTTTGACATTTTCTATTTATCCGGAATGGGATACAATAATTGGAATTCACAAATAGTTATGAGATAACTGAATGAATGTTATAAACATAGCAGTTTAGTCTCACTTGATCGGTTGCCACGGAATTTTGATGTGATCAAAAGTCCGTCGCAATCACGTAGCGTACGCGGATACTCGCCGGGTAAACTTAATAGACAGCCTCACTCCATAGCCCCGACCAAGTGACTGTAGGAGAACCCCGTCGCCGAAAGCATCCGTTCGGGTGCTCGCGGTAGCGGTGTTCCTCCTTGGTGCGCTTCGTCGACGGTTTCGGGGGTGCGGCCGTCTACTAAAGTTTGCGACGAGCATTCGATCAGGATGTCGGGAATCTTGTTGAATTGCCCGACTTAATATTGAAAAGTGTTTTCGATTTTGAGACTAAAATGCGGGGTTTATAATTGTTAGGCATGTGATGTCTAACGTATTCATTTGGTCAGGCATGCGATGTCTGAAGAGATTGCGGATTCCAACTGTTGTAGTTTTACACTTTCTTTTCTGTGACCGTAAGTGTAACATGTGATATCGCCGGTTTCGTTGCTATATGTCAACGACAATTGGGATGCGCATATTTACTTACGTTGATGACATGTGATGTTATGTGTTGCTGGATATGTTATATTGGATCGTCGTGTTTGAATAGCCGGGGGTTTTTATGTGAGATGAGTGTTTTTCATTTTCATTCATGTAAAAACTTGTATGTAATATTCTTTTATTGGGGTGCTTCCAGGTTGCGGAAGTTGTCACCGTTGTTGTATATTATTTACTTTTCCGCACTAGGATAGACCCAAGGAGGAGGGCACAAGTAACCGGGTTCTGGAGTCCAGTGGGAGACCAACTCGAGGAGTCGGGTCCGGGTCTCCTAACTCCAAAATTGGTAGGGTTGCTTGCCGCTCTCGTAGGGGTCTAGGAGTGTGGGTTTGGCTATTCATCGCGACCGTGGAATCCGTGTTTTATACTGGCTCGTATTGAAAACACGGACGTCCTAGTATATCCAATATTTCATATGATTCTTCTGCTGCGATATCTGTGATGTGATCATGTGATGTTCTATGATAGATACATATATAGTATATATGATATATTATATAGACGTTACTTATGTTTTACACCCGCGCTAGCCCTGCCCTGCTCTGTCGTTAGTTACCTAACCTAACGGTGCACGAGGGGACATCGAGGCGAATGCGGATGGCATAAGTGTACGTCATATCTATCTGTGATGTTTAGGTACTTAAATGATGGGACTTCATTAATGTGATTAATGAAATAAAAGAAACCTAAGATGTTGTAGAATCAAATTTCAAAATAAAACAGGTAGCTACAGTTCTTGCTTTGCACAGCGGTATATGCGATATATCCTGCACCTTATTCGATGAGGAAAGGACCGAGATCCCTTCACCGGGAGTGACTCCTTTAGCAATAACTGGCAGATGCTACACACTCGGTTTGTCTGTTGATTGCTTTTAAGTGTTTTGCTTTGCACAGAGATATATATGATATATCCCGCACCTCATTCGACGAGGAAAGGACCGACGATCCCTTCACCGGGAGTGACTCCTTTAGCAAAACTAGAAAAGCCTCAAAAGCACTCCATTTCAAAATCATTTGATTCTACAACGATATCAAGTTCTTTACGCAAAGGGTTTTCTGAAAAACCCGTCGTAGCCCTCCGTCATTTCAGATAAGTACGGGTTAGTATTCGTGCTACGTTTGTTGACCTTAGCCAAGGCGTAGTGTGCGGTAGCTGATTAGTGCTTATCTGTATAAGAATATGATGCGATTGAGTTAGGGTAGTCGTGCGACTTTGTTGACCTTAGCCAAGGGTCGTGCGGGTGGGTTTAATTCAATCGGGAAATGACGGGTTGAACTTGGCTAGCACTTATGATTTGTTGACCTTAGCCAAGGTCATAGGCTGCTAGGGGCAAAATATTATCGGGAATTTCAAGTGTTGAAATTTGCAATGAGATTGCATACCTTCTATGAGATAGTTGGATCCCGATACCCGCTGCGAGTAAGTGTTACTCCTGGGAGAGTTTTATACATTACAATTAGCCGATCAAGTAGGTGTCTAGAAAGGTGTCAACGAGGTTACGCCTCTGGAAAAACGAGGTTTACATTAATTAGGTTCGTGCGAAAGCACGGGGGACCTCCCTCAAAGTACCGACACTGGCCTGGCTGAAAGATTGGCGAACTTGTAGTGTGTAATTAATCCCGGCTAGTCTTTCCTTTTAGGGTTTGAAGGAAGATTTGATAAAAAGCAGTGGGAGCCATCCTGATTAGATAAAATAATAACCAATCTATTCTTGACAGAGCGCGCTGAGTGTTTTCTTCTCTCTCTCTCTAGGTAGCGACCATATCACGCCTTAATCAAGATAATAATACGGAATATTGACCGAACCCGCTTGTTATACTGAGCTGGGGAACGTTGGTCCCGCTCCAACTTATAATTGTTATAAGACAGAGCAGGAAATTGGGGAATACCAGATTTCCCGTGCCGCCCAAACGAAGAGAGTGCATGCTGATGCATCATCTTCGGGTGTGTTCATTATACAGAACTGTTTCTCAGTATCCTTTACGTCCTGGGTATGTGATACCAGATCAGGATCCCATATATGTAATTTGTTACATAGGGCTACAGATAGGTAGAGAACTGAGAACGGGTGATAAGTTTCATGAGGCAGAAAACGGGGCAAGAGTTGCAGCCAAGTCTGTTGGTCACTGTCACCCTGTATTACAATACATTGATTCTGAACGAATGTTATTAGATACCGAACCTGATATACAAAATCATATCAGTCTCTTTATTAGTAAAGAAATGATAAAATTTTGTATAGTTGGATAATGTTTTGAACATTTCCTATATCAAAGGTTGATCGGTTCAGGCACGTTATCTAAAAGCATTGATGTTCTAAATCAAACTACAGTTCTTAGTATATGGAACACAGACAAGAGGAAGAGTTCAGAAATGAACGAATTCTTCTTGAGGCATTGTAGACTAGGTCAGATCAATGTGACCCGACCAGCTAGAGTTACATATAGATGCATATTTAAATCAGTTTGAATTTACATCTTGTGAAACTCGCCCGTCATGTCACAAAGATAAGATGACCATAGCTCCGTTTACTGGAAACAGAGAAAGAGTTAATGAACTCTTGGGATGATACATGTTGATGTATGTAGGTCCCCTGTCTACACATGCCAAGACCGGTTCTTTATACTTCATTACATTCTCTGATAATCTCTCAAGATTCAGATATATGTTCCTGTTGAAACACAAGTCAGAACCTTTTGAGATATTCACAGAATATAAGTTGGAAGTAGAGAACCAATACGGGTATAAGTATTATGTCCTATGATGAGATCAAGGAGGAGAATACTTGAGCACAGAAATACTGGACTATTCTAAAGGAGAATGAGATTCTCTCTCAGCAT
This sequence comes from Agapanthus africanus, assembly GCA_030015575.1. Lineage (NCBI taxonomy): Eukaryota > Viridiplantae > Streptophyta > Magnoliopsida > Asparagales > Amaryllidaceae > Agapanthus > Agapanthus africanus. The sequence goes on along the minus strand of CM057340.1, from coordinate 249,741,375 downwards.
TACTCCTCCGTATACACCATAGCACGATGGTATATCGGGGCGGAGCAGATACACCCTATTTGATATGGTGTGCTCTATGATGAGTAATACTGAGTTACCTTTTTCCTTTTGGGTGTTATGCACTTGAGAAGTTGCATACCTATTGAATAGGGTTCGAATCAAATCAATTCCTACCACTTCATATGTGATATGGAAAGGGAAGAGCCCATGTCTTAAGCTAGTTAAGATTTGGGGTTATCCGGCCTATGTCTAAAAGCAAAATCCGGACAAGCTCGAGGCAAGGTTAGTTATGTAGAACTGGAAAGGTTCCAGCTATGCAAACTATAGAAGATGATTTGATGGAACCAAAGGATTCAATTGTTACCAACGAACCTCGGCCTCTCCGCCGATCTAGTAGGGTTCCTCACCCACCTGAGAGATACTTTGGTTTCTCTATGACAGTGGGAGCGAGGATTGCATCATGAGATGATGACCCAACTAGTTTCGAGCTGGCCATCAGGAGTAAAACTCTGTAAGAATGGCTGGATGCTTATCGATCTGAGATGGAATCCTTATACACCGACAAAGTATGGACTTTGGTTGCTATATCTGAAGGGTTAAATCCCCATCAGGAGCAAGTATATCTTGAGAAGATTACTTGGTGTAGATGGAAAAGTTGAGACTTTCAAAGCTAGACTTGTTAAAGGTTTGCATAATTGACCAGATATGGATCATAATGAAACCTTTTTCTAAGGATCTATGCTTAAGTCCATCCAGATCCTACTTGTCACGACTACATACCATGACTACGATATCTGATGGTTGGGTGTCATGACTGCTTTTCTAAATGATGTTTTAGAAGAGTGCGTCTATAAGTACACAGCCAGAGGGCTTCGTAGACAGTGGGAGCAGCAGAAACGTGTGCAAGATGCTTTATAGGATAAAGCAGGCATCGCGGAGTTGGAACATCAGTTTTGATGAGTTAGTCAAAGAGTTTGACATCATCAAAATGGTAGATGAACCTTGTATAAACAAAAAGGTAGTAGGGAGTATGGTGACGATCCTCGTAGAGTACGTGGATGACATACTCTTGATAGGAAAGGAGTTTCCTATGCTACGCTCGATCAATCTCCGCTTATCACAATGATTCTCCATATAGGATCAAAGTGATACCTCCTAAATCCTGGATTTTGGATCTATGAGATAGATCTAATTGGATGTTAGGATTCTCACTAGTTGTAGTGAGATGGTATCAACCGATCCTGAGGAGAATCACTGGAAGGGTTCCAGGGTGATAAAGACGACTGAATGTCAGTCGCAGGCATTGCCTTTACCCTCAGTAAAGGGACGGTATGTTGGAAGAGTTCCAAGCTAGATACCGTGGCATACTAGTTGATAAAGGCAGGATAAATCGCTACTTAAGATACTACCAAAGAGACTGTTTGGATGTATAATGGTTCATGAGATGAACTATGTTCCTACCATTGTGAGACAATGGAGTTGTGGCTTATGCCAAGGAACGTCCGTCCCATCAGTGATCCAGACATATTCTAAGGCAGTATCACTTGATCATGAAGATGGTTGATCTACAGGGAGATCGAGGTTAGGAGAGTAGACTCAGAGGACAACACAGCGGATCCACTCACGAAAGGCCTTTTCCCTGAGAGAGACTTTTATGGGATGGTTGAGTATGAGATACTGCAACCACTGCTACAGATGGCCCTAGTGCAAGTGGGAGATTGTTAGTTATATGTATGCCCTAGAGGCCATTACTGTACATAGGATGTATATTGTAGTGGATGCTGGGACATATATAGGGAGGACTTTCTTGCTCGACATGATAGTATGCTATCTGGTTGCTCTTTACCTTAACGTGTACACTGTTTGTCTCTCTGTTACATGTTGGTAAAGCCCTTAGGATCTGTACTTGACTACCTGGACTATGATGCGGATCATACTAGTGGGGACATGGTAGTCCGTAAGTACATCCTTCAAAGTCCCTAGTCGTGGGTGTATCGAGACGGGGCATCGATATACCAGAGTAGACTAGCGTGTACCTTCTCGACCCATACAGATGGGCGATGGATGATCCCATATCCATTGGTGTTTGACATCAGAGATGATATACGGGTGCTCAGTAAAGACTGGGTACACTGGACGGACTCGCCGAGAACTCCCAGATGGTATTATACCTCACGTCAGATGGCAGTTCTCTGGTGACACTGGTACAGAGTAGTCTGTTGACCCGAGATCGTCATAGAGTCTTGTGTGGTTCCCACTGTGCTTTGATTTCCATCTTACCACGTCCAAGAGGGCGTGCAAAACGGTGGTTTTTGGGTACAGTCCCGAGTCACATGGAGGCAATGAGCGATAGGAGGGGATTCGTCTCTCCCGGTATAGGGAGTTGATGTTGCGCTGTGTTCGATTGGCTATAACAGGAAATCCCTGGCCAGGGTTGCTGAGATTTACTGGTAAGTGTTACCAGTAGTTTCTCGAACAGTTATAGACCTCATATCGACACGACTTATTGAGCTATTGGGGTCTGACGTTTACCACCCCTAGGCGAGATATGCGACATATCAGACGATCAGACCGGACTGTACGGTAGTGTTACTGGTCGGATTCACCGGAGTGTGAGCGGGCTTGCTCGTCGATCTTCAGATCGCTCAATACCCGGGTGGCCGTTACGTTTAGCAGACCGCTTGCGGCTTGTGGATGCTTGATATGATCATCATCTGCTGCCGGCGTATTGACGAGTCTTTAGAGTCCTACACAGAGGTTTCCTGGCTCAAGCGAAACGAAATAGGAGCGCATATGAGATATGTGCGGGACCGAGAATAATGCGTGTATGTGATACCGTATTTCATTCTCGCGATGAATGTATCGATTAGGTTATATGCGATATACCCTAGTTATCGAATCAAGGGTTGATTCGATAAACCGATGCATTGCATACTAGTCGGTTATATACGATATGACCGGATCGTTAAATCAAGTGTTGGTTTAATGATTTGATGCATAATTATATATTTGATATATTACTTTGCATTAACTAGTATCGGTTCACTTTAAATGGATTTTCTCGCTCGGATGTGCGCATTAAATATGCGATATGATTTTGTGCACATGTTTGTATCATGTTTGATGATACATGGTTTTTGATTAAGTGTATAGAATTAAACAAAGGTTAAGATGATGGTTAGGGTTTATTATTTATTATTCATTTATCTTATTTAATTATCCTTTTATTTTTGATAAATGAATAAAAGAAAAGAGAAAAGAATGGTGGCTAATTTTGTTCTTTAGTTGAAGCTTCATGAAGCTTTGTTCAAGTCAACCATTCTTATCTCATTCTTAACCCTAACCATTCCCACTAACCATGATTCATTCTCTACACTTGACTAGAGTTAATATTATGATAAGTATTGTTTTTCTATTGATTTTTAATTAACTTATCATATATCATCTTCTTCTTCTTCCATTTCTTCAAGTGAAGAAAGCTTGCCCCATCAATGGCAAGTGATGGAAATGAGTGAGAAATCCAAAACTAAAGTCTACCCACTTCCTATTTCTTCATCCTCTACCTCTTGCCAAGTAGTAGAGTGTGTTTCCTTCACAAGTTTTCACGACTTGATGAAGGTGGAGCTTGATTTAGCGATGCCTCGACGTAGATCATCTTCGGCATGGACATCGACGACCTAGCTTGCCCATTCTCCGACGAAGCCGACGCTTGAGCCCGGATTTGATTTGGACAGCGGAGAGGACCTCGTTGTGGAGCTATGGAGGTGGAGCACCGGATCTACAAAGGTTGTATTTCCGTATCTTGTAGTTAAGTGTTAACTAGTTTACTTTTCGCCTAGACATCTAGCCATCGGTCCGTAGTCGGGTCTCTCGGCACCTAGATTTTTTTTAATTTGGCATGATCGATGCCTTGTGAGACCTCACTAGTGTGCCTAGGAACCCTACAATGAGTACTACTGAGTTTCCTATTTTCCTTTTGGGAGTTATGCACTTGAGAAGCTCCATACCTATTGAAAAGGGTTCGAATCAAATCAGTTGCCTACCACTCCATATGAGATATGGTATGGGAAGAGCCCATGTCTTAAGCTAGTTAAGATTTGGGGTTGTCCGGCCTATGTCTAAAAATAAAATCCGGACAAACTCGAGGCAAGGTCTGTTATGTAGAACTGGAAATGTTCCAGCCATACAAACTGCAGCTGATGATTTGATAGAACCAAAGGATTCAGTAGATTCTAATGAACCTCAGCCTCTCCGCCGATCTAGTAGGATTCCTCACCCACCTGAGAGATACTTCTGTTTCTCTATGACAGTGGGAGCGAGGATTGCATCATGAGATGATGACCCAACTAGTTTCGAGCAGGCCATCGAGGGTAGGGACTCTGTAAGAATGGCTGGATGCTTAGCGATCTGAGATGGAATCCATTTACACCAACAAAGTATGGACTTTGGTTGCTATATCTGAAGGGTTAAATCCCTATCAGGAGCAAGTATATCTTGAGAAGATTACTTGGCGTAGATGGAAAAGTTGAGACTTTCAAAGCTAGACATGTTAAAGGTTTTCATCATCGACCAGGCGTGGATAATGATGAAACCTTTTTCAGTACCTATGCTTAAGTCCATCCAGATCCTACTTGCCACGGCTACATACCATGACTACGATATCTGGCGGTTGGGTATCATGACTGCTTTTTTAAAAAGATGTTTCAGAAGAGAGCGTCTGTAAGTACACAGCCAGAGGGCTTCGTAGACAGTGGGAACAGCAGAAACGTGTACAAGATGCTTTATAGGATAAAGCAGGCATCGCGGAGTTGGAACGTCTGTTTTGATGTTGTAGTCAAAAAGTTTGACTTCATCAAAATGGTAGATGAACCTTGTATATACAAAAAGATGGTAGGGAGTATGGTGGTGATCCTCGTAGAGTACGTAGATGACATACTCTTGATGGGGAAGGAGTTTCCTATGCTACGTTCGGTCAATCTCCGCTTATCACAAGGATTCTCCATATAGGATCAAAGTGATACCTCCTAAATCCTAGGTTTTGGATCTATGAGATAGATCTAATTGGATGTTAGGATACTCACTAGTTGTAGTGAGATGGTATCAATTGGTCCTGGGGAGAATCACTGGAAGTGTTCCAGGGTGATAAGGACGAATGAATGTCAGTCACAGGCATTGTCTTTACCCTTAGTAAAGGGACGGTATGATGGAAGAGTTCCAAGCTAGATACCGTGGCATACTAGACGATAAAGGCTGGATACATCGCTACTTAAGATGCTACCAAAGAGGCTGTTTGGGTGTATATTGGTTCATGAGATGAACTAGGTTCCTACCATTGTGTGACAATGGAGTTGTGGCTTATGCCAGGGAACGCCCGTCCCATCAGTGATCTAGACATATTCTAAGGCAGTGTCACCTGATCGTGGAGATGGTTGATCTCCAAGGAGATCGAGGTTAGGAGAGTAGACTCAGAGGACAACACGGCGGATCCACTCACAAAGGCCTTTTCCCAGAGAGAGACATTTAAGGGATGGTTAAGTATGAGATACTACAACCACTGCTATCAGATGGCCCTAGTGCAAGTGGGAGATTGTTAGTTATATGTATGCCCTAGAGGCCATTACTATACATAGGATGTATATTGTAGTGGATGCTTGGACATATATAGGGAGGATTTTCTTGCTCGACATGATAGTATGCTATCTGGTTGCTCTTTACCTTAACGTGTACATTGATTGTCTCTCTGTTACATGTTGGTAAAGCCCTTAGGATCTGTACTTGACTACCTGGACTATGATGCGGATCATACTAGTGGGGACATGGTAGTCCATAAGTACATCCTTCAAAGTCCCTAGTCGTGGGTGTATCGAGACGGGGTATCGATATACCAGAGGAAACTAGCGTATACCTTCTCGACCCATACAGATGGGCGATGGATGATCCCATATCCATTGGTGTTTGACATCAGAGATGATATACGGGAGCTCAGTAAAGACTGGGTACACTGGACGGACTCGCCGAGAACTCCCAGATGGTATTATACCTTACGTCAGATGGCAGTTCTCTGGTGACACTGGTACAGAGTAGTTTGTTGACCCGAGATCGTCATAGAGTCTTGTGTAGTTCCCACTGTGCTTTGATTTCCACCTTACCACGTCCAAGAGGGCGTGCAAAACGGTGGTTTTTGGGTACAGTCCCGAGTCACATAGAGGCAATGAGCTATAGGAGGGGATTCGTCTCTCCCGGTATAGGGAGTTGATGTTGCGCTGTGTTTGATTGGCTATAACCGGAAATCCCTGGCCAGGGTTGCTGAGATTTACTGGTAAGTGTTACTAGTAGTTTCTCGAATTGTTATAGACCTCATATCGACGCGACTTATCGAGCTATTGGGGTCTGGCGTTTACCACCCCTAGGCGAGATATGCGACATATCAGACGACGAGACCGGACTGTACGGTAAGTGTTACTGGTTGGATTCACAGGAGTGTGAGCGGGCTTGCTCGTCGATCTTCTGATCGCTCAATACCCGGGTAGCCGTTACGTTTAGCAGACCGCTTGCGGCTTGTGGGTGTTTGATATGATCATCATCTGCTGCCGGCGTATTGACGAGTCTTTAGAGTCCTACACAGAGGTTCCTGGCTCAAGCGAAACGAAATAGGAGCGCATATGAGATATGTGCGGGACCGAGAATAATGCGTGTATATGATACCGTATTCTATTCTCGCGATGAATGTATCGATTGGTTGTATGCGATATAACCTAGTTATCGAATCAAAGATTGATTCGATAAGTCGATACATTGGACACTAGTCGGTTATATGCGACATGACCGGATCATTGAATCAAGTGTTGATTTAATGATTTAATGTATAATTATATATTTGATATATTACTTTGCATTAACTAGTATTGGTTCACTTTAAATGGATTTTCTCACTTGAAATGCACATTGTATATGTGATATACTTTTGTGCACTTGTTTGTATCATGTTTGATGATACAAGCTCACTTGGGTTTGTGTAAAGAATTAAACCATGGTTATATGAATGGTTAGGGTTTTGATTATTTACTTACTTATTTATTTATTTATTTATTTTGGAAAAGAATATGATATGGTGGCTTTCTTTGTTTGCTTGATGAAGCTTTGAACAAGTCCACCATATTTGTCTCATGCTTAACCCTAACCATTCCCACTAACCATAGTCTATTCTCTACACCTAATCATGGTTGCCATATGATAAGTATTGATATTATTTTCTATTTTGAAAATAACTCATCATATTATCTTCTTCTTCTTCTCTTTCTTCAACATGAAGAAAGCTTGCCTCCATCAATGGTAACTTGAGAAAAAGAGTGAGAAATCCAATTCTAAAGTGAACCCACTTCCTATTTCTTCATCCTCTACCTTTTGCTAAGTAGTATAGGGTGTTTTCTTCATAAGTTTCATGACTTGGTGAAGTGGGAGCTTGATCTTGTGATGCCTCGACGTAGATCATCTTCGGCATCGAAGTCGACGACCTAGCCCGACCATTTCTCCGATGAAGCCGACGCTAGAGCCCGGGATTCGATTTGAACAGCAAGGAGACTTCATCATGGAGCTATGGAGGTGGAAGACCGGATCTACAAAGGTTGTATTTCCGTTCACTTAGTTAAGTTGTTAACTAGTTGCATCGCATCACCTAAAATTCTAGTTAACGATCCGTATTAGGGTTTCTCGGCACATGAAAAATTTAAAATTGGCATGGTTGATGCCTTGTGAGACCTCATTAGCGTGCCTAGGAACCCTACACGTTGTAGTCCACCTTGTTCCATTTTGGCGGGTCCTTGGCAGTCAGCTCTTTGACGACTTGGTCATCAAGGATGATATCTTCAGGGACCTATTCTTTTCCCTTATCTTTTCTATTCGACCCACTGTTCGAGGGCCCAAGATTCTTTTCGGGCAGTGTACGATTGCGCAATTGGATATTTTCGCAGGTATTTGGTTCTTCCTCTTTTCTCGAGGTGGACTCTTTAAAGAGAGGACCGAGAGCCATTTCTTCGTCAGAGTCGCTCCTAAATGTGAGAACTTGCGATCCCCTGGCGTTGACCATGCAACAGTTGCCGGTAGTTCTTTTACGCTCCTCTGTCGTATTTCTTTGCTCCCGACGAGTTTTGCATTTCATTCGCTTAAAATGTTGTCGGTGAGCAACATATCCTTGCCACCATCTTTTAAAAGCGTCGCACTCTTCGGTGGGGTGTGAAATCTTTCGATGATAAGAGCAGTAACTAGGATGTGTTTCTGCTTCACCAGGGGCATTTGCTTCGGAGGATGGCAGCTTCATTCTTATTGATATGGCTTTGGTGAACCTTTTCCTCGTCTTGAACCTGTTTTTATTCGCGGCGGATGTGCTTTGATCCGGCGGAGGTGTTTTGACCCTTTCGTCCAGTCGCCGTCGTTTGGGCTTTTAAAATATTGCCATCTCACGCTCCCGATCAGCTTTACTTTTCATAAGAGCTTCGTTTAGGAATGCGTCGATCATTTCGTCTGATGGCCCTAGAAGCTCTGGTTCAGGATTTGCCCCCAGTTTCTCTGTGTAAGGAGCTTCTTCATCGTTCATCGATGAGTGAGAGATCACATGGCAACTTGCTACGTAATCCTCAGATTCGTCCGATGAGTCTTCTCCATCATCTCCGCCTTCAAGGACGTGGCCAAGGAACTCTTGGAGCGTGATTGGAGTCCGCGCATTCTGGTTATACTCTTCCAGTGCGTCTATCTGTTTTTGCAGGTCCGTGCGCTTGTCGCCAGGCTTCACGGGCTTCTTGGATTTCTTCTTATATTTCAAAGATTTTGACGGTTGGGTATGAACACTTTGGCTATCACCACCAATCTTTGGAGTTGGGTGCGGTTTCAGCATTCCTTCGATGATCTGGGGTTCCAGCGGATTCTTTCACCTGATCACCGGGCATGTCTGGAGATCATTCAGCATTCTTTTGGTTTTGGCTGAAAGAACGACCTCCCATGGGGCTTCTTCAACAAAAGAGCACGATGCCCCCGATGTGTCCGTCTTCTTAGGAGTGTGCGGTTGTGGTGGGCTTACTTTCCACTTCTCAGACAGCGCAAACTTTCCTTGTTGGTATTGATCCTCGATCCATCCCTTGAAGACGAAGCAATCTTCGATTGGATGGGTTACCGTTTGGTGGTAAGGGCAATAATTGGGATTATTCACTTCGCCGGGTTGCAATGGTCGCTTTGGATTCGGCAAATCGATAAGCCTGTTGCGCATCGCTAGTTCGAACAGCCTCTTTGTTTTATCCCGTGGGAATGAGTAAGGGCGCTTCATTTTCTCATTATAATAGCGCCGTCTCTCTTCCAATTGATCCGTTAGTCTTGGAGCACTGGGCTGTTGTTGGGTATTCGCAACGAAGGTCGCCTTCCCTTTACCCTTTTCGTTCCGCGGTTCCGGCTTCGGAGGAGACGGTCTATGACCCATCTGATCCATCTGGGCTAGCTTGTCGATTAAAGCCTGGAATGTGGTCGGTTTGAAGAACATCATGAACTGTGAAATAGTTGCATGAGGGTCTAGAGTGCCCACGAACATACCCACTGCCGGCGCTTCTTCGATGCACTGTTCACATTTTGACCACAGATTTCGCCATCGGATTGCGTATTGTACCCATGTCTCGCCTGGCTTCACCCTTGCTTTGATCAATGCCGTTATTGGGGTGCGTTCGCTAGCACTTGCGAATCGTTGGGTGAATAACAACTCCATTTCTGCGAAAGTCTTGATGGTGTCGTTTGGAATTTCGGAGTACCACTCAAACGCCGTCTCCGATAAGCTGCCGACGAATTGGCGGAGCAAAAGCTTATCATCACTCCCGGTGTTGCTACAAAGAGCCCTGAACTGAGCGACATGTTGATGGGGATTGCCTGTCCCCTTGTATACGTGGAATTTAGGGATCGTGTAGCCCGGAGTGTACTTTATCTGGTCATACCAGCCTGGATATGGTCGCCCAGTTTTCACGACATAGACAGCCGCTTCATTAGCCTGGTAAGCTCGTATTTGCTGAGCAATATAGTCATCCAGGGCGTCCTTGGAAATAGTTTCCTCTTTGGCCGCTGAAAGAGCCGGAGGAGGATTCGACGTCTCCCCTTTGTCGTCTTCAATAATGATCGGAGGGTCTTCGGCTGGAGGATCCGGCTATATCATCATTCCGACCATGTCTTAGAAGAGAAGTTCCATTCTCTTTATATTATCCGCTTGCTCTACGGCTTCTTTGTCCTTCTTTTCGAGGACTCTGCGAAGGAAGTCAGCATCGGTTTCCTATTCATAACGCTGTTCCGATGTCGCCTCCAAGCTTTCTTTTGGTCCGGTGAGTGTGGCCATTGAAGTCAGCATCTCCTGAAGCTTCTGCTGTTGTTGTTCCTGGGCCCTTGTTATTGATCAGGTAAGCGGTCGATGGCATGTCAAAGTGCGGCTTTCTTCTTTTCCAGAAGTCATGTAAACAGTGTGTACCATCATGCCCCCAGACTTGGGGCGTTTGGGCTCATTGTCTTTACGATTTGCCGCAGTTACAGGGTTTTCTTTGGCTTCCTCCCCTTTTAAGCAGTTGAAGTCGAGGGGGGCGTCGCAGCGGGCACCCAGACAGCTGTTGCCTTTTTTGGCTTAGCAAGACGGTTCTCTTCTTGTTGAACCTTCATTTTCTTCTATCGGCGGAGATAATCCTGATCGATCACTGACTCCTGGACCTGTCGCCAGACATTGTAAACTTTGGAGGATAGCCGCTGAGGGGGCTGCTTTGGATTTTCTTCTGTAATATTCTTCGTGGGTGGAGGAGATCTTTTCAATACGGCGGTAGGAGAATTCCTGCGCACCTTGTTCAGCAGCTCAAAGCTGTTCCCGGTTGGAACAGCAGCATTGACTTCCACCGTTGGGGCTGGTGGAGTTAGCCCAGAGGGGGAGTTGCCCCCAGCCTTCCTTATTCGGCGCCAGTGACGACGTCGAGCGTATCGAGCTGATGGAGTCGGTTCGGTGATGGGGATGGCTTTGTCTTGCCCCTTTTTCAGGTGAGGGGCTGTTGCTGACGTCAGCCTCTTAAAGATTGATGTCCGTTGAGAGGCGATATCCAACCGGTCAAAAACAGGCTTCTGAGCAGGGACGGGAACCGTAGCAGGAGCTGGAACAGTCAGTCTTGTAAAGACCGACCCTTTGGCAGGAGAGGCCGCCTTGACGACTTCGTAGGCAGGGTTGGTTACTCTTTTTGGAATAACCTTCTCTTGAATTGCAGGCTTCATCTCGGGCCCACAAGAACTTCGGCCCAATCTGTCGAAGACTGAAGTGCTGGAGCTGGACGACCTGTTGAGGGGGGCCACAGTAGTTGTAAGCCGATCTAAGACCGACTTCTTGGGAGCTTCTGGTGTTGATACAGGAGTGCCAAAGCTCATTGGTGGGATCATAGTCCCGAAAAACAATCCGGTGGTGGCCTGAGTCACCTGGTCCACCGGCATCGTGAATAGAGAAGCCGCTTAGGGCCCATAAGCTATGCCTCCGGATGAGGCGGAACGTGAATTGCAGTTGCAGTTGGAACACTTTGCGCAAGTAGATGCCATTGATCCTTCGCTTTCTGCACCAAGAAAAACGCAAAATCTCAGTACTTCGAACCCAAGGGAAACTATTAGCAAGCCGCGATTCGTTCGCGAACACGGAACACGAAATATGGAGTGGAAAGAGGAAAAGGTCCCACCGGGCGTGCCAGAATCTGTTCCCCTCCGAAAGACGCGGCGGAGACGTGGCGGACGTCTCACCTGATATTTCGGGTTAGATGCTAATTGGTGCTATCTGTCCACCTCTCCGAAGATGCCAAGTTGATTTATGGCACCATGTATCGAAGGTTTAAACGGATGCGGCCGATGTAGCAGACTTCGTCAGATTCCCCCTCGTTTGAGGGGTTTTTGATTGTGGGGGCGCTCTTCCCTGCAGGCGCCTGCAGTTAATTACGCTACCGCATCGCGGTAACAACTTTCTCCTTCTCCGTATGGTCACTTCGTGTCGTGGGTGCTTGTTTTGTGTTTGGTTGCCGGTGGATTGTATACGGACTCTAATTTATGTTGTCTCCCATAGGGCGTGGACTTGTCAAAATCCGTATCTTTCTTAGATTTGGGTTTGGGGTTGGGTTTAAGGATACGTTAGCCTCATTTGAGACTAAGATCAGCTTAAACGTTTGTTAAGGATACGTTAGTCTAATTTTAGACTAAGATCGACTTAACGGGATCGTTTAGATCCAACAAGAGAGCAATTGGGCTCTATTGTTTAGTTTAATGACATTGCGGTCGATTAGTTTAAGGACATTACGGTCCATTGTTAGTTTAAGAACATCTCGGTCCATTGTTAGTTTAAAGACATCGCGGTCGATTGTTAGTTTAAAGACATCGCGGTCGAGGTTAAGGACATCATAGTTCGTGGGTTTAAGGACCCCACAGTCCGATGTTAGTTTAAAGACATCACGGTCGAGGTTAAGGACATCATAGTCCGTGGGTTTAAGGACCCCATAGTCCGATGTTAGTTTAAAGACATCACGGTCGAGGTTAAGGACATCATAGTCCGTGGGTTTATGGACCCCACAGTCCGGTGTTAGTTTAAAGACATCACGGTCGAGGTTAAGGACATCATATTCCGTGGGTTTAAGGACCCCACAGTCCATAAAATGTGTGGCTGTCGGGACCCGTCACTTCTCTGACGACGTTGAAGGTTACAACGACAGATATCAGAGGAGTAACGAGATGTACCCTCGAACCAGTGTGAGAGATCTGTACCCCAGTTTGGGACTAAGATATGTTGAATATTTATGAGCAGATGTGCTCAGTTCAATATAAGTTGAGGACTTATGGCCAGAATTGGGCTAAGTCCAACTAAAAATGTTTAACGTTTTTAGTTACTCTGGCTATTAAGCCTTTATTTGGGCTCAGCCCTTTTAATAATGCTAGGCATTGGGCTCTGACATTTTTTGTCTTGTATTGAATGCATAGCATTCATCAGAATAGAGTGCATTCTCACAATGCGCCACGTGGCGCGCCAGGCGCTTTGCGCCAGTCAAAGAGAGCATTGCGCTTCTGTCGGGTAGCGCACACGAAGAGGACATGTGTCGCGCTTAGCGCTAGTTTATGAGCGCTTTGCGCTGATTTAGGGGCACGCCAGTGAGTGACACGTGGCGCGCTCATCGCTGAGCGCCTGTCTATGAGCGCAGCGCTCTGTTTTAAAAGCGCAAAGCGCAAGTGGTGTCTATGGTTGACACGTGGCATGTTTTGGCGCTGAGCGCCGATCCAAGGAGCGCAATTCATGAGTGCAAGGCACTTTCTGATAGCGCAAAGCGCATTTGATCAGATTTAAGATCAAAGAACAAATTTATGTTCTTCTTAAAAGAGGCTTTGCCTCCATATTCAAGAACAAAAGTTCTTGTTTTCATAAAAGGCTTTTTCTTTATAGATCAAAGATCTGTGAATGAAGTGAAATACTTCTTTTATATTTATATATTTTTTTATGATTAGATCTTTTGATCTTTTGCTTTTTATTAAAGACCTTTGTCTTTTTCAGATCTATGATCTTTTTAAAAGACGATTCTTCTTTTTACGAGATGGTTTCATCCCTGTTGTACAAGAACATAGTTCTTTACCTTGAATATGAAGAAATGATCTTCTTTTTTCTACGAGCTTGCTCTTCTTTTTCTCAAAGTTTGCAGAGGGTTTCTCTCTCTTTTTTTTTTTGTCTATGAGACTTGAAGTCTAGGGACCTTTATATAGGGCCAAATGATTTGTTAAATCAGTTTTAAGAGATCTTTCTCTGATTGATTTGGGAATATTTCCCACCGTTGGATCTTTGATCCTAGGGCTTCTGTTTTACAGAAGATAATTTTCTTGTTTTAATAAGATTGGAAAGATCTTTTCATAACAGATTTTTAGTTCCAATTAATTAATAATTTATTATTAGTAGATCTTTTGATCTAACGGTGGGGGATTTTTAATCCCAGCACTGGCGCACCTACGTTCGACACACGGCGCACACCGCAACTGAGCTAGCGCACCCGTGTTTGACACGTGGCACGCAGTGCAGAGCGCATCGCAACTGCGCTAGCGCACCTGTGTTTGACAGCGCAGCGCAACTGTGCTAGCTCACCTGTATTTGGCACATGGCGCGCAGCGCAGAGCGCTGGATCTGAAGCGTTGCTTCAACTTTTAAATTTTGAATTTTAAAAACAGAGCTTTGCTCTGATTGGGGGAAACACGGATACAGATGGATACTATAAAACTGTAAATCGGTATAATTTGCTGAATATTAAAAAACAAGCACTATTATTTATTAAATAGATATTGATATAATAATATTAATATTGATAACATATTCAAACCGATTAATAACTATAAAAGTGGTATTGATTAACCATGCACAAGAAAGTTCCGTTTAGAAATTCACCGTCACCCTGATTTGTAAAATAGCTTAAAAATAACAAACGTTCTCCAAAAGGGATGTGTATTATACCAAAACAAAGAAAATTCAATAAGGTTTTCATTTTTATAAGTTGAAGTATCTCAGGTCGTTCCTACAAAAATCCATGAACATTTGAAGTTGAAAGTTTGCTGCTGGAATTTCCCTGGACAGAAGTTTAGAGATATTTTCATTTGCATTTTATGTTATTTAACCAATTTATTTTGCAAGTAAATATTTCATAGAGTTATAGTATTCTGAATTAGATTCGTAACGAACTAAATAACGTATACTAATGATTTTTCTATGATTTATAATGAAATTTATAAGGTACGGTGTACAGTAAATTTCAGATTTGTCGTATCCGCTTTGAAACGACGTTTCAAGTGTAAACTATAATATTTTCAAACTATATTTTGTATAATATTATAAAATGCAGATTATAAACTAATTAAAGATAATAATAAGAAATATTACGACGATATATATTTTTATAGCTATAATTATAGCATGTCGCAAGTTGTAAACTTTCATACATTTTATATTATAAAACCGATTAACGTTAAATAACTACGGTGTATAAATTATATAGATATAGCTGTATGATGATGATGATGATGATGATACGGTAACATATAAATAAATTACATAAAGCATAGCATGTAGCAAGTTGTAAACTCGCCTCAATCGAATCACGCGACAGATACGCACGGCACGTCTGATGTCGGTAAATCGTCGCAACGTACACGCGGCACGCGGGACAGGTCCAAGCAAAGTAAGAGGGTGATCACACAGGTAAGGTACATTAACTGGATCACTCGGATCGTCAACGACGAGCACGGCTCCGGCAGTGATCACCGGAATCAAGAAACAAGATCAAGAAAAAGAAAGAAGAAAGAAGAAGAAGAAGTAAGAATAAGAGGCTGTGTATTAAATAAGGAAAGAAAAAAAATTAAATAAAATATATATAAATATATATATGCAGAGGAGAGAGAAAGAGAGAAAGGGATTGTTAGTTTGTTAGGAAATTAGTTTAGATTTAAATTTAAGAAATCTTTTATTAGTTCACTAAATTTTAATTTATATCAGTTTATAAAATTAATATTATATAAATAAAATTTGATATTCTGTTAAATACAAACAAAGTCCAAAACATGCCAGGGTCGGGTCTAAAATTCAGTTTTAAAATACGAAAAATATACATGTCGACCAAAATTAAAGTTGGATATCCGGATAACGAAAATGTATACCCCCAAGAACGGATGCACGTACGTGCGCGTAGCCATCCAAACAAGTCTGTTTCACTGAACGGTACGAGAATAAGATGCGCGGATGCTACCACAGGGTAAAGGGTATCAAGCAGGCCATGCAATGTATTTTTAAAATATTTTACGTGACTTAAATGTTATATAAAAATGCAGATACCAAGTAAAATGCTAGTATGCAAATGAAAGTGCATGAGTCCACGTATCAAGTCAGGATAAATCATAAACATGAATCAAGACAGGTTTCAAGCATGTGGGTCGGGTCGGATGCAAATACAGATGTCAAATATACTATTCGCACCCAAAACACAATAATTCAAGAAAAATACTAAAAATAATGGAATACGTGCACTGGAATTGGTATAAATGAAATAGGGTGTTACATTATACCCAACTACAAAAAGAATTTCGTCCTCGAAATTCCCAGAACAAGAAAATATAAACAAACATGAAAATACGAGAAGAGGTGTGGAAACTTCTGTCGAATCTCGTCTTTTCGTTCCCAAGTCGATTCGCCGTGCGAGGGATTTTCCCAAGAAACAAGTACAAGAGGGATAACCTTGTTCTTAAGGACCTTTTCTCTTCGATCAACGATCGACATCGGTCGTTCCTCAAAGGTCAAATCCTCTCTTATAGCCAGCTCTGAATGATCCAGCACGTATGTTTCATCTCGAACATACTTACGAAGTTGAGATATATGAAACACGTCATGAACATTCGCCAAAGATTGTGGTAAAGCCAATCGATAAGCCACTTCTCCAACACGCTCCAAAATCTCGCAAGGCCCCACGAATCGACGACTAATCTTGCCTCGACTCCCAAAACGAATCACTCCTCTAGTCGGTGATATCTTCAAGAATACCAAATCACCAACAGCGAACTCTAGAGGTCTTCTTGATGTATCGGCCCAACTCTTCTGTCGGTCTTGTGCTGCCTTCATATGATTCTGGATAGTATTAACCTTCTCAACTGTTTGCGCGATCAAATCCGGTCCCAATAATCTTCGTTCTCTAACATCGTCCCAACAAACGGGTGAACGACACTTGCGACCATACAACGCTTCGAATGGAGCCATCTGAATAGTCGCCTGAAAGCTGTTGTTGTAAGAAAACTCCACCAAGTGTAGATGATCCTCCCATGAACCCTTGAAGTCTAACATGCAAGCTCTCAACATGTCTTCACGAGTTTGGATCGTTCTCTCCGACTGGCCATCTGTCTGGGGATGATAAGTAGTGCTAAACTTCAATAATGTCCCCAAACTTTCCTGTAAACTCCTCCAGAAGTGCGATAAGAATCGGGTATCACGATTAGAAACGATGCTCACAGGTACTCCATGCAATCTCACAATCTCCTGCATGTACCGTTTGTTAGTGTATATGCCCTAGAGGCCATTACTGTATCATACTAGCTTGTATATTACTTAATGGAAGCTTGGGATATTCACAGTTGTATATACAATCTTGCTCGAAATGGTAGTATGCTACTTGGTTTGTCTCTGCTTTAATATGTGCATGTGTTTCTTTTAGCATATTGCTGGTATACATATTAGTAGAGCCCTTAGGATCTTTGCTTGATTACCAGCGTTGTGATGGCGCTCGCACTCGTGGGAGCTGGGTAATCTATAAGCACATCCTTATACAGGTCCCTGGTCGTTGGACTATCGAGACAGGGCATCGATACTCCGGAGTAGACTAGCGTATGCGCTTCTCATCCCAGTGTGGGAGACGGTCTGTCCCACAGCCGTTAGTACGTCGTACTTGGGATAGTATGCGGGTGCTCGTTAGGTTACGAGTACACTGGACAGGACTCGTCGGGAACTGTTGGTTGGTAATATACCTATCGTCAGTTATCAGTTCCCAGGTGACATGAGTACAGCTTAGTCCGCTGACTTGACACTGTCACTTCGCCTCGAGTGTGTTCCCACTGCACTTTGATTACTACCCTACCACGGCTCAAAGGAGCTGTGCAAACAGGTAGTTTTTGGGTGCAGTCCCGAAGCACTTGGAGGCAGTGACGGTTAGACAGGATTCGTCTCTCCCGGTATTGGGGGTTGACATCGCGCTGTGTCTAGGAGAGCCATTACACGAGTAGTCCCTGGCCAGGGCAAGCGAGATATACTGGTAGGTTTCCAGTGTTATCTCAGGGTGTTCTGGGCTACACTCCGACACGACTTGTACCGCTATTAGGGGACTGACGTTCACCGCCCCCCTAGGCCCGCCATGCGATGTATCAGACGAACAGACCGGACTGTACGGAGACTGTCACATACAGGCTCAGTAGGAGTGCAGATGGGGTTCACCTCGTCAGTCTTCTTATCGACATCTACCTGGGGACCGTTACGTACAGCTAGTGCCGCTTGCGGTCTGTGGTTAAACCCACTGCCAGCGTAGTGTCGAGTCTTTAGAGTCCCACACAGAGAGCTATTCGCCTTTAGGCAAAACGAGTAGAGGTCGCATGGTTTTGCGACAGGGTTCGTTCGCATCCGCGCACTTGTGCACGTTTGCTGTCCGGACAGTTTATACTAGCGGGCTTTGGTTTAAGCCGGATCCTAGTATATGATTTGAGATTGGTTTTTCTCATTGTGTTCGTGTTCCTCGGTTCACGAATGCGGGTGCGTATGCACGGTTGCTTGAGATTGAGGGAGAGGACCTTGTTTAGGGTTAATGACTATTGTCATTTTATTAACCCTATTGTTTTGTGTGTATTATTGTTAATTAATAATTAGCTTAATTATTGTGCATGGTTGTTGTTGTTGACACTTTGACTTTGTTGACTTGTTGACCAAGTTGACAATTTGACCATGATCATTTCATTTGGAAGATGCTCTTTGATTCTTGCAATTTGCATTAATAATGAAATGATAATGGTCACCTCTTGATTAAACCATGACAATTTTCTTGCTAATTGATTAATTAAAATAACTCACACATATTAGTGAGAATGGCTCACTATTATTCTCATTCTCTCATTTCTTTTCTCTCTCTTGCTCATCCTCTCCCTCAAGCTCTCTCCCTCTCATGTGTTGAGAAACAAAAAGCTTGAGAAAAACCCTCTCTTGATCTTCTCTACTCACTTCTAGGGTTCAAGTCTTAGCATTTCTTGCACTCTAGTTACTCCTAGCTTGGAGTTGAAGCTAAAGGTGGTGGCTTTCGGGTGGATCCTTCTTTGACGGGAGAAGACAAGCAAGGTGATCCTTTTCTACCATACCTAGGAGCAAGGAGAGAAGGACTAAAGACCAAAGGTATAACCTTTCTACAACTTTGTTAGTTGTTAGTTTACTTTAGCTAGTTTTAGTTTAGCAAAGATCCTCACAAGCTTAGTCCATGTTGCCTAAGTCATTAAAAATCCGATTTTTATTATGTTTTCCGCCTCCCCGTAAGCACCGGGGTGGGCAACACGGACTTACAGTGGTATCAGAGCCTAACTAAACTCAAACTAGCTAGGTAGTGAAGTGTAACGAAGTTTCGAAACCGAAAATCCAAAAACCGAACTTTTGAAAAACCCTAGTTTCTGTTAAAATTTTTCCTGGTTAAAATGAAAAACTGTATACTTGTAAAATTCTCTCAGGGTTTTTTGTGAAACACCACCAAATACGATCCAGAGAGGAGCCAAGAGGACCGCGCTTCCGCGGCATAAGGAAGCTCTTGCCGCGGAAGCGCGGCCGTCTTGTCAACTCTCTGTATCGTTTTTGGTGCAGATTGTTTCTGAGTTGGTTTTAGGATTTTTAGGATATATAATATATGCCCAGATTTTCCAGAACTAAAATTTACTTTTGGGGGCCTATAAATCCGTATTTTTCGGAACTTCACTACACTTTAACTACATCGGTTATATCTGTAATGCTTGCATGTATTGAACGTCGGCTAATCGCTATAAGACGATTAGTCGGGGTTATACATGATCTGTGATTGTTATTGGTTTGTGGATATGAATGGATTGGATCGTCGCGGGTGAATAGCCGGGTTGGATGTGAGATGAGCGTTGTTTTTCTTTCATTCATTTGTAACATGTAAATTGATGTAATAATATTCTTTGTATGGCCGCACAACCGGGTCGGGGTTGTAGCCATCATTGTATAATTCTTTTTACTGTTTTTGCTCCTAGGATAGACCCATGGAGGGGGTGCACAAACTACCGGGTATCTCGAAGTGCCGAGTGGCCTACTCACGGTGGTGAGGGAGGTTGCTTCGCTTCGGGTGCTTGGCGGGTAGTTTGCCGCACCCGTAGGGGTCTTGGGTGGGGTATTGGCTATTCACCGCGACCGTGTAATCCGCTTTGCGTTGCAGGCTCGAACGCATTGCGGATTCCTAGTATATCCAATGTATTCATCTGTGATCTGTAATGTCTATCATTGCTATATATTTATATATAATAACTATTTAGGCGTTGCTTATGTTTTACAGCCGCGCTAGCCCAGCCCCCGCTCTGTCGTTAGTTAAGTAACCTAACGGGTGATGACGGGGCCCCGTGGCGAATGCGAATGGCATAAGCGTACGTCATATTTTGGTTGTTTTCTGCAATGGTAGGATTAAATGATGGGACGCATTAAAAGAACTAATGCAAGAAATAAACCAAGTAAAAGTCGATTGGAACACTTTGAAAACCACTCGGTTCTTTTCAAAACTAAAACTTTTAAACGCGGAGCTTGAACCACTCCTTTTAAAAGCTATCTCGTTCCATCGATTATATCAAGTTCACTACGTTCACGGTTTCGCCAAAACCATCCGTAGCCCTCCGTCATTCCACATGAATGGTCAAAAGTATTCAAGCTATGTATTTTGGCCAAAGTCAAGGCATAGTGATTGGTAGCGTTTGGGTATTCATGTGCAGCATAGATAGATGCGTTGGTTTGGGACAGTCGTGCTGCCATTTTGGCCAAAGCCAAGGGTAGGTACGGGTGGGTCCAAATTAACCAGGAGAATGACGGGTAGAACTTGACATGTGACTTATGATATTTTGGCCAAAGTCAAGGTCATAAGAGCATGGGGCAAAAATCCACATCGGGAGTTTCATAAGTACTGAAACTTGCTAGCGTTGCATACCATTTGGAGTGTGATAATTCTGGTAGGATTCCTTCGGTTTTATCACGCGATGATATTTGGATCCCGATCCTACTGTGAGTATATGCTACTCCTCGGGAAAACTCTCACTTAACGATCAATGCTATAAACCTAGTAGGTGCCTAGAAAGGTGTTAGCGGGGCTACGCCCACAGGGAAAAGAGGTTACTTAATTAAGGAACTTCGCGAAAGCGTTGGAAAACCTCCCTCGAAGTACCGACACTGGCCTGGCTGAACGGTTAAGCAAGTATTGTACGGTGAGAATGATCCCGGCTAATCCTTTTCTTTATGGTTTGAGAAGGGATTCGAGAGACAGTGGGAGCCATCCAGTTTAGACAAACTAAAAACCACTCTAAACTTGCAAGAGCATCATGCTAAAGTGTTTCTTTTCTCTCTCCTAATTGCAGCGACCATTCAAGATGACCGGACTTAAGTTACTATTAGATAAAAACATATTGACAGGGCCAAACTACAAAGATTGGCTCAGGAATGTCAAGATGGCTATCACTTATGACAAGCTGGGGTATATACTTACCACCAAAGCTCCCCCCGTCCCAGGTCCCACCTCCAGCGTCGCGGATGTAGAAATCCGTAAGACATGGGAGATAGATTGCGCGAGGGCCAAATGCCTCGTATTAGCCTCGATGGACAACGACCATCAGAGGAGGCACGAGAATATGGACCTAGAGTCCATATTTCTCCATACAAAAGAACTGTATGGAGAGCAGTCTCGTATCGCAAGATACGAAGTGTCGAAGAAGCTCTTTTCGGCAAGGTTGGCCGTCGGATCATCGGTAGCGGACCACGTGCTTAAGATGATCGGCTATATAGAGGAGCTCGCGGACCTTGGGACCACGTTGGAGAATGAACTCTATACTGATCTGATTCTCCAGTCCCTTCCTTCCACTTACGCCCAGTTCATTCTCAACTTCAACATGCAAGGAAAGGAGGTTGAACTGGCCGAACTTCTGAACATGTTGAGGACTGCTGAGGGCACCCTACAGAAGGGTAGGGAGACATCCACTTTGTTTGTAGGAGGATCTTCCTCTTCTAGGTCCAGGGCGAAAGCCAAGGGCAAGAAGAAGAAAGCCCCCGCCAAACCAAGAGGCGGTGTCGGTAAAGTGGATACGAAGGGAAAGGGTAAAGCAACAAAAGTAGCGGGGAAGCTGGTGGGTAAGGAAGAATGCTTCTATTGTCACAAAAGTGGTCACTGGAAACAAGATTGCAAGGCTTGGAAAGCCAGAACACAGGATTTGAAGCGAGTTGCAGCTTCAGCTTCAGGTGTGTATGTTATTGAAAACTGTCTATCTATAAACTCTACTTCCTGGGTATTGGATACCGGATCGGGATCTCATATCTGTAATTCTTTGCAGGCGTTGAGAAAGCGTAGAGTTTTGAAGGCAGGTGACATGACCCTCAGAGTTGCGAACGGTGCTAGCATGGATGCTGAGGCCGTGGGGGACTATCACCTGGGATTATCAGATGGACACTTTTTGGTTTTGCGTAGTTGTTATTATGTACCAAATGCAACCTGTAATATCATTTCTGTATCTTTATTATCTAAAGAAGGTTATGAATTTGCATTTGTAAGTAATGTAGTGAACATTCACCTTAATCAAGTGTTGATTGGGTCAGGTACATTGAACAACGGTATATACGTTTTAAACCAACCACAGGTTTTCAATATCCAGAATACACACAAAAGAAAGTCTCCAGAAATTAATAAAACTTTCTTATGGCATTGTAGACTGGGTCACATCAACGAGAGAAGATTGACTAAGTTACATACTGAAGGATATTTAGATTCGTTCGAATATCAATCATATGCAACTTGTCAATCCTGTCTCAAAGGAAAGATGACAAAGGCTCCGTTTTCTGGACACGGAGAAAGAGCGAGCGAGCTCTTGGGACTCGTACACAGCGACGTGTGCGGTCCAATGTCTACACATGCGCGAAGCGGTTTTTCTTACTTCATAACTTTTACGGATGATTTTTCAAGGTACGGTTATGTCTTCTTAATGAAACATAAATCCGAGGCTTTTGAAAAATTCCAGGAATATAAGAATGAAGTAGAAAAACAAACAGGCAAAAGTATCAAGATCCTAAGATCGGATCGAGGAGGAGAATACTTAAGTGCCGAATTCCTGAACTATTTAAAAGAGAATGGAATTCTCTCTCAGCTTACTCCTCCATACACTCCGCAACATAACGGTGTATCGGAGAGACGGAACCGAACCCTATTGGATATGGTACGGTCCATGATGAGTAACGCTGAGTTACCGCGATCGTTCTGGGGGTATGCGCTAGAAACAGCTGCATATCTTTTGAACCGTGTTCCCACTAAGACTGTGCCTACCACACCATATGAGTTATGGAGTGGGAAGAAACCCTATCTTAATCACATTAAGACATGGGGATGTCCAGCTTTTGTAAAAAAGCAGCATGCGGACAAGCTCGAGGCACGCTCAGTACAGTGCAAGTTTGTGGGATATCCAAAGAACTCCAAGGGATATTACTTCTATTACGAAGAGGAACAAAAAGTCCTTGTTTCTCGCCATGCCCACTTTCTAGAACATCAGTTCATAGAAAAAGAATTAAGTGGGAGCGCAATAGAACTGGAAGAAATTCCAGAACCACAAACTATTACTGAAAGTTTAGTGGAACCAGAAGGTTCAAAAGAACAGGACATTCCTACGCCGCTCCGCAGGAGTAGTAGGCAGTCTCATCCGCCCGAGAGGTACTACGGTTTCCTCATTGACGGGGATAGAGAAGACTGCATCCTAGATTGTGATGAGCCTACTAGCTTCCAGCAAGCCATTCAGAGCGTCGACTCGGTAAAATGGCTGGATGCAATGCGGACCGAGATGGAGTCCATGTACACCAACAAAGTATGGACGTTGGACATTGCTCCAGACGGGGTAAAACCCGTAGGATGCAAGTGGATCTTCAAAAGGAAGATTGGTGTAGATGGACAGGTTGAGACCTATAAAGCTAGACTGGTAGCAAAGGGTTTTCGTCAGCGACCTGGTTTGGACTATGACGAAACCTTTTCTCCAGTAGCTATGCTGAAATCCATTCGGATCCTTCTTGCCATCGCTGCTTTCCACGATTATGAGATTTGGCAGATGGACGTAAAGACAGCTTTTCTAAATGGTCATTTAGAGGAGTGTGTCTATATGGACCAGCCAGAGGGTTTCATTCAGAGTGGGAGCAGCGGAAAGGTGTGCAAGTTGCTCAAGTCCATTTATGGACTTAAGCAGGCATCGCGGAGTTGGAACATCTGTTTTGATGAGACGGTCAAAGAATTTGGCTTTATCAAAAATCCAGATGAACCATGCATCTATTGTAGATTTGTAGCGAGAACTGTAGTATTCCTCGTTTTATACGTGGATGACATTCTCTTAATAGGAAATGACATTCCTATGCTACAATCTGTCAAGGGGTTCTTGTCACACAGGTTCTCCATGAAAGACCTGGGTGATGCCTCCTACATTCTGGGTATCCGGATCTACCGTGACAGATCCAAGAGGATATTAGGACTCTCGCAGTCCAGGTACATCGACACCATACTGAAGAGATTCAGTATGGAAGATTCCAAGCGCGGTAATCTACCGGCTTGTCACGGGATCACCCTCTCCAAAGAGATGTCTCCCAAGACTGATTTGGAGAGGGATCGCATGTCTATTATACCCTACGCTTCTGCGGTAGGCTCTATAATGTATGCGATGTTATGTACCAGACCGGATGTGGCTTATGCACTGAGTGTGGTAAGCAGGTATCAGTCAAACCCAGGGGAGAAACATTGGATAGCAGTAAAGAACATTCTCAAGTACCTGAGAAGGACTAAGGAGATGTTCTTGGTGTATGGCGGAAAAGACCTGCAGATTGAGGCCTTTGCTGACTCCAGCTTCCAGAGTGACAAGGATGATTCCAAGTCCATGTCGGGTTTTGTCTTTACCCTCAATGGAGGGGCGGTGTGTTGGAAGAGCTCCAAACAGGAAACCGTTGCTGACTCGACTATGGAAGCGGAATACATCGCTGCATCTGATGCCGCAAAAGAAGCTGTCTGGATGAGGAAGTTCTTGAAAGAACTTCAGGTGGTTCCGTCCATTGTTGACCCAATACCTCTGTATTGCGACAACAACGGGGCTATAGCTTTAGCGAAGGAACCCAGGTCCCATCAGAAATCCAGACACATCTTAATGCGGTATCACCTGATCAGGGAGATCGTGGATCGCCAGGAGATCGAGGTCCGGAGAGTTGCATCAGAGGATAACACAGCAGATCCATTCACCAAGGCCTTGCCCCAGACTCAGTTCGAGCGGCTGATCGAGATGATAGGTCTTCGATACGCCAGTACATGGCCTTAGTGCAAGTGGGAGATTGTTAGTGTATATGCCCTAGAGGCCATTACTGTATCATACTAGCTTGTATATTACTTAATGGAAGCTTGGGATATTCACAGTTGTATATACAATCTTGCTCGAAATGGTAGTATGCTACTTGGTTTGTCTCTGCTTTAATATGTGCATGTGTTTCTTTTAGCATATTGCTGGTATACATATTAGTAGAGCCCTTAGGATCTTTGCTTGATTACCAGCGTTGTGATGGCGCTCGCACTCGTGGGAGCTGGGTAATCTATAAGCACATCCTTATACAGGTCCCTGGTCGTTGGACTATCGAGACAGGGCATCGATACTCCGGAGTAGACTAGCGTATGCGCTTCTCATCCCAGTGTGGGAGACGGTCTGTCCCACAGCCGTTAGTACGTCGTACTTGGGATAGTATGCGGGTGCTCGTTAGGTTACGAGTACACTGGACAGGACTCGTCGGGAACTGTTGGTTGGTAATATACCTATCGTCAGTTATCAGTTCCCAGGTGACATGAGTACAGCTTAGTCCGCTGACTTGACACTGTCACTTCGCCTCGAGTGTGTTCCCACTGCACTTTGATTACTACCCTACCACGGCTCAAAGGAGCTGTGCAAACAGGTAGTTTTTGGGTGCAGTCCCGAAGCACTTGGAGGCAGTGACGGTTAGACAGGATTCGTCTCTCCCGGTATTGGGGGTTGACATCGCGCTGTGTCTAGGAGAGCCATTACACGAGTAGTCCCTGGCCAGGGCAAGCGAGATATACTGGTAGGTTTCCAGTGTTATCTCAGGGTGTTCTGGGCTACACTCCGACACGACTTGTACCGCTATTAGGGGACTGACGTTCACCGCCCCCCTAGGCCCGCCATGCGATGTATCAGACGAACAGACCGGACTGTACGGAGACTGTCACATACAGGCTCAGTAGGAGTGCAGATGGGGTTCACCTCGTCAGTCTTCTTATCGACATCTACCTGGGGACCGTTACGTACAGCTAGTGCCGCTTGCGGTCTGTGGTTAAACCCACTGCCAGCGTAGTGTCGAGTCTTTAGAGTCCCACACAGAGAGCTATTCGCCTTTAGGCAAAACGAGTAGAGGTCGCATGGTTTTGCGACAGGGTTCGTTCGCATCCGCGCACTTGTGCACGTTTGCTGTCCGGACAGTTTATACTAGCGGGCTTTGGTTTAAGCCGGATCCTAGTATATGATTTGAGATTGGTTTTTCTCATTGTGTTCGTGTTCCTCGGTTCACGAATGCGGGTGCGTATGCACGGTTGCTTGAGATTGAGGGAGAGGACCTTGTTTAGGGTTAATGACTATTGTCATTTTATTAACCCTATTGTTTTGTGTGTATTATTGTTAATTAATAATTAGCTTAATTATTGTGCATGGTTGTTGTTGTTGACACTTTGACTTTGTTGACTTGTTGACCAAGTTGACAATTTGACCATGATCATTTCATTTGGAAGATGCTCTTTGATTCTTGCAATTTGCATTAATAATGAAATGATAATGGTCACCTCTTGATTAAACCATGACAATTTTCTTGCTAATTGATTAATTAAAATAACTCACACATATTAGTGAGAATGGCTCACTATTATTCTCATTCTCTCATTTCTTTTCTCTCTCTTGCTCATCCTCTCCCTCAAGCTCTCTCCCTCTCATGTGTTGAGAAACAAAAAGCTTGAGAAAAACCCTCTCTTGATCTTCTCTACTCACTTCTAGGGTTCAAGTCTTAGCATTTCTTGCACTCTAGTTACTCCTAGCTTGGAGTTGAAGCTAAAGGTGGTGGCTTTCGGGTGGATCCTTCTTTGACGGGAGAAGACAAGCAAGGTGATCCTTTTCTACCATACCTAGGAGCAAGGAGAGAAGGACTAAAGACCAAAGGTATAACCTTTCTACAACTTTGTTAGTTGTTAGTTTACTTTAGCTAGTTTTAGTTTAGCAAAGATCCTCACAAGCTTAGTCCATGTTGCCTAAGTCATTAAAAATCCGATTTTTATTATGTTTTCCGCCTCCCCGTAAGCACCGGGGTGGGCAACACGGACTTACACCGTTCTGCTAACGTTTCCGTTGACTGACCAACTCGAAATGGTATGAAATGAGCTGCCTTGATCAATCGATCAATAATCACCCAAACTGCATTGTTGTCCTTTGGACTTTGCAGTAAAGCTGTCACGAAATCCATGGTTATATGTTCCCACTTCCACTGAGGAATCCGAAGTGGTTGCAATAAACCAGCTACCCTTTGATGTTCAGCCTTAACTTGCTGACACACCAAGTACTTCACTACAAAGCGGGCAATCTCCCTTTTCATGCCTTCCCACCAGAAATGCTGTCGTAGATCACGGTACAACTTCGTGCCTCCTAGATGTACGGAATATGCGGAACTGTGTGCCTCCTTCATAACTTCTTCACGAATGTCTCCTTTTGGCACACACAAACGGCTACCATATCGCAACGAACAATCTTAATGAATTAACAAGTCCGTTCGAAGTCCAGCTTCAACCTGTTCTCGAAACTTTTGCAATCTTGGGTCCTGTGACTGTGCTGCTTTAATATTCTCAATCAACGACGACTGTACTTGCAGCTGCATCAACTGTCCCGAAAAGTGCGGTAGCACGATCTCCAACTCGAATCTCCAAAAATCTTCGATAAGCTCCTTCTGTGCAGTCAACGTCCGAATTGCTGGCAACCTACTAAGCGCATCCGGCACAACAATAACTTTCCCCGGATGGTACTTAAGATCAAGATAGTAGTCAGCCATCAGCTCCAACCATCTACGCTGCCTCATATTAAACGCTTTCTGTGTGAACACATGCTTTAGGCTTTTGTGATCGGTGAATACTTCGACCCTTTCGCCTAATAAGTAGTGTCTCCAAATCTTCAAAGCGAAAATCACTGCTGCAAGCTCCAAATCATGAGTTGGGTAACTCTTCTCATGGGTCTTCAACTGTCTCGATGTGTAAGCTATAACCTTCCCATGCTGCATTAAAACACATCCCAAACCTTTCCCAGATGCGTCGCTGTGAATCACTAATCCTCCAGAACCGTCTGGTACGGTCAAAATAGGAGCGGTTATCAACCTTTGCTTCAACGCCTCAAAAGCTGACGCACATCTATCCGTCCATTCGAACGGTACTTCCTTCTGCATAAGCTTGGTCAAAGGCTCAGCTAAGCGAGCAAAATTCTCCACGAACCTTCTGTAATACTCGGCATGTCCAAGAAAACTTCTGATCTCTACTACGTTCTTCGAAATCGGCCAATCTTGAACTGGTGCAATCTTTTCAGGGTCAACGGCGATTCCATCTCCGGATACAGAGTGTGAGCAGGCTTGCTCGTTGATCTTCTGATCGCTCAATACCTGGGTGGCCGTTACGTTTAGCAGACCGCTTGCGGCTTGTGGGTGATTGATATGATCACCACCTACTACCGGCGTATTGACGAGTCTTTAGAGTCCTACACAGAGGTTTCCTGGCTCAAGCGAAACGAAATAGGAGCGCATATGAGATATGTACGAGACCGAAAATAATACCAGTATGTGATACTGTATTCTATTCTCGCGATTTGTATCATCAGTCGGTTATATGAGATATAGCCGGGTTACCGAATCAAGTGTTGATTCGATATATTGATACACTAGATATTAGTCGGTTATATGTGATATGACCGGATCATTAAATCAAGTGTTGATTTAATGATTTAATATATAATTATATATTTGATATATTACTTTACATTAACTAGTATTTGTTCACTTAAGATTGACTTTCTCACTTTATGTGCACAAGTTGTATATGTGATATATGTTTGTGCACTACTTTGTATCATGATTGATGATACATGCAAACTTGGGTGTGTGTATGACTTACACCATATTTAAAATAATGGTTTGGATTTTTATTTATTTTGGTAAAACAAAATGGTGGTTATCTTTGTCTTGGCTTGAAGCTTCATGAAGCTTTTAAGCATCTTTGACAAAGTCCACTCATTTTGTTTTGCATAAGATTTTCATTAACCTAACCATTACCTCAAACTATGGTTTAGTCTCTACAAAGGTAAACTCACCCATGGTTGCATTATGATAGAATTCACTTGATTATTCTTTTTACATAATTCTTATTCTTTTCTTTCTTCTTCTTCTTCTTCAAGAAGAAGAAAAGCTTGCTAGAAAAATTTCAAGTGAAGAAATAGAGTGAGAAACCCAAATCCAAAGTGAACCCACTTCCTATTTCATCATCCTCTACTACTTGCCATTTAGTTTAGGGTGTTCTCTTCACAAAGTTCTTGGCCTAGTGAAGATGGGGCTTGAGTTTGAGTCTCCTTGACGTAGATCATCTTCGGCCTCGAAGTCAACGACCTAGCCCGCTCATTTCTCCGAGGAAACCATCACTCGAGTCCGGGATCTTGATGATCGCAGCGAAGGGACGTCAACACGGAGCTTTAGAAGTGAAGGACCGGATCTACAAAGGTTGTAATCCCTTTCACTTAGTGTTAAAGTTGTTTGCTTGCTATAGTTTTCGCCTCATCTCTAGTATACGATCTTGGTTAGGGTTGTTCGGCACGGCTAAATTTTTTTTTATCGGGCATGGTTGATGCCTTGTAGAACCTTGTTAGAGTGCCTAGGATCCCTACAGTGGTATCAGAGCCAAGCTAGAGCTGTAGGCGAAGTCTAGGCGAAGTTTAAAGTCCGATCGAACCCGGATAACCCTGATTAAACCCTTCTCTGGACATTTTTTGAAATCGTGATTTTTTCAACATTAAAAATACTTTAAAAAATTATCAGGCAATTATATGGAACTCTGTGAAAAACGACAAAGTAAGTCGACCAAAGCGCCGTGGAACCGCGGCATGAGCATGGCTCCCGCGGCGGTTCCGCGTCCGTACAGTCACATCATGCTTTGTCTTTTGCACAGTATAGTCCCTATCAATTCCCTGATGCTTTTGGGTATGTTTAATTCTGCTCAAGTGTTGAGTTTTCTGGGTTGTATTGGGGACTCATTGATTCGATCGGATAATTTAACTTCGTTTATGTTTTTCCGGATAATTTTAGAAAGTGTTATAAAGTTCGACCGGATATCAATAACTCACTTTTTCCCCTGCCGGAAAATTTCCAAGTGTTGGATTTTTCCGTAGTTTAAGAACGTTCTAAGTCGTGCAAGTAACGCGATGGACCTTCTAGAAGACAACAAACCTTAACTCGATTATGTGACCGTCTTGAACTGCCTTTTGAACCTTAGGGTTTTGGGCAGTACGACGTGCCACATGTGACGCGTTGGCTTGACCCTTCTACGGTTGGACCATTGGTACTGTGGCATGTGATGGATGTTTTTAAACTAATTTCAAGTGTTGAGAACTGTTTGGGAAATCTTGGGTGTTTGATTATTCGATCGGAAAGTTTAACATTGTCTATTTATCTGGAATATGATACAATATTTGGAATCCACAAGTAGTTATGAGATAACTAATTTGTATGTTATAAATCTAGCAGTTCAGTCTCAAATGATCGGTTGCCACGGGATTTTGATGCGATCAAAAGTCCGTCGCAATCACGTAGCGTACGCGGATACTCGCCGGGTAAACTTAATAGATAGCCACGCCCCATAGCCTCGACCAAGTGACTGTAGGAGAACCCCGTCGCCAAAAGCATCCGTTCGGGTGCTCGCGGCAGCGGTGTTCTGCCTTAGTGCACTTCGTCGACGGCATTCGGGGGTGCGGCCATCTACTAATGTTTGCGAAGAGCATTCGATCAGGATGTCGGGAATCTTGTTGAATTGCCCGACTTCATATTGAAAAGAGTTTTCGATATTGAGACTAAAATGCGGGGTTTATAATAGTTTGGCATTTGAGGTCTAAGGAATTCATTTGATTAGGCATGCGTTGTCTAAAGAGGTTGCGGATTCCAACTGTTGTAGTTTTACACTTTCTTTTCTGCGACCGTAAGTGTAATATGCGGTGTATTGCCGGTTTCGTTGCTATACATCAACGACAATTGGGATACGCATATTTACTTACGTTGATGACATGTGATGTTATGTGCTGCTGGATATGTTATATTGGATCGTCATGTTTGAATAGCCGGGTTTTTTTTATGTGAGATGAGTGTTTTTCATTTTCATTCATGTAAAATCTTGTATGTAATATTCTTTTATTGGGGCACTTCCGGGCTGAGGATGATGTCACCATTGTATATTATTTACTTTTCCGCATTAGGATACAACCAAGGAGGGGAGCACAAGTAACCGGGTTCTAGGGTCCAGTGGGAGACCATCTCGAGGAGTCGAGTCCGGGTCTCCTAACTCTAGAATTGGTAGAGTTGCTTGCCGCTCTCGTAGGGGGTCTAGGGGTGTGGGATTGGCTATTCATCACAACCGTGGAATCCATTTTTTATAGGGGCTCAAAATAAAATACGGACATCCTAGTATATCCAATATTCCATATGTTGTTTTCTGCTGCGTTATCTGTGATGTGATCATGTGATATGTTCAGATAGATATTGTATATAGTATATATGATATATTGTATAGACGTTGCTTATGTTTTACACCCGCACTAGCCCTGCCCCGCTATGCCGTTAGTTACCTAACCTAACAGTGCATGACGGGACATCGAGGCAAATGCGGATGGCATAAGCGTACGTTGTATTTATCTGTGATGTTTAGGGGGACTTAAATGATGGGACATTCATTAATGAGATTAATGAAAGAAAATAAACCTAAAAGATGTTGTGGAATCGAATTTCAAAAATTAGGTAGCTCTAGTTGTTGCTTTGCATAGAGGTGTTCCTTGTAGAACATCCAGCACCTTATTCGATAAGGAAAGAGCCGAGATCCATTCACTGGGAGTGACCTCTTTAGCAATAATTAGCAGATGCTACAACCTTCGGTTTGTCTTTTGACTGTTTTTCTAGTTCTTGCTTTGCATAGTGGTATTGTGAATATCCTGCACCTCATTCGACGAGGAAAGAGCCGAGATCCCTTCACCGGGAGTGACCTCTTTAGCGAAACTAGCAAAAGCCTCAAAAACACTACATTTTTGTCACGTCCCGAAAGTACGGAACATGACCGGCACTTAAACTACGAAACGTCTCGAGGCGTACGTAATCTAAGTAAACCGAAAACCTAGAAATCCAAACCAAGAAAAGTAGTAGAGTGAAGGAAAACCAATTTAAATCAAGTAGTTTTAATAGCATAAGCCGAATTATACGATTTTAAAAAACATCAAATATTTACTGAAAATTTCGGCAGAGTCTCCTTTGTAAATACTGGCCCCCAAACGGGATACAACATGAATAGTATACGAAATCAATAAAAGGCATCCCCAAGCGGG
The DNA here is from genome assembly GCA_030015575.1 of Agapanthus africanus. Classification (NCBI taxonomy): domain Eukaryota; kingdom Viridiplantae; phylum Streptophyta; class Magnoliopsida; order Asparagales; family Amaryllidaceae; genus Agapanthus; species Agapanthus africanus. The sequence continues at coordinate 249,708,897 of CM057340.1, read as the reverse complement.
AGCTAGCTCTTCGTCAATCGACGGTCACAACCATACAAGCAATATAATATACAACGCCAAGGGCGAGGATCAAAACTCAAAGTAACAAGAAATCCACAGAAATACAATGCGCGACTCTTGGGTCGAAAGAATAACATCACTGGTCTCTATCTTAAAAATAAATACATGTTTGGTTGATGGAATTTACTAGATACAACTGAATAATATTATACAAAGTAATATGATGGGTACGATACCAATAAACCCACCTACTAGCAAGTCACCGAAAGAAGCAATGCCAGCAAAGCCATAATGAAACCTGTACGGCAAAACCTTGAAGAAACTGTGGCACAACGGGGTTGAGTTGCCAACTCGTGAGTAGAAAAACATCTACGAACAGAAACCGCATGAACAACGCAATCCTTGGTCAACGGTCATATTATATCCTCAAATATATAACATGCAGCATATAACAAAGGCTAGGGTACATATCTAACTCGAGTGTAATCCCATGTGCCCGTGTCAGTGCCTCAGGTAGCAATATATCATATGGATGATGTATGAATGCATGAAACAGAATGCATGTACTGAAGAAAACTGCTTTCATAAATTAGTGAGATTTCTGTATCTTTTTAAAACGAGGTATCATAATATAATCAGCATAAACAGTGCCTAGCATCGACACAAAACAAATATCCAAATATCTCGATATCTCTGTGTCACAATCTCTGTACCTCAATATCTCAATCTCACTATCTAGGACGCCGTCAGTCCAGACCGGCCCCTACCATCAATCTCAAGACCACGACGGTATCCTCCGGATATCCGACGCGTCGGGTAAAATCACCGGTCGGTAGTGTTCCCCTGCCAGGCTCAACGTCAACAACACGATCCTCTTGCCCCGGGGTACCGCACCGGACCCACCATGTACTTGAAACGGTTCCTCCACTCCTTGAATCGGGTCTCGAAATCCATCAGCAAACTCATGGTGGACGACTCATACATCATGGAAAAAAAACCGCACTTTTTATTTAAAAAGAGAGAAAGAGGTTTATATAAGTTTTGCGGTTCCCCCCCCCCCCCCCCAATCCAGAAAATCTCATGGAAATCCGAATCCAAATCATCAATAGCATGTAAAACCATGAATGCAGCATAACAATGAATAACAGTATGCATGAAGTGACAAGTAATAACTACAATGTTAAGCTCGCATATGTAAGGCAGGTACACTAATATCATGTCAAATTACTAACTAACAAGCTAAGTCAAGCAATAATATTTTCTAAGGTGTACGTGACATGGCAATTACCGATGAAGATGTGTGTGAGCCGGCAAGTAAGTGTACGTGGTACATACGCATCATCGGTAATGGTGCTGGTGTCCTAACAGTATGATATCAACAATGCAATAAGAAATTATAATATAAGTATGCGATGCGGAGCGAACAGCAATAATGAGCTGGAGCTGAATACTAAACACAATGATACTATAAGTCAACAGTAGTGCCTTTTGGAATAGCACGAATCGCGGTGTTTTGAAAATAAGGGCTACGGTGTTTTTAAGAAAAGATACTTCTTTTGAAATATCCGTAGAATCTCTTGACCTGTCTTTTAAAATACCCACGATCCGTTAGTTTTGAAATAGGTAGGAGTCTAATCTAGTCTAATAACTACACTAAACTATATGGCTGAACTAACAAGCTGAACTACAGGTAAGGAAACCGCCTAACATCTGAGTCGATACATATACATACCTGTATATATATTAGTCGGTGATCCCGCCTCAATAACATCATATCCGATACCATATCTATAATCAGACATCCCAAGTCAAGAGTGCGGATCAAACATCAATATATAGCTCGTACGTAAATCCGTCGTACGACATCCCCAAATCTAGGTACGGGTCAAAATCATACTCAACCATTCTATGCATATCACTATTCACATGGTATCGTCGTCCAAAGATCCTCTATAAACATCAGGACGTATCTCAAGTACGAATCCTGCCATATCACCGATATCATAATCTCAAATCAAATCTCATCGACTCATCTCAATCCCAAGTATCATCCTCAAATCCAGTATGTGAACACATAGTCCCATACACATGTGAACACATAACAATATAACCCCATATAAGCACATATGAAAGAAGAATGTATGCAAGTATGGGGGTGTGTGTGTAAATGTGGTGCAACCTCTACTCTAGGGTCTCGCAACACTAAACATATCCAATCACACCTAAAATCTATCTTTAACCAATAAACTCAACAATATATAATCAATATATATGTGTGTATACGTATTCGTATACATCACCACGAACTGCGGGAGTGCTATACGCCATCCACCCGACTTCTCCCCGTAGATATAAATCTACTCACCTGGTCCTCGTCCGCCGGTGCCGATGTCGCCATGCGCTTGCTTGTCGTCTCGAAGTCTTCGTAAGGGTACCTACATATCATAACGCACCGTATCGCATTAAAATCCGACTCATGACTAAAACGACACACGAATCCCATATAGGTCAAAACCTATGGCTGCTTTCACAAATCAACCCAAAAACCCTCGACGTCGGCGTACAAATGCCAAACCATCGAGAAAAACCCAAACACACTCATTTGCACGATCACAAGCACTAATTATACTATAAAATAGTTTAAAATTCACAAAAACCCCAAACTCACTTTAAAAGCCATTTTTCCGAAAATCTAGCAAGCAAATATTACCCGTTTTAGTACAAAACCCGACGTTTAAACAAATCTAGCGGCCATAATACTTATTAAATATCTCAAATAAGTCATAAAAACAATTTCCGCAATTTAATCTCATTAAATTTCATTAACCCCAAAATTCTAGTTTACAATATATCCAATTTTAACAATTTTATAGCAAAAATGCACAACAACAATTTAGCTTGGATTTCCATGAACTAAAGTATTAAACTACACTTTATAATGTTAATGAAGTCATGAAAAACCTAATTACATTTTTAAACCCAATTATTTAACCAATTTTAAAAACCTAGTTAGCAAATTAGCGTAATTATCAAAAAATTTAACTAACAATTAACAACTAGCTACAAACTTTGTTTTAACATGTCATAAGGGTCTAATTACAACACACAACCATACACCAAATTCACAAAACCCTAACTTGCATTCAATCCCTTTCTAGAATTTCCAAACTTGCAACAAAATCCTAATTTACACTTAAATAAATTAACTTTAAGGAATTAACTAACAAATTAAGCAAAAGGTTTAGAAATTATACCCAAAACATTTGAAGATCCATAAGCACCGATAGCCTCCCAAATTGAAATCTTGTTCCCTAGATCCATGGTAGATAGGCAAATGAGAAATGGGTAGGAGTTGGATTTTGATTTCGGTGAGGTTTTACTTGATTTTTTAAGAAGTTTTTGAAGGATTTTGGAGATGAGATAAGGTGGTGAAATGGGGGGAATGAGGTGCAGAATTTCAGCCAGAGGAGAGGAGAGGAAAGGGAGAGGTGAGAGGATTTGCGTGGAAATTCCAAAGTCAATGCCCTCACAAATTACCATAATACCCCTACCTTTTTAATATATATAAAAAAACCCTTTTTACACCATTTCCTTCACATGAATTGAAGGCAAAGGAAGGGGAGGGAGTGTCATGCTGCCAAGGTGGTGGTGGGGCCGGTCATGTGAGTGGGTGAGGATGTGTCTGAGGTTGCAAAGAAAATTCCATGCAAAAAGAACCCCTCAAGTTACCAAATTGCAAGTTTTAGTTTAATTTATTTAAATTTTAATTTCCCTTGATTATAACCAACTAGAAGTTGAAATAAATTGCTAAATATTTATATTACTAACTAGATTTTAGTTTTCATGATTCTAAAGTATATAATTAGCTCATTCAAATTTGTATTTATCGCTAATTAATGTATTTTTAACAGCTAAAAAAATACTAAAATAATTAATTTCGGAAAAATTTTCAGAAAATTTGAAATTTCATCAGTGGCTCAATAAACACCAAACACTAGCAATTACATAGTTAGAATATGTATATTTAATTTTAAAATAAAGATATTTGCATTTTGACTTTTTACAGAAAACCCCCTTATTTTACCGATTTTTCCGAAATTTCACCGAAACGATTTTCAAAACGTTACAATTTTAAACCATTTGATTCCGCAGCGAGATCAAGTTCAAAGCGTTAAAGGTTTTCTTAAAAACCATCCGCAACCCTCCGTCATTTTAGGAAGTAGAATACTTAGTATTCGTGCTACGTTTGTCGACCATAGCCGAGGCATAGTGTGCGGTAGCTAAGTGATGTCTTCCTACACAGCATATGATGCGATTAGTTAGGACAGTCACGTGACTTTGTTGACCTTAGCCAAGGGTCATGTGCGTGGGTCTAATTAATCACGAAATGACGGGTAGAACTTGACTAGTGCTTATGATTTGTTGACCATAGCCAAGGTCATAGGTGCTAAGGGTAAAAACCATTATCGGGAGTTTCAAGTGTTGAAATTTGCAATGAGATTGCATACCTTCTATATGATAGTTGGATCCTGATACCCACTGCGAGTAATAGTTACTCCTGGGAGAGTTTTGCACTTTACAATTAGCCGATCAAGTAGGTGTCTAGAAAGGTGTCAACAGGGTTACGCCCCTGGGAAAATGAGGTTTATTTTAATTAGGTCCGTGCGAAAGCACGAGGAACCTCCCTCAAAGTACCGGCACTGGCCTGGCTGAAAGATTGGCGAACTTGTAGAGTGTAATTAATCCCGGCTAGTCTTTCTTTTTAAGGTTTGAAGGAAGATTTGATAAAAACAGTGGGAGCCATCCTGATTAGATAAAATATATAACCAATCTAATCTTGCAAGAGCGCACGCAGAATGTTTTCTTCTCTCTCTCTCCAGGTAGCGACTATGTCACGCCTTAATCAAGATAATAATATGGATGTATTGACCGGACCCGCTTGTTATACTGAGCAGGGGAACGTTGGTCCTACTCCAACTTATAATTGTTATAAAACGGAGCAGGAAATAGGGGAATACCAGGATTCCCATGCCGCCCAAACGAAGAAAGTGCATGATGATGCATCTTCTTCGGGTGTGTTCATTACAAAGAACTGTTTCTCAGTATCCTCTACGTCCTGGATATTAGATACCGGATCAGGATCCCATATATGTAATCTGTTACATGGGCTACAGATAGGTAGAGAACTGAGAACGGGTGATAAGTTTCAAGAGTTGAAAACGGTGCAATTGTTGCAGCCAAGATGTTGGCAGTTATCACCATGTATTACCAAATACATTGATTCTGAACGAATGTTATTAGATACCGAACCTGACATACAACATCATATCAGTCTTTTTATTTATTAAAGAAGGATATAATTTTGTATTGTTGGATAATGTTTTGCACATTTCCTATATCAAGTGTTGACCGGTTCAGGCACGTTATCTAAAAGCATATACATTCTAAATCAATCCACGGTTCTTAGCGTACAGAACACACACAAGAGGAAGATTTTAGAAATAAACGAATCCTTCTTAAGGCATTGTAGACTAGGTCATATCTATGCGACCCGACTAGCTAAGTTACATTTAGATGCATATTTAAATCAGTTTGAATTTACATCTTGTGAAACTTGCCAGTCATGTCACAAAGATAAGATGACCATAGCTTCGTTTACTGGAAACAGAGAAAGGGTTAGTGAACTTTTGGGACTGATACATAGTGATGTATGAAGGTCCCCTGTCTGCAGATGCCAGGACTGGTTCTTTATACTTCCTTACATTCAATGAGAATCTCTCAAGATTCGGACACATGTTCCTATTGAAACACATGTCTGAAACTTTTGAGAAATTCAAAGAATGTAAGATAGAAGTAGAGAACCAAAACCGGGTAGAAGTATTATGTCTTATGATGAGATCAAGGAGGAGAATACTTGTGCATGGAATTCCTGGACTATTCCAAACGAGAATGAGATTCTCTCTCAGCATTACTCCTCCGTATACACCACAGCACAACGGTGTATCGGGGCGGAGCAATAGCACCCTATGAAATATGGTGTGCTCTATGATGAGTATTACTGAGTTACCTATTTCCTTTCGGGGGTTATGCACTTGAGAAGATGCATACCTATTGAATTGGATTTTGATCAAATCAGTGCCTACCACTCCATATGAGATATGGTGTGGGAAGAGCCCATCTCTTAAGTAAGTTAAGATTTAGGATTGTCCGGCCTATGTCAAAAGCAGAATCCGGACAAGATCGAGGCAGGGTCAGTTCTGTAGAACTGGAAGGAGTTCCAGCTACACAAACTACAGCTGATGATTTGATAGAACCAAAGGATTCAATAGTCCCCGACGAACCTCAGCCTCTCCGCCAATCTAGCAGGGTTCCTCACCTTCCTAAGAGATACTTTGGTTTCTCGATGACAGTGGGAGTGAGGATTGCATCATGAGATGATGACCCAATTAGTTTCGAGCAGGCCATCAAGAGTAGGGACTCTGTAAGAATGGCTGGATGCTTAGTGATCTGAGATGGAATCCATGTACACCAACAAAGTATGGACTTTGGTTTCTATATCTAAAGGGTTAAATCCCCATCAGGAGCAAGTATATTTTGAGAAGATTACTTGGTGTAAATGGAAAGGTTGAGACTTTCAAAACTAGACTTGTTAAAGGTTTTCGTCATCAACCATGCGTGGATAATGATGAAACCTTTTCCAGAGGTTATGCTTAAGTCCATTCGGATCCTACTTGCCATTGCTGCATACCATGACCGCGATATCTGGTGGTTGGGTGTCATGACTGCTTTTCTAAATATTGATTTAGAAGAGAGCATCTATAAGTACACAGCCAGAGGGCTTCGTAGACAGTGGGAGCAGCGAAAACGTGTGCAAGTTGCTTTACAGGATAAAGCAGGCATCGCGGAGTTGGAACATCTGTTTTTGATGCGGTAGTCAAAGTGTTTGACATCATCAAAATGGTAGATGAACCTTGTACATACAAAAAGGTAGTAGAGAGTAAGGTGATCCTCGTAGAGTACGTGGATGACATACTCTTGATAGGGAAGGAGTTTCCTATGCTACGCTCGGTCAATCTCCTCTTATCACAAGGATTCTCCAAATAGGATCAAAGTGATACCTCCTAAATCGTAGGTTATGGATCTATGGGATAGATCTAAATGGATATTAGGATTCTCACTAGGTGTAGTGAGATGGTATCAATCGATCCTAGGGAGAATCACTGGAAAAGTTACAGGGTGATAAGGACGACTGAATGTCAGTCACAGGCATTGTCTTTACCCTCAGTGGAGGGACGGTATGTTGGAAGAGTTCCAGGCTAAGATACCGTGTCAAACTAGACGATAAAGTCTGGTGACATTGTTATCAAAGATACTACCAAAGAAGCAGTTTGGGTGTATATTAGTTCATGAGATGAACTAGGTTCCTACCATTGTGTGACAATGGAAGTGTGGCTTTGACCTAGGAACCACGGTCCCATCAATGACCCCGACAAATTCCAAGGCAATGTCACCTGATCATGGAGATAGTTGATCTCCAGGGAGATCGAGGTTAGGAGAGTAGACTCAGAGGACAACACGGCGGATCCACTCACAAAGGCCTTTTCCCAGAGAGAGACTTTTATGGGATGGTTGAGTATGAGATACTGCAACCACTACTACAGATGGCCCTAGTGCAAGTGGGAGATTGTTAGTTATATGTATGCCCTAGAAGCCATTACTGTATATGAAATATATATCGTAGTGGATGTTGGGACATATATAGGGAGGACTTTCTTGCTCGACATGATATTACGCTATCTGGTTGCTCTTTATCTTAACATGTATACTTATTGTCTCTCTGTTACATGTTGATAAAGCCCTTAGGATGTGTACTAGACTTCCAGGACTATGATGTAGATCATACTAGTGGGGCCTAGGTAGTCAATGAGTACATCCTTCAATGTTCCTAGTCGTGGGAATATCGAGACGGGGCATCGATATTCCAGAGTAGACTAGCGTATATCTTCTCGACCCATGTGATGGGCAATGGATGATCCCATATCCATTGGTGTTTGACATCAGAGACGGTATGCGGGTGCTCAGTGGAGACTGGGTACACTGAACGGACTCGCCGAGAACTCCCAGATGGTATTATACCTCATGTCAGATGGCAGTTCTCAGGTGACACTGGTACAGCTTAGTCTGTTGACCTGAGATCGTCATAGAGTTTTGTGTGTCTCCCACTGTGCTTTGATTTCCACCCTACCACGGCTCTACTGAGTCGTGCAAACAGGTGGTTTTTGGGTACAGTCCCGATTCACATGGAGGCAATGAGCGATAAGAGGGGATTCGTCTCTCCCGGTATTGGGGGTTGATGTTGCGCTATGCTCAACTGGCCGTAACTGGAAATCCCTGGCCAGGGTTGCAGTGATTTACTGGTAAGAGTTATCAGTAGTTTCACGCTTGTTATGGACCTTACATCGCCAAGACTTATCAAGCTACCGGGGTTTGACGTTTACCACCCCTAGGCGAGATATGCGACTTATCAGACGAACAGACCGGACTGTACGGTAAGTGTTACTGATTGGATTCGCAGGAGTGTGAGCAGGCTTGCTCATTGATCTTCTGATCGCTCAATACCCGGGTGGCTGTTACGTTTAGCAGACCGCTTGCGGCTTGTGGGTGATTGATATGATCACCACCTACTGCCGGCGTATTGACGAGTCTTTAGAGTCCTACACAGAGGTTTCCTGGCTCAAGCGAAATGAAATAGGAGCGCATATGAGATATGTGCGAGACCGAGAATAATACCAGTATGTGATACTGTATTCTATTCTCGCGATTTGTATCATCAGTTGGTTATATGAGATATAGCCGGGTTACCGAATCAAGTGTTGATTCGATATATTGATACACTAGATATTAGTCGGTTATATGAGATATGACCGGATCATTAAATCAAGTGTTGATTTAATGATTTAATGTATAATTATATATTTGATATATTACTTTACATTAACTAGTATTTGTTCACTTAAGATTGACTTTCTCACTTTATGTGCACAAGTTGTATATGTGATATATGTTTGTGCACTACTTTGTATCATGATTGATGATACATGCAAACTTGGGTGTGTGTATGACTTACACCATATTTAAGATAATGGTTTGGGTTTTTATTTATTTTGGTAAAACAAAATGGTGGTTATCTTTGTCTTGGCTTGAAGCTTCATGAAGCTTTTAAGCATCTTTGACAAAGTCCACTCATTTTGTTTTGCATAAGATTTTCATTAACCTAACCATTACCTCAAACTATGGTTTAGTCTCTACAAAGGTAAACTCACCCATGGTTGCATTATGATAGACTTCACTTGATTATTCTTTTTACATAATTCTTATTCTTTTCTTTCTTCTTCTTCTTCTTCAAGAAGAAGAAAAGCTTGCTAGAAAAATTTCAAGTGAAGAAATAGAGTGAGAAACCCAAATCCAAAGTGAACCCACTTCCTATTTCATCATCCTCTACTACTTGCCATTTAGTTTAGGGTGTTCTCTTCACAAAGTTCTTGATCTAGTGAAGATGGTGCTTGAGTTTGAGTCTCCTCGACGTAGATCATCTTCGACCTCGAAGTCAACGACCTAGCCCGCTCATTTCTCCGAGGAAACCATCACTCGAGTCTGGGATCTTGATGATCGCAGCGAAGGGACGTCAACACGGAGCTTTAAAAGTGAAGGACCGGATCTACAAAGGTTGTAATCCCTTTCACTTAGTGTTAAAGTTGTTTGCTTGCTATAGTTTTCGCCTAATCTCTAGTATACGATCTTGGTTAGGGTTGTTCGGCACGGCTAAATTTTTTTTTTATCGGGCATGGTTGATGCCTTGTAGAACCTTGTTAGAGTGCCTAGGATCCCTACACTAGACACCTACTTGATCGGCTAATTGTAATGTGTAAAACTCTCCCAGGAGTAACTCTTACTTGTAGTGGGTATCGGGATCCAACTATCTCATAGGAAGTATGAAATCTCATTGCAAATTTCTGTAAGTGCACGGCCGCGCCCCGGCCGTCAATCCGACGCCGGAATGCGGAAGCGGTAATTTACTTTAATTTTTCAAACCGGCACCACCGCGCACTATATACCCGGATCGGGCCATTAAACTAGTCCTAGCTAACTACAAGATGGGAAGAGAGATATACCGAGCGATCCGTGTCCTTCGGTCTTCTCGTCGTCATCCCGATCTCCCCGCGGAATCTCCGGTCTCCACCACATCGCCGGAAGTGCACCACGTCGCCGGCTTCTTTTACGGGCTCCCACCTCTATACCGAGGCAACTTGGGCACGAAGTTGGCGAGTCGACGTGCCCAAGATTTACTGTAGAACAGTGTAGTGCTCATGTCTCATTTGGGGTTATGGAGTTGCCATATGGTGGAGGAAATGATATAAGCTTTTGGAGATGGTGTTGTGGGATTTTTCCAAAGCCAAAAGAGAACAAAATCCCACATATCAAATTTTGGACAGCCCACATTGAGCTTGGCCGGCTATGGCTTGGTGGGAGAGGATAATCCCAAAGGGGGTGTGGATCAAATGATACAAGAGAGAGAGAGAAAAGAGATCATGATCAAGCATGATAACAAGATAAATCCAACACTCCACCACAACCATCATGACATCCAAAGTCAAGCAATCAAGGAAAAGAAAAGTCAAGTGAGGTCAATGGATGGTGCACCATCATGATACAACAATATGCAAAGACCCCCTTCCAAATTGCTTATTTGCACAAATGCAAATGAGCCCTCCTCCACCAATCTTCGGCCAATGAAAGATACAAAGAAATATGGCCGAAACGGAAAGCAAACTGGCAACTCCAGAAAACTGGTCCCGTAATAAATTACAGGAAAACCCCGATACTGTGTATACACACCCGCATCTGTATTCCGACCGAATACAAATGCAATGAGACAAAATCTACTCTGTATTATACTAGGATCCGGCTTAAACCAAAGTCGGCTAGTATTATCCGTCCGATCCTGATCCGTGCAATACCGCACGTATCTGATCGAACCCTGCCATATCTCCATACGGCCTCTACAGCGTTTCGCCCGAAACTTGAGTAACTGAATGTGGGGGACTCTAAAGACTCGTCAATACTATGGCTGTGGATTTAACCACTAGCACGTCAGAGGTATTAGCCATACGTGACGGGCCACCAGCTATTGACCGAAAGGGACGTCGATGAGCGAACTCATCCTGACACCCTACTGAGCCTGTTAGTGACAATATACGTACAGTCCGGTCCGTTCGTCTATGAGCATCGCATGGCGGGCCTAGGGGGTTGGTAAAAGTCAGACCCCCAAAAGCGGTACAAGTCGTGTCAGAGATCAGCCCAGAACACCCTGAGATACTACTGGAATACCTACCAGTAAATCTCCTGCCTTGGCCAAGGACTTTTCATGTTCTGGCTCTCCTAGACACAGCGCGACCTCACCCCCAATACCGGGAGAGACGAACCCCTGAAGATCCGCTCACTGCCTCCATGTGGCTCGGGACTGTACCCAACTAAAACCTGTTTGCACGTCTCCTTTGAGCGTGGTAGGGTAGTAATCAAAGTACAGTGGGAACTCACACGAGACAAATGACGATCCTCAGGTCGATGAACTAACCTGTACACATGTCACCAGGGAACTGCTATCTGACGTCAGGTATAAGACCAACTAGCATGTTCCCGGCGAGTCCTGTCCGGTGTACTCATAACCCAATGAGCACCTGTATACATCTTAGGTGAACCAACTGACACCAGTGGCTTGTGAGACCGGCCACCGCCCCTCGTCGGGGTCCCAACTGTATACACTAGTCTACTCTGGAGTATCGATGCCCTGTCTCGAAACTCCCACGACTAGGGACCTTTTAAGGATGTGCTTATAGACTACCAGCTCTCACGTATATGATCGCCCTCATACTGCTGGCAGTCAAGCAAGAATCCTAGGGGCTCTATCAACGTGTAATAGCGACCTATCAGGTCACCTAAAGCAGTACACGATGATAAAGATAAACCAGATAGCATACTATCATCTTGAGTAAGACTGTCCTACCGGGATAGGTCCTCCCTCAATCATTGCAATCACGTGCCTGTGATCCAATAATTGACTCTGAGGGCACTATCTCCCACAATCTCCCACTTGCACTCAAGGCTAATTATTGCGATGTCGCATACTCACAGCCTGTGTGATACCGAACACCCAACTCCTCTACTTGTCAGTCTCACAAAACTCGTTTGCGAAACTATTGCGTTCGAGGAATAGCCTCAGTGAGTGGATCCGCCTTGATGTCTCTTTCTATGTCTCTCTATATCTCAAGTTCACGGAGAAACCCATCTCCCGAAATGAGCTATACCTGTCTTAGAATATGTCTGGATGTCTGATGGGACCTAGCTCATAAATGAACTTCAAATCCAAACTTCTTAGACTGTATCGTCAACTGAACTTAATCAGTATCCTGCGCCATGCCTCCCTCAGTATTGCCTTGGACCACCTGTCCAAAATACTTGTTAGTTATGTATATGCCCTAGAGGCCATTGTTGTACATATGATGTATATTATAATGGATGCTTGGTTATATATAGAGATGACTTTCTTGCTTGTCATGATAGTATGCTATTTGGTTTCACTTTATCTTAACATGTTAACTTGTATTGGTTTACTGTTTTACTCTCACATGTTGATAAAGCCCTTAGGATCTGTACTCGACTACTGGGACTATGATGAGATCATACTAGTGGGGCCGCGGTAGTCGATGAGTACATCCTATAACTGTTCCTAGTCGAGGGTATATCGAGACAGGGCATCGATACACCAGAGTAGACTAGCGTATACGCATCTTGACCCATATGATGGGCGATGGATGATCCCATATCCATCGGTGTTAGACATCAGAGATGGTGTACGGGTGCTCAGTGGAGACTGGGTACACTGGACGGACTCGCCGAGAACTCCCAGATGGTGATATACCTCACGTCAGATGGCAGTTCTCCGGTGACACTGGTACAGAGTAGTCTGTAGACCCGAGATCGTCATGGAGTCTTGTGTGATTCCCACTGTGCTTTGATTTCCACCTTACCACGTCCAAGAGGGCGTGCAAAACGGTGGCTTTTGGGTACAGTCCCGAATCACATGGAGGCAATGAGCGATAGGAGGGGATTCGTCTCTCCCGGTATAGGGAGTTGATGTTGTGCTGTGTTCGATTGGCTATAACTGGAAGTCCCTGGCCAGGGCTGATATAGAGATTTACTGGTAAGTGTTACTAGTAGTTTCTCGACCCGTTATAAGCCATACATCGACACGACTTATCGGTTACTGGGGTCTGACGTATACCACCCCTAGACTTGATATGCGACATATCAGACGAACAGACCGGACTGTACGGGAGTGTTACTGGTTGGATTCACAGGAGAACGCACAGGCTAGCTTGTTGATCTTCTGATCGCTCAATACCTGGGTGGCTGTTACGTTTAGCTGACCGCTTGCAGCTTGTGGGTGATTGATATGATCATCACCTGCTACCGGTGTATTGACGATTCTTTAGAGTCCTACACAGAGGTTTCTTGGCTCAGGAGAAACGGAGTAGAGGCACATATGTGATATGTGCAGGACCGAGAATAATGCGATATGAGATACCGTATTATATTCTCGCGATATTTAGATATGAATCGGGACATCGGATCAAGTGTTGATTCGATGAATCGGTACATGATATATTAGTCGGTTATATTCGATATAGCCGGGTCGTCGGATCAAGTGTTGATTCGATGATTTAATGTATAATAATATATATGATATATTATTACATTATCTAATATTGGCTCACTTTATTATTTCATTTTCTCAGTGGATGATACATTGATATATATGCGATATATGTTAATTGTATTATTTTATTTTGTTGCAAATATATAATATATATGTGATATATATTATTGTGACATGATATGATTAATTGTTAAACATGTTTAAGGATGATTAATTGAGGTTAGGGTTTGATTTGGGTTAGTAGCTTCATGCACATTCTAGAAGCTTTATTCTTTTGTCATGGTTAAGATATTTGTTGATGACACATTCTTAACTCAACCAAACCCTAACCCTAGTTTATTCTCTACACATTCTTAGCCACTCATCCTTGACCATGGTTAATAATCAATCATATAGATTTATTCTATTCATCACAAAAGAAAAGGATTATCATTATCTTTTCATTATCATCTTCTTCCTTCTTCAAGAAAGCTTGCTAGTTTTTCTTAAGTGATGAAATAAAATGAGAAAATGATTTAAAAAGAAAGCAAAATTACTACTCTCTCATCCTCATCTTATCTAGCCCATGGGATTAGTGTGTTCTTCTCTTTTGAGTGAGAAAGCTTGAGTCGTAGCAACTTCAAGGTAGATCATCGGAGATTTGGAATACTTCGAGCTAGCATGGATCGTTCGAGTCGTGGAGCCTCTCATGAGTCCGGGAGATCGTGGATCGCGGCAAAGGGACTTCTACTCGGAGCTTGTGAAGTGAAGGAGCGGACTACAAAGGTTGTAATCCCTTACACTTAGATAAAAGTTATCTTCTTGCATGTTAAACCCTAATAATCTAGCAAAGATCCCGGCTTTGGGTTGTTCGGCACGTTTAAAATTTAATCCGGGCATGTTTGATGCCTTTTGAACCTTCACAAGAGTGCCTAGGAACCCTACAATACTGCCCCTCGTCAGAGGGAAAACTATAACTCTGACAACCTCCTTGTCGTCCAGGTCACCTTGGAAGACTGGAATGATAACTGTCTCCCGAATGAGGCTGTCGTTATCATATCCCAAGAACATCCACTTATGTTCTAAAACTGCTTCCGACTGTTTCTCTAGGATAGGATCAATGTCAACTTATTGCATCTAGTGCAAGAACAACATCTGGTGTGGTACTTGACATCTCATGATTGACTCAATTTCCTGAGCAAGTGATCTGCCAATCATGCACATCCCTCTCCCCTTTAGTCTGTAAGACACCTTTAGAGAGGGTGACTCCATCACCCGCAGGTACACCACCGTGCCAGGAGTCGTCCATTCTAAATACTCTTAGAATGCCGTCTAAGTACCCTGATTGGGAAACCACCCAAATCTAGATCTAAAACCATAGATCCAGTAACCAATATGCCTGATATAATGTCCAAGTCCCATGTGGAGAAACCACTGTGTGACGACCAAAGTATAACCGATCGTAGTATAGGAATATCTCTTCCTACTCTATGAATGTCATCCATATACCATGACATCACACCCTACTACCTTCTCAACAGATCCATCCCCTATTCTGATGAAGTCAAACCTATGACTGTCACGTCAGAAATAGATGATCTATCTCCGCTACATCTGCTTTAGTCTATAAATAGACATAAGCCACCTGTCCACCAATGCTTCTACTGCTCCCATTGACTACGACAACCCTCTAGCAGAGTCATATACACGTTCACTTCTAAAGCTAGTTTAGAACGACGCTATACTCATCCTCCTGCCGGGTCTCGCAGCCTGGAACAACAGCAATGGCAAGTCTGGGTAAACAAGAACCTCCCTGCCACCGTCCTTGAGGCTACCGGAGTACCTCTCGGGTGCCTGAGGTTACCCATCATGTCTGCGGAGTGGCCAATGGAATATCAAACCAGATTGAATCTTTAGGTTCCTATCAAATCTTCAGTAATCGTTTGTGGTTCTGGAATCACTTCCAGTTCTACCATACTCCCACTACTGTTTTCTAAAAAAATCCATTTTTAATAAAACTGTGGCGAGTCTAGAACAATATCACTATTGATCTTCCAGATGGTAGAAAGTCAACCCTCGTCATAGCCTGGGTCAACCCACAAACAGCCATTACAGAAACGTGCCTTGAGTTATCCAGAGTCTGGTTTTAAGCATAGGCCGGACAACTCCCCGTACCTTAACATCGTTAAGATATGAACTGTTCTATATCCAATATAGAACCAGAGGCACTGATTTATTTGAACCAGATTCAAATCATGCAGCTGTCTCCAGTGCATGTCAACTAAATGGAAGGAGGCCGATCAGCGTTACTCAACTTAGGAATACTTTCAATTATGAGTAACCTGAAAGAGAAGCAAGTTCTCTTAGTCATTACTATCAACTGAATACCATACATAAGTATTTACATCTTCGATCACTTTGAAGAATCCCGATACTTGCAATACCTGGTTCTCTACTTTATTCAAATACCTATAACTTCTCAAAATTCGGACCCTGTGTTTCCACGAAACACCTGTCTAAAAACTAGAGAAGTCATAAGTAAACCGAATATAGTACGAGGACCAACCCCTCTGTCCTGATGGACCCTGGACAACATACAATACTCTGTATAAGTCCCTTGAGTCTGATAACTCATTCCCTGTGTGTCGTAGGTTGAAAACTGTACTATGGTTATGAAGAATTACACCGCTGTTTAATGCTCCTTACCTAACCATCCACTGATATAGGTAAATGTCACAGACATAATTTCAAAAAGGTATATGTCACTCTATAAAAATAGACGTACAGATATATCAATTTGAAATTGGTGCATGACAGCGGATATTCAAAACCAAATATTTGCCGACCGGAAAACAACCCAGGTGACTTCCTCAAATATCACCGATTACAACGAATCCCGATATAATAAGGATGATCGCCTAATTCCCAATAACTTACTCCCACTCATCATCTGTAAAACCATACAGATGTGAGAATCAAACCTGGTAAATACATACCCTGGAGCAAGATCTGATTGGGAAATCAGTTTTCTTTTAACAGTACACGGTGAAACTGAAACATTGAAATGTTTCGACGGGGTATCCCGGTATTCCTAGTAATGCCTCTTCCATTATCCAGATTCACAACTATAACCGTGTAATTCTTTGCCACCTCTCCAAATCCCTTTATATGTCTTTAGTCATTACCTTCTGCACACCCCTTAGGCCAAATGGTTTTCTTCCTTCCCTACCGTTCGGCACCAGCCTATGGTTTGGAAGAAGACTATCCAATAAGCATAATGGGTGTACTGTCCTAATCCTAGGAGCACTCGCAATGCGAGAGAAGGTGAAGATAAAAGACAACCGAATAAACCTTATTCCTATTTCTCCTGAACCAGAATCCATCCCCGAACTGGAACAAGTTCCTTTCGAGTTCGTATATAACCATACGATGGAGTATCCAATAAACTGTGGATCTTCGTAGTGATACGGAGTGTCCTGGAGAAATACAAAGGTAAAATGGGAGTGGTAATGAAATACTTGGTTTGGTCGTGAATAGCAGTCGCAATTTACTTTGCCCTCCTTCTAATCCCTTTCTTTGTCTTTACATAATACCTTCTGTACACCATCGTTAGGCTAATTGGTTTTCTTCATTCCCTACCGGTCGGCACCTGCCTATGGTTTGGAAGAAGACTATCCAATTTGCGTAATAGGTGTACTATCTCCTAAACCAAGGAGCACTCGCAACCTGAGAGAAGGTAAAGGAAAAGACAACTGAATAATCCTATCCGTTTTCTCCAGAACCGGAAACCATCCTCGAATAAATTCCTTCGAGTTCGTATATAACCATACGATGGTTTTGTCCAATAGAATTGGACGTTCGTAGTAATACGGGGTGTCCTGAAGAAAAGGGTAAAAGTAGGAGTGGCAATGAGGTTTGCAACTCTGACAATCCAAAAGCCAGTGTTTTAGAAGGTTCGGTCAACTTGGTCACTGAGTCATAATCTTAGGGTCGGGTCAATGGTCGCTGCCAAAGAGAGAGAGAAAAGAAACACTCAGCGTGCACTCTATCCTAGATCAGAATGGTTACCAATTTATCTAATCTGGAAACCTCCCACTGTACCGTCAAATTCTCCTCCAAACCTAAAAGAAGAATTAGTCGGGATCACCCGAGGAGTAAACCAACTCATCAGTGGGAATCGGGATCCAACTATCATCGCATGATAACGTGACGGAATCCGCTCACGTCATCACACTCCAGAAGGTATGCACATATCTGGCAAGTTTCAGTTTCTTTAGAAACTCCCGATATGATTTTTGCCCCGTGCTCTTATGACCTTGATGAAGGCCAACAAATCATAAGTCACATGTCAAGTTCTACCCGTCATTGTCCAGGTTAATTTGAACCCACCCGTACAAGCCATTGACGAAGGCCAACAAGGCTATACGACTGTCCCAAACCAACGCATCTATCTATGCAGCAGAAAAGTAACAAGTAGTTACCATACACTATGCCTTGACGAAGGCCAACAAACATAGCATGAATACTACGTGCTACCCGTCTGAAACGACGGAGGGCTACGAATGGTTTCTGGCGAAAACCTTTAACGTAATGAACTTGATATCATTGAAGGAACTGGATAGCTTTTAAAAAATATAGTGACAAAAACCTTTGCTAAAGAGGTCACTCCCGGTGAAGGGATCTCGGCTCTTTCCCCGTAGAATGAGGTGCAGGATATTCCAACTGAATACCACGGTGCAAAGCAAAAGTAATCGGCTATAGTGAAGTTATTGCCCTGACGCAAACTTTTGTCCAAGGGGTCACTCCCGGTGAAGGGATCTCGGCCCTTGCCTCGTCGACTGAAGAGCAGGATATTCCAACTGAATACCACGATGCAAAACAAAAGAGAACGTCCTTGCAATAACAGCTTTTTGAAAAGTGTTCCAACAACATCAGATTAGGTTTGTTTTTAACTTGCATTGATCCGAATCAATGCAGTCCCATCAATTGATCACGCCAAAAAGAATGAAAATATACTGATGTACGTATATGCCATCCGCATTCGTCACTGGGTCCCGTCATTACCCGTTAGGTTAGCTAACTAACGACAGAGCGGGGACTGGACTAGTGCGGATGCAAAACATATACAACATCTACTAATATATATACCAATATATTATATTCTCTCAAGGCGTGATAAAATGCAACATCACAGAAATGTACAGCATCACAGAATAATACAGATATCTGGGATCCCCGGGTTTCATAGAGCCACTACTGAAACCCGACGTTCCCCTGGTCGTGTGGATAGCCTGTGCAATGAAATCCTAGACCCCTGCGGGCGCGGCAAGTCACCCGCCAAAACCTGAAGCGAGGCAGCCCCCTTCAGCAACGTGAATGGACCACCCGGCACTTCACGGAATCCGGTAACTTGGGCACCCCTCCTGGGTCAACCTGTACCCCCTACGAGTGCGGCGAATAGCCCGCCAATTCTAGAGTGAAGCCCCCTCCGTCTCAATGCCATGAGATGCGAGCTTGTTGCCCTCTAGAACCCGGCTATCCGTGCACCCCTCCGCGGGGTAATCCTAGTACAGAAAGTAAAATATACATACAACGGGTACATCGACCGCAACCTGGTCGTGCCCCAAAATAATAATACAAACAGGCAGTGACGGCAGTCCACATGTCGGACGCTCGCCACGCAATATCAAATGTACATAATACAACAAAACTGTACTACCACTGCAACCAGGCTATCCCCCACGACCGATCCGCAACATCACAGCACAATCACAGAACATCAACGTGAAAGTCACGTTCGCAAATCCGTCTAACCGGGCTATAGCAGTTAGACAGGATTTACCGATCAAGTGACATTCACGGTCGCAGATATAATGTAAATACTGTGAACAAATGTGTTTAAAATATCCGATCGATCAAATTTACCCAAGTGGGCCCCAAGCACTACTGTAGCACATCAAGAAATTCTGGGCCCAAAATTAACATTCCAGAAACCATATTTTCAAGTCCAAGCCCCTCTGTAAAAAATTGGTCCAGTGAAGAGGCTAAATGGCGACGGAACCGCGGCCCAAGCATGGCTTTGGCCGCGGTTCCGCGGTGATATGGTGTGATCACCCGACCAAATTTTCACAGAGTTCTTAGAATTCCCTGCACAGTATTCTGCAACTACCTGAAAAATTTTTGGAACCAAAAAAAATTCGACAGAAACTGATGCTATAGAAAACGCGGATTTTGGAATTCTTTGTTCGATCGGAAATGTAAACACATTAGACCAAGCTAGACTATGTTAATGGCGAGTCTCTGATACCACTGTAAGTGCACGGCGGCGCCCCGGCCGTCAATCCGACGCCGGAATGCGGAAGTGGTGATTTACTTTAATTTTTCAAACCGGCACCACCGCGCACTATATACCCGGATCGGGCCATTAAACTAGTCCTAGCTAACTACAAGATGGGACGAGAGATATACCGAGCGATCCGTGTCCTTCGGTCTTCTCGTCGTCGTCCCGATCTCCCCGCGGAATCTCCGGTCTCCACCACGTCGCCGGAAGTGCACCACGTCACCGGCTTCTTTTACGGGCTCCCACCTCTATACCGAGGCAACTCGGGCACGAAGTTGGCGAGTCGACGTGCCCAAGATTTACTGTAGAACAGTGTAGTGCTCATGTCTCATTTGGGGTTATGGAGTTGCCATATGGTGGAGGAAATGATATAAGCTTTTGGAGATGGTGTTGTGGGATTTTTCCAAAGCCAAAAGAGAACAAAATCCCACATATCAAATTTTGGACAGCCCACATTGAGCTTGGCCGGCCATGGCTTGGTGGGAGAGGATAATCCCAAGGGGGGTGTGGATCAAATGATACAAGAGAGAGAGAGAAAAGAGATCATGATCAAGCATGATAACAAGATAAATCCAACACTCCACCACAACCATCATGACATCCAAAGTCAAGCAATCATGGAAAAATAAAGTCAAGTGAGGTCAATGGATGGCGCACCATCATGATACAACAATATGAAAAGACCCCCTTCCAAATTGCTTATTTGCACAAATGCAAATAAGCCCTCCTCCACCAATCTTCGGCCAATGAAAGATACAAAGAAATATGGCCGAAACGGAAAGCAAACTGGCAACTCCAGAAAACTGGTCCCGTAATAAATTACAGGATAACCCCGATACTGTGTATACACACCCGCATCTGTATTCCGACCGAATACAAATGCAATGAGACAAAATCTACACAGTACTATACTAGGATCCGGCTTAAGCCAAAGCCGGCTAGTAAAATCCGTCCGATCACGATCCGTGCAATACCGCACGTATCTGATCGAACCCTGCCATATCTCCATACGGCCTCTACAGCGTTTCGCCCGAAACCTGAGTAACTGTGTGTGGTGGACACTAAAGACTCGTCAACACTATGGCTGTGGATTTAACCACTAGCACGTCAGAGGTATTAGCCATACGTGACGGGCCACCAGCTACTGACCGAAAGGGACGTCGATGAGCGAACTCATCCTGACACCCTACTGAGCCTGTCAGTGACAATATCTGTACAGTCCGGTCCGTTCGTCTATGAGCATCGCATGGCGGACCAGCAAATCTCCTGCCTTGGCCAAGGACTTTTCATGATCTGGCTCTCCAAGACACAGCGCGACCTCACCCCCAATACCGGGAGAGACGAACCCCTGCAGATCCGCTCACTGCCTCCATGTGGCTCGGGACTGTACCCAACTAAAACCTGTTTGCACGTCTCCTTTGAGCGTGGTATGGTAGTAATCAAAGTACAGTGGGAACTCACACGAGACAAATGACGATCCTCAGGTTGATGAACTAACCTGTACACATGTCACCAGGGAACTGCTATCTGACGTCAGGTATAAGACCAACTAGCAAATTCCCGGCGAGTCCTGTCCGGTGTCCTCATAACCCAATGAGCACATGTATACATCTTAGGTGAACCAACTGACACCAGTGGCTTATGAGACCGGCCACCGCCCCTCGTCGGGGTCCCGACTGTATACACTAGTCTACTCTGGAGTATCGATGCCCTGTCTCGAAACTCCCACGACTAGGGACCTTTTAAGGATGTGCTTATAAACTACCAGCTCTCACGTATATGATCGCCCTCATACTGCTGGCTGTCAAGCAAGAATCCTAGGGGCTCTATCAACGTGTAATAGCGACCTATCAGGTCACCTAAAGCAGTACACGATGATAAAGATAAATCAGATAGCATACTATCATCTTGAGTAAGACTGTCATACCGGGATAGGTCCTCCCTCAATCATTGCAATCACGTGCCTGTGATCCAATAATTGACTCTGAGGGCACTATCTCCAACAATTTCAACACTTGAAATTCCCGATAATACTTTTACCCCTAGCGTCCTATGACCTTGACGCATGCCAAACAACCCATAGTCCGCTAGTCAAGTTCAACCCATACATTTCTTGACACGACCCTTGACGCATGCCAAACAACGCCGTACGCATACCCTAATCCAATTGCATCGTATGCTGGCAGATAACCACTAGTTAGCTACCGTACACTACGCCTTGACGTATGCCAAACTACCGAAGCACGAATACTAAGTAGTACTTATCTGAAATGACGGAGGGCTACGCAGGTTTTTAAGAAAACCATGAGCGTAATGAACTTGATATCATTGTAGAATCGAGTGATTTTTGAATGGAGTGTTTTTTAGGCTTTCACTAGTTTTGCTAAAGAGATCACTCCCGGTGAAGGGATCGTTGGCTTTTTCCTTATCGAATAAGGTGCAGGATATTTCACAAATACCACTATACAAAGCAAAAACTATAGAAGCAATCAAAAGACAAACCGAGTGTGTAGCATCTGCTAGTTTCGCTAAAGAGGTCACTCCCGGTGAAGGGATCTCGGCTCTTTCCTTATCGAATAAGGTGCTGGATATTCTGCAAGGAATACCGCTATGCAAAGCAAGAACTAGAGCTACCAGTTTTTAAACAAGTTTCTACAACATCTTTAGGTTTCTTTTATTTCATTAATCTCATTAATGAAGTCCCATTTTATTATGCTTCACAAGCATCACATTTGAAACGAAATCAGCAATATAACATATATCTCATATATATAATATAAACATTCGTCTCAGGCAGTAATATGATCTCATCACAGAACAATGCAGCAGAAGATAACATATGAAATATTGGATATACTAGGACGTCTGTGTTTTATATCGAGCCTGTATAAAACACGGATTCCACGGTCGCGATGAATAGCCAATCCCACACCCCTAGACCCCTACGAGAGCGGCAAGCAACCCTACCAATTCTAGAGTTAGGAGATCCGGTCTCGACTCCTCGAGATAGTCTCCCACTGGACCCTAGAACCCGGTTACTTGTGCTCCCCGCCTTGGGTCTATCCTAATGCGGAAAAGTAAATAATATACAATGGTGACATCATCCTCAGCCCGGAAGTGCCCCAATAAAAGAATATTACATACAATGAATTTTACATGAATGAAAAAGAAAAACTCTCATCTCACATAAACCCCCGGCTATTCAAACACGACGATCCAATATAACATATCACAGCAACACATAACATCACATGTCATCAACGTAAGTAAATATGCGTATCCCAATTGTCATTGATGTATAGCAACGAAACCGGCGATACACCACATATTACACTTACGGTCGCAGAAAAGAAAGTGTAAAACTACAACAGTTGGAATCCGCAACCTCCTTAGACATCGCATGCCTAACCAAATGAATTCCTTAGACATCGCATCCCTAACAATTATAAACCCCGTAGTTTAGTCTCGTTATCGAAAACACTTTTCAATATTTAGTCGGGAAATTCAACAAGATTCCCGATGTCCTGATCGAATGCTCGTCGAAAACTTTAATAGACGGCCGCACCCCCGATGTCGTCGACGAAGTGCACTAAGGCGGAACACCGCTGCCGCGAGCACCCGAACGGATACTTTTGGCGACGGGGTTCTCCTACAGTCACTTGGTCGGGGCTTTGGGGTGTGGCTATCTATTAAGTTTACCCGGTGAGTATCCGCGTACGCTACGTGATTGCGACGGACTTTTGATCGCATCAAAATCCCGTGGCAACCGATCATCAGAGACTAGACTGCTAGATTTATAACATTCAAATTAGTTATCTCATAACTACTTGTGGATTCCAAATATTGTATCACATTCCAGATAAATAGACAATGTTAAAATTTCCGATCGAATAATCAAACACCCAAGATTTTCCAAATAGCTCAACACTTGAGCGGAGTTCAAAAATCCCAGAACATGTCACAGCCCCAATGAACCAGCCGTAGAAAGGTCAAACCAACTCCTCACATGTGGCAACGCTAAACTACCACAAACCCTAGGGTTTAGTGGCAGTTTTGACGGTCACATAATCGAGTTATGGTTATGTTCTTCTAGAGGGTCCACAGATACGCTTGCATGATTTCCCGAAAGTTTCAAACTCGTGAAAAAATCCAACACTTGAAAGTTTTCCGACAGGGGAAAAAGTGAGTTATTGAAATCCGTTCGAACTTTTTAACACGTTCTAAATTACCCGAAAAACTAAACGATGTTAAATTTTCCGATCAAATCAACGAATTGTAAAGATCTCCAGAACACATAACACTTGAGTAGAATTAAAAATTCCCAGAAGCATGAAAAAGTACCCAAGAATAATACCCTGAAGTAATAGCCCCTAACTCCCAAGGTTGGTCGCGGAACCGCCGCCAAACGCATGGTTTGGCCGCAGTTCCGCGGTCCCTTGAGGGAGTTACTGCTTCGTACTTCACAGTAATTCTTATAATTCCCTGCACGATTTTCTGAGTATTTTTAATACGGAAAAAATCAACATTTAAAAAAATTTCCAGAGAGGGGGTCAAAATCGATGTTCAGGGGTTCGATCGGACTTTTAACTTCGTCTATATGACGCTTAAAGCTCTAGCTTAGCTCTGATACCACTGTAGGATTACTAGGTACTAGAACAAGGTTCTACATGGCATCAACAATGCCAAAATCAAAATTTTCAAGTGCCGAACGACCCAAGCAAGATCTTAGACTAGAGATTAGGCGAAACAATGAGCAAGTAAACAACTTTACTTCTAAGAGTTTGGGATTACAACCTTTATAGTCCGTTCCTTCACTTCATAAGCTCCGTGTTGAGGTCCCTTCACTGCGATCATCAAGTACCCGGACTCTAGAGAGGCTCCATGAAGAGAAAGATGCATGCTTGCTTCCGATCTTCAATAACTAAGATGATCTACCTTGAAGAAACTCAAACCCAAGCTCTTGCTTCACTAATCTAGTATTAGAAAAGCAAACACCCTAATCTATGTGACTAGAACAGATGAGGATGATGAAGTAGGAATTTATCTCTTTTTTTTTTCATTTTCTCACTCATTATCATCACATGTCAAAAAGCTAGAAAGCTTTTTCAAGAGGAAGAAGAAGAACAAATCTCTTTGTGATGAATAATGAAATCATTGTGCGAGGTTAGAATTGCAACCATGGGTTAAGAAAGAAGACTTAACCATTGTAGAGAATTAACTATGGTAAAGGGTTTGGGTTGGGTTAAGAAATATCTACACAAAATATCATAAGTCAAAGTCAAAGCTTCAAGAAGCTTCTTGAAAGCTTCATCCAAGCTTAACCCTAATCCAAACCCTAACCATATTTAAACTCCACAAAACATGTTGCATTTGTAACCCTAACTTGTTACAATATTATATATCACATATACCACTGTAGGGTTCCTATGCACTCTCAAGAGGTCTCACAAGACATCAACCATGCCAATTTCAAATTTTAACGGTGCCGAGAAACCCTAACAAGATCGTTGGCTAGAAATTTAGGCGACAAAACAAACTAGTTAACACTTAACTACTAGAATACGGAAATACAACCTTTGTAGATCCGGTGCTCCACCTCCATAGCTCCGCAATGAAGTCCTCTCGCTGTCCAAAACAAATCCCGGGCTCTAGCGTCGGCTTCATCGGAGAATAGGCGAGCTAGGTCGTCGATGTCCATGCCGAAGATGATCTACGTCGAAGCATCGCTAGATCAAGCTCCACCTTCACCAAGTCTAGAAAACTTGTGAAGAAAACACACTCTACTACTTGGCAAGAGGTAGAGGATGAAGAAATAGGAAGTGAGTTCACTTTAGAATTGGATTTCTCACTCTCTTTCATTACTTGCCATTAATGGAGCAAGTTTTCTTCATGTGAAGAAAAATGAAGAAGAAGAAGAATGTTATGATAAGAATAATCCAAAAAGAAAAGAAAATGAATTCTTATCATAAGCTAACCATAGTTAGGTGTAAAGAATTAATTAGGGTTAAGTGGAATGGCTAGGGTTAAGCATGAGACAAAATGGTCACAAAGTCAAAGTATTCATGAAGCTTCATGAAAGAACAAAAGAATGCCACCACTTTTCTCATGCCATTTTATTTTTCCAAAAAAGAAAAAGATTACTAAATGAATAAGGAAATTAAAAACCCTAATCATCCACTTAACCATAGTTTAATTCTTTACACTTAACCAAAAGGCATGTATCATCAAACATGATACAATCATGTGCACAAAAACTATATCGAATATACAATGTGCACATCCGAGCGAGAAAATCCATTTAAAGTGAACCAATACTAGTTAATGCAAAGTAATATATCAAATATATAATTATGCATTAAATTATTAAATCAACACTTGATTTAACGATCCGGTCATATCACATATAACCGACTAGTATCCAATGTATCGGCTTATCGAATCAATCATTGATTCGATAGCTAGGTTATATCGCATACAACCATTCGACACATTCATCGCGAGAATAGAATACGGTATCACATACACGCATTATTCTCGGTCCCGCACATATCTCATATGCGCTCCTATTTCGTTTTGCTTGAGCCAGGAAACCTCTGTGTAGGACTCTAAAGACTCGTCAATACGCCGGCAGCAGATGATGATCATATCAAGCACCCACAAGCCGCAAGCGGTCTGCTAAACGTAACGGCCACCCAGGTATTGAGCGATCAGAAGATCGACGAGCAAGCCCGCTCACACTCCTGTGAATCCAACCAGTAACACTTACCGTACAGTCCGGTCTGATCGTCTGATATGTCGCATATCTTGCCTAGGGGTGGTAAACGTCAGACCCCAATAGCTCGATAAGTCGTGTCGATTTGAGGTCTATAACAATTCGAGAAACTACTGGTAACACTTACCAGTATATCTCAGCAACCCTTGCAGGGTTCCTAGGCACACTAGTGAGGTCTCCAAAGCCATCAACCATGGCAATTTCAAAAATTATGGTGCCTACAAACCCTAGACTACGGATCGTATGCTAGATGTCTAGGCGAAAAGAAAGCTAGCTAACAACTTAGCTAAAAAGAATACGGAAATACAACCTTTGTAGATCCGGTGCTCCACCTCCACGGCTCCGCAACGATGTCGTCTCCGCTGTCCAAATCAAATCTGGGCTCTAGGATCGGCTTCGTCGGAGAATGGGCAAGCTAGGTCGTCGATGTCCATGCCGAAGATGATCTACGTCGAAGCATCGATGAATCAAGCTCCACCTTCACCAAGTCATGAAACTTGTGAAGGAAACACACTCTACTACTTGGCAAGAGGTAGAGGATGAAGAAATAGGAAGTGGGTAGACTTTAGAATCGGATTTCTCACTCATTTCCATCACTTGCCATTGATGGGGCAAGCTTTCTTCACTTGAAGAAAATGGAGGAAGAAGAAGAATGTTATGATAAGTCTTTTATTAAAAAAAAATAAATAACAATACTTATCATACTTTTAACTCTAGTTAAGTGTAGAGAATTAACTTAGGTTAGTTGAATTGGTTAGGGTTAAGAATATGATAAGAATGAAGACTTAGTCAAAGTTTCAAGAAACTTCAACTAAATCCAAAATAAGCCACCATTTATCTTTCTTTTCCTTATTCCAAAAAAGAATAAATAAGAAAGATAAATGAATAAATAAAAATCAAAACCCTAACCCATTCATAACCATGGTTCATTCTTTACACTTAACCAAGTTAGGCATGCATCATCAAACATGATACAAGCAAGTGCACAAAAACATATCGCATATGTAATGCGCACACCCGAGTGAGAAAATCCGTCTAAAGTGAACCGATACTAGTTAATGTAAAGTAATATATCAAATATATAATTATACATTAAATCATTAAATCAACACTTGATTCAATGATCCGGTCATGCGTACATAACCGACTGGTATCATTAGTGACATCTTATCGAATCAACACTTGATCCGATAACCCGGCTATATCGGATATAACCGATCAATGTCACATCGCGAGAATAGAATACGGTATCACATACACGCATTATTCTCGGTCCCGCACATATCTCATATGCGCTCCTATTTCGTTTCGCTTGAGCCAGGAAACCTCTGTGTAGGACTCTAAAGACTCGTCAATACGCCGGCAGCAGATGATGATCATATCAAACACCCACAAGCCGCAAGCGGTCTGCTAAACGTAACGGCCACCCGGGTATTGAGCGATCTGAAGATCGACGAGCAAGTCCGCTCACACTCCAGTGAATCCGACCAGTAACACTACCGTACAGTCCGGTCTGATCGTCTGATATGTCGTATATCTCGCCTAGGGGTGGTATACGTCAGACCCCAATAGCTCAATAAGTCGTGTCGATATGAGGTCTATAACAATTCGAGAAACTACTGGTAACACTTACCAGTAAATCTCAGCAACCCTGGCCAGGGATTTCCTGTTATAGCCAATCGAACACAGCGCAACATCAACCCCCTATACCGGGAGAGACGAATCCCCTCCTATCGCTCATTGCCTCCATGTGACTCGGGACTGTACCCAAAAACCACCGTTTTGCACGCCCTCTTGGACGTGGTAAGATGGAAATCAAAGCACAGTGGGAACCACACAAGACTCTATGACGATCTCGGGTCAACAGACTACTCTGTACCAGTGTCACCAGAGAACTGCCATCTGACGTGAGGTATAATACCATCTGGGAGTTCTCGGCGAGTCCGTCCAGTGTACCCAGTCTCTACTGAGCACCCGCATATCATCTCTGATGTCAAACACCGATGGATATGGGATCATCCATCGCCCATCTGTATGGGTCGAGAAGGTATACGCTAGTCTACTCTGGTATATCGATGCCCCGTCTCGATACACCCTCGACTAGGGACTTTGAAGGATGTACTTATAGACTACCATGTCCCCACTAGTATGATCCGCATCATAGTCCAGGTAGTCAAGCACACATCCTAAGGGCTTTACCAACATGTAATAGAGAGACACCCAGTATACACGTTAAGGTAAAGGGTAACCAGATAGCATACTATCATGTCGAGCAAGAAAGTCCTCCCTATATACGTCCTAGCATCCACTACAATATACATCATATGTACAGTAATGGCCTCTAGGGCATACATATAACTAACAATCTCCCACTTGCACTAGGGCCATCTGTAGCAGTGGTTTGAAGTATCTCATACTCAACCATCCCTTAAAAGTCTCTCTCTGGGAACAGGCCTTTGTGAGTGGATCCGCTGTGTTGTCCTCTCAGTCTACTCTCCAAACCTCGATCACCCTGGAGATCATCCATCTCCATGATCAAGTGATACTGCCTTAGAATATGTCTGGATCACTGATGGGACGGGCGTTCCTTGGCATAAGCCACAACTCCATTGTCATACAATGGAAGGAACATAGTTCATCTTATGAACCAATATACACCCAAACAGCCTCTTTGGTAGCATCTTAAGTAGCGATGTATCCTGCCTTTATCGTCTAATATGTCACGGTATCTAGCTTGGAACTCTTCCAACATACCGTCCCTTTACTGAGGGTAAAGACAATGCCTGCGACTGACATTCAGTCGTCTTTATCACCCTGGAACCCTTCCAGTGATTTTCCCTTGGATCGATTGATACCATCTCACTACTACTAGTGAGTATCCTAACATCCATTTAGATCTATCTCATAGATCCAAAATCCAGGATTTAGTAGGTATCACTTTAATCCTATATGGAGAATCTTTGTGATAAGCGGAGATTGACCGAGCGTAGCATATGAAACTACTTCCGTATCAAGAGTATGTCATCCACGTACTCTACGAGGATCGTCACCATACTCCCTACTACCCTTTTGTTTATACAAGGTTCATCTACCATTTTGATGATGTCAAACTGTTTGACTAACACATCAAAACAGATGTTCCAACTCCGCGACGCCTGCTTTATCCTATAAAGCATCTTGCACACGTTTCCGCTGCTCCCACTGTCTACGAAGCCCTCTGGCTGTGTACTTATAGACACACTCTTCTAAATCATCATTTAGAAAAGCAGTCAAGACACCCAACCACCAGATATCGTAGTTATGGTATGTAGCCGTGGCAAGTAGGATCTGGATGGACTTAAGCATAGTCACTTGAAAAGGTTTCATCATGATCCACGACTGGTCAATGATGCAAACCTTTAACAAGTCTAGCTTTGAAAGTCTCAACTTTTCCATGTACACCAAGTAATCTTCTCAAGATATACTTGCTCCTGATGGGGATTTAACCCTTCAGATATAGCAACTAAAGTCCATACTTTGTTGGTGTATAAGGATTCCATCTCAGATCGATAAACATCCAGCCATTCTTACAGAGTCTTACTCCTGATGGCCAGCTCGAAACTAGTTGGGTCATCATCTCATGATGCAATCCTCGCTCCCACTGTCATAGAGAAACCGAAGTATCTCTCAGGTGGGTGAGGAATCCTACTAGATCGGCGGAGAGGCTGAGGTTCGTTGGCATCTATTGAATCCCTTGGTTCTATCAAATCATCATCTGCAGTTTGTATAGCTGGAACACTTCCAGTTGTACATAACAGACCTTGCCTCGAGCTTGTCCGGATTTTGCTTTTAGACATAGGCCGGACAACCCCAAATCTTAACTAACTTAAGATATGGGCTCTTCCCTTTCCATATCATATATGAAGTGGTAGGCAACTGATTTGATTGGAACCCTATTTAATAGGTATGCAGCTTCTCAAGTGCATAACTCCCTAAAAGGAAATAGGTAACTCAGTAGTACTCATCATAGAGCACACCTTATTACATAGGGTGTAATTGCTCCGCCACGATATACCATCGTGCTATGGTGTATACGGAGGAGTAATGCTGAGAGAGAATCTCATTCTCCTTTAGAATAGTCCAGGATTTCCGTGCTCAAGTATTCTCCTCCTTGATCACATCAAAGGACATAATACTTATACCCGTTTTGGTTCTCTACTTCTAACTTATATTCCGTGAATATCTCAAAAGGTTCGGACTTGTGTTTCAACAGGAACATACGTCTGAATCTTGAGAGATTATCAGAGAATATAATGAAGTATAAAGAATCAGTCCTGGCATTTGTAGACTGGGGACCTAACATACATCAACATGTATCATCCCAAGAGTTCACGAACTCTTTCTCTGTTTCCAGTAAACAGAGCTATGGTCATCTTATCTTTGTGACATGACTGGCGAGTTTCACAAGATGTAAATTCAAACTGATTTAAATATACATCTAAATGTAACTCTAGCCAGTCGGGTCGCATTAATCTGACCTAGTCTACAATACCTCAAGAAGAATTCGTTCATTTCTGAACTCTTCCTCTTGTGTGTGTTCCGTATACTTAGATCTGTAGTTTGATTTAGAACATCAATGCTTTTAGATAACGTGCCTGAACCGATCAACTTTTGATATAGGAAATGTTCAAAACATTATCCAACAATACAAAATTATATCCTTTCTTTTCTATCAAAGAGAGTGATATGATTTGGTATATCAGGTTCGGTATCTAATAACATTCGTTCAGAATCAATGTATTGGTAATACAGGGTGACAGTGACCAACAGACTTGGCTGCAACATTTGCCCCGTTTTCTGCCTCATGAAACTTATCACCCGTTCTCAGTTCTCTACCTTTCTGTAGCCCTATGTAACAGATTACATATCTGGGATCCTGATCTGGTATCACATACCCAGGACGTAAAGGATACCGAGAAACAGTTCTGTATAATGAACACACCCGAAGATGATGCATCAGCATGCACTCTCTTCGTTTGGGCGGCACGGAAAATCTGGTATTCCCCAATTTCCTGCTCTGTCTTATAACAATTATAAGTTGGAGCGGGACCAACGTTCCCCAGCTCAGTATAACAAGCGGGTTCGGTCAATAATCCGTATTATTATCTTGATTAAGGCGTGATATGGTCGCTACCAGGAGAGAGAGAGAAGAAAACACTCAGCGTGCGCTCTTGCAAGAATAGATTGGTTATTATTTTATCTAATCAGGATGGCTCCCACTGCTTTTTATCAAATCTTCCTTCAAACCCTAAAAGGAAAGACTAGCCGGGATTAATTACTGTAAGTCTACGCTAGCGCCCCGGCAGTCTACAGACGCCAAAATGCGGAACAAAACTTTTAAACTGGCGCTATCGTATACTTTAACCCGGATCTGCCATTATTGCTAAACTAACAAACTGTAAAGAGTGTAGAATGGTTATACCGAACGATCCGAGTCCTTCGTTCTTCAACCATCATCCCACGCTCCGTTGCGGCTGCTCCGATCTCGTCGATCTCCGAATCCTTCGTCGAGGTGGCACCACATGATCGGTTCTTTAAACGGGCTCCCGCCTCTGACTCGAGGCAACTCGATCGTCAAGTTTGCTAAAAGAGACGACCAAGAATGATGTAGAATATGAGTAGAATACTTTGTCTCACTTCGTCCATATCCGTGGACGATCGGTTAATGAAGTTGCCGTGGGAATTGGTGATGGAAAGAAAAAGAAACAATGAAATTTCCATTCACCCAAATACTATCATATCTTTTCTAACCAAATTAATCAAGCAACCAAGTGAATGGGGAGAGGAGGAGGCCGGCCAACAAATAAGGAAGAGGGAGGTGACCGTAGGAGGAGGGAGGTGACCATAAGAAAGCTTCTCACTTAAAGATCAAGAAGGAAATATCTTAAGGAAAACAAAAAACTTTAACTTCAAAGCATGAGTCATTAAGCATAGTCACCACTTAATAAATGCAACCAATGAAAACCCTACACCAATAAGCCTAGTCACCTCATCTAGAATATTCTAGAACACTGACTCACATTATCTGTAGAAAAGATAAATCCGTCTTTAACCAAATGTTAAAAGACGGCTGATAGAAAACTGGAAACTGGCAACTTCCAAAAGTGATCCTGAAACGACTTTCAGGACAACCCCGAAACTGTATAAATATACCCGCATTTGTATTACGACCGAATACAAATGCAACTGAGACAAAGATATTATACCTACTCAATATAATACTCAGATCCGGCTTAAACCAAAGCCGACCAGTATTATCTGCCCGAAAAATAACACGTGTGTAAACGCACGTGCATTTTCCGAACCCTGCCATAAAACCATACGGCCTCTACAACGTTTCGCCCGAACTTGGGAAACTGTCTGTAGGGGACTCTAATGACTCGTCAGCACCCTGGCAGTGGGTTTAACCACAAACCGTCAGCGGCACTAGCAATGCGTAACGGCTGCCCACGGACTGACCTCAAGGGTGGTCGAGGAGCGAACTCAAGGGAGACCGATGAGCGAACTCCTCCGAAAACCCTACTGAGCCTAACAGTGACAATGTATATACAGTCCGGTCCGTTCGTCAATGAGTATCGCATATCCGCCTAGGGGGCTAGTAACGTCAGACCCCCAGAAGCAGTATAAGTCGTGTCGGAGTGAAGCCCAATAACACCCTGAGATACTACTGGAGTACCTACCAGTAAATCTCCTGCCACGGCCGTGGGCTATGTGTAATGGCTCTCCTAGACACAGCACGATCTCGCCCCCAATACCGGGAGAGACGAATCCCCTGCCGATCCGCTCACGTGCCTCCATATGGCTCGGGACTGTACCCAAAAGCTACCTGTTTGCACGACTCCTTTGAGCCGTGGTAGGGTAGAAATCAAAGCACAGTGGGAACTCACACGAGACAAATGACGACCTCAGGTCGAAGAACTAACCTGTACACATGTCACCAGGGAACTGCTATCTGACGGTAGATATAATACTAACTAGCAGATTCCCGGCGAGTCCTGTCCGGTGTACTCATAACCCAATGAGCACCTGTATACATCTTAGGTGATCCAACTGTCACCAGTGGCTTGTGAGACCGGCCACCGCCCCTTGTCGGGGTCTCGACTGTACACACTAGTCTACTCCGGAGTATCGATGCCCTGTCTCGAAACTCCCACGACTAGGGACCACAATTAAGGATATGCATATAAACTACCCAACTCTCACGTATATGATCGCCCTCATACAGTTGGTAGTAAAGCAAGATCCTAAGGGCTCTATCAAAGTGTAACATGCAATCAGTCACCTGAACATGAACACGACTGATAAAGGCAAACCAGATAGCATACTATCATTTCGAGTAAGACTGTCCTACCGGGATAGGTCCTCCGCAATCATTGCAATCACGTACCTGCGATCCAATAATTGACTATGAGGGCATTATCTCCAACAATCTCCCACTTGCACTCAAGGCTAATATTGCGATGTCGACTACTCACAGCCCGTGTGAAACCGAACATCCAACTCCTCTACTAATCAGTTTCACAAAGCCCGTTTGTAAAACTATTGTGTTCGAGAAAATAGCCTCAGTGAGTGGATCCGCCTAGAAGTTTCTTTCTGTATCTCTCATAATCTCAAGTTCGCGGAGAAAACCATCTCCCGAATTGAGTAGTACCTGTCTTAGAATATGTCTGGATATCTGATGGGACCTTAGTTCATAAATGAACACCATATCCAAACTTCTCAGACTGTATCGATCACTGAACCTAATCAGTATCGGGCACTATGCCACCCACAGTATCCTTTGGACCACCTGTCCATAATACTGTCTCTCGTCAGAGGGAAAACTAAAACTCTGACAATCACTCTGTCATCCATGTCACCTTTGAAGCATGGAATGATAACCGTCTCCCGAAAGAGGCTGCCGTTATCAAATCCGTAGAACATGTACTAGTGTTCTAAAACTGCTTCCTTATGTTTCTCCAGGATTGGATTAATACAAACTTATTGCATCTAGTGCAAAAACAACATTTGGTGCGGTACTTGACATCTCATGATTGACTCAATTGCCTAAGCAAGTGATCTGCCAATCATGCACATCCCTCTCCCCTTTAGTCTATACGACACCTTTAGAGAGGGTGACTCCATCACCTGCAGGTACTCTACCATGCTAGGAGTCAACTATTCTAAAAACCATTAGAATATCTGTCAAAGTACCCATATTGGGAAACCACCCAAATCTAGATCTAAAACCATAGATCCAGAAACCAGAATGTCTAATATTATATCCATGTCTTGTCTGGAGAAACAACTGTGTGACGACCACAGTACAACCGATTGTAGTATAGGAATTTTGCTTCCCACTCTGTGTATGTCATCCTGATACCATGACATCACACCCTACTGCCTTCTTAACAGATCCATCCCCTATCCTGATTGAAGTCAAACCCATGACTGTCACATCAAAATTAGATGATCTATCTCCGCTATAACTGCTCAAGTCTGTAAATAGATATAAGCATCTTGCCCACTATGCTTCCGCTGCTCCCACTGACTACGACAACCCTCCTACCGGGTCTCATATCCTGGAACAACAGTAGTGTCAAGTCTGGGTAGATAAGAACCTCCCTGTCACCGTCCTTGAGGCTACCGAAGTACCTCTCGGGTGTCTGAGGTTACCTACCAAATCTGCGGAGTGGCTATTGGAATGTCAAACCTGATTGAATGTATAGGTCCTATTAAATTTTCCGTAATCGTTCGCGGTTCTGGAATCACTTCCAGTTCTACCATACTCCCACTACTGTTTTCTGAAAAAGATCCATTTTAAAACTGTGGCGAGTTAAGAACAATATCACTATTGATCTTCCAAATGGTAGAATATCAACCCTCGACATAGCCAGGGTCAACCCACAAACAGCCATTACAGAAACGTGCCCTGAGTTATCCAGTGTCTGGTTTTAAGCATAAGCTGGACAACTCCCCATACCTTAATATCTTTTAAGGTACGATCCATTCTATATCCAATACAGAAACTTTGGCACTTATTTAATTGGAACCATATTCAAATCATGCAGCTGTCTCCAGTGCAAATCATCTTAATGGAAAGAGGCTAATCAGCATTACTCAACTTAGGAATCCATCCAATTATGAGTAACCTGAAAGAGAAACACTTTTCTCAAAACCATCACTATCATCTGAATACCAATCACAAGAATCTACATCTTCGATCTTTTTGAAGAATCCCGATACTTGTGATACCTGGTTCTCTACTTTATTCTTATACCCACAACTTCTCAAAACTTAGACCTTGTATTTCTACGAAACACTTGTCTAAAAACTAGAGAAGTTATAAGTAAACAGAACATAGTACGAGGACCTACCCCTTTGTCCTGATGGACACTGGACAACATACAATACTCTGTATAAGTCCGCTGAGTTGAACAACTCATAACCTGTGCGTTGTAGGTGGAAAACTGTACCCTGGCGATTTCCTCAAATATCACCAATTACAACGAATTCCGATATAATGAGGATGATCACCCAATTCCCAATATCTTACTCCCACTCATCATCTGTAAAACCATACAGATATGATAATGGAACCTGGTAAATACATACCCTTGGAGTAAGTGTCTAATCGGGAAAACAGTTTTTCCTTAACAATGCACTGAAACATGAAAATGTTTCGTAGGGGTATCCTGGTATTCATAGCAATGCCTCTTCCATAATCCAATTCATGACTTCAACCGTATATTTTATTGCCGTCTCTCCAAATCCCCTTTATTTGTCTTTAGTCGTTACCTTCTGTACACCATCGTCAGGCTAAATGGTTTTCTTCCTTCCCTACCGTTCGGCACCAGCCTATGGTTTGGAAGAAGACTATCCAGTAAGCATAATAGGTGTACCCTCCTAAACCAAGGAGTACTCGCATCTCGAGAGAAGGTTACGATAAAAGACAACTGAATAATACCTTATTCTTTTAAAGGTGAAATAGGAGTGGCGATGAAGTACGCGGTTTTGGTCGTGAATGATATCAGTCGCAATTTACTTTGCCCTCTTTCTAATCCCTATATTTTGTCTTTACATATTACCTTCTGCACACCCTACTTAGGCTAATCGGTTTTCTTCATTCCCTACCTTTCGGCACCAGCCTATGGTTTGGAATATGACTATCCAATAAGCGTAATAGGTGTACTCTCCTAAACCAAGGAGCTCTCGCAACTTGAGAGAAGGTGATAATAAAAGACAACTGAATAAACCAATTCTATTTCTCCTGAACCTGGATCCATCCCCGAGGAAGTCCCTTCGAGTTCGTATATAACCATACGATGGATCTATCCAATGGAAGTGGATATCCGTAGTAATACGGGTGTTCTGAGAAATGCAAAGGGTAAAAGAAGGAGTGGCAATGACTTATGCAACTCAGACAATCCAAAAGCCAGTATTTAAAGAAGGTTCGGTCAACCTGGTCACTGAGTCATAGTCTAGGGTCGGTCAAAGGTCGCTGCTAAAGAGAGAGAGAGAGAAAAGAAACACTCTGCGTGCACTCTATCCTAGATCAGAATGGTCATCACTTAATCTAATCCGGAAACCTCCCACTGTCCTGTCAAATTCTCCTCCAAACCTAAAGAAGAATCAATCGGGATCACCCGAAGAGTAAACCAACTCATCAGTGGGAATCGGGATCCAACTCTCATCGCATGATAACGTGATGGAATGCATCCACGTTACTCATACTCCAGATGGTATGCGCATACTTGGCAAGATTCAGTTTCTTTAGAAACTCCCGATATAGTTTTTGCCCCATGCTCTTATAACCTTGGCGTTAGGTCAAAATGTCATAAGTCACATGCCAAGTTCTACCCATCACTATCTTGTTAATTTGAACCCACCCGCACATGCCCTTGGCGTTAGGTCAAAATGGCAGAACGGCTGTCCCAAACCAACTCATCTATCTATGCAACAATTGAATACCCAGCAGCTACCAAACACTATGCCTTGGCGTTAGGTCAAAATACATAGCTTGAATACTACTGAATACCCAAAAGAAGT
Source organism: Agapanthus africanus (assembly GCA_030015575.1). Lineage (NCBI taxonomy): Eukaryota > Viridiplantae > Streptophyta > Magnoliopsida > Asparagales > Amaryllidaceae > Agapanthus > Agapanthus africanus. Next base: position 249,670,962 of record CM057340.1, on the reverse strand, counting down.
GACGGAGGGCTACGGCTGGTTTTTGGCGAAAAACCTTTAGCGTAGTGAACTTGATATCGCTGAAGGAACCTGATAGCTTTTTTTAAAATACAGTAGCGAAAACCTTTTGCTAAAGAGGTCACTCCCGGTGAAGGGATCTCGGCTCTTTCCTCGTGGAATGAGGTGCAGGATATTCCACTGAATACCGCTATGCAAAGCAACATGTAATCGACTATAATAAAGTTATTACCCTGACGCAAACTTCTGTCCAAGGGGTCTTTCCCGGTGAAGGGATATCAGCCCTTGCCTCGTCGAATGAGGTGCTGGATATTCACACCGAATACCGCTATGCATAACAAAAGGAAACGTCTTTGCAATAACACCTTTTAAAATTGTTCCAACAACTAAAACAGGTTTGTTTAACTTAGCATTGATCAGAATCAACGCAGTCCCATCAATCAATCACACCAGAAAAGAACGAAAATAAAATGTACGTATATGCCATCCGCATTCGTCACTGGGTCCCGTCATCACCCGTTAGGTTACTTAACTAACGACCGAGCGGGGACTGGACTAGCGCGGGTGTAAAACATATACAACATCTAATAGTATATAAACCAATATACATAATCGCTCCAGGCGTGATAATATGCAACATTACAGAAAAGTAATAAGCATCACAGAACAATACAGATATCTGGGATCCCCGGGTTTCACAGAGCCGCTGCTGAAACCCGACGTTCCCCTGTCGTGTGGATAGCCTGTGCAATGAAACCTAGACCCCTACGGGTGCGGCAAGTTACCCGCCAAAACCTGAAGCGAGGTAGTCCTCCACAGCATAGTGAATGGAACACCCGGCACTTCACGGAATCCGGTAAATTGAGCACCCCTCCTTGGGTCAACCTGTACCCCCTACGAGTGCGGCGAATAGTCTGCCAATTTTAGAGTGGGGCCCCTCTGCCTCCCAAAGCCATGAGATGCGGACCCATTGCCCTCCAGAACCCGGCTATCCGTGCACTCCGTCGCGGGGTAAAACCTAGTACAGTAATGAAAAATAGTACAAAAGGTACATCGACCGCAACCTGGTCGTGCCCCAAAAAGAATATTATACAACAGGCAGTGACGGCAGTCCACAAGTTGGACGCTCGCCCCGCAATATCAAATGTACAAATAAACTCAAACCGTACTACCATTGCACACTGCTATCCACCACGACAAATCCGCAACAATACAGCACAACACAGAACATCAACGCGAATGTCACGTTCGCAAACCCGTCTAAAAGAACTATAGCAGTTAAACGCGGTTTACCGATCAAATGACATTCCCGGTCGGAGATATAATGTAAGCACTGTAAACTAACGTGTTTAAATTTCGATCGACCAAAGACGAAAAATTAAAAAGTGGGCCCCACAGCTTACTGGTGAACAGTAACAAAACCTGGGCCAAAACTGTACATACCAAAAACCCCAAAATACTTCACAGAACCCACTGAAAACTTTTGGAGGCACGTACTCCCCAAGTGGCCGCGGAAGGGCGGCCAAAACATGGGTTTGGCCGCGCTTCCGCGCCTCTATGGAAAGATCATGACTCCAAATTTCTTCGTGGTTCTTAGAATCGCCTGCTGTGATTTTTGAGATGTACAGAAATCAATTTTGACACTGTTTAAAAATAACAGAACTGTCAAGTGAAGGATATTGTGATTTTTTTTTTTTTTTTTGCATTTTTCGATTTTCGGTCGGATCGATGTTTTAAACGCGTTAGCACAAGTTAGTATAGCAAAATGGTTAGGCTCTGATACCACTGTAAGTCTACGCTAGCGCCCCGGCAGTCTACAGACGCCAAAATGCGGAACAAAACTTTTAAACTGGCGCTATCGTATACTTTAACCCGGATCTGCCATTATTGCTAAACTAACAAACTGTAAAGAGTGTAGAATGGTTATACCGAACGATCCGAGTCCTTCGTTCTTCAACCATCATCCCACGCTCCGTTGCGGCTGCTCCGATCTCGTCGATCTCCGAATCCTTCGTCGAGGTGGCACCACATGATCGGTTCTTTAAACGGGCTCCCGCCTCTGACTCGAGGCAACTCGATCGTCAAGTTTGCTAAAAGAGACGACCAAGAATGATGTAGAATATGAGTAGAATACTTTGTCTCACTTCGTCCATATCCGTGGACGATCGGTTAATGAAGTTGCCGTGGGAATTGGTGATGGAAAGAAAAAGAAACAATGAAATTTCCATTCACCCAAATACTATCATATCTTTTCTAACCAAATTAATCAAGCAACCAAGTGAATGGGGAGAGGAGGAGGCCGGCCAACAAATAAGGAAGAGGGAGGTGACCGTAGGAGGAGGGAGGTGACCATAAGAAAGCTTCTCACTTAAAGATCAAGAAGGAAATATCTTAAGGAAAACAAAAAACTTTAACTTCAAAGCATGAGTCATTAAGCATAGTCACCACTTAATAAATGCAACCAATGAAAACCCTACACCAATAAGCCTAGTCACCTCATCTAGAATATTCTAGAACACTGACTCACATTATCTGTAGAAAAGATAAATCCGTCTTTAACCAAATGTTAAAAGACGGCTGATAGAAAACTGGAAACTGGCAACTTCCAAAAGTGATCCTGAAACGACTTTCAGGACAACCCCGAAACTGTATAAATATACCCGCATTTGTATTACGACCGAATACAAATGCAACTGAGACAAAGATATTATACCTACTCAATATAATACTCAGATCCGGCTTAAACCAAAGCCGACCAGTATTATCTGCCCGAAAAATAACACGTGTGTAAACGCACGTGCATTTTCCGAACCCTGCCATAAAACCATACGGCCTCTACAACGTTTCGCCCGAACTTGGGAAACTGTCTGTGGGGGACTCTAATGACTCGTCAGCACCCTGGCAGTGGGTTTAACCACAAACCGTCAGCGGCACTAGCAATGCGTAACGGCTGCCCACGGACTGACCTCAAGGGTGGTCGAGGAGCGAACTCAAGGGAGACCGATGAGCGAACTCCTCCGAAAACCCTACTGAGCCTAACAGTGACAATGTATATACAGTCCGGTCCGTTCATCAATGAGTATCGCATATCCGCCTAGGGGGCTAGTAACGTCAGACCCCCAGAAGCAGTATAAGTCGTGTCGGAGTGAAGCCCAATAACACCCTGAGATACTACTGGAGTACCTACCAGTAAATCTCCTGCCACGGCCGTGGGCTATGTGTAATGGCTCTCCTAGACACAGCACGATCTCGCCCCCAATACCGGGAGAGACGAATCCCCTGCCGATCCGCTCACGTGCCTCCATATGGCTCGGGACTGTACCCAAAAGCTACCTGTTTGCACGACTCCTTTGAGCCGTGGTAGGGTAGAAATCAAAGCACAGTGGGAACTCACACGAGACAAATGACGACCTCAGGTCGAAGAACTAACCTGTACACATGTCACCAGGGAACTGCTATCTGACGGTAGATATAATACTAACTAGCAGATTCCCGGCGAGTCCTGTCCGGTGTACTCATAACCCAATGAGCACCTGTATACATCTTAGGTGATCCAACTGTCACCAGTGGCTTGTGAGACCGGCCACCGCCCCTTGTCGGGGTCTCGACTGTACACACTAGTCTACTCCGGAGTATCGATGCCCTGTCTCGAAACTCCCACGACTAGGGACCACAATTAAGGATATGCATATAAACTACCCAACTCTCACGTATATGATCGCCCTCATACAGTTGGTAGTAAAGCAAGATCCTAAGGGCTCTATCAAAGTGTAACATGCAATCAGTCACCTGAACATGAACACGACTGATAAAGGCAAACCAGATAGCATACTATCATTTCGAGTAAGACTGTCCTACCGGGATAGGTCCTCCGCAATCATTGCAATCACGTACCTGCGATCCAATAATTGACTATGAGGGCACTATCTCCAACAATTACACACTACAAGTTCGCCAATCTTTCAGCCAGGCCAGTGTCGGTACTTTGAGGGAGGTCCCCCGTGCTTTCGCACGAACCTAATTAATGTAAACCTCGTTTTCCCAGAGGCGTAACCTCGTTGACACCTTTCTAGACACCTACTTGATCGGCTAATTGTAATGTATAAAACTCTCCCAGGAGTAACTCTTACTCGCAGCGGGTATCGGGATCCAACTATCTCATAGAAGGTATGCAATCTCATTGCAAATTTCAACACTTGAAATTCCTGATAATATTTTGCCCCTAGCTCGCTATGACCTTGACGCATGCCAAACAACCCATAGTCTGCTAGTCAAGTTCAACCCGTCATTTCCTGATTGAATTAAACCCACCCGCACGACCCTTGACGCATGCCAAACAACGCCGTACGAATACCCTAATCCAATCGCATCATATGCTAGCAGATAAGCACTAGTTAGCTACCGTACACTACGCCTTGACGCATGCCAAACAACCGCAGCACGAATACTAACTAATACTTATCTGAAATGACGGAGGGCTACGACAGGTTTTTCTGAAAACCTATTGCGTAATGAACTTGATATCGTTGTAGGATCGAATGAATTTTAAAATGGAGTGTTTTTGAGGCTTTTCTTGTTTTGCTAAAGGAGTCACTCCCGGTGAAGGGATCGTCGGTCCTTTCCTCGTCGAATGAGGTGCGGGATATATCATATATATCGCTGTGCAAAGCAAAAACTCTTAAAAGCAATCAAAAGACAAACCGAATGTGTAGCATCTGCCAGTTATTGCTAAAGGAGTCACTCCCGGTGAAGGGATCTCGGTCCTTTCCTCATCGAATAAGGTGCAGGATATATCATATATACCTCTGTGCAAAGCAAGAACAGTAGCTACCTGTTTTATTTTGAAATTCGATTCTACAACATCTTAGGTTTCTTTTATTTCATTAATCACATTAATGAAGTCCCATCATTTAAGTACCTAAACATCACAGATAAATACGACGTACACTTATGCCATCCGCATTCGCCTCGATGTCCCCTCGTGCACCGTTAGGTTAGGTAACTAACGGCAGAGCGGGGCAGGGCTAGCGCGGGTGTAAAACATAAGTAACATCTATATAATATATCATATATACTATATAATGTATCTATCACAGAACCATCACATGATCACATCACAGATATCGCAGCAGAAGAAACATATGAAATATTGGATATACTAGGACGTCCGTGTTTTCAATACGAGCCAGTATAAAACACGGATTCCACGGTCGCGATGAATAGCCAAACCCACACTCCTAGACCCCTACGAGAGCGGCAAGCAACCCTACCAATTCTAGAGTTAGGAGACCCGGACTCGACTCCTCGAGTTGGTCTCCCACTGGACTCCAGAACCCGGTTACTTGTGCTCCCCTCCTTGGGTCTATCCTAGTGCGGAAAAGTAAATAATATACAAACGGTGACAACTTCCGCAACCTGGAAGCGCCCCAATAAAAGAATATTACATACAAGTTTTTACATGAATGAAAATGAAAAACACTCATCTCACATAAAAACCCCCGGCTATTCAAACACGACGATCCAATATAACATATCCAGCAACACATAACATCACATGTCATCAACGTAAGTAAATATGCGCATCCCAATTGTCGTTGACATATAGCAACGAAACCGGCGATATCACATATTACACTTACGGTCACAGAAAAGAAAGTGTAAAACTACAACAGTTGGAATCCGCAATCACCTCAGACATCGCATGCCTGACCAAATGAATTACTTAGACATCGCATGCCTAACAATTATAAACCCCGCATTTTAGTCTCATTATCGAAAACACTTTTCAATACCAAGTCGGGCAATTCAACAAGATTCCCGACAATCTGATCGAATGCTCGTCGCAAACTTCAGTAGACGGCTGCACCCCTGATACCGTCGACGAAGTGCACCAAGGCGGAACACCGCTACCGCGAGCACCCGAACGGATGCTTTCGGCGACGGGGTTCTCCTACAGTCACTTGGTCGGGGCTATGGAGTGAAGCTGTCTATTAAGTTTACCCGGCGAGTATCCGCGTACGCTACGTGATTGCGACGGACTTTTGATCACATCAAAATTCCGTGGCAACCGATCAAGCGAGACTAAACTGCTACGTTTATAATATTCATTTAGTTATCACATAACTATTTGTGAATTCCAATTATTGTATCCCATTCCAGATAAACAGAAAATGTTAAACTTTTCGATTGAACAATCGAACACCCAAGTTTTCCCGAAACAGATCAACACATGAAACAAGTCTAACAACATTCAGTTCGTACCTCAGTACCAACGGTCCAGCCGTAGAAGGGTCAAGCCAACGCCTCACATGTGGCACGCCGTACTGCCCCAAACCCGAAGGTTCAAAGGGCAGTTCAAGACGGTCACATAATCGAGTTAAGGTTTGTGTCTTCTAGAGGGACCATCGCGTTACTTGCACTACTTAGAACGTCGTCAAACTACGGAAAAATCCAACACTTGGAAATTTCCCGACAGGGGAAAAGTTGGGTATTTATATCCGGTCGAACTTTTTAACATATCCTAAAATTTATCCGGAAAGCCACACAGACAAAATTTGATATCCCGATCGAAATACCGAATTCCCAAAACAACTCAGAAAAAATCAACTCTGTAATAAATATTAAAAATTTCCAGAAAATCCAGAATTAATAATTATGAGATACTGTGCAAAAAGTATTAAATAATAATTCCGTACCGCCGCGCAACCGCCGCACGAGGCTAGCTCGTGCCGCGGAAGCGCGGCAATAAGAATGAATTATCGTCACGAACTTCACAGTACCTCATATATTCACCTGCTGATTTTTCTGAACATTTTTAATGTGGAAAAATACCAGATTTTAAAAATTGTACAGAGAGCAATTTTGTTTTGGAGTTCCGGGTTCGTTCGGACTTCAATTTCCGACTGGACTTCGCCTAAGGCTCTAGCTAGGCTCTGATACCACTGCAGGGTTCCTAGGCACACTAGTGAGGTCTCCAAAGCCATCAACCATGGCAATTTCAAAAATTATGGTGCCTACAAACCCTAGACTACGGATCGTATGCTAGATGTCTAGGCGAAAAGAAAGCTAGCTAACAACTTAGCTAAAAAGAATACGGAAATACAACCTTTGTAGATCCGGTGCTCCACCTCCACGGCTCCGCAACGATGTCGTCTCCGCTGTCCAAATCAAATCTGGGCTCTAGGATCGGCTTCGTCGGAGAATGGGCAAGCTAGGTCGTCGATGTCCATGCCGAAGATGATCTACGTCGAAGCATCGATGAATCAAGCTCCACCTTCACCAAGTCATGAAACTTGTGAAGGAAACACACTCTATTACTTGGCAAGAGGTAGAGGATGAAGAAATAGGAAGTGGGTAGACTTTAGAATCGGATTTCTCACTCATTTCCATCACTTGCCATTGATGGGGCAAGCTTTCTTCACTTGAAGAAAATGGAGGAAGAAGAAGAATGTTATGATAAGTCTTTTATTAAAAAAAATCAATAACAATACTTATCATACTTTTAACTCTAGTTAAGTGTAGAGAATTAACTTAGGTTAGTTGAATTGGTTAGGGTTAAGAATATGATAAGAATGAAGACTTAGTCAAAGTTTCAAGAAACTTCAACTAAATCCAAAATAAGCCACCATTTATCTTTCTTTTCCTTATTCCAAAAAAGAATAAATAAGAAAGATAAATGAATAAATAAAAATCAAAACCCTAACCCATTCATAACCATGGTTCATTCTTTACACTTAACCAAGTTAGGCATGCATCATCAAACATGATACAAGCAAGTGCACAAAAACATATCGCATATGTAATGCGCACACCCGAGTGAGAAAATCCGTCTAAAGTGAACCGATACTAGTTAATGTAAAGTAATATATCAAATATATAATTATACATTAAATCATTAAATCAACACTTGATTCAATGATCCGGTCATGCGCACATAACCGACTGGTATCATTAGTGACATCTTATCGAATCAACACTTGATCCGATAACCCGGCTATATCGGATATAACCGATCAATGTCACATCGCGAGAATAGAATACGGTATCACATACACGCATTATTCTCAGTCCCGCACATATCTCATATGCGCTCCTATTTCGTTTCGCTTGAGCCAGGAAACCTCTGTGTAGGACTCTAAAGACTCGTCAATACGCCGGCAGCAGATGATGATCATATCAAACACCCACAAGCCGCAAGCGGTCTGCTAAACGTAACGGCCACCCGGGTATTGAGCGATCTGAAGATCGACGAGCAAGTCCGCTCACACTCCAGTGAATCCGACCAGTAACACTACCGTACAGTCCGGTCTGATCGTCTGATATGTCGCATATCTCGCCTAGGGGTGGTATACGTCAGACCCCAATAGCTCAATAAGTCGTGTCGATATGAGGTCTATAACAATTCGAGAAACTACTGGTAACACTTACCAGTAAATCTCAGCAACCCTGGCCAGGGATTTCCTGTTATAGCCAATCGAACACAGCGCAACATCAACCCTCTATACCGGGAGAGACGAATCCCCTCCTATCGCTCATTGCCTCCATGTGACTCGGGACTGTACCCAAAAACCACCGTTTTGCACGCCCTCTTGGACGTGGTAAGATGGAAATCAAAGCACAGTGGGAACCACACAAGACTCTATGACGATCTCGGGTCAACAGACTACTCTGTACCAGTGTCACCAGAGAACTGCCATCTGACGTGAGGTATAATACCATCTGGGAGTTCTCGGCGAGTCCGTCCAGTGTACCCAGTCTCTACTGAGCACCCGCATATCATCTCTGATGTCAAACACCGATGGATATGGGATCATCCATCGCCCATCTGTATGGGTCGAGAAGGTATACGCTAGTCTACTCTGGTATATCGATGCCCCGTCTCGATACACCCTCGACTAGGGACTTTGAAGGATGTACTTATAGACTACCATGTCCCCACTAGTATGATCCGCATCATAGTCCAGGTAGTCAAGCACACATCCTAAGGGCTTTACCAACATGTAATAGAGAGACACCCAGTATACACGTTAAGGTAAAGGGTAACCAGATAGCATACTATCATGTCGAGCAAGAAAGTCCTCCCTATATACGTCCTAGCATCCACTACAATATACATCATATGTACAGTAATGGCCTCTAGGGCATACATATAACTAACAACCCTGGCCAGGGATTTCCTGTTATAGCCAATCGAACACAGCGCAACATCAACTCCCTATACCGGGAGAGACGAATCCCCTCCTATCGCTCATTGCCTCCATGTGACTCGGGACTGTACCCAAAAACCACCGTTTTGCACGCCCTCTTGGACGTGGTAAGATGGAAATCAAAGCACAGTGGGAACCACACAAGACTCTATGACGATCTCGGGTCAACAGACTACTCTGTACCAGTGTCACCAGAGAACTGCCATCTGATGTAAGGTATAATACCATCTGGGAGTTCTCGGCGAGTCCGTCCAGTGAACCCAGTCTCTACTGAGCACCCGTATATCATCTCTGATGTCAAACACCGATGGATATGGGATCATCCATCGCCCATCTGTATGGGTCGAGAAGGTATGCGCTAGTCTACTCTGGTATATCGATGCCCTGTCTCGATACACCCACGACTAGGGACTTTGAAGGATGTACTTATGGACTACCTTGTCCCCACTAGTATGATCCGCATCATAGTCCAGGTAGTCAAGTACACATCCTAAAGGCTTTACCAACATGTAATAGAGAGACAATCTGTGTACACGTTAAGGTAAAGAGCAACCAGATAGCATACTATCATGTCGAGCAAGAAAGTCCTCCCTATATATGTCCCAGCATCCACTACAATTTACATCCTATGTATAGTAATGGCCTCTAGGGCATACATATAACTAACAATTGTAACAATATAAAATAATACAATTAACATATATCACATATATATCAATGTATTATCCAAGTGAGAAAAAGAATCTTTAAGTGAGCTAATATTAGTTAATGTAATATAATATATCATATATATAATTATACATTAAATTATCAAATCAACACTTGATCCGATAATCCGGCTATTTCACAGATAACCGACTAATATAATCTGCATCAGTTCATCGAATCAACACTTGATCCGATAACCCGGCTATATCACATATACCCGGCCGATATCACATATCGTGAGAATCTAATACGGTATCACATACACGTATTGTTCTCTGTCCTGCACATATCACATATGTGCTCCTACTCCGTTTTGCCTGAGCCAGGAAACCTCTGTGTAGGACTCTAAAGAATCATCAATACGCCGGCAGTAGGTGATGATCATATCAAACACCCACAAGCTGCAAGCGTTCAGCTAAACGTAACAGCCACCTAGGTATTGAGCGATCAGAAGATCAACAAGCAAGCCAGTACATTCTCCTGCGAATCCAATCAGTATCACTCCCGTACAGTCCGGCCTCTTCGTCTGATATGTCGCATATCTCTCTTAGGGGTAGTAAAGGTCAGACCCCAGTAGCTTGATAAGTCGTGTCGATATGAGGTCCATAACAGTTCGAGAAACTACTGATAACACTTACCAGAAAATCTCAGCAACCCTGGCCAGGGATTTCCAGTTATAGCCAATCGAACACAGCGCAACATCAACACCCTATACCGGGAGAGACGAAACCCCTCCTATCGCTCATTGCCTCCATGTGATTCGGGACTGTACCCAAAAGCCATCATTTTCCACGCCCTCTTGGACGTGGTATGATGGAAATCAAAGTACGGTGGGAATCACACAAGACTCTATGACGATCTCGGGTCTACAGACTAACCTGTACCAGTGTCACCAGAGAACTGCCATCTGACGTGAGGTATAATACCATCTGGGAGTTCTCGGCGAGTCCGTCCAGTGTACCCAGTCTCTACTGAGCACCCGTATACCTCCTCTAATGTCAAACACCAATGGATATGGGATCATCCATCACCCATCATATGGGTCAAGAAGCGCATACGCTAGTCTACTCTGGTATATCGATGCCCTGTCTCGATATACCTACGACTAGGAACATAAGAAGGATGTACTTAGCGACTACTCTGTCCCCACTAGTATGATCTGCATCATAGTTTTGGTAGTCAAGTACTCATCCTAAGGGCTTTATCAACATGAAACTCAGAGACAATCAGAGTACATGTTTAGATAAAGAGCAACCAGATAGCATACTATCATGTCGAGCAAGAAAGTCCTCCCTATATGTCACGACCCGAAATTGGCACGTGACGACCCTAATACTACGCAACGTCTACAGGTGTAACGCAGTAAAAGAAATCCAAAACCCAGAAATCTAAACCATTAAAAGACAAGAAACATTGTTTAAACTTTTGAAAATCTCAAGTATAAATTCTTTAAGTCCAATTTACTTTCTTGAAAATTTCGGCAGCACCTCCATTGTAAAAACCAACCCCAAAAATGGGTACAACATAAATATAAAGTAAAGCATCCCCAACGGGAGAAAATCCACTCCCAACGGCGGAAAACAACCACCACAACAGATATACGATGCCGTAGCGAAGAAATAAAAGACGATAGAAGTAAAACTGCATAAAAGACATCCAAGTCACCAAATATACAATATCGTTCTCACATCAAGTCTCTAAGTCATACAAGATAATGGTAGATGGAGAGTACAGGATACAACGAATATACAATAAACAAGTTTGGATAACCGCAAAACCCACCTAAGCAAAACTGCACACTGTGAGCTGAAGCGGTATCCGCTGCAAAAGATGATATGATAGATGAATAGCCTGTCTCGATTACTCTGGAGAACAACCTGCAAACACTGTGGCACAACGGGGGTGAGTTGCCAACTCATGAATAGTAAATAACATATGCTGGTAATCGCAAGTATGCACGTACAGCGCGAATCTAACATAAGCAACTAATAGCAATAAAAGTCATATGTGTGCAATAGTCATGAAAGGTACACTAGCAGGTATCACTAATACATGAAGCAGTAATATGACAATCTGTAAGCAACAATCATATAAGGTACTCTATCAGGTACAACTAATAAATGAAGCGATGATATGACAATGTATATATGCAACAGTCATGAAAGGTACTCCAGCAGGTACAACTAATACATGAAGCAGTGCATAAACAATAAATGCGAAGTATGGGATGAAACATGTCATTTCCACGGAATCCTGACATCGTGGTAGGACCAAAGTCCATCAAGACAATCCAAATCCCAATTTCCTCAAATCAGCCCCCAAATTGGCTCTCATATCATGTAAGTCTCACAAATCCTGAATGTATAATATCAAATAAATCTCAGATATCCTATAACCAATATCAAGTGAATCTCATATATCCTGAATCCAATATCAAGTGAATCTCATATATCCAATATCCAGTAAGTTTCATATAAAGTGACTGTCCAACATCGACACCCAAAAATATCTTGAAACAAGTGTCTAGTATCGACACAAAAATACTCATATCCATACGTTCCTTGAATCGTAAGTGTCCGGTATCGACACCCGTGATCCACGTATCGGTCTTTCTCATATTCATACGTTCCTCGAATCGTAAGTGTCCGGTATCGACACCCGTGATCCACGTATCGGTATATGCGTTCCTAGAATCGTAAGTGTCCGGTATCGACACCCGTGATCCACGTATCGGTATAAAACAAATCTCTGAGTAGATGCATACAAATATCAAGTAAAGAATAAGAACACTAGCATAATTTCATGAAACCACCACGATCCTCAAATCCAGAAAACATCAAGTAATGAATAAGTATAAATGCATGAATCAATACACATATATTAGCGTCCTATTCCACTAATATATGTGTATAGGCATATATAACAGCGTCCCATTCCACTGTTATATGTACTTAGGAGTAAAAATATCAGAGAACATCATATGAAATCCATGGATGTAATATATGCAAACATGAAACAGTAATATGAGCATATAAAGGAAAACCGCTATTTAACTGCAACAAGTTATTAAATATATCATGCGGTTCCTGATTTCTCCGAAATCAGATGCAACATCATATACAAGTGAACATGTAGCTATAACAAGGTAAGCGTAACCATGTCGGTATAGCAAGATATGTGTGTCCTTATGTAAGTATGTATGATGTAAAAGTATCTGTAGCAAGGTATGTCTCTATACCTATCCATAATACCCTCCAGGTATATGTATGTATGTATGCCAGATGTACATGTAGATATGTCTCATATGTGTATATACTTATTACTAATGGTACACTACCCTATAGGTATATGGGTAACTAGCATGTAAGCATGTCAGGGCATATGTGTAAGCATGTAGGTGTACAGGTATACTATATGTCATATGCACAATGAAAATAAGGATCGTGTCTCAATGTCCCTAAGCAATCCAATATCACATATATATAGGTGTTGTGCGTGTCATGGCGATTATTGACGGTGTGTGTGGCATACAATCAGTGCTCGTGCAACATAAGCCGTCAATAATAGTGCAGTGTCCTAAGGATACTAGTCCAAGCACAACATTTAACTAAGCAGTAGGGTGTATACGCAATTCTAAATATGAAATAGAATATGCGACAAGTCAATTCATTTCTAGCCCAGACGCATAATGCCATGAGAGCGATTCCTCTGTAGATGTTAAATCTACTCACCAACGCTCCTGTCTAAGTGAAGCCTACCACCTGCTTTCCCTTCGTCGCAGCGTCCGAAGTCCCCGCCTGCGAACCTAAAATTTCACAAACACATCACATAAGCTAAATATCCTAAAACGACGAAAAGACAACGAAACGCAAGGATAACGCCCTGAAAAATGCACTGCGCACTTAGCGCATCTTGTAAGTCCACGTTGCCCACCCCGGTCCTTACGGGGAGGCAGAAACGGTAAAAACGATTTTTTATGACAATGCAACATGGACTAGAAAGGAGGATCTTTGCTAGAAAAAACCTAGCAAACTAACTATGAGTTTAGCTACTCGGTTAGGAGGTTATACCTTGGTCTTGAACTCCTTCTCTTCTTGCTCCTTGGAGTGGTTTGAACGGCTCCTCCTCGTAGTCTTCCTTTTGCCGAAGAAGGATCCACCCGAAGGCCTCTACCTTGAGCTCCTACCTCAACCTAGAGGTAACTAAAGTGCTTGGCTTGCTAAACTTAGAACTCTAGAATGAGTACAGAGAAGTTATGGTGGTTTTACCTCAAGAGCTCATGGTTCTCAACACATGAGAGATGAGAACTTTAAGAGAGAGGAAGAGGATGAGGGAGAATGAGCAAGTGAGAATGAGATAATAATTAACAACCATGCTCCCAAAAGTAAGAATAATGATGATAATAATAATAATTAAGAATTGTGATGGTTAGTTTCAATGACCATTATCATTTTATGCATTTAATGCATTTTGTAAAGAACAACAAGTCAACAAAAGTCATTGAAATAAAATGATGATGGTCAACAAGTCCGCAATGGTCAACCGGTCAACAAAGTCAACAAGTCAACAAAAGTCAAATGTTCAACTCAACCATGGCACAATAATCCTTAATTAATATTATTAATCATATTTCTTATTCTCATTAGGGTTTAGAAAAAATCAACGGTCAACAGCCCCAATGAGAATCCTCTGCCTCTGCCAACTGTGCATACACATCCGCACCCGTGTTCCGAGGAACACGAATACAATGAGATAAAACCAATCCCAAAACATATACTAGGATCTGGCTTAAACCAAAGCCCGCTAGTAATGACTGCCCGGACACCAAACGTGCACAAGTGCGCGGATGTGAATGAACCCTATCGCAAAACCATGCGACCTCTACTCTGTTTTGCCCAAAGACGAATAGCCCTCTGTGTGGGACTCTAAAGACTCGACACTATGCTGGCAATGGGTTTAACCACAGGCTGCAAGCAGTACTAGCTGTACGTAACGGTCCCCAGGTAGATGCCGATAAGAAGACTGATGAGGTGAACCCATCCGAACTCCTACTGAGCCTAAATGTGACAATCTCCGTACAGTCCGGTCTGTTCGTCTGAGAGTATTGCATGGCGGGCCTAGGGGCGGTAAACATCAGTCCCCTAATAGCGGTACAAGTCGTGTCAGAGTGTAGCCCAGAACACCCTGAGATAACACTGGAAACGCTACCAGTATGACTCGCTTGCCCTGGCCAGGGACTTTGTGTAATGGCTCTCCTAGACATAGTGCGATATCAACCCCCAATACCGGGAGAGACGAATCCTGTCTAACCGTCTCTGCCTCCAAATGCTTCGGGACTGCACCCAACTACTACCTATTTGCACGACTCATTTGAGCCGTGGTAGGGTAGTAATCTAAGAACAGTGGGAACACACTCGAGGCGAAGAGACAGTGTCAAGTCAACGAACTATGCTGTACTCATGTCACCTGGGAACTGATAACTGACGATAGGTATACTACCAAACCAATAGTTCCCAATGAGTCATGTCTAGTGTACTCGTAACCTAACGAGCACCTGCATACTATCTCCAGTACGGCGTACTGATGGCTGTGGGACAGACCATCTCCCCTCCTGGGATAGGAAGCGTATACAATAGTCTACTCTGGAGTATCGATGCCCTGTATTGATAATCCTACGACTAGGGACCTGTATAAGGATGTGCTTGTAGATTACTCAGCCCCCACTAGTGTGACCGCCATCACAACGCTGGTAATCAAGCAAAGATCCTAAGGGCTCCACTAATGTGTATAGGCGATATGCTAAAAGAAATACATGCACACATTAAAGTAGAAACAAACCAAGCAGCATACTACTATTTCGAGCAAGATTGTCTATACAACTGTGAATATCCCAAGCTTCCATTAAGTAATATACAAACTAGTATGATACAGTAATGGCTTCTAGGGCATATACACTAACAATCTCCCACTTGCAGTAAGGCCATGTACTGGCGTATCGAAGACCTATCATCTCGATCAGCCGCTCGAACTGAGTCTGGGGTATGGCCTTCGTGAATGGATCTGCAGTGTTATCTTCTGTAGCAACCCTCCGAACCTCGATCTCTCGGCGATCCACAATCTCCCTGATCAGGTGATACCGCCTCAAGATATGTATGGACTTCTGATAGGACCTGGGTTCCTTTACTAAAGCTATAGCCCCGTTGTTGTCACAATACAGAGGTATTGGATCAACAATGGACGGAACCACCTGAAGTTCTGTCAAGAACTTCCTCATCCAGACTGCTTCTTTTGCGGCATCAGATGCAGCGATATATTCCGCTTCCATCGTCGAGTCAGCAACGGTTTCCTGTTTGGAACTCTTCCAACACACCGCCCCTCCATTGAGGGTAAAGTCATAACCCGACATGGATTTGGAGTCATCCTTGTCACTTTGGAAGCTGGAGTCAGCAAAGGCCTCCATCTGGAGGTCTTTTCCGCCGTAAACCAAAAACATGTCCTTAGTCCTTCTCAGGTACTTCAGAATGTTCTTTACCGCTATCGGTGTTTCTCCCTAGGGTTTGACTGATACCGGCTTACCACACTCAGTGCATAAGGTACATCTGGTCTGGTACACAATATCGCATACATTATAGAGCCTACCGCAGATGCGTAGGGTATAATAGACATGTGATCCCTCTCCAAATCAGTCTTTGGAGACATCTCTTTGGAGAGGGTGATCCCGTGACAAGCCGGTAAATTACCATGCTTGGAATCTTCCATACTGAACCTCTTCAGTATGGTGTCGATGTACCTGGACTGTGAAAGTCCTAATATCCTCTTGGACCTATCACAATGGATCCGGATCCCCAGAATGTAAGAGGCATCACCTAGGTCTTTCATGGAGAACCTGTGTGATAAGAACCCTTTCACAGATTGTAGCATAGGAATGTCATTTCCTATCAAGAGAATGTCATCCACGTATAAAATGAGGAATACGACAGTTCATGCTACAATTTTACTATAGATGCATGGTTCATCTGGATTTTTGATAAAGCCAAATTCTTTGACTGTCTCATCAAAACAGATGTTCCAACTCCGCGATGCCTTCTTCAATCCATAAATGGACTTAAGCAACTTGCACACTTTCCCGCTGCTCCCACTCTGAATGAAACCCTCTGGCTGGTCCATATAGACACACTCGTCTAAATTTCCATTTAGAAAAGCGGTCTTTACGTCCATCTGCCAAATCTCATAATCGTGGAAGGCAGCAATGGCAAGAAGGATCCGAATGGATTTGAGCATAGCCACTGGAGAAAAGGTTTCGTCATAGTCCAAACCAGGTCTTTGACGAAAACCCTTTGCAACAAGTCTAGCCTTATAGGTCTCAACCTGTCCATCTACACCAATCTTCCTTTTGAAGATCCATTTGCAGCCTACAGGTTTTACCCCTTCTGGAGCAACGTCCAAAGTCCATACTTTATTGGTGTACATGGACTCCATCTCAGTCCGCATTGTATCCAGCCATTTTACCGAGTCAGGGCTCTGAATAGCCTGCTGGAAGCTAGTCGGCTCATCATTATCAATGATGCAATCCTCTCTATCCCTGTCTATGAGAAAACCGTAGTATCTCTCGGGCGGATGAGACTGCCTACTACTCCTTCGGAGCGGCGCAGGAATGTCCAGTTCTTTCGAACCTTCTGGTTCTACTAAGCTTTCAGTAATAGCTTGTGGTTCTGGAATTTCCTCCAGTTCTATTACGCTCCCACTTATTTCTTTTTCTAAGAACTGATGTTCCAAAAAGTGGGCATTGTAAGTCCGCGGGGGCGCCCCGGCCGTCGATCCGACGCCGGAAACGCGGAAACAAAAACTTTCAAAAACTATTGAACCGGCACCACCGCGCACTTTTCACCCTGATCGGGCCATTAACCTAGCTACTAGCAAAATACAAGATGGGTAGAGAAGTATACCAAGCGATCCGTGTCCTTCGGTCTTCGTCTCCACTCCGATCTCCCGCGGAATCTCCGACCGTCACCTCCTCGTCGGAAAGGGCACCATGTAGCCGGATTCTTTTACGGGCTCCCACCTCTTGACCGAGGCAACTCAGGCGTGAAGTTGGCTAGCCGACGCGTCCAAGGGATGCTATAGACTAGTGTAGAAACTTATCTCTTTTGGGGTTATAAGGTTGCCATGGTGAAGGAGGAATGGGCATAAGAATTTTGAAGCAAGCCAAGCTCAAATGAGAATGAATCATTTTCCCTCATTAAAATGAAAACCTCTCTCATTTTCCTTTTAAAAATGTGTGGCCGGCCCTCCTTTTGTGGGTGGGAAAAAGATGATTGATTTTTCAAAGGAGAAAAAGAAAAGATTAATAAGAATAATGGTCACAACAATATCTCATCTCATCAAATCATACACAACCATCACATGAAAGCAAGTGATTGATTCAAAAGGAATCTCATGATGAGAAAGCCACATATATGCATGAAACCCCTCATCAAATAAGTTAATTTCAAACTTGCAATTAACCCCCTCCATCAAAAAGTCCGGCCGTGAAGGAATAAAAGAAAACCGGCCGGAACGGAATGCAAACTGGCAACTTCAGAAAACCGATTCCGTAATAAATTACAGAAAAACCCCGCTACTGCAAATACATGCCCGCATTTGTATTCCCACTGAACACAAATGCAAAGAGACAATATCTACACTATCTAACACTAGGATCCGGCTTAAGCCAAAGCCGGCTAGTAAAATCCGTCCGATCACGATCCGTGCAATACCGCACGTATCTGATCGAACCCTGCCATATCTCCATACGGCCTCTACAGCGTTTCGCCCGAAACCTGAGTAACTGTGTGTGGTGGACTCTAAAGACTCGTCAACACTATGGTTGTGGATTTAACCACTAGCACGTCAGAGGTATTAGCCATACGTGACGGGCTACCAGCTACTGACCAAAAGGGACGTCGATGAGCGAACTCATCCTGACACCCTACTGAGCCTGTCAGTGACAATATCCGTACAGTCTGGTCCGTTCGTCTATGAGCATCGCATGGCGGGCCTAAGGGGTTGGTAAAAGTCAGACCCCCAATAGCGGTACAAGTCGTGTCGGAGTGTAGCCCAGAACACCCTGAGATACTACTGGAATACCTACCAGCAAATCTCCTGCCTTGGCCAAGGACTTTTCATGTTCTGGCTCTCCAAGACACAGCGCGACCTCACCCACAATATCGGGAGAGACGAACCCCTGCAAATCCGGTCACTGCCTCCATGTGGCTCGGGACTGTACCCAACTAAAACCTGTTTGCACGACTCCTTTGAGCCGTGGTAGGGTAGTAATCAAAGCACAGTGGGAACTCACACGAGACAAATGACGATCTCAGGTCGATGAACTAACCTGTATACATGTCACCAGGGAACTGCTATCTGACGTCTGGTATAATCCCAACTAGCAAGTTCCCGGCGAGTCCTATCCGGTGTACTCATAACCCAATGAGCACCTGTATACATCTTAGGTGAACCAACTGACACCAGTGGCTTGTGAGACCAGCCACTGCCCCTCGTCGGGGTCTCGACTGTATACACTAGTCTACTCTGGAGAATCGATGCCCTGTCTCGAAACTCCCTCGGCTAGGGACCTTTTAAGGATGTGCTTATAGACTCCAGCTCTCACGTATATGATCGCCCTCATACTCCTGGTAGTCAAGCAAGAATCCTAGGGGCTCTATCAACGTGTAATAGCGACTCGTAAGGTCACCTAAAGCAGTACACGATGATAAAGATAAACCAGATAGCATACTATCATCTTGAGTAAGACTGTCCTACTGGGACAAGTCCTCCTCTCAATCATTGAAATCACGTGCCTGTGATCCAATAATTGACTCTGAGGGCACTATCTCCAACAATCTCCCACTTGCACTCAAGGCTAATTATTGCGATGTCGCATACTCACAGCCCGTGTGACACCGAACACCCAACTCCTCTACTAGTCAGTCTCACAAAGCTCGTTTGCGAAACTATTGCGTTCGAGGAATGGCCTCAGTGAGTGGATCCGCTCTGATGTTTCTTTCTATGTCTCTCTATATCTCAAGTTCGCGGAGAAAGCCATCTCCCGAAATGAGCAATACCTGTCTTAGAATGTCTGGATGTCTGATGGGACCTAACTCATAAATGAACTCCAAATCCAAACTTCTTAGACTGTATCGTTAACTGAACTTAATCAGTATCCTGCGCCATACCTTCCCTCAGTATCCACCTGGACCAACTGTCCAAAATACTGCCCCTTGTCAGAGGGAAAACTATAACTCTGACAGCCACTCTGCCATCCAGGTCACCTTGGAAGCCTGGAATGATAACCGTCTCCTAAAGGAGGCTGCCGTTATCATATCCTAGAACATCCACTTATGTTCTAAAACTGCCTCCGACTGTTTCTCCACGATTGGATCAATATCAACTTATTGCATCTACTGCAAGAACAACATCAGGTGTGGTACTTGACATCTCATGATTGACTCAATTGCCTAAGCAAGTGATCTGCCAATCATGAACATCCCTCTCCCCTTTAGTCTGTAAGACACCTTTAGAGAGGGTGACTCCATTACCTGCAGGTACACTACCGTACCAGGAGTCGTCCATTCTAAATACTCTTAGAATGCTGTCTAAGTACCCTGATTGGGAAACCACCCAAATCTAGATCTAAAACCATAGATCTAGTAACCAGAATATACGATATAAGATCCAATTCCTATGTGGAGAAACCACTGTGTGATGACCAAAGTATAACCGATCGTAGTATAGGAATATCACTTCCTACTCTGTGTATGTCATCAAATACCAGGACATCACACCCTACTACCTTCTTAACAGATCCATCCTCTATTCTGATGAAGTCAAACCTATGACTTTCATATCAGAAATAGATGATCTATCTCCGCTATATCTGCTTTAGTCTATTAATAGACATAAGCCTGATGTCCACCAATGCTTCCGCTGCTCCCACTAACTACGACAACCTTCTGGCAGAGTCATATAGGCGTACACTTCTAAAGCTAGTTTAGAACGACGCTATACTCATCCTCCTGCCGGGTCTCATAGTCTGGAACAACAGCAATGGCAAGTCTGGGTAAACAAGAACCTCCCTGCCACCGTCCTTAAGCATACCGAAGTACCTCTCGGGTGCCTGAGGTTACCCACCTTATCTGCGGAGCGGCCAATAGAATGTCAAACCAGATTGAATCTTTAGGTTCTTATCAATTCTTCAGTAATCATTTGCGGTTCTGGAATCACTTCCAGTTCTACCATACTCCCACTACTGTTTTCTGAAAAAATCCATTTTTGTTAAAACTGTGGCGAGTCTAGAACAATATCACTATTGATCTTCCAGATGGTAGAAAGTCAACCCTCGTCATAGCCCGGGTCAACCCACAAACAGCCATTACAGAAACGTGCCTTGAGTTATCCGGAGTCTGGTTTTAAGCATAAGCCGGACAACTCCCCGTACCTTAACAATGTTGAGATATGAACTGCTCTATATCCAATATAGAAACAGAGGCACTGATTTAATTGAACCAGATTCAAATCATGCAGCTGTCACCAGTGCATGTCTACTAAATGGAAGGAGGCCGATCAGCGTTACTCAACTTAGGAGTGCTTCCAATTATGAGTAACCTGAAAGAGAAGCAAGTTCTCTTAAACATTACTATCATCTGAATGCCATATACAAGTATCTACATCTTCGATTACCTTGAAGAATCCTGATACTTGCAATACCTGGTTCTCTACTTTATTCATATACCTATAACTTCTCAAAATTCGGACCCTGTATTTCTACGAAACACCTGTCTAAAAACCAGAGAAGTCATAAGTAAACCGAATATAGTACGAGGACCAACCCCTCTGTCCTAATGGACACTGGACAATATACAATACTCTGTATAAGTCCCCTGAGTCTAGTGACTCATTCACTGTGTGTCGTAGGTTGAAAACTGTACTTTTGGTTAAGAAGAATTACACCGTTGTTCAATGCTCCTTACCTAACCATCCACTGGTATAGGTAAATGTCATAGACATAATTTCAAAAAGGTATGTCTCACTCTATAAAAATAGACGTACAGATATATCAATTTGAAATTGGTGCACAACAACGGATATTCAAAACCAAATATTTGCCGTCCGGCAAACAACCCAGGTGACTTCCTCAAATATCACCAATTACAACGAATCCCGATATAATGAGGATGATCACCTAATTCCCAATAACTTACTCCCACTCATCATCTGTAAAACCATACAGATGTGAGAATCATACCTGGTAAATACATACCCTGGAGCAAGTGTCTAATTAGGAAATCTGTTTTCTTTTAACAGTACACAGTGAAACTGAAACATTGAAATGTTTAGATGGGGTATCCTGGTATTCCTAGTAATCCCTCTTCCATTATCCAGATTCACAACTGTAACCTTATAATTCTTTGCCACTTCTCCAAATCCCTTTATATGTCTTTAGTCGTTACCTTCTGCACACCCCTTTAGGCCAAATGGTTTTCTTCCTTCCCTACCGTTCGGCACCAGCCTAAGGTTTGGAAGAAGACTATCCAATAAGTATAATGGGTGTACTGTCCTAATCCTAGGAGCACTCGCAATGCGAGAGAAGGTGAAGATAAAAGACAACCTGAATGAACTTTATTCCTATTTCTCCTGAACCAGGATCCATCCCCGAACTGGAACAAGTTCCTTTCGAGTTCGTATATAACCATACGATGGATTATCCAATAAACTGGGATCTTCGTAGTGATACGGAGTGTCCTGGAGAAATACAAAGGTGATTTAGGATTGGCGAAGAAATATTTGGTTTGGTCGTGAATATTAGTCGCAATTTACTTTGCCCTCTTACTAATCCCTTTCTTTGTCTTAACTTAATACCTTCTGTACACCATTTAGGCTAATTGGCTTTCTTCATTCCCTACCGGTCGGGACCTGCCTATGGTTTGGAAGAAGACTATCCAATTTGCGTAATAGGTGTACTATCTCCTAAACCAAGGAGTACTCGCAATCCGAGAGAGAAGGTAAAAGGAAAAGACAACTGAATAGTCCTATTCGTTTTCTCCAGAACCAGAAACCATCCTCGAATTCCTTAGAGTTCGTATATAACCATACGATGGTTTTGTCCAATGGAAGTGGACGTTCGTAGTAATACGGGATGTCCTGGAGAAAAGGGTAAAAGTAGGAGTGGCAATGAGGTCTGCAACTCTAACAATCCAAAAGCCAGTGTTAAGAAGGTTCGGTCAACTTGGTCACTGAGTCATAGTCTAGGGTCGGGTCAATGGTCGCTGCCAAAGAGAGAGAGAAAAGAAACACTCAGCGTGCACTCTAACCTAGATCAGAATGGTTATCACTTTATCTAATCTGGAAACCTCCCATTGTAACGTCAAATTCTTCCCCAAACCTGAAAGAAGAATTAGACGGGATCACCCGAGGAGTAAACCAACTCATCAGTGGGAATCGGGATCCAACTATCATCGCATGATAACGTGACGGAATCCGCTCACGTCACCACACTCCAGAAGGTATGCGCATATCTGGCAAGTTCCAGTTTCTTTAGAAACTCCCGATGTGGATTTCTGCCCCATGCTCTTATGACCTTGACTTTGGCCAACATATCATAAGTCACATGTCAAGTTCTACCCGTCATTCTCCTGGTTAATTTGAACCCACCCGTACCTACCCTTGACTTTGGCCAAAATGGCAGTACGACTGTCCCAAACCAACACATCTATCTATGCTGCATATGAATACCCAACAACTACCAAACACTGTGCCTTGACTTTGGCCAACATACACAGCTTGAATACTATTGACTATCCATATGAAACGACGGAGGGCTACGAATGGTTTCTGGCGAAAACCTTTAACGTAATGAACTTGATATCGTTGAAGGAACCGATAGCTTTTTAAAAATAAAGTGACGAAAACCTTTGCTAAAGAGGTCACTCCCGGTGAAGGGATCTCGGCTCTTTCCCCGTAGAATGAGGTGCAGGATATTCCAACTGAATACCATGATACAAAGCAAAAGTAATCGGCTATAGTGAAGTTATTGCCCTGACGCAAACTTTTGTCCAAGGGGTCACTCCCGGTGAAGGGATCTCGGCCCTTGCCTCGTCGACTGAGGAGCAGGATATTCCAACTGAATACCACGATGCAAAACAAAAGAGAACGCCCTTGCAATAACAGCTTTTTGAAAAAGTGTTCCAACAACATCAGAATAGGTTTGTTTATCTTGCATTGATCCGAATCAACGCAGTCCCATCAATTGATCACACCACAAAGAACGAAAATAATGACGTACGTATATGCCATCCGCATTCGCCACTGGGTCCCGTCATCACCCGTTAGGTTAGCTAACTAACGACAGAGCGGGGACTGGACTAGCGCGGATGCAAAACATATACAACATCTACTAGTATATATATAATATATAATTTTCGCTCAAGGCGTGATAAAAAGCAACATCACAGAAATGTACAGCAACACAGATCAATACAGATATCTGGGATCCCCGGGTTTCACAGTGCCGCTGCTGAAACCCGACGTTCCCCTAGTCGTGTGGATAGCCTGTGCAATGAAAACCTAGACCCCTACGGGCGCGGCAAGTTACCCGCCAAAACCTGAAGCGAGGCAGCCCCCTTCAGCAACGTGAATGGACCACCCAGCACTCCACGGAATCCGGTAACTTGGGCACCCCTCCTGGGTCAACCTATACCCCCTACGAGTGCAGCGAACAGCCCGCCAATTCTAGAGTAAAGCCCCCTCCGTCTCAATGCCATGAGATGCGGGCTTGTTGCCCTCTAGAACCCGGCTATCCGTGCACCCCTCCGCGGGGTAATCCTAGTATAGAAAGTAAAATATACATACAACGGGTACATCGACCGCAACGTGGTCGTGCCCCAAAATAATAATACAAACAGGCAGTGACGGCAGTTCACATGTCGGACGCTCGCCCCGTAATAACAAATGTACATATAAAACAAAACTTTACTACCACTGCAACCAGGCTATCCCCACGACCGATCCGCAACAACACAGCAATATACAGAACATCAACGTGAAGGTCACGTTCGCAAATCCGTCTAACCGGGCTATAGCAGTTAGACAGGATTTACCGATCGAGTGACATTCACGGTCGCAGATATAATGTAAATACTGTGAACTAGCATGTTTAAAATATCCGATCGAACAAATTTTATCAAGTTGGCCCCCAAGCAATACTGTAGCACTCACAGAAAATCTGGGCCCAGAAAGAATATCCCAAAACCCCTATTTTTAACTCAGAAGGAATCTGCAAAATTTTGGTCAAGTGATCAATCAAAAGCGCGGCGGAACCGCGGCCCAAGCATGGGTTTGGCCGCGGTTCCGCGGCGGTTTGGAGAGATCGCGCCACCAAATTTTCACAGATTGCTTCTATATCCATGCACAGTATTCTGAGACAACCTGAAAAATTTTTGGAGCAGAAAAAATTTCGACAGAAAACACATGTGCATACAAAATACGTTTTTTAGGGAATTTTGTTCGATCGGGTTTTAAACATACTGGAGCAAGCTAGGCATGGTTAATGGCGTGGCTCTGATACCAATGTAAGTCCGCGGGGGCGCCCCGGCCGTCGATCCGACGCCGGAAACTCGGAAACAAAAACTTTCAAAAACTATTGAACCGGCACCACCGCGCACTTTTTGTTGGAGATAGTGCCCTCAGAGTCAATTATTAGGTCACAGGTACGTGATTGCAATGATTGATGGAGGACCTATCCCGGTAGGACAGTCTCACTCGAGATGATAGTATGCTATCTGGTTTACCTTTATCATCGTGTACTGCTTTAAGTGACCTGACAAGTTGCTATTACACGTTGATAGAGCCCCTAGGATTCTTGCTTGACCACCAGCAGTATGAGGGCGATCATATAAGTGGGAGCTGGGGGTCTATAAGCATATCCTTGAAAGGTCCCTAGTCGTGCGAGTTTCGAGACAGGGCATCGATACTCCAGAGTAGACTAGTGTATACAGTCGAGACCCCGACGAGGGGCGGTGGCCGGTCTCACAAGCCATTGGTGTCAGTTGGATCACCTAAGATGTATACAGGTGCTCATTGGGTTATGAGTACACCGGACAGGACTCGCCGGGAACATGCTAGTTGGTCATATACCAGACGTCAGATGGCAGTTCCCTGGTGACATGTGTACAGGTTAGTTCATCGACCTGGGGATCGTCATTTGTCTCGTGTGAGTTCCCACTGTACTTTGATTACTACCCTACCACGGCTCAAAGGAGTCGTAACAGGTTTTAGTTGGGTACAGTCCCGAGCCACATGGAGGCAGTGAGCGTATCTTCAGGGGTTCGTCTCTCCCGGTATTGGGGGTGAGGTCGTGCTGTGTCTAGGAGAGCCATTACACGAAGCCCTCGGCCGAGGCAAGGAGATTTACTGGTAGGTATTCCAGTAGTATCTCAGGGTGTTCTGGGCTACACTCCGACACGACTTGTACCACTTTTGGGGGTCTGACTTTTACCAACCCCCTAGGCCCGCCATGCGATGCTCATAGACGAACGGACCGGACTGTACGGATATTGTCACTGACAGGCTCAGTAGGGAGTCAGGCTGAGTTCGCTCGCAGACGTCCCTTTTGGTCAATACCTGGTAGCCCGTTATGTATTGGCTTATACCTCTAACGTGCTAGTGGTTAAATCCACAACCAAGGTGTTGATGAGTCTTTAGAGTCCCCCACATTCAGTTACTCAGCTTTCGGGCGAAAGGTTGTAGAGGCCGTATGGAGATATGGCAAGGTCCGATCAGATACGTGCGGTATTGCACGGATCAGGATCGGACAGTTTGTACTATAGGCCGTATGGATATATGGCAGGGTTCGATCAGATACGTGCGGTATTGCACGGATCAGGATCGAACGGATATTACTGGCCGGCTTTGGTTTAAGCCGGATCCTAGTATAGTACAGTGTAGATTTTGTCTCATTGCATTTGTATTTCGGTCAGAATACAAATGCGGGTGTGTATGCACAGTATTGGGGTTTTCCTGTAATTTATTACGGGACCAGTTTTCTGGAGTTGTCAGTTTGCTTTTCGTTTCGGCCGATTTCCTTTGTATCGTTCATTGGCCGAAGATTGGTGGAGGAGGGCTTATTTGCATTGTTGCAAATAAGTGTTTGTGGAGGGGGTTCTTTGCATCTTGTTGCTTCATGATGACTTCACCATCCATTGACCTTGACTTTTTGTTTCTTGGTAGTGTCATGATGGCTTGACCCTTATTGTGAGATAATGATAGTTGGAGTGTGAGGTTGGTGTTGTGATCATTTGTTTTTCTTTCATCATCACTTCCTTGCATCATTGCATTCCACCCACCCCCTTGACCTTACTCTCTCTCCAATCACACCAAAGGGGGAGGGGCGGCCATTCCTTGTTAAAAGGATGGGATTCATTTCATTTGGTGTGGGATTTTTGTATCTTGAGCTTTGAGAAATCCCTACAACTCCCTCTCCAAAAGTTCACTTCAATTCCTCCACAAAAGGCAACTCCATAATCCCAAATGAGACATGTAATCCACATTATATTCTACAGTAAATCTTGGGCACGTCGAGTAGCCAGCTTCGTGCCCGAGTTGCCTCGGCATTGAGGTGGGAGCCCGTAAAAGAAGTAGGCGATGTGGTGCACTTCCGGCGACGAGGAGGAGACGGGACATTCCGCAGGAGATCGGGACGATGACGAAAAGACCGGAGGACTTGGATCGTCGGTATATCTCTATTCCCTTTCTTGTGATAGCTAGGACTAATTAATGGTTACGATCCGGGTGTTTAGTGCGCGGTGGTGCCGGTTTGCTAAGTCCGCAAAAATTAAAGTTTATCACCGCTTCCGCATTTGGCCGTCGGATTGACGGCCGGGGCGCCGCCGTGCACTTACAGTGGTATCAGAGCCTCGCCATTAATTTAGTCTAGCTTGGTTTAATGTGTTTTGCATTTCCGATCGACCAAAATTCCAAAATTCGCATTTTTGCTTGCATCAGTTTTCTGTTAAAATTTTCTGGTGTCGAAAAATTTTTCAGGTTGTAAAATAGTGATGCACTGGATGTTATAAGCATACTGTAGAAATTCGACACAGTAATTCGACCAACAGAGCGCGGAACCGCGGCAAACCCCCCTTGGGCCGCGGTTCCGCCGCCGAACAGTGTCCTTGCTGTGTCAAATTTCTTCAGTAGCTTCCTGGGCTTAAAATATGGGTTTTGGAATATTAATATTGGGCCCAGAATTTCCTGATCTGCTACAGTAATGCTTGGGGGCCCACTTGTTAAAATTTGATTGATCGGATATTTTAAACACATTATTTCACAGTATTTACATTATATCTGCGACCGTGAATGTCACTCGATCGGTAAATCCGGTCTAACTGCTATAGCCCGGTTAGACGGATTTGCGAACGTGATTTTCACGTTGATGTTCTGTTTTTGCTGTGATGTTGCGGATCGGTCGTGGGGGATAGCCTGGATGCAATGCTAGTACAGTTGTGGTTGTATTATGTACATTTCATATTGCGGGGCGAGAGTCCGACATGTGGACTGCCGTCACTGCCTGATTGTATTATTATTTTGGGGCACGGCCAGGTTGCGGTCGATGTACCCGTTGTATGTATATTTTACTTTCTGTACTAGGATTACCCCGCGGAGGGGTGCACGGATAGCCGGATTATGGAGGGCAACAAGCCCGCATCTCATGGCATTGAGACGGAGGGGGCTTCACTCTAGGATTGGCGGGCTATTCGCCGCACTCGTAGGGGGTATAGGTTGACCCAGGAGGGATGCCCAAGTTACCGGATTCCGTGAAGTGCTGGGTGG
Organism: Agapanthus africanus; assembly: GCA_030015575.1. NCBI lineage: Eukaryota > Viridiplantae > Streptophyta > Magnoliopsida > Asparagales > Amaryllidaceae > Agapanthus > Agapanthus africanus. The sequence continues at coordinate 249,642,190 of CM057340.1, read as the reverse complement.
TCCATTCACGGCGCTGAAGGGGGCTGCCTCGCTTCAGGTTTTGGCGGGTGACTTGCCGCGCCCGTAGGGGTCTAGGTTTTCATTGCACAGGCTATCCACACGACCAGGGGAACGTCGGGTTTCAGTAGTGGCTCTGTGAAACCCGGGGATCCCAGATATCTGTATTGTTTCTGTGATGCTGTACATTTTCTGTGATGTTGCATTTTATTCACGCCTTGAGCGAATATAATATATTGGTATATATATTAGTAGATGTTGTATATGTTTTGCATCCGCGCTAGTCCAGTCCCCGCTCTGTCGTTAGTTAGCTAACCTAACGGGTAATGACGGGACCCAGTGGCGAATGCGGATGGCATATACGTACATCAGTATATTTTCGTTCTTTGTGGTGTGATCAATTGATGGGACTGCATTGATTCGGATCAATGCAAGTTAAAAACAAACCTAATCTGATGTTGTTGAAACACTTTTCAAAAAGCTGTTATTGCAAGGACGTTCTCTTTTGTTTTGCATCGTGGTATTCAGTTGGAATATCCTGCTCCTCAGTCGACGAGGAAAGGGCCGAGATCCCTTCACCGGGAGTGACCCCTTGGACAAAAAGTTTGCGTCAGGGCATTAACTTCACTATAGCCGATTACTTTTGCTTTGCACCGTGGTATTCAGTTGGAATATCCTGCACCCCATTCTACGGGGAAAGAGCCGAGATCCCTTCACCGGGAGTGACCTCTTTAGCAACGGTTTTCGTCACTATATTTTTAAAAGCTATCAGTTCCTTCAACGATATCAAGTTCATTACGTTAAAGGTTTTCGCCAGAAACCATTCGTAGCCCTCCGTCATTTCAGTTAAATATTCGGTAGTATTCAAGCTATGTATTTTGACCTCACGCCAAGGCATAGTGATTGGTAGCTGCCGGGTATTTATCTGCAGCATAGATAGATGCGTTGGTTTGGAACAGTCGTATAGCCTTGTTGGCCAAAGTCAAGGGCTTGTGCGGGTGGATTCGAATCAACCTGGAGAATGACGGGTGGAACTTGACATGTGACTTATGATTTGTTGGCCAAAGTCAAGGTCATAAGAGCATGGGGCAGAAATCACATCGGGAGTTTCAAAAGAACTGAAACTTGCCAGATATGCGCATACCATCTGGAGTATGATGATGTGAGCGGATTCCGTCACGTTATCATGCGATGATAGTTGGATCCCGATTCCCACTGATGAGTTAGTTTACTCCTCGGGTGACCCCGACTAATTCTTCTTTCAGGTTTGGAGGAGAATTTGAGGTACAGTGGGAGGTTTTCAGATTAGATAAATTGGTAACCATTCTGATCTAGGTTAGAGTGCACGCTGAGTGTTTCTTTTCTCTCTCTCTTTGGCAGCGACCATTTGACCCGACCCTAAGACTATGACTCAGTGACCAAGTTGACCGAACCTTCTTAACACTGGCTTTTGGATTGTCAGAGTTGCAAACCTCATTGCCACTCCTACTTTTACCCTTTTCTCCAGAACACCCCGTTTTACCACGAACGTCCACTTCCATTGGACAAAACCATCGTATGGTTAGATACGAACTCGAAAGAATTTATTCGAGGATGGTTTCCGGTTCTGGAGAAAACGGATAGGATTATTCTGTTGTCTTTTCCTTTTACCTTCTCTCAGGTTGCGAGTACTCCTTGGTTTAGGAGATAGTACACCTATTACGCAAATTGGATAGTCTTCTTCCAAACCTTAGGCTGGTGCCGACCGGTAGGGAATGAAGAAAACCAATTAGCCTAACGATGGTGTACAGAAGGTATTAAGTTCAGACAAAGCAAGGGATTAGTAAGAGGGCAAAGTAAATTGCAACAGATATTCACGACCAAACCAAATATTTCGTTACCACTCCCACATCACCTTTGTATCTCCAGGACACTCCGTATCACTACGAAGATCCACAGTTTATTTGGATACTCCATCGTATGGTTATATACGAACTCGAATGGAACTTGTTCCAGTTCGGGGATGGATTCTGGTCCAGGAGAAATAGGAATAAGGTTTATTCGGTTGTCTTTTATCTTCACCCTCTCTCATTGCGAGTGTTCCTAGGATTGGGACAGTACACCCATTATGCTTATTGGATAGTCTTCTTCCAAACCATAGGCTGGTGCCGAACGGTAGGGAAGGAAGAAAACCATTTGGCCTAAAGGGGTGTACAGAAGGTAAAGACTAAAGACATATGAAGGGATTTGGAGAGGTGGCAAAGAACTATACGGTTACAGTCGTGAATCTGGAAGAGGCATTACTAGGAATACCAGAATACCCCATCGGAACATTTCAATGTTTCAGTTTCACTGTGTAATGTTAAAGGAAAACTGATTTCCCGATTAGACACTTGCTCCAGGGTATGTATTTACCAGGTATGATTCTCACATCTGTATGGTTTTACAGATGATGAGTGGGAGTAAGTTATTGGGAATTGGGTGATCATCCTCATTATATCGGGATTCGTTGTAATCAGTGATATTTGAGGAAGTCACCTGGGTAGTTTGCCGGTTGGCAAATATTTGGTTTTGAATATCCGCAGTTATGCACCAATTTCAAATTGATATATCTGTACGTCTATTTTCATAGAGTGAGATATACCTTTCTGAAATTATGTCTACGACATTTACCGATATCAGTGGATGGTTAGGTAAGGAGCATTAAACAGCGGTGTAATTCTTCTTAACCATAAGTACAGTTTTCAACCTACGACACACAGTGAATGAGTTATAAGACTCAAGGGACTTATACAGAGTATTGTATGTTGTCCAGGGTCCATCAGGACAGAGGGGTTGGTCCTCGTACTATATTCGGTTTACTTATGACTTCTCTAGTTTTTAGACAGGTGTTTCGTAGGAAACACAGGGTCCGAATTTTGAGAAGTTTTAGGTATTTGAATAGAGTAGAGAACCAGGTGTAGCAAGTATCGGGATTCTTCAAAGAGATCGAAGATGTAGATACTTGTGTATGGTATTAAGTTGATAGTAATGACTAAGAGAACTTGCTTCTTTTTCAGGTTACTCATAATTGGAAGCATTCCTAAGTTGAGTAACGCTGATCGGCCTCCTTCCATTTAGTTGACATGCACTGGAGACAGTTGCATGATTTGAATCTGGTTCAATTAAATCAGTGCCTCTGGTCCTATATGGGATATAGAACAGTTCATATCTTAACGATGTTAAGGTACGGGGAGTTGTCCGGCTTATGCTTAAAACCAGACACTGGACAACTCAAGGCACGTTTCTGTAATGGCTGTTTGTGGGTTGACCCAGGCTATGACGCGGGTTGACTTTCTACCATCTGGATGAACAATAGCAATATTGTTCTAGACTCGCCACAGTTTTAATAAAAATGGATTTTTTCAGAAAACAGTAGTGGGAGTATGGTAGAACTGGAAGTGATTCCAGAACCACAAACGATTACTGAAGATTTGATAAGGAACCTAAAGATTCAATCTGGATTGACATTCCATTGGCCACTCCGCAGATAAGGTGGGTAACTTCAGGCACCCGAGAGGTACTACGGTAGCCTCAAGGACGGTGACAGGGAAGTTCTTGTTTACCCACAATTGCCATTGCTGTTGTTCCAGGCTGCGAGACCCGGCGGGAGGATGAGTATAGCGTCGTTCTAAACTAGTTTTAGAAGTGGACGTCAATATGACTCTGCCAGAGGGTTGTCGTAGTCAGTGGGAGCAGCGGAAGCATTGGTGGACAAGTAGCTTATGTCTATTTATAGACTAAAGCAGATGTAGCGGAGATAGATCATCTATTTCTGACGTGACAGTCATGGGTTTGACTTCATCAGAATAAGAGATGGATCTGTTGAGAAGGTAGTAGGGTGTGATATCCTGGTATTTGGATGACATACACAGAGTAGGAAAAGAAACTCCTATACTACAATCGGTTATACTTTGGTCGTCACACAGTGGTTTCTCCACATGGGACTTGGACATTATATCAGACATTCTGGTTACTAGATCTATGGCTTTAGATCTAGATTTGGGTAGTCTCCCAATCTGGGTACTTAGACAGCATTCTAAGGGTATTTAGAATGGACGACTCCTGGCACTGTAGTGTACCTGCAGGTAATGGAGTCACCCTCTCTAAAGGTGTCTTACAGACTAAAGGGGAGAGGGATGCGCATGGTTGGCAGATCACTTGCTCAGGCAATTGAGTCAATCATGAGATGTCAAGTACCACACCAGATGTTGTTCTTGCACTAGATGCAATAAGTTGATATTGATCCTATCCTGGAGAAACAGTCGGAAGCAGTTTTAGAACATAAGTGGATGTTCTAGGGATATGATAACGATAGCCTCATGCAGGAGACAGTTATCAATCCAGGCTTCCAAGGTGACATGGACGACAAGGAGGTTGTCAGAGTTATAGTTTTTCCTTCTGATGAGGGGCAGTATTTTGGACAGGTGGTCCAAGGCAATACTGAGGGTGGCATGGCGCAGGATACTGATTAAGTTCAGTTGACGATACAGTCTAAGAAGTTTGGATTTGGAGTTCATTTATGAGCTATGTCCCATTAGACATCCAGACACATTCTAAGACAGGTATTGCTCATTTCGGGAGATGGCTTTCTCCGCGAACTTGAGATATAGAGAGACATAGAAAGAAACAACAAAGCGGATCCACTCACTGAGGCTGTTCCTCGAACGCAATAGTTTCGCAAACGAGCTTTGTGAGACTGACTAGTAGAGGAGTTGGGTGTTCGGTATCACACGGGCTGTGAGTATGCGACATCGCAATAATTAGCCTTGAGTGCAAGTGGGAGATTGTTGGAGATAGTGCCCTCAGAGTCAATTATTAGGTCACAGGTACGTGATTGCAATGATTGATGGAGGACCTATCCCGGTAGGACAGTCTCACTCGAGATGATAGTATGCTATCTGGTTTACCTTTATCATCGTGTACTGCTTTAAGTGACCTGACAAGTCGCTATTACACATTGATAGAGCCCCTAGGATTCTTGCTTGACCACCAGCAGTATGAGGGCAATCATATAAGTGGGAGCTGGGGGTCTATAAGCATATCCTTGAAAGGTCCCTAGTCATGCGAGTTTCGAGACAGGGCATCGATACTCCAGAGTAGACTAGTGTATACAGTCGAGACCCCGACGAGGGGCGGTGGCCGGTCTCACAAGCCATTGGTGTCAGTTGGATCACCTAAGATGTATACAGGTGCTCATTGGGTTATGAGTACACCGGACAGGACTCGCCGAGAACATGCTAGTTGGTCATATACCAGACGTCAGATGGCAGTTCCTTGGTGACATGTGTACAGGTTAGTTCATCGACCTGGGGATCGTCATTTGTCTCATGTGAGTTCCCACTGTACTTTGATTACTACCCTACCACGGCTCAAAGGAGTCGTGCAAACAGGTTTTAGTTGGGTACAGTCCCGAGCCACATGGAGGCAGTGAGCGTATCTTCAGGGGTTCGTCTCTCCCGGTATTGGGGGTGAGGTCGTGCTGTGTCTAGGAGAGCCATTACACGAAGCCCTCGGCCGAGACAAGGAGATTTACTGGTATGTATTCCAGTAGTATCTCAGGGTGTTCTGGGCTACACTCCGACACGACCTGTACCGCTTTTGGGGGTCTGACTTTTACCAACCCCCTAGGCCCGCCATGCGATGCTCATAGACGAACGGACCGGACTGTACGGATATTGTCACTGACAGGCTCAGTAGGGAGTCAGGCTGAGTTCGCTCGCAGACGTCCCTTTTGGTCAATACCTGGTAGCCCGTTATGTATTGGCTTATACCTATAACGTGCTAGTGGTTAAATCCACAACCAAGGTGTTGATGAGTCTTTAGAGTCCCCCACATTCAGTTACTCAGCTTTCGGGCGGAAGGTTGTAGAGGCCGTATGGAGATATGGCAAGGTCCGATCAGATACGTGCGGTATTGCACGGATCAGGATCGGACAGTTTGTACTATAGGCCGTATGGATATATGGCAGGGTTCGATCAGATACGTGAGGTATTGCACGGATCAGGATCGAACGGATATTACTGGCCGGCTTTGGTTTAAGCCGGATCCTAGTATAGTACAGTGTAGATTTTGTCTCATTGCATTTGTATTTCGGTCAGAATACAAATGCGGGTGTGTATGCACAGTATTGGGGTTTTCCTGTAATTTATTACGGGACCAGTTTTCTGGAGTTGCCAGTTTGCTTTTCGTTTCGGCCGATTTCCTTTGTATCGTTCATTGGCCGAAGATTGGTGGAGGAGGGCTTATTTGCATTGTTGCAAATAAGTGTTTGTGGAGGGGGTTCTTTGCATCTTGTTGCTTCATGATGACTTCACCATCCATTGACCTTGACTTTTTGTTTCTTGGTAGTGTCATGATGGCTTGACCCTTGTTGTGAGATAATGATAGTTGGAGTGTGAGGTTGGTGTTGTGATCATTTGTTTTTCTTTCATCATCACTTCCTTGCATCATTGCATTCCACCCACCCCCTTGACCTTACTCTCTCTCCAATCACACCAAAGGGGGGGCGGCCATTCCTTGTTAAAAGGATGGGATTCATTTCATTTGGTGTGGGATTTTTGTATCTTGAGCTTTGAGAAATCCCTACAACTCCCTCTCCAAAAGTTCACTTCAATTCCTCCACAAAAGGCAACTCTATAATACCAAATGAGACATGTAATCCACATTATATTCTACAGTAAATCTTGGGCACGTCGAGTAGCCGGCTTCGTGCCCGAGTTGCCTCGGCATTGAGGTGGGAGCCCGTAAAAGAAGTAGGCGATGTGGTGCACTTCCGGCGACGAGGAGGAGACGGGACATTCCGCAGGAGATCGGGACGATGACGAGAAGACCGGAGGACTTGGATCGTCGGTATATCTCTATTCCCTTTCTTGTGATAGCTAGGACTAATTAATGGTTACGATCCGGGTGTTTAGTGCGCGGTGGTGCCGGTTTGCTAAGTCCGCAAAAATTAAAGTTTATCACCGCTTCCGCATTTGGCCGTCGGATTGACGGCCGGGACGCCGCCGTGCACTTACACTTTTCACCCAGATCGGGCCATTAACCTAGCTACTAGCAAAATACAAGATGGGTAGAGAAGTATACCAAGCGATCCGTGTCCTTCGGTCTTCGTCTCCACTCCGATCTCCCGCGGAATCTCCGTCCGTCACCTCCTCGTCGGAAAGGGCACCACGTAGCCGGATTCTTTTACGGGCTCCCACCTCTTGACCGAGGCAACTCGGGCGTGAAGTTGGCTAGCCGACGCGTCCAAGGGATGCTATAGACTAGTGTAGAAACTTATCTCTTTTGGGGTTATGAGGTTGCCATGGTGAAGGAGGAATGGGCATAGGAATTTTGAAGCAAGCCAAGCTCAAATGAGAATGAATCATTTTCCCTCATTAAAATGAAAACCTCTCTCATTTTCCTTTTAAAAATGTGTGGCCGGCCCTCCTTTTGTGGGTGGGAAAAAGATGATTGATTTTTCAAAGGAGAAAAAGAAAAGATTAATAAGAATAATGGTCACAACAATATCCCATCTCATCAAATCACACACAACCATCACATGAAAGCAAGTGATTGATTCAAAAGGAATCTCATGATGAGGAAGCCACATATATGCATGAAACCCCTCATCAAATAAGTTAATTGCAAACTTGCAATTAACCCCCTCCATCAAAAAGTCCGGCCGTGAAGGAATAAAAGAAAACCGGCCGGAACGGAATGCAAACTGGCAACTTCAGAAAACCGATTCCGTAATAAATTACAGAAAAACCCCGCTACTGCAAATACATGCCCGCATTTGTATTCCCACTGAACACAAATGCAAAGAGACAATATCTACACTATCTAACACTAGGATCCGGCTTAAGCCAAAGCCGGCTAGTAAAATCCGTCCGATCACGATCCGTGCAATACCGCACGTATCTGATCGAACCCTGCCATATCTCCATACGGCCTCTACAGCGTTTCGCCCGAAACCTGAGTAACTGTGTGTGGTGGACTCTAAAGACTCGTCAATACTATGGTTGTGGATTTAACCACTAGCACGTCAGAGGTATTAGCCATACGTGACGGGCTACCAGCTATTGACCAAAAGGGACGTCGATGAGCGAACTCATCCTGACACCCTACTGAGCCTGTCAGTGACAATATTCATACAGTCCGGTCCGTTCGTCTATGAGCATCGCATGGCGGGCCTAGGGGGTTGGTAAAAGTCAGACCCCAATAGCGGTACAAGTCGTGTCGGAGTGCAGCCCAGAACACCCTGAGATACTACTGGAATACCTACCAGCAAATCTCCTGTCTTGGCCAAGGACTTTTCATGTTCTGGCTCTCCAAGACACAGCGCGACCTCACCCCCAATACCGGGAGAGACGAACCCCTGCAGATCCGCTCACTGCCTCCATGTGGCTCGGGACTGTACCCAACTAAAACCTGTTTGCACGACTCCTTTGAGCCGTGGTAGGGTAGTAATCAAAGCACAGTGGGAACTCACACGAGACAAATGACGATCTCAGGTCGATGAACTAACCTGTACACATGTCACCAGGGAACTGCTATCTGACTTCTGGTATAATCCCAACTAGCAAGTTCCCGGCGAGTCCTATCCGGTGTACTCATAACCCAATGAGCACCTGTATACATCTTAGGTGAACCAACTGACACCAGTGGCTTGTGAGACCGGCCACTGCCCCTCGTCGGGGTCTCGACTGTATACACTAGTCTACTCTGGAGAATCGATGCCCTATCTCGAAACTCCCTCGGCTAGGGACCTTTTAAGGATGTGCTTATAGAGTCCAGCTCTCACGTATATGATCGCCCTCATACTGCTGGTAGTCAAGCAAGAATCCTAGGGGCTCTATCAACGTGTAATAGCGACTCGTAAGGTCACCTAAAGCAGTACACGATGATAAAGATAAACCAGATAGCATACTATCATCTTGAGTAAGACTGTCCTACTGGGACAGGTCCTCCTCTCAATCATTGAAATCACGTGCCTGTGATCCAATAATTGACTCTGAGGGCACTATCTCCAACAGGCATTACGAGAGACAAAAACCTTTTGTTCTTCTGCGTAATAGAAAAGATACCCCCTGGAGTTCTTTAGGTATCCCACAAACTTGCACTGTACTGAGCGTGCCTCGAGTTTGTCCACATGCTGCTTTTTGACAAAAGCTGGACATCCCCAAATCTTCAGATATTGAAGATAGGGTTTCTTCCCACTCCACATCTGATATGGTGTGGTAGGCACAGTCTTAGTTGGAACTCGGTTCAAAAGATATGCAGCTGATTCTAGTGCATATCCCCAGAAAGATCATGGTAACTCAGCGTTACTCATCATGGAGCGTACCATAACCAATAGGGTCCAGTTCCGTCTCTCCGATACACCGTTATGTTGTGGAGTGTATGGAGGAGTAAGCTGAGAGAGAATTCAATTCTCTTTTAGGTAATCCAGGAACTCGGCACTCAAGTATTCACCACCTCGATCAGATCTCAGTGTCTTGATACTTTTGCCTCTTTGTTTTTCTACTTCATTCTTGTATTCCTGAATTTTTCAAAGGCTTCAGATTTATGCTTCATTAAGAAGACATGCCCGAACCTTGAGAAATCATCCGTAAAAGTAATGAAGTAAGAATAACCACTTCACGCATGTGTAGACATTGGACCGCATATATCGCTGTGTACGAGTCCCAAGAGCTCGCTCGCTCTTACTCCATGTCCAGTAAATGGAGTCTTTGTCATCTTTCCTTTGAGACATGATTGACAAGTTGCATATGATTGATATTCGAACGGATCCAAATATCCTTCTTTATGTAACTTAGTCAACCTTCTCTCATTGATGTGACCCAGTCTACAATGCCATAAGAAAGCATGATTTATTTCTGGAGACTTTCTTTTGTGTGTATTCTGTACATTGAAAATCTGTGGTTGGTTTAATACGTATATACCGTTGCTTAATGTACCCGACCCAATTAGAACATGAATAAGGTGAATGTTTACAACATTGCTTACAAATGCAAAATCATAACCTTCTTTAGACATTAAAGATACAGATATTATATTACAAGTCGCACTGGGTACAAAATAACAATCACGCAAAACCAAAACATGTTCATCCGACAATCCCAAGTGATAGTCCCCCACGGACTCAGCATCCATGCCAGCTCCGTTTGCAACTCTGAGGGTCATATCACCTGCCTTCAAAACCCTACGCTTTCTCAGTGCCTGCAAAGAATTACAGATATGAGATCCTGATCCGGTATCCAATACCCAGGAAGTTGAGTTTACTGATAGACAGTTTTCAATAACATACAACCTGAAGCTGAAGCCGCAACTTGCTTCGGGTCCTCGTTCTTGGCCTTCCAAGCCCTGCAATCTTTCTTCCAGTGTCCTTTCTTATGACAACAAAAGTACTCTTCTTTCCCCACAAGCTGTCCCGCTACCTTTGCCATTTTTGCCTTTCCCTTGACTTCCACTTTACTAACACCGCCCCTTGGTTTGGTGGGGGCTTTCTTCTTCTTTCCTTTGGCTTTCGCCTTGGACCTAGAAGAAGAAGGTCCTCCAACAGACAAAGCGGGTGTTTCCCTTACTTTCTTCAGGGTGCCCTCTGCACTCCTCAACATGTTAAGGAGTTCCGGAAGTTCAACTTCCTTTCCTTGCATGTTGAAGTTCAGGATAAACTGGGCGTAAGTGGAAGGAAGGGACTGGAGAATCAAGTCAGTGTAGAGCTCGTTCTCTAACGTGGTCCCGAGGTCCACGAGCTCTTTAATGTAGCCAATCATCTGAAGCATGTGTTCCGCTACAGGTGATCTGACGGCCAATCTCATCGAAAATAACTTTTTCGATACTTCGTATCTGGCAATACGGGATTGCTCTCCATACAGATCTTTTGTATGAAGAAATATGGATTCTAGGTCCATATCCTCGTGCCTCCTCTGATGTTCATTGTCCATAGAGGCAAATACGATACACTTGGTCCTCGCGCAATCAATCTCGCAGGTCTTACGGATTGCCTTATCCGCGACGCTGGATTGAGGTCCTGGGACAGGGGGAGCTTTGGTGGTAAGGAGATACCCCAACTTGTCATAAGTGATTGCTATTTTGACATTCCTGAGCCAAGCTTTGTAGTTTGGCCCTGTCAATGTATTTTTTTCTAGTAGTAACTTAAGTCCGGTCATGATGTTTGGTCGCTGCAATTAGGAGAGAGAGAAGAAAGGCTTTAGCATGATGCTCTTGCAAGTTTAGAGTGGTTTTTAATTTGTCTAAACAGGATAGCTCCCACTGTTTCTCGAATCCTTCCTCAAACCAAAAAAGAAGAATTAGTCGGGATCAATCTCACCGTACAATACTTGCTTAACCGTTCAGCCAGACCAGTGTTGGTACTTAGAGGGAGGTTTTACGACGTTTTCGCGAAGTTCCTTAATTAAACAACCTCTTTTCCCTGTGGGCGTAGCCCCGCTAACACCTTTCTAGACACCTACTTGGTTTATAGCATTGATCGTTAAGTAAGAAAGTTTCCCGAGGAGTAACACATACTCACAGTAGGATCGAGATCCAAATATCATCGTGTGATAAAACTGAAGGAATCCTACCAGAATCATCACACTCCAAATGGTATGCAGCACTAGCAAGTTTCAGTTTCTTTAGAAACTCCCGATGTGGATTTTTGCCCCATGCTCTTATGACCTTGATGTAGGCCAAAATATCATAAGTCACATGTCAAGTTCTACCCATCATTTACTAGGTTAATTTGAGCCCACCCGTACATACCCTTGACGTAGGCCAAAATGGCAGTACGACTGTCTCAAACCAACGCATCTATCTATGCAATAGATAAATATCCGGCAGCTACCAATCACTATGCCTTGGCGTAGGTCAAAATACATAGCTTGAATACTACCGAATATTTAACTGAAATGATGGAGGGCTACGAATGGTATTGGGGAAACCGTGAACGTAGTGAACTTGATATGATCGAAGGAACCTGATAGCTTTTAAAAGGAGTGGTTTAAGCTCCGTGTTTAAAAGTTGTTTTTGAAAAGAAACCGAGTGGTTTTGAAATTGTTTCAACGATTTTAACTTTGGTTTATTTTCTTGCATTAATTTAATGCATCCCACCAATTAATCCTACCATTGCAGAAAACAACGAAAATACGACGTACGCTTATGCCATCCACATTCGCCATGGGGCCCCGTCATTACCTGTTAGGTTACTTAACTAACGACAGAGCGGGGGCTGGACTAGCGCGGATGCAAAACATAAGCAACGCCTACTAGATATCATATATAGATATATACATTCGTCAGATGCAATGATAGCCATTCCAGATCACAGATGAACACATTGGATATACTAGAAATCCGTGTTTCGTTCGAGCCTGCAACGAAAGACGGATTACACGGTCGTGATGAATACCCAAACCCCCACCCAAGACCCCTACGGGTGCGGCAAACTACCCGCCAAGTACTCGAAGTGAAGCAACCTCCCTCAACAATGTGAGTAGGCCACTCGGCACTTCGAGGTACCCGGTAGTTTGTGCACCCCACCTTGGGTCTATCCTAGGATCAAAAACAGTAAAAGAAATAATATACAATGGCGGCTACAACCTCATCTCGGATGTGCGGCCATAAAATAATATTACATCAATTAACATATTATATCAAATGAAAGATAAAGAAAACTCTCATCTCACAACCCCCGGCTATTCATCCGCGACAATCCAACAAGTTCATATACACAATCCATCAACATTACAGATCACAGATATGCACAACCCCCACTAATCGACGTATAGCGATTAGTTGACGTTCATTGCATATATCACATCACAGATATAACCCATTAGCTAAAGTCTACAGAACTTCAATCAAAAATACGGATTTGTAACTACCCCAAACACAACTTTGTTCTCTGGAAAATCTGGGCAGAAACAAAATATCCTAAAAATCCCCAAACAGAACACTGAGCAAACTGCAGCAAAGACGAGTCGCGGCCGAGTCAACTCGGCCGCGGATCCGCGGCGAGACGCATGTTCTCGCCGCGGTTCCGCGGCGCGTTGACAGAGTCATGGGCTCGTTTTTGCTGCATGTTCTTAGAAAACCTTGAGCCGATTTTTAAGATATGTGGAATTATTTTTGGAGTGGTTTTAAAAATCGGCCGAAAGTTTAGTTTTCGTACGTGTTTTGCGATTTTTTCTCGGATCGGAATTCTAAATACTTTGCTAACATGCTAGTTGTTGTTTAGCTAGGCTCTGATACCACTGTAAGTCCACGTTGCCCACCCCGGGCCTTACGGGGAGGCGGAAACGGTAAAAAACGATTTTTTATGACAAGGCAACATGGACTAGAAAGGAGGATCTTTGCTAAACAAAAAACCTAGCAAACTAACTACGAGTTTAGCTACTCAGTTAGGAGGTTATATCTTGGTCTTGAACTCCTTCTCTTCTTGCTCCTTGGAGTGGTTTGAACGGCTCCTCCTCGTAGTCTTCCTTTTATTGAAGAAGGATCCACCTGAAGGCCTCTACCTTGAGCTCCTACCTCAACCTAAAGGTAACTAAAGTACTTGGCTTGCTAAACCTAGAACTCTAGAATGAGTAGAGAGAAGTTATGGTGGTTTTACCTCAAGAGCTCATGGTTCTCAACACATGAGAGATGAGAGCTTTGAGAGAGAGGAAGAGGATGAGCTTTGGATGAGAGAGAATGAGCAAGTGAGAATGAGATAATAATTTACAATCATGCTCCCAAAAGTAAGAATAATGATGATAATAATAATAATTAAGAATTGTGATGGTTAATTTCAATGACCATTATCATTTCATGCATTTAATGCATTTTGTAAAGAACAACAAGTAAACAAAAGTCATTGAAATGAAATGATGATGGTCAACAAGTCCATAATGGTCAACCGGTCAACAAAGTCAACAAGTCAACAAAAGTCAAATGTTCAACTCAACCATGGCACAATAATCCTTAATTAATATTATTAATCATATTTCTTATTCTCATTAGGGTTTAGAAAAAGTCAACGGTCAACGGCCCCAATGAGAATCCTCTGCCTCTGTCTCTGCCAACTGTGCATACACACCCGCACCCGTGTTCTGAGGAACACGAATACAATGAGATAAAACCAATCCCAAAACATATACTAGGATCTGGCTTAAACCAAAGCCCGCTAGTAATAACTATCCGGACACCAAACGTGCATAAGTGCGCGGATGTGAACGAACCCTGTTCAAAACCATGCGACCTCTATTCTGTTTTGCCCAAAGGCGACTAGCCCTCTGTGTGGGGACTCTAAAGACTCGACACTACGCTGGCAGTGGGTTTAACCACAGGCCGCAAGCGGTACTAGATGTACGTAACGGTCCCTAGGTAGATGCCGATAAGAAGACTGATGAGGTGAACCCATCCGAACTCCTACTGAGCCTGAATATGACAATCTCCGTACAGTCCGATCTGTTCGTCTGAGAGTATCGCATGGCGGGCCTAGAGGGCGGTAAACGTCAGTCTCTTAATAGCGGTACAAGTCATGTCAGAGTGTAGAGCACAGAACACCCTGAGATAACACTGGAAACGCTACCAGTATATCTCGCTTGCCCTGGCCAGGGACTTTGTGTAATGGCTCTCCTAGACACAGTGCGATATCAACCCCCAATTCCGAAAGAGACGAATCCTATCTAACCGTCTCTGCCTCCAAGTGCTTCAGGACTGCACCCAACTACTACCTGTTTGCACGATTCATTTGAGCCGTGGTAGGGAAGTAATCTAATAACAGTGGAAACACACTCGAGGCGAAGTGACAGTATCAAGTCAACGGACTATGTTGTACTCATGTCACCTGGGAACTGATAACTGACGATAGGTATACTACCAAACTAATAGTTCCCAGTGAGTCATGTCAAGTGTACTCGTAACCTAACGATCACCTGCATACTATCTCCAGTACGACGTACTGATGGCTGTGGGATAGACCATCTCCCCTCCTGGGATGAGAAGCGTATACACTAGTCTACTCTGGAGTATCGATGCCCTGTATCGATAATCCTACGACTAGGGACCTGTATACGGATGTGCTTATAGATTACCCAGCCCCCACTAGTGTGACTGCCATCACAACGCTGGTAATCAAGCAAAGATCCTAAGGGCTCCACTAATGTGTATAGGCGATATGCTAAAAGAAACACATGCACACATTAAAGTAGAAACAAACCAAGTAGCATACTACTATTTCGAGCAAGATTGTCTATACAACTGTGAATATCCCAAGCTTCCATTAAGTAATATACAAACTAGTATGATACAGTAATGGCCTCTAGGGCATATACACTAACACATCTATCGCGCACGACATCGGCCAAAAACACTAACTAGGGTCGCTAAATTACGAAACACCAAGTCTAGACTCCGATCGTCCCGATTGCGCAACACAACATAATAAATACGAGGAATTTAATATATATAACCTCGAAACGACTAATCGAACCCACGTCGGAAAAACCCCGAAACCTAGAAAACAACTTATCGAAATATTTCGCACTACAATCAAGCCAACACAAATCTAGCGCTCACAAACACCTTATAAAAGCTTAACTAAGCTATCAAAACCAATTCCTTATTTTTAAACTTGCTTAATTAAGTTTTAGCAAAAACCTAGTAAGCAAAAATCCTTAATTAAACAAATTAGTAATTAACAACAATTATCATTTTAGCACAAAACTACAAGTTTACCAAAACTAGAATTTTGAAACATGAAATTTAAAGCTTAAATTAACATCTAATTAAGCTAGCATAAAGTATTAAGTAACAATTAGAGATTAGGGTTAGGGTTTTATACCTTCAAGAACACCACTTGAATCAAAAATAAAACCAAACTTTAGCCTCCAAAATCCTCACTAGAATGAAGATCCAAGCAACTTTTGTGAAGAAAAATGAAGGTTCTGGATTTTATTTGAATTTCTATGAATTAATTTGGATTTTTCATGATTTATTTGAAGCAAAATGAGAAGAAATGAAGCAAAAATGATGAAGGGCAGCAAGGGAATGATTGTGGCCGGCCAAGGAGGAAGATAGGGTTTGTGTGGAGTTGTGTGGAATTTTCTAGAAGGAAAAAATACAATAATTTGCATAATAAAACAAAAAATAGCATTATTCACCATTTTCATTAAAAAAAAATCCATTAATTCCACCAAAAATCAAGATATTTCGAGAGAAGGTTCTAAACATAATTCTAATGATTATTTTAGCATAAAAACCCATTTGTAGTAATTTACCCGCATAAAAAAATAATTACCACAAATAAAGTGCCTAAATAAAGCATTAAAATAATAATTTAAATAGGGAAAAATTCTATGAGAACCAAAACATCCCATAGACCCCCAAAACTCGCGCACTAGATTTATTTTAGCTAAACTAGGTGCCGGCAAGTTTCTACGAACGTTTGATCGAAATCGGGTTAAAACGGAAAATACCGACAATTTTGCCCTAAAACGGAAAAATTCGCAAAACGATTTCTGAAACGTTACAATCTTCCCCCTTAAAGAAATTCGGTCCCTGAATTAAAATTCTTCTATGCGTACCTTCAAGACGATGAGTACAAAACTCCCAAATCTCGCTCGCAGCTTGCCAAGTGATCACCTCACTATACAACTATGCCAAAGAACCCTCACAGACGAAAAGACCCTTGACCGAAGTTCCTCCACCGGCCGATCCACTATAACTAGCGGCTGCTGGTGAACGAAAGATCACGTCCAAGCTAATTAGTCTGATGCTGAATCATGTGAAAAAGGTCAAGAAGGTAATTGCGAAGTATCGACACAAGGAATACGGGGTGAATACTCAAAAATCTGGGCGGAAGTGCCAAATTATAGGCAACGGAACCAACTCGCTTGAGGATCTCAAAACGACCTGCAATCCCGGGATAAGCTTCCCAAAACTCAACACGTCATTCATCGATAAATCCCGTAGGAATACATGATCTCCTACTGCGAACTCAAGTCTGCGACCACTACGGTCGGCATAAGACCTCTGTCTGCACTGGGCTACTCTCATCCTGACCTGAACCAACTGGATCATCTTCGAAGTCTCTAGACTAGCTGGGGTCCAAAAATCCTACTTACGCAGAGTAAAAAAACACAGAATGGCGATCGACACGACCTAACAACTAAACTTAAAGGTTGCCAATTGGAGTGCCTCCTGATAACTGCTATCGAAGGAGAACCCTAACAATGGCAAGTGACGATCCCAACTACCGACAACAATTAGTACGCATGCACAAGCATATCCTCCAGAGTCGGTATAGACCGCTCTCACAAAACCATCATCCTGCGGATGGAAAGGCGGAGCTAAAGCTCAACTAGTACCCAAGGCTTCCTGAAGCTCCTGCCCAAGACGGCAAGCGAATAGGGTGCCCTATTTGGATACGACCCATGAAGGAACTCCGCCCAACGCATAACTTAACAAAGGACAACTGAGCAAACTGAGCATAACCGGACAACAAACACCGAATGGTGTCATACCCTTTCTAGACCGGGGTAGAAACCACAACGAAATTCGTGGAGATCTGCTCCTATTTCCACTTCGGAACGGTTAAAGGTTGCAACTCTCCAGCCGGTTTCAAATGCTTAACCCTAGCACGCAACAAGACAGACACCCTAAAACGAAATCCGAAACTTCACTCTTCACCCCTGCCCACCCGTAACTATCTCATAAGTCACGCTACAAATTAGTGGAACTTGAATGAACACCGAAAGTTGACTGATGTGCCTGCTCTAGGATTTCGCGTCTCTACCCATCAGCAACAGGTACACAAACGTGTCCCTAAACGTAGCACACCTTGGTCACAAATCAAGGACTTTGAATCATTACCCAGCCAAGTATGCTCAAGTATCTCTGACGAACGAGCATCGGCGGGCAGTGCCTCGCGAAAGCGATTAAGGAAAAGTGGTCGGGCGTGGACATGAGCAAGAACTTAAGCTGTACTCAACGATCAAACAAGAACTGTAAATCTGCAGAAGACTATCTCAACAATCAAAATCCGCTGCAGGAAGATGTACATTAAGCTCTGGTGGTCCGTGAAAATCTGCCACGACTCTCCGGACAAGTAGTGTTTCCAAGTCTCCAACGCAAAACCACCGTGGCCATCTCCAGATCATGAGTGGGATATCCTGCTCGAACTTCCTCCAGATGTAGGGAAGCAAAAGAGATAACTCTATAGTGTCACCTCAGTACACAATCGAGCCCCACTCACGAAACATCACAGTTAAACAACAAACTCGCCCGAACCAGAAGCAAAGGAAGAACCGATGAAGTTGTTAACCGGTTCTTCAACTGCCGAAAACACCGTACGCATGCCTCAGTCCAAAGAAAAAGGAACCTCCTTTCCGGTCAGTTCAGTCAACGGTGCAGCGATACACTAGTAATACTGCACGAAACGGCGGTAACGACCTGCTAAGCCCAAAAATCTACGAAACTCCGTCCGTACACAAGTCTGGACCAAAGCTGTACGACCTCGACCTTCCTCGGGACCATACAAAAACCTTCTCCCGTAACTACAAGACCTAGGAGTCAACACAAACAAGCCTGAAGGAACACTCCGAGAATCTAGCAAACCGCTGGGGCTCTCCCAATGTTTGCAAAACAAATCCTCAAGTGCTACTCCCGTCCCTCACGACCCATTGAACAGACCAGAATGTCGTCAATAACACAACAATAACTGGTCGAGGAACGGCCTGAAGAAATCTGGTTCATCATATCTACGAATGCTGCAAGGGCATTGGTGAGTCCAACGACACCACCAAAAACACAAAGCCCGTAGCACGCACAAAGCAGTCTTCGGAATGTCATCACTCCGAACCCGTAACAATGATGACCTGATCCCAAACAAACTTAGAAAACGTCTCGCGCTCGGGAGCTGATCGAAGAAATCGTCAATGCGAAGTAAAGGATACCAATCCGCACCGTAAGCCGGTTAAATTGACGATCAATCGATACACAACCTCAACTACCGTCCTTCTCCTAACGAACAGAATAGGAGCTCCCCAATGCGAAACACTCAGATGCACAAGCCCCCCAACAAGCAACTCTGCAGCTGATCCTTAAGCTCCCTAAGCTTCGCCGGCTCATCTGGATCAACGTCGGAAAACTCTCGCACGAAAGAAATCCGGTCTAACAAACCCACTGTGGCTCCGGTATCACGAATGAACGCCAAGAATCCTCGACATCTTCTCCTCAAAAGCCGACTAGCGAAAAAGGCTGAATTCAAACTGTGTGAGGCGGCACCGCTGCCCTCCCATGCACAACAAAAACTGACTCGCCGGGAAAACAAACACTGTCTGTTTTCTCACGGCAGTCCATAGACGCATAGCACATAAGTAACCAGTCCGTGCCCAGGAGAACGTCAAATCCAACATCTCTAGAAGGATAAAAACGATGAACGAATCTCTATCTCCTATCCGATTGGCACATGACTGAATTATGTGTCGTGCAACAAAAGAATCGCTAACAGAAGTTAACACATCAAACGGTTGATCTAGCTAACCGACTCTCGTCCCAACCACAGCACAAGTGTGTAAAACAAACAAGTACATCAACAGAACATACGAATTTAGAATACCTGAAAACTCTGCATTGGACGCCCGCGCATCCCGATGAGCAGAAGCAAACTCTCGTATCTGCCCCCCTACCCGCAACTGGATGAAATCCTTCTCTGCCAACCTGTCCCCTCTGAGCGAATCCTCTGCGACCACGACCTCTCTGCACATAAGCCTGACGCGGTGCTAAGGAACAATGTCTGACGAAGTGATGAAGGCTCCCGCATCCAAAACATCCACGCGATGACTGCTGACCCTCCTGGGGATGAGAGCTGAACGACTGTCCCCGTCCCAAGCCTCTGCTACTCCCGCGACGGTCACGAAATCTGTCTCGAAGACTAAGCCTCTGTCTCTGGGCTGGTACACCGGTACGAGTCCTCCACGGTTCCGGAACTCTCAAAGTCTCTGGAATACGTGTCTCGTCAACTAGTGCTGCATCCACTGGTGCTATGTAGGTGACGGAATGCGGCATGCTGATTGCAAGGAACAACTGGGTAACAGGGGTGACAACCTCCTGTCGCTGCGCTCGAACGGCCTCAACCAATGAACTCATAGTCTGGCGCATGTCATGCATCTCTGCCACAAGCCTAGCAATACTATCTATCGATGGCGGATCCATCAGCTCCTGTGCAACAAGCGTGCCATCCTGGTCAGTCCTCGTCCTACCAGAGTCAATCTTGACCTCGGCCCTCGCTGCATCACTCTGAGTCCCCATAGTCATCGGCGGCAAAGGCTATAAATAGAAATAAGATTCGATATGAACACGGAAATCAAATCACAAGGATATGTCATCAAGGAAGGAATTTCAAGCAATTTGTACTTAGGTCACTTTAGGCGGAGTACCGCATCGTGAGTATGCCGCGGACATACACACACTATGTTACTCTGCTTAAGCTACCTACTCCATCATATCAAGGTCATCCTACACTCCGAAAGGTAAAACCTAGCACTTTAATACCAACTTTGTCACGACCCGAAATTGGCACGTGACGACCCTAATACTACGCAACGTCTACAGGCGTAACGTAGTAAAAGAAAGCCAAAACCCAGAAATCTAAACCATTAAAAGACAAGAAAAGATAAGAAACATTGTTTAAACTTTTGAAAATCTCAAGTATAAATTCTTAGTCCAATTTACTTTCTTGAAAATTTCGACAACACCTCCTTTGTAAAAACCAACCCCAAAAATGGGTACAACATAAATATAACGTAAAGCATCCCGAACGGGAGCAAGTCCACGTCCAACGGCGGAACACAACCACCACAACAGATATACGACGCCGTAGCGAAGAAATAAAAGACGATAGAAGTAAAACTGCATAAAAGACATCCAAGTCACCAAATATACAATATCGTCCTCACATCAAGTCTCTAAGTCATACAAGATAATGGTAGATGAAGAGTACAGGATACAACGAATATACAATTAACAAGTTTGGATAACCGCAAAACCCACCTAAGCAAAGCTGCACACTGTGAGCTGAAGCGGTATCCGCTGCAAAAGATGATGTGATAGATGAATAGCCTATCTCGACTACTCTGGAGAATAACCTGCAAACACTGTGGCACAACGGGGGTGAGTTGCCAACTCATGAATAGTAAATAACATATGCAAGTAATCGCAAGTATGCACGTACAGCGCGAATCTAACATAAGCAACTAATATCAATAAAAGTCATAAGTGTGCAATAGTCATGAAAGGTACACTAGCAGGTATCACTAATACATGAAGCAGTAATATGACAATCTGTATGCAACAATCATGTAAGGTACTCTATCAGGTACAACTAATACATGAAGCAATGATATGACAATGTATATATGCAACAATCATGAAAGGTACTCCAGCATGTAAAACTAATACATGAAGCAGTGCATAAACAATAAATGCGAAGTATGGGATGAAATATGTCATTTCCACGGAATCCTGACATCGTGGTAGGACCAAAGTCCATCAAGACAATCCAAATCCCAACTTCCTCATATCAGCCCCCAAATTGGCTCTCATATCATGTAAGTCTCACAAATCCTGAATGAATAATATCAAATAAATCTCATATATCCTGTATCCAATATCAAGTGAATCTCATATATCCTGAATCCAATATCAAGTGAATCTCATATATCCAATATCCAGTAAGTTTCATATAAAGTGAGTGTCCAACATCGACACCCAAAAATATCATGAAACAAATGTCCAGCATCGACACAAAAATACTCATATCCATACGTTCCTCGAATCGTAAGTGTCCGGTATCGACACCCGTGATCCACGTATTGGTCTTTCTCATATTCATACGTTCCTCGAATCGTAAGTGTCCAGTATCGACACATGTGATCCACGTATCGGTATATGCATTCCTCGAATCGTAAGTGTCCGGTATCGACACTCGTGATCCACGTATCGGTATAAAACAAATCTCTGAGTAGATGCATACAAATATCTAGTAAAGAATAAGAACACTTGTATAATTTCATGAAACCACCACGATCCTCAAATCCAGAAAACATCAAGTAATGAATAAGTATAAATGCATGAATCAATACACATATATTAGCATCCCATTCCACTAATATATGTGTATAGGCATATATAACAGCGTCCCATTCCACTGTTATATGTACTTAGGAGTAAAAATATCAGAGAACATCATATGAAATCCATGGATGTAATATATGCAAACATGAAACAGTAATATGAGCATATAAAGGAAAACTGCTATTTAACTGCAACAAGTTATTAAATATATCATGTGGTTCCTGATTTCTCTGAAATCAGATGCAACATCATATACAGGTGAACATGTAGCTATAACAAGGTAAGCGTAACCATGTCGGTATAGCAAGATATGTGTGTCCATATGTAAGTATGTATGATGTAAAAGTATCTGTAGGAAGGTATGTCTCTATACCTATACATAATACCCTCCAGGTATATGTATGTATGTATGCCAGATATACATGTAGCTATGTCTCATATGTGTATATACCTATCACTAATGGTACACTACCCTATAGGTATATGGGTAACTATCATGTAAGCATGTCAGGGCATATGTGTAAGCATGTAGGTATGCAGGTATGCTATATGTCATATGCACAATGAAAATAAGGATCATGTCTCAATGTCCCTAAGCAATCCAATATCACATATGTATATGTGTTGTGCGTGTCATGGCAATTATTAACGGTGTGTGTGGCATACAATCAGTGCTCGTGCAACATAAGCCGTCAATAATAGTGCAGTGTCCTAAGGATACTAATCCAAGCACAACAATTAACTAAGCAGTAGGGTGTATACGCAATTCTAAATATGAAATAGAATATGCAACAAGTCAAGTCATTTCTAACCCAGACGCATAACGCCATGTGGGCGATTCCCCTGTAGATGTTAAATCTACTCACCAATGCTCCTGGCTAAGTGAAGCCCACCACCTGTTTTCCCTTCGTCGCAGCGTCCGAAGTCCCCGCCTGCGAACCAAAAATTTCACAAACACATCACATAAGCTAAATATCCTGAAACGACGAAAAGACAACGAAACGCAACGATAACGCCCTGATAAATGCACTGCGCATTTAGCGCATCTATCGCGCACGACATCGGCCAAAAACACTAACTAGGGTCGCTAAACTACGAAACACCAAGTCTAGACTCCGATCGTCCCGATTGCGCAACACAACATAATAAATACGAGGAATTTAATATATATAACCTCGAAACGACTAATCGAACCCACGTCGGAAAAACCCTGAAACCTAGAAAACAACTTATCGCAATATTTCGCACTAGAATCAAGCTAACACAAATCTAGCGCTCACAAACACCTTATAATAGCTTAACTAAGCTATCAAAACCAATTCCTTATTTTTAAACTTGCTTAATTAAGTTTTAGCAAAAACCTAGTAAGCAAAAATCCTTAATTAAACAAAGTAGTAATTAACAATAATTATCATTTTATCACAAAACTACAAGTTTACCAAAACTAGAATTTTGAAACATGAAATTTAAATCTTAAATTAACATCTAATTAAACTAGCATAAAGTATTAAGTAACAATTAGAGATTAGGGTTAAGGTTTTATACCTTCAAGAACACCACTTGAATCATGAATAAAACCAAACTTTAGCCTCCAAAACCCTCACTAGAATAAAGATCCAAGCAAATTTTGTGAAGAAGAATGAAGGTTTTGGATATTATTTGAATTTCTATGAATTAATTTGGATTTTTCATGATTTATTTGAAGCAAAATGAGAAGAAATGAAGCAAAAATGATGAAGGGCAGAAAGGGAATGATTGTGGCCGGCCAAGAAGGAAGATAGGGTTTGTGTGGAGTTGTGTGGAATTTTCTAGAAGGAAAAAATACAATAATTTGCATAATAAAACAAAAAATAGCATTATTCACCATTTTCTTTAAAAAAATCCATTAATTCCACCAAAAATCAAGATATTTAGAGAGAAGGTTCTAAACATAATTCTAATGATTAGTTTAGCATAAAAACCAATTTGTAGTAATTTACCCGCATAAAAAAATAATTACCACAAATAAAGTGCCCAAATAAAGCATTAAAATAATAATTTAAATAGGGAAAAATTCTATATGAACCAAAACATCCCATAGACCCCCAAAACTCGCGCACTAGATTTATTTTAGCTAAACTAGGTGCCGACAAGTTTCTATGGACGTTTGATCGAAATCGGGTTAAAACAGAAAATACCGACAATTTTGCCCTAAAACGGAAAAATTCGCAAAACGATTTCTGAAACGTAACACTATATATGTCCAACCATCCACTACAATATACATCGTATGTACAGTAATGGCCTCTAGGGCATACATATAACTAACAGTTCTCAACTGCCTTGGCCAAGGTCTTATAGTTCTAGCCAACCGGACACAGTGCAATATCGACTCCCAATACCAGGAGAGACGAATCCCTGACAATCACTCACTGCCTCCATGTGGCTCGGGACTGTACCCAACCAAAACCTGTTTGCATGACTCAGTAGACCTGTGATAGGGCAGTGATCAAAGCACAGTAGGAACTCACATGTGACAAATGATGACCTCAGGTCCTATGACTAACATGTACTCATGTCACCTGAGAACCGCTATCTGATGATAGGTATAATACCATCTAGAGGTTCTCAGCGAGTTCGTCCAGTGTACTCACCCCCAGTGAGCACCTGTATACAATCTTAGGTGATCACACCAATGGTTGTGGGACCAACCACCGCCC
The DNA here is from genome assembly GCA_030015575.1 of Agapanthus africanus. NCBI lineage: Eukaryota > Viridiplantae > Streptophyta > Magnoliopsida > Asparagales > Amaryllidaceae > Agapanthus > Agapanthus africanus. The sequence continues at coordinate 249,617,369 of CM057340.1, read as the reverse complement.
CTCGTCGGGATCTAAAAATGTATACACAAGTCTACTCTGGAGTATCGATGCCCGATCACGATACTCCTGCGACTTGGGACCTTTAAGGATGTGCTTATGGACTACCCAGCTCCCACAAGTATGATTGCCATCATAACGCTGGTAGTCAAGCAAAATCCTACGGGCTTTATCAACATCTAACTGCCATATGTTATATCGAGTATAACATATGCACATGTGAAGATAAAGTCAAACCATAATAGTATACTACTGTATCGAGTCTTTATCAATATATGCAAGCAACAAAAAGCATTAATAGAATAGAATACACATATCATGATAAAGACAACTCAAATAATATACTATATACAACTGAGCAAGATTGTCATGTACATACATATTCCTATCATCCTATACAATACAGGCATCTAGGGCATATATATCCAACAATCTCCTACTTGCACTAAGGCCTGTAATTGGCGTACTCAATACCCAACGTCTATTCTAAGGCCAGTTGTTGGCGTACCGTACAACATCTCAAAAGTCGCTCGAACTACGCTTGAGGGAGAGCCTTGGTAAATGGATCCACCGTGTTGTCTTTCGTATCTACTCTCCGGACCTCGATCTCCCGGCGATCTACGATCTTCCTGATCAGGTGATACCGCCTTAAGATATATATGGACTTCTGATGGGACCGTGGTTCCTTCGCTAAAGCTATAGTCCCATTGTTATCTCACTACAAAGGTATCGGATCAATAATGGACGGAATCACCTCATGTTCAGTAATGAACTTCGTCATCAAGACCGCTTCTTTTGCGGCATCGTTTGCAGCAATGTATTCAGCCTCTATCGTCGATTCTGCGACGGTGTCCTATTTGGAGCTTTTCCAACACACTGCCCCTCTATTGAGGGTAAACACAAAACCCGAGACAGACTTGCTGTCATCCTTGTCACTCTGGAAGCTTGAATCGGTAAAGGACTCGACCTACAGGTTTTCATTACCGTAAACCAAAAACATCTCTTTAGTCCTTCTCAGGTACTTGAGAATGTTCTTCACAGCTGTCCAATGATTCTCACCCGGGTTCGACTGATACCGGATCACCACGCTAACCGCGTATGCTACATCTGGTCTGGTACATAGCATTGCATACATTATAGATCCTACCGCTGAAGCGTAGGGTATAATGCTCATGCGAATGCTCTCCTCATCAGTCTTTTGAGACATCTCTTTAGAGAGGGTGATTCTGTAAGTGCACGGCGGCGCCCCGGCCGTCAATCCGACGCCGGAATACGGAAGCGGTGAATAACTTAAATTTTGCGGACTTTGCAAACCGGCACCACCGCGCACTTTAACCGGATCGGACCATTAACTAGTCTAAGCTATCTACAAGAATGGGAATAGAGATATATACCGACGATCCAAGTCCTCCGGTCTTCATCTCCACTCCGATCTCCTCGCGGGATCTCCGTCCATCTCCTCCTCGTCGGAAAAGGGCACCACGAAGCCGGGTATTTTTACGGGCTCCCACCTCAATACCGAGGCAACTCGCGCATGAAGCCGGCAACTCGACATGCTCAAGATATGCTGTAGGAAGTGTAGTGTAGAGTGGATGTCTCACTTTGGGGTTTGTTGCCATTTGTAGATGATGGAGGAAACAAGATAAGAAAAATGGTGCTTGCATTTTTCTTAGCATGAAAAGAGATCAAGAATGAAAACCTCAAGAATGAAAACTCTCATCTTTTTCTTTCTCTCAACCATGGAAAAGCTTCTTTCATCAAGTGAGAAGAATGGTGGTGGAAAAACAATATATCAAGCAAGAAGGGAGGTGAGTGTAGGAGAAGTCAAGAGGTGACCACAACATCAACCATACTTCTTACTATTAAACCCATACCCTCTCAAATCTCATCCTCATTCAATCAAATCTCATAAAAGCAAAAGCATGGATGAAAAAGAAATGAAAGCTATCATAATCAAACATTTACAAGAAACCCCCTCCACAAATGTTATTTGCACAATTGCAAATAACCCCCTCCATCGGAAAAGTCCGGCCGGGAAAGAACAAAGGAAAACCGGCCGGAACGGAATGCAAACTGGCAACTCCAGAAAACTGGTCCCGTAATAAATTACAGGAAAACCCCGATACTGTGCATACACACCCGCATCTGTATTCCGTCCGGATACAAATGCAATAAGACAAAATCTACACTGTACTAAACTAGGACCGGCTTAAACCAAAGCCGGCTAGTATAAACCGTTCGATCCTGATCCGTGCAATACCGCACGTATCTGATCGAACCCTGCCATATAACTATACGGCCACTAGTACAAAACTGTCCGATCCTGATCCGTGCAATACCGCACGTATCTGATCGGACCTTGCCATATCTCCATACGGCCTCTACAGCGTTTCGCCCGAAAGCTGAGTAACTGAAAGTGTGGGGGACTCTAAAGACTCGTCAATACAATGGCTGTGGATTTAACCACTAGCACGTCAGAGGTATAAGCCAATACGTAACGGGCCACCAGCTACTGACTAAAAGGGACGTCGATGAGCGAACCCATCCTGACACCCTACTGAGCCTGTCAGTGACAATATCCGTGCAGTCCGGTCCGTTCGTCTATGAGTATCGCATGGCGGGCCTAGGGGGTTGGTAAAAGTCAGACCCCCAAAAGCGGTACAAGTCGTGTCGGAGTGTAGCCCAGAACACCCTGAGATACTACTGGAATACCTACCAGTAAATCTCCTTGCCTTGGTCAAGGACTTTGTGTAATGGCTCTCCTAGACACAGCACGACCTCACCCCCAATACCGGGAGAGACGAACCCCTGAAGATACGCTCACTGCCTCCATGTGGCTCGGGACTGTACCCAACTAAAACCTGTTTGCACGACTCCTTTGAGCCGTGGTAGGGTAGTAATCAAAGTACAGTGGGAACTCACACGAGACAAATGACGATCCCCAGGTCGATGAACTAACCTGCACACACGTCACCAGGGAACTGCCATCTGACGTCTGGTATATGACCAACTAGCATGTTCCCGGCGAGTCCTGTCCGGTGTACTCATAACCCAATGAGCACCTGTATACATCTTAGGTGATCCAACTGACACCAGTGGCTTGTGAGACCAGCCACCGCCCCTCGTCGGGGTCTCGACTGTATACACTAGTCTACTAATGGAGTATCGATGCCCGGTCTCGAAACTCCCACGACTAGGGACCTTTTAAGGATATGCTTGTAGACCCCCAGCTCCCACTTATATGATCGCCCTCATACTGCTGGTGGTCAAGCAAGAATCCTAGGGGCTCTATCAACGTGTAATAGCGACGTGTCATGTCACCTAAAGCAGTACACGATGATAAAGGTAAACCAGATAGCATACTATCATCTCGAGTAAGACTGTCCTACCGGGATAGGTCCTCCCTCAATCATTACAATCACGTACCTGTGACCTAATAATTGACTCTGAGGGCACTATCTCCAACAATCTCCCACTTGCACTCAAGGCTAATTATCGCGATGTCGCATACTCACAGCCCGTGTGATACCGAACATCCAACTCCTCTACTAGTCAGTCTCACAAAGCTCGTTTGCGGAACTATTGCGTTCGAGGAATAGCCTCAGTGAGTGGATCCGCTTAGTTGTTTCTTTCTATGTCTCTCTAAATCTCAAGTTCGCGGAGAAAACCATCTCCCGAAAAGAGTAATACCAGTCTCAGAATATGTCTGGATGTCTGATGGGACCTAGCTCATAAATGAACTCCAAATCCAAACTTCTTAGACTGTATCGTCAACTGAACTTAATCAGTATCCTGCGCGCCATGCCTCCCTCAGTATTGCCTTGGACTACCTGTCCAAAATACTGCCCCTCATCAGAAGGAAAACTATAACTCTGACAACCTCCTTGTCGTCCATGTCACCTTGGAAGCCTGGAATGATAACTGTTTCCTGAATGAGGCTGTCGTTATCATATCCCTAGAACATTCACTTATGTTCTAAAACTGCTTCCGACTGTTTCTCCATGATTGGATTAATGTCAACTTATTGCATCTAGTGCAAGAACAACATCTGGTGTGGTACTTGACATCTCATGATTGACTCAATTGCCTAAGCAAGTGATCTGCCAATCATGCACGTCCCTCTCCCCTTTAGTCTGTAAGACACCTTTGGAGAGGGTGACTCCATTACCTGCAGGTACACTACCGTGCCAGGAGTCGTCCATCCTAAATACTCTTAGAATGCTGTCAAGTACCCTGATTGGGAAACCACCCAAATCTAGATCTAAAACCATAGATCTAGTAACCAGTATGTCTGGTATAATATCCATGTCTTTTGTGGAGAAACCACTGTGTGACGACCAAAGTATAACCGATCGTAGTGTAGGAGTTTCTTTTCCTACTCTGTGTATATCAACCAAATACCAGGATATCACACCCTACTACCTTCTCAACAGATCCATCCCCTATTCTGATGACGTCAAACCTATGACTGTCACATCAGAAATAGATGATCTATCTCCGCTACATCTGCTTTAGTCTATAAATAGACATAAGCCTGATGTCCACCAATGTTTCCGCTGCTCCCACTGACTACGACAACCCTCTGGCAGAGTCATATAGACGTGCACTTCTAAAGCTAGTTTAGAACGACGCTATACTCATCCTCCTGCCGGGTCTCGTAACCTGGAACAACAGCAATGGCAATTTTGGGTAAACAAGAACTTCCCTGTCACCGTCCTTGAGGCTACCGTATTAGTACCTCTCGGGTGCCTGAAGTTACCCACCTTATCTGCGGAGTGGCCAATGGAATGTCAATCCAGATTGAATCTTTAGGTTCCTTATCAAATCTTCAGTAATCGTTTGTGGTTCTGGAATCACTTCCAGTTCTACCATACTCCCACTACTGTTTTCTGAAAAAATCCATTTTTAATAAAACTGTGGCGAGTCTAGAACAATATTGCTATTGTTCATCCAGATGGTAGAAAGTCAACCCTCGTCATAGCCTGGGTCAACCCACAAACAGCCATTACAGAAACGTGCCTTGAATTGTCCAGTGTCTGGTTTTAATCATAAACCGGACAACTCCCCGTACCTTAACATCGTTAAGATATGAACTGTTCTATATCCAATATAGAAACAGAGGCACTGATTTAATTGAACCAGATTCAAATCATGCAGCTGTCCCCAGCGCATGTCAACTAAATGGAAGGAGGCCGATCAGCGTTACTCAACTTAGGAGAGCTTCCAATTATGAGTAACCTGAAAGAGAAGCAAGATCTCTTTATCATTACTATCAACTGAATACCATACACAAGTATCTACATCTTCGATCACTTTGAAGAATCCCGATACTTGCAACACCTGGTTCTCTACTCTATTCAAATACCTATAACTCCTCAAAACTTAGACCCTGTGTTTCCACGAAACACCGGTCTAAAAACTAGAGAAGTCATAAGTAAACCGAATATAGTACGAGGACCTACCCCTCTGTCCTGATGGACCCTGGACAACATACAATACTCTGTATAAGTCCCTTGAGTCTGATAACTCATTCACTGTGTGTCGTAGGTTGAAAACTGTACTTATGGTTAAGAAGAATTACACCGCTGTTTAATGCTCCTTACCTAACCATCCACTGATATAGGTAAATGTCGTAGACATAATTTCAGAAAGGTATATCTCACTCTATGAAAATAGACGTACAGATATATCAATTTGAAATTGGTGCATAACAGCGGATATTCAAAACCAAATATTTGCCGACCGGCAAACAGCCCAGGTGAATTCCTCAAATATCACCGATTACAACGAATCCCGATATAATGAGGATAATCACCCAATTCCCAATAACTTACTCCCACTCATCATCTGTAAAACCATACAGATGTGAGAATCGTACCTGGTAAATACATACCCTGGAGTAAGTATCTAATCGGGAAATCAGTTTTCTTTTAACAGTACACAGTGAAACTGAAACATTGAAATGTTTCGGTGGGGTATCCCGGTATTCTTAGTAATGCCTCTTCCATTATCCAAATTCACAACTATAACCGTATAATTCTTTGCCACCTCTCCAAATCCCTTCATATGTCTTTAGTCTTTACCTTCTGCACACCCCTTTAGGCCAAATGGTTTTCTTCCTTCCCTACCGTTCGGCACCAGCCTATGGTTTGGAAGAAGACTATCCAATAAGCATAATGGGTGTACTGTCCCAATCCTAGGAACACTCGCAATGAGAGAGGGTGAAGATAAAAGACAACCGAATAAACCTTATTCCTATTTCTCCTGAACCAGAATCCATCCCCGAACTGGAACAAGTTCCATTCGAGTTCGTATATAACCATACGATGGAGTATCCAAATAAACTGTGGATCTTCGTAGTGATACGGAGTGTCCTGGAGAAATACAAAGGTGATGTGGGAGTGGTAATGAAATATTTGGTTTGGTCGTGAATATCTGTTGCAATTTACTTTGCCCTCTTACTAATCCCTTGCTTTGTCTAAGCTTAATACCTTCTGCACACCATCGTTATGCTAATTGGTTTTCTTCATTCCCTACCGGTCGGCACCAGCCTAAGGTTTGGAAGAAGACAATCCAATTTGCGTAATAGGTGTACTACCCCTAAACCAAGGAGTACTCGTAACCTGAGAGAGGGTAAAAGGAAAAGACAACTGAATAATCCTATCCGTTTTCTCCAGAACCGGAAACCATCCTCGAATCCCTTCGAGTTCGTATCTAACCATACGATGGTTTTGTCCAATGGATGTGGACGTTCGTAGTAATACGGGGTGTCCTGGAGAAAAGGGTAAAAGTAGGAGTGGCAATGAGGTCTGCAACTATGACAATCCAAAAGCCAGTGTTTAAGAAGGTTCGGTCAACTTGGTCACTGAGTCATAGTCTTAGGGTCGGGTCAATGGTCGCTGCCAAAGAGAGAGAGAAAAGAAACACTCAGTGTGCACTCTAACCTAGATCAGAATGGTCATCAATTTATCTAATCTGGAATCCTCCCACTGTACCTCAAATTCTCCTCCAAACCTAAAAGAAGAATTAGTCGGGGTCACCCGAGGAGTAAACTAACTCATCAGTGGGAATCGGGATCCAACTCTCATCGCATGACAACGTGACGGAATCCGCTCACGGTATCACACTCCAGAAGGTATGCGCATATCTGGCAAGTTTCAGTACTTTTGAAACTCCCGATGTAATTTCTGCCCCATGCTCTTATGACCTTGACTTTGGCCAACATATCATAAGTCACATGTCAAGTTCTGCCCGTCATTCTCCATGTTAATTTGAATCCACCCGTACATACCCTTGACTTTGGCCAAAATGGCAGCACGACTGTCCCAAACCAACGCATCTATCTATGCTGCATATGAATACCCCAATAGCTACCAATCACTGTGCCTTGACTTTGGCCAACATACACAGCTTGAATACTATTGACCACCCATATGAAACGACGGAGGGCTACGAATGGTTTCTGGCGAAAACCTTTAACGTAATGAACTTGATATCGTTGAAGGAACGGATAGCTTTTTAGAAAATATAGTGACGAAAACCTTTACTAAAGAGGTCACTCCCGGTGAAGGGATCTCGGCTCTTTCCCCGTAGAATGGGGTGCTGGATATTCATAACCGAATATCACTGTGCAAAGCAAAAGTAATCGGCTATAGTGAAGTTAATGCCCTGACGCAAACTTTTTGTCCAAGGGGTCACTCCCGGTGAAGGGATCTCGGCCCTTGCCTCGTCGACTGAGGAGCAGGATATTCCAAATGAATACCACGATGCAAAACAAAAGTAAACGTCCTTGCAATAACAGCTTTTGAAAAAGTGTTCCAACAACATCAGATTAGGTTTGTTTTTAACTTGCATTGATCCGAATCAATGCAGTCCCATCAATTGATCACACCCAAAAGAACGAAAATATACTGATGTACGTATATGCCATCCGCATTCGCCACTGGGTCCCGTCATTACCCGTTAGGTTAGCTTACTAACGACAGAGCGGGGACTGGACTAGCGCGGATGCAAAACATATACAACATCTACTAATATATATACCAATATATTATATTCGCTCAAGGCGCGAATAAAATGCAACATCACAGAGAATGAACAGCATCACAGAAACAATACAGATATCTGGGATCCCCGGGTTTCACAGAGCCGCTGAAACCCGACGTTCCCCTGGTCGTGTGGATAGCCTGTGCAATGAAATCCTAGACCCCTACGGGCGCGGCAAGTCACCCGCCAAAACCTGAAGCGAGGCAGCCCCCTTCAGCGCCGTGAATGGACCACCCAGCACTTCACGGAATCCGGCAACTTGGGCACCCCTCCTGGGTCAACCTGTACCCCCTACGAGTGCGGCGAATAGCCCGCCAATCCTAGAGCGAAGCCCCCTCCGTCTCAATGCCATGAGATGCGGGCTTGTTGCCCTCCAGAACCCGGCTATCCGTGCACCCCTCCGCGGGGCAATCCTAGTACAGAAAGTAAAATATACATACACCGGGTACATCGACCGCAACCAGGTCGTGCCCCAAAAGAATAATACAATCAGGCAGTGACGGCAGTCCACATGTCGGACGCTCGCCCCGCAATATCAAATGTACATAATACAACAAAACAGTACTAGCATTGCATCCAGGCTATCCCCACGACCGATCCGCAACATCACAGCAAATACATAGAACATCAACGTGAAAGTCACGTTCGCAAATCCGTCTAACCGGGCTATAGCAGTTAGACCGGATTTACCGATCGAGTGACATTCACGGTCGCAGATATAATGTAAATACTGTGAAAAATGTGTTTAAAATTTTCCGATTGATCAAACATTAACAAGTGGGCCCCCAAACAAAACTGTAGCAACCACAGAAAACCTGGGCCCAATTTTAATATTCCAAAAACCACAATTATCACTCAGAAACACACTGGAAAAATTTGGGGTGGTGAACAGTAATATCCGCGGCGGAAGCGCGGCCAAATCAGGGATTTGGCCGCCCTTCCGCGGCGGTATGGGGAGATCGAGGTACCAAATTTTTACAGTGTGCTTAGTTTTCCCTGCACATCATTCTGAGACCACCTGAAAAATTTTTGGACTCAAAAAAAATTCGACAGAAACTGATGTGCAAAGAAATACGGGTTTTCGGGATTTTGTTCGATCGGAAACGTAAAACACATTACACAAAAGCTAGACGAAGTTAATGGCGAGGCTCTGATACCACTGTAAGTGCACGGCGGCGCCCCGGCCGTCAATCCGACGCCGGAATGCGGAAGCGGTGAATAACTTAAATTTTGCGGACTTTGCAAACCGGCACCACCGCGCACTTTAACCGGATCGGACCATTAACTAGTCTAAGCTATCTGCAAGAATGGGAATAGAGATATATACCGACGATCCAAGTCCTCCGGTCTTCATCTCCACTCCGATCTCCTCGCGGGATCTCCGTCCATCTCCTCCTCGTCGGAAAAAGGCACCACGAAGCCGGGTATTTTTACGGGCTCCCACCTCAATACCGAGGCAACTCGCGCATGAAGCCGGCAACTCGACATGCTCAAGATATGCTGTAGGAAGTGTAGTGTAGAGTGGATGTCTCACTTTGGGGTTTGTTGCCATTTGTAGATGATGGAGGAAACAAGATAAGAAAAATGGTGCTTGCATTTTTCTTAGCATGAAAAGAGATCAAGAATGAAAACCTCAAGAATGAAAACTCTCATCTTTTTCTTTCTCTCAACCATGGAAAAGCTTCTTTCATCAAGTGAGAAGAATGGTGGTGGAAAAACAATATATCAAGCAAGAAGGGAGGTGAGTGTAGGAGAAGTCAAGAGGTGACCATACTTCTTACTATTAAACCCATACCCTCTCAAATCTCATCCTCATTCAATCAAATCTCATAAAAGCAAAAGCATGGATGAAAAAGAAATGAAAGCTATCATAATCAAACATTTACAAGAAACCCCCTCCACAAATGTTATTTGCACAATTGCAAATAACCCCCTCCATCGGAAAAGTCCGGCCGGGAAAGAACAAAGGAAAACCGGCCGGAACGGAATGCAAACTGGCAACTCCAGAAAACTGGTCCCGTAATAAATTACAGGAAAACCCCGATACTGTGCATACACACCCGCATCTGTATTCCGTCCGGATACAAATGCAATAAGACAAAATCTACACTGTACTAAACTAGGACCGGCTTAAACCAAAGCCGGCTAGTATAAACCGTTCGATCCTGATCCGTGCAATACCGCACGTATCTGATCGAACCCTGCCATATAACTATACGGCCACTAGTACAAAACTGTCCGATCCTGATCCGTGCAATACCGCACGTATCTGATCGGACCTTGCCATATCTCCATACGGCCTCTACAGCGTTTCGCCCGAAAGCTGAGTAACTGAAAGTGTGGGGGACTCTAAAGACTCGTCAATACAATGGCTGTGGATTTAACCACTAGCACGTCAGAGGTATAAGCCAATACGTAACGGGCCACCAGCTACTGACTAAAAGGGACGTCGATGAGCGAACCCATCCTGACACCCTACTGAGCCTGTCAGTGACAATATCCGTGCAGTCCGGTCCGTTCGTCTATGAGTATCGCATGGCGGGCCTAGGGGGTTGGTAAAAGTCAGACCCCCAAAAGCGGTACAAGTCGTGTCGGAGTGTAGCCCAGAACACCCTGAGATACTACTGGAATACCTACCAGTAAATCTCCTTGCCTTGGCCAAGGACTTTGTGTAATGGCTCTCCTAGACACAGCACGACCTCACCCCCAATACCGGGAGAGACGAACCCCTGAAGATACGCTCACTGCCTCCATGTGGCTCGGGACTGTACCCAACTAAAACCTGTTTGCACGACTCCTTTGAGCCGTGGTAGGGTAGTAATCAAAGTACAGTGGGAACTCACACGAGACAAATGACGATCCCCAGGTCGATGAACTAACCTGCACACACGTCACCAGGGAACTGCCATCTGACGTCTGGTATATGACCAACTAGCATGTTCCCGGCGAGTCCTGTCCGGTGTACTCATAACCCAATGAGCACCTGTATACATCTTAGGTGATCCAACTGACACCAGTGGCTTGTGAGACCAGCCACCGCCCCTCGTCGGGGTCTCGACTGTATACACTAGTCTACTAATGGAGTATCGATGCCCGGTCTCGAAACTCCCACGACTAGGGACCTTTTAAGGATATGCTTGTAGACCCCCAGCTCCCACTTATATGATCGCCCTCATACTGCTGGTGGTCAAGCAAGAATCCTAGGGGCTCTATCAACGTGTAATAGCGACGTGTCATGTCACCTAAAGCAGTACACGATGATAAAGGTAAACCAGATAGCATACTATCATCTCGAGTAAGACTGTCCTACCGGGATAGGTCCTCCCTCAATCATTACAATCACGTACCTGTGACCTAATAATTGACTCTGAGGGCACTATCTCCAACAGATTCCGTGCAATGCAGGTATATTACCGCGCTTGGAATCTTCCATACTGAATCTCTTTAGTATAGTCTCTATGTACCTGGACTGTGAAAGTCCCAACAATCTCTTGGATCTATCTCTGTAGATCTTAATCCCCGGAATCTAGAAGGCATCACCCAGGTCCGTCATGGAGAACTTTTGTGACAAGAACAACTTGACCGATTGTAGCATAGGAATGTCATTTCCTATCAAGAGAATGCCATCCACGTACAGGACGAGAAATATGACAGTTCTCCCTTCAATCTTCTTGTAGATACATGGTTCATCTTCATTTTTGATGAAGTCAAATTCCTTGACTGTCTCATCAAAACAGATGTTCCAGCTCCGCGATGCCTGCTTTAATACATAAATAGATTTAAGCAGCTTTCACACCTTCTCGCTGCTCCCACTATCTACGAATCCCTCCGGCTGATCCATATAAACGCACTCTTCTAAACTTCCATTTAGAAAATCCGTTTTTACGTCCATCTGCCAGATATCGTAGTCATGGTAGGCAGCAATGGCAATTAGGATCCGAATGGATTTCAGCATAGCCACTGGAGAAAAAGTTTCATCATAGTCCACTCCTGGTCTTTGACGAAAACCTTTTGCAACAAGTCTAGCCTTATAGATTTCTACCTGTCCATCTGCACCAATCTTCTTTTTGAAGATCCACTTGCATCCAACGGGTTTTACCCCAGGAGGAGAAACATCTAAAGTCCAAATTTTATTAGTGTACATGGACTCCATTTCGGATTGCATAGCTTCAAGCCATTTTATAGAGTCCCTACTGTTAATGGCCTGCTTGAAACTAGTAGGATCATCTTCTTCCAAGATGCAATCCTCTCAATCCCCATCTATGAGAAAACCGTAGTATCTCTCAGGCAGACGAGAAATATTACTAGATCTGCGGAGTGGCTGAGGTTCGTCCGGGATTATTGAATCCTGAGGTTCTACCAAATCTTCATTTTCAGTTTGTGATTCCTGAATTTCTTCCAGTTCTACCGTGCTCCCACTAATTTCTTTTGCAAGAAATTCCTTCTCTAAAAAGACGGCGTGGCGAGCAATATACACATTCTGTTCCTCGGTGTGGTCGAACAAATATCCATGTGAATGCTTAGGATATCCCACAAACTTACTTATAAATGATCGTGCCTGAAGTTTGTCCGGATTTTGTATTTTAACATGGACCGGACAACCCCATATCTTAATACTCTTAAGACATGGTTTCTTTCCACTACATATTTCATATGGAATCTTAGGCATAGATTTGGAAGGAACCTGATTCAATAGGTACACCGTTGTCTGTAGCGCATAACCCCATAATGAAAGAGGCAACTCGGCGTTACTCATCATGGAGCGATCCATGTCCAATAGGGTACAGTTCCTCCGTTCCGATACACCGTTGTGTTTTGGTGTATACGGAGGAGTAAGCTGAGAGAGAAAACCATTCTCTTTTAGAAAGTCCCGGAATTCCGTACTTAAGTACTCCCATCCTCAATCAGATCGAAGGATCTTGATACTTTTTCGTGTTTGGTTCTCTACTTCGCTTTTAAATTCTTTGAACTTCTCAAAAGTTTCAGATTTATGTTTCATGAGAAACACATATCCGAACCTAGAGAGATCATCAGTGAATGTGATGAACTATGAGAACCCACCCCTCGCATGTATAGACATCGGACCACATATATCACTGTGTATGAGTCCTAAGAGCTCTGTAGCTCTTTCTCCGTGTCCGGTGAATAGATATTTCATCATCTTTCCTTTGAGACAGGGCTGGCAAGTTTCATAAGATGAAAATTCGAACGAATTCAGATATCCATCCTTATGCAACTTACCTAGTCTTTTCTCGCCGATATGACGAAGTCTACAATGCCACAAGTAGGTTTCGTTCATATATGAACTCTTCCTCTTGCGTGTGTTTTGTATATTGAAGACTGTATTTTGATTTCAACGTAGATACCATTACACAGTATACCTTCTGCAACCAATACCTGATTAAAGTAAATGTTCATAATATTTCTATCTAGAACAAAGTTATATCCATCTTTATCAAGTAAAGAAACTGATATGATGTTGCAGAGCATGGAAGGTACATAGTAACAATTGTTCAAAATCATAGTATTGCCGCTTGTTCAAAATCATAGTATTCACCGACGGCGGCAGCACTAACTTGTGCTATGTTCCCTACTCTGATGGACATATCACCCGGTCCAACCATTCTACTTTTTCTCAGTCCTTGTAATAAATTACAGATATGAGATCCTGACCCGGTATCTAGTATTCAAGAGGTAAGGTTGACCGAAAAACAGTTTTCAATGACAAATACACCCGAAAAAGATGTATTGGAATGCTTCTCCTTCAATAGGGTTATCCGGAATTCCTTATAGTTCCCTTGCCCATACTCATGACAGTTGTCACAAGTTAGAGCCGAACCAACGTTCCCCAGCCCAGTGTAATAAGCTGGTTCGGTCAAATCAAACATTTTATTATCTTGATTTAGGGCGTGAAATGGTTGCTACCTAGAGAGAGAGAAAAGAAACACTCAGCGTGCGCTCTTCCAAGATCAGATTGGTTATTAGTTTATCTAATCAGGATGACTCCCACTGTTTCATCGAATTTTCCTTCAAACCTTTAAAAGGAAAACTAGTCGGTATCATTCGCACCTCACAAGTTTGCTAACCGTTCAGCCAGGTGAGTATCGGTACTCCGAAAGAGGTTCCCCGTGCTCTCGCACGGACCTAATTAAAATAAACCACGTTTCCGCAGAGGCGTAGCCCCGTTAACACTTTTCTAGACACCTAATAGGTTAGCTAATTGTGAAGTGAAAGATATCTCCCAAGAGTAATCCTACTCATCAGAGGGATTGGGATCCAACTATCATCGCGTGATAACCTAGATGGAAGCCGCTCTAGTCACCACACTCCAGAAGGTATGCAACACTAGCAAATTTCCTGTATATTTGAAACTCCCGATGTGGTTTTTGCCCCTAGTGATTTATAACTTTGACAAAGGCCAACAAATCATAAACCACTAGTCAAGTTCAACCCATCATTATCCTGGATTAATCTAGACCCACCCGTATAAACCCTTGACAAAGGCCAACAAGGCTATACGACTGTCCTAGATAATCACATCTCTATGCAATAGACAAGCAATATCTAGCTACCGTATATTATGCCTTGATAAAGGCCAACAAACACGGCACGAATACTAGGTACTACTCATCCTAAATGATGGAGGGTTACGGCTGGGATTTTGGCGAAAAACCCTTTAACGTAATGAACTTGATATCGTTGAAGGAACCGACTAGTTTTGAAAAGGAGTGGCTTAGGCTCCGCTTTTGAAAACTAGTGGTTTTGAAGAAAACCGAGTAATTTATAGTAGCATAAACTTTTGCTCAAGAGGTCACTCCCCGTAAAGGGATCTAGGCCCTTGCCTCCTCGAATTGGGTGCTGGATATTCCTAACCGAATACCACTATGCAAAGCGAAAGAATATGACTATAGTTTTTCGAAATTTGTTCCGAAAACAACTTTTAGGTTTCTTTTCTTACATTAATTAAAATTAACGCGGTCCCATCAATTAATTCCTATCACACCAGAAAAGAACGAAAATAAAATGTACGTATATGCCATCCGCATTCTCCATGAGGCCCCGTCATGTACCATTAGGTTACTTAACTACCGGCAAAGCGGGGGCAGGATTAGCGCAGATGCAAAACATATACAACATCTACTAGTATATAAATATATATATATATATATAACCATTCGTCCCAGGCATGATATAAGTAACATCACATAACAGCAATAAGCAACATGGAATAGCGGATATCTTGGAGCTTCGGGTTTCATTTAAGCCGCAAATGAGAACCGACGTTCCCGGTCGTGTGGATAGCCTGTGTAAAGAAAAACCTAGACCCTTACGAGCGCTGAAAGTTACCCGCCAATCCCGGAAGTGAGGCAACCCCAATCAACAAAGTGAATTATCCACCCATCACTTCACGGAATCTAGTAACTTGAGCACCCCTCCATGGGTCATCCTATACCCCCTACGAGTGCGGTGAACAGGCCGCCAATTGTTGGCTACAGTGCCCTCAAGTCAATTATTGAATCCCAGGCACGCGATTGCGATGATTGAGGGAGGACCTATACCGTTAGAACAGTCTTACTCGAGATGATATTATGCTATCTAGTTTGTCTTTATCATCATGTACAACATTAGGTGGCATTAAAGATCACTATTACATGTTGATAGAGCCCATAGGATTCTTGCTTGACTACCAGCATTATGATGGCGATCATATATGTGGGAGCTGGGTGGTCTATAAGCGCATCCTTAAATGTCCCTAGTCATAGGAGTATCGAGACTGGGCAGCTTATAGACCACCCAGCTCCCACATATATGATCGCCATCATAATGCTAGTAGTCAATCAAGAATCCTTAAATGTCCCTAGTCGTGGGAGTATCGAGACTGGGCATCGATAATCTGGAGTAGACTAGTGTATACTTATCGAGACCCTGACGAGGGGCGGTGGCCGATCTCACAAGCCATTGATGTTATCTAGTCACCTAAGATAGTATATAGGTGCTCATTGGGTTATGAGTACACTGGACGGACTTGCCGGGAACATGCTATTTGGTATTATACCTATTGTCAGATAGCAGTTCCCAGGTGACATGAGTACAGATCAGTCTGTCTACCTGAGATCGTCATTTGTGTCGTGTGAGTTCCCACTGTGCTTTGATTACTACCCTACCACGGCTCAAAGGAGTCGTGCAAACAGGTTTTAGTTGGGTACAGTCCCGAGCCACATGGAAGCGGTGAGCAGATCGTCGGGGATTCGTCTCTCCCGGTATTGGGGGTTGATGTCGCGCTGTGCACGGGTGGCCATCACCAGAAATCCTCGGCCGAGGTGGACGGGAATTACTGATTTGGATCAGTAGTTTCTCAGTGGGTGATGGGCTTCATACCGATACAAAATGTCACGTTATTAGGGGTCTGACTTTATCCACCCCTAGACTCGATATGCGATACTCTTAGACGAACAGACCGGACTGTATAGAGATTGTCACGGATAGGCTCAGTAGGGGTTTGGATGAGCTTGCTCGTCGGCCTTCCTTTTGCTCAATACTTGGGTAGCCGTTACGTACAGCTAGTGCCACTGACGTGCTTGTGGTTAAACCCACTGCCAGCGTATTGACGAGTCTTTAAAGTCCCACACAGAGGGTTTCCCTGGTTCTGGCGAAATGATGTACTAGCTGTATTGGATACGTGCAGGGTTCCGATCGATTGATTGTACTATGTACCCAGACTTTCAATTGGACAGTTGATAATACTAGCCGGCTCGGGTTTGAGCCGGATTATTAAATCAGGTATTGATTTAATAATTTACGTATATGTATTTCGATACGTATATTCTAGTATTATGTTCTTTGTGTTATTCTATCTCTTTGGGTATTTGTATTTCGGTACGAATGCAGGTATGTATATATAGTAGAATGTAATCCGTATTTTTTCCGGAAAACATTCTAGAAGGTGGTCACCTCATATTGGTTTGACCATTTTTATTAAATGGATTATGAGGTGGCAATGTTGTGAGGAGAGTATAGTGAGGACCATGCTTGCATAGTGTGCACAAATGAATTGTTAATTCATTTGTGGATACTATTCAAATATGGTGGCATTTTAAAAAGGGAAAGAAAGGTTTTACAAAACCAAGAATGAGGTTTTTTCTCTCTCATGGGGACTTCATTATTTTTGAAATGGTTTACTCTTGAGCCTCTCTCTTCTCCTCACCATTTTAGCATCACTCCCTCTCTAACTTTCATGTTTTCCTCCACCATCATCTTCCAACTCCTCTCAACCATCTCATGTGTTGAGAACCATGAGAGGAGGTGAGATGAGATAGCTAAACACTTAGTTCACTCACTACATCCTGGGCTTTCTAGATTAGCAACCTAGAAACCCTAATTGCTTCACTTGCATCCTTTGATGTGGAGCTAGAGCCATGACTACATCCCTCAGGTGGATCTTCTTCGATGGAGGAACATCGGCGACCAAGTTCATACGAGCACGCCTCAAGGAGCTTAGGAAGGTGATGGAAGACCGAAGGACTTGGTTCTTTTGGTATACCACTTCTAACCCTTTAGTTTAGCTCTTTTAGTTTGCTAGTATAGGGTTATAGTTTAGATCTTGGGCGGGTTTTGTTTACACCAAAATTTTTAAATGCCAGTTTTTGTTCTGTATCGGTCACGGTAGATGGTCAGGGCGCCGGCAAAACCCAGCACCAATTCTAGAGTAAGGCCCCCTTCATCTCAACGCCATGAGATGCAGGCCCATTGCCCTCTAGAACCCGGCTATTCGAGCACTCCTCTGTGGATTAATCCTAGTACATAAAAGAAATATATATATAAAATGGTGACATCAACCTCAACCCGGTCATGCTCCAATAAAAGAATATACAATATGGCAGAAACGGCATTCCACATGTCGGACACTCGCCCCGCAATAACGAATATACAAATGAATCTGAACTATACAACTACCATTGCACCATAGGCTATCCACCACAACAATCCATCCACAACATCAGCACAACACAGAACATCAACGTGAATATCATGTTTATAAACCCGTCTGATTGTACATATAATAATCAGTCGGGTTATACCGCTCAATGGTATTCACAGTCCTAAAAACAAATACACAGAAAAGCAAGAATTTAGTGTTTCGACTGATTAAAACTTTCTGCATATGCCCCATGTACAAACCAGTACACAAACAAATCTGGGCAGAAAACAAACATACCAAAAATCACATTTCGAGAAACAAGAACCCCTGAAAAGATTTAGAGCCTTTTTGCCAGAAGTTGGCCGTGGATCCACGGCCAAATGAGATATTTGGCCGCGGATTAGCAGTCGAACTGGGTGACTAAAAGCTCAAAAAAAAATTCTTGGCTCAGAAAAACCCTGCACGTATTTTTAAACTCACTGAAAATATTTTTTGAGCAACTTTAAAATTCGAACAGCGAGTAGGGTTTTTGGAAATATGATTCAGATAATTTTGTCGATCGAAATTCTAAATTAGTGCAAATTAGCTAGTTAAGGTTTATGGACCGGCTCTGATACCATGTTGGGTTTCCTAACGCCCTGGCCTCCTACCGCGGCCGTTGCGGAATGAAAAACTTTAACTTTTAAAAATCCAGCGCTAGAAAACTCGTCCTAGAATCTAACCAGAAACCGAAACTAGCTATCTAAAGAGATCTAGCTACTGTGATAAGTAGTTATCCCTAGAGACTCGTGTCTTTCTGGTCTTCACTCCTCTTCTTTAGCTCCTTAGGTGATCTTGATCAAACTCGCTAGATTGCCTTCTTGATCCTAGATGATCCACCTGAGAGTTCTTGATTCAAACTTGGCTTCACAAATGAAGCAACTTAGTGACTTAGTTTGCTAGTCTAGGTTACTAAGGAGATGTAGTGATATTAGTGGTGATTTTCTATCTCAAAAACCCTTGTTTCTCAACACGTGAGAATGATAGGGTTTTATGTTGAAGATGAACTCAAAGGAAGAGAATGAAAAAGCTCTCAAAGATGAGAGAGAATGGCAAGTGTAGAATAAGCATGAGAATGGCTAACTCTTTTCTTTTATGAAATATTTCCTTTTCATTTAAAATCAACCATACTTCAATTGTAATTGTAATAAATGCTAAGACCATTCCTCATGCCATGCTTCATGCCATCTCTTCCTTTTCCACCTCATTTTCTATTTTCAAGAAAATAGAAAAATACAAGATGAGGTGTCATCTTCTAGAAGGTATTTTGTATAAATACAAAATACTTTCTACTGTATATGAATACCCAAGAGATAGAATAATATCACCAAAATAATACTAGTATTAAATCAATATCCGATTTAATTAACCGGCTTAATCCTAAGCCCGCGAGTATCAACAGTCCGATCGAAAAATCTAGATAACACTAGAATATACATATCGAAATATGTACACGTAAATTATTAAATCAATACTTGATTTAATAATCCGACTTAATCCTAAACCAGCTAGTATTATCATTCGATCAAAACCCTGCACGTATAAACATACGGCAACCACATCATTTCTCCTGAATCAGAGAAACCCTATGTGTGGGACTCTAAAGACTCGACGGTACGCTGGCAGTGGGTTTAACCACAAGCAGGTCAGCAGCACTAGCTGTACGTCGGCTTGTAACGCCTTAGATTTCGGTTAGTGTTAGTTTAGACGTTAATGCGGGTTTACTGTAAAAAGTTTACCAATTCGGGTTCCTCACATTTCATAACATTTAATTAATAATTTTATTATTACTTGTTATGGCATGCACGCACGTGTGCACGTTAATGTGAGGGTTTGTTTGTGTAATCTTGTTCTTAGCAACCTTGACACTTAATCTAATCTAATCCCTTTGTTTTATCCAAATCATTGCTTAACCCTAATCCTTAATCCTTTCCCTAGATCTTTTGTGTGAGAGAGAGAGATATTTGTTTTGGAAGTGAGGAGGTGGCAATGGTGTATGTGAAGGCATTAAATGGAGAATTAATGATATGGTTACACTCACCTAAAACCTCACCCTACACTCACCTCCCTCTCTCTTATCCTCACACACTCTCTCATTTCTTCTATCTCTTTTATTCTTTCATATCTCTCACCTCACAACTGAACACTATCAAGCTCATCACCAAAACCATTACAAAACTTCACAAATCTCACCAAAAATCTCATCTTTTCTTAGTTTTGCCTCTTGGGTGCCTTGGATCTTGCAAAGCTTAGATCTTTGAGTTCTTTTGGTTAGGTAATGATCTCTTTCTGTTCTTTAAGTGCTTTTTGTGTAGCTTAGCTTGTTAGTTTCTGTTTTTATCGTGTATCGTATCATTTCGGGAAAATATCGTATTTTTAGTATAATTTTGGGTCTGGGATGATCTGCTATCAAACCAGGTACTTGTTGCAAAAGTTCCCATCACAGTGACCTAGTCTAGTGACCTAGAACCTACCCTCAAAATACGAACCAATTCCATCATGATCGTGTTAGTTATATGTATGCCCTAGAGGCCAATACTGTACATACGATGTATATTGTAGTGGATGCTTGGACATATATAGGGAGGACTTTCTTGCTCGACATGATAGTATGCTATCTGGTTGTACTTTATCTTAACATGTACTCTGATTGTCTCTATATTACATGTTGATAAACCCCTTAGGATATGTACTCGACTACTGGGACTATGATGAGATCATACTAGTGGGGCCACGGTAGTCGACGAGTACATCCTATAACTGTTCCTAGTCGAGGGTGTATCGAGACAGGGCATCGATACACCAGAGTAGACTAGCGTATACGCATCTTGACCCATATGATGGGCGATGGATGATCCCATATCCATCGGTGTTTGACATCAAGGATGGTGTACGGGTGCTCATTGGAGACTGGGTACACTGGACGGACTCGCCGAGAACTCCCAGATGGTATTATACCATACGTCAGATGGCAGTTCTCCGGTGACACTGGTACAGAGTAGTCTGTTGACCCGAGATCGTCATAGAGTCTTGTGTGGTTCCCACTGTGCTTTGATTTCCATCATACCACGTCCAAGAGGGCGTGCAAAAAGGTGGCTTTTGGGTACAGTCCCGAATCACATGGAGGCAATGAGCGATAGGAGGGGATTCGTCTCTCCCGGTATAGGGAGTTGATGTTGTGCTGTGTTCGATTGGCTATAACCGGAAATCCCTGGCCAGGGTTGCTGAGATTTACTGGTAAGTGTTATCAGTAGTTTCTCGAACTGTTATAGACCTCATATCGACATGACTTATCGAGCTAATGGGGTCTGACGTTTACCACCCCTAGGCGAGATATGCAACATATCAGACGACGAGACTGGACTGTACGGGAGTGTTACTGTTTGGATTCACAGGAGAATGTACAGGCTTGCTTGTTGATCTTCTGAGCGCTCAATACCTGGGTAGCTGTTACGTTTAGCTGACCGCTTGCAGCTTGTGGGTGTTTGATATGATCATCACCTACTGCCGGCGTATTGACGATTCTTTAGAGTCCTACACAGAGGTTTTTTGACTCAGGCAAAACGGAGTAGGGGCACATATGTGATATGTGCGGGACCGAGGATAATGCGGTATGTGATATCGTATTGTATTCTCACGATATTTGATATCAACCGGGTCATCGGATCAAGTGTTGATTCGATGAATCGGTACGGATAAATATTAGTCGGTTATATGCGATATAGCCGGATTGTCGGATCAAGTATTGATTCGATAATTTAATGTATAATAATATATATGATATATTAAATTACATTAACTAATATTTGCTCACTAAAAGATTCTTTTTCTCACTCGGGTAATACATTGATATATATGCGATATATGTTAAATGTATTGTTTTATTTTGTTACAATAAATATTATATATATGATATATAATATTGTAACATGATATGATAACTAATGCAACATGTTTAGTGGAGTTTAAACATGATTAGGGTTTGGATTAGGGTTAAGCTTTCTAGATGTTTCTAGAAGGTTTTCTTTTTGTCATGATAAAGATATTTACAAGTGACTCATGCTTTAACCCAACCCAAACCCTAACCCTAGTCAATTCTCTACAATGGTTAAGTCAACCCTGGTTGCATTATTCTTTATATCATTTCATTTTCTATTCATCACAAAAGGATTCTAATATTTTTCATCATCTTCTTCCTTCTTCTTCTTTGCTTGAAATGGTTTCTTGCTTTGATTTTTGTGATGGATAAATATGAGAAAAAGATAAATAAAGAGAGCAAAAATCCTACTTCATCATCCTCATCTTCCCTTGCCATTTAGATGAGGGTGTTCACATCATTTCATGAGTGTTAGCTTGTGTTAAAGAAACTTCAAGGTAGATCATCTTAGTATCGAAGATCGGAAGCAAAGGTTGCGTCTTTCTCTTCGTGGAACCTCTCGAGAGTCCGGATCCCGATGATCGCAGCGAAGGGACCACAACACGGAGCATATGAAGTGAAGGACTGGATCTACAAAGGTTGTAATCCCTCTCACTTAGTGTTAAAATGTTTAGCATGTTAGTTTTCACCTAATCTCTAGTTTAAAGATCCGTATTCGGGTAGTTCGGCACGGCTAAATTTTAAATCGGGCATGGTTGATGCCTCGTAGACCCTTGTGCGCGTGCCTAGCAACCCTACAGTTGTATCAGAGCCAAGCTAGAGCTTTAGGCAAAGTCTAGACGAATTTTAAAGTCCGATCGAACCCGAAACCCCGACTCCAAAATGCTCTCTGGAAATTTTCTGAAAATTTGGATTTTTGTCAATTAAAAATTTCTAAACAATTCAGCAGGGTCTTATTAGAATTACTGTGAAATTCGAGGGGCTAATTCGTCAAAAGTGCGGCGGAACCGCGGCAGAAGCCTGGCTTCGGCGGCGGTTCCGCGGCCATTTGATGACGTCACCCCTCCTATTTTGCACAGTAATTCCTATTACACAGAGCTGAGTTCTCTAGGAATTTTTAATTTTTATTCTACAGTTGAGTTTTCTGGGGATGTTTTGGGGATTCGATGTTTCGATCGGAGTATTAGATTTTGTCTATGTGGCTTTCCGGATAATTTTTAGAAACTGTTAAAAAGTTCGAATGGATATCAATAACTCACTTTTTCCCCTGTCGGAAAATTTTTCAAAAGTTGGATTTTTTCTCGTGTTTAAGAATGTTCTAAGTCGTGCAAGTAACTCGGTGGACCCTCTAGAAGACAACAAACCTTAACTCGATTATGTGACCGTCTTGAACTGCCTTTTGAACCTTAGGGTTTGGGGCAGTACGGCGTGCCACATGTGAGGCGTTGGCTTGACCCTTCTACGGCTGGACCATTGGTACTGTGGCATGTAATGGATGTTTTTTAAACTCATTTCAAGTGTTGAGATATATTGGGGAAATCTTGGGTGCTTGATGATTCGATCGGAAAGTTTAACTTTTTCGATTTATCTGGAATGTGATACAATATTTGGAATCCACAGGTAGTTATGAGATAACTAATTTGAATATTATAAACATAGCACTTTAGTCTCAGATGATCGGTTGCCACGGAATTTTGATGTGATCAAAAGTCCGTCGCAATCACGTAGAGTACGCGGATACTCGCCGGGTAAACTTAATAGACAGCTACACCTCTTAGCCCCGACCAAGTGACTGTAGGAGAACTCCGTCGCCGAAAGCATCCGTTCGGGTGCTCGCGGCAGCGGTGTTCCGCCTTGGTGTACTTCGTCGACGGCATCTGGGGGTGCGGCCGTCTACTAAAGTTTGCGACGAGCATTCGATCAGGACGTCGGGAATCTTGTTGAATTGCCCGACTTGATATTGAAAAGAGTTTTCGATAATGAGACTAAAATGCGGGGTTTATAATTGTTAGGCATGTGATGTCTAAGGAATTCATTTGGTCAGGCATGCGATGTCTGAGGTGGTTGCGGATTCCAACTGTTGTAGTTTTACACTTTCTTTTCTGTGACCGTAAGTGTAGTATGTGGTGTATTGCCGGCTTCGTTGCTATACATCAACGACAATCGGGATACGCATACTTACTTACGTTGATGATATGAGATATTATGTGTTGCTGTGATATGTTGTATTGGATCGTCGCGTTTGAATAGCCGGGGGTTTTACGTGAGATGAGAGTTTTTTCTTTTTCATTCATGTAAAATTCATTTGTATGTAATATTCTTTTATTGGGGAACTTCCAGGTAGCGGAAGATGTCACCGTTGTATATTATTTACTTTTCCGCATTAGGTAGACCCAAGGCGGGGAGCACAAGTAACCGGGTTCTAGGGTCCAGTGGGAGACCATCTCGAGGAGTCGAGACCGGGTCTCCTAACCCTAGAATTAGCAGTGTTACTTGCCGCTCTCGTAGGGGTCTGGGGATGTGGGTTTGGCTATTCATCGCGACCATGGAATCCGTGTTTTATACAGGCTCGTATTGAAAACACGGACATCCTAGTATATCCAATATTTCATATATGTTCTTCTGCTGCAATGTTCTGTGATGAGATCATATTACTGCCTGAGACGAATGTTTATATTTTATATATATGAGATATATGTTATATTGCAGATTTCGTTTCAAAAGAGATGCTTGTGAAGCATATTAAAATGGGACTTCATTAATGAGATTAATGAAATAAAAGAAACCTAAGATGTTGTAGAAACTTGTTTATAAAATCTGGTAGCTCTAGTTCTTGCTTTGCATAGCGGTGTTCCTTGTAGAACATCCAGCACCTTATTCGATAAGGAAAGGACCGAGATCCCTTCACCGGGAGTGACTCCTTTAGCAATAACTGGCACATGCTACAAACTCGGTTTGTCTTTTGATTGCTTCTATAGTTTCTGCTTTGCATAGTGGTATTTGTGAAATATCCTGCACCTTATTCGATGAGGAAAGGGCCGACGATCCCTTCACCGGGAGTGACCCCTTTAGCAAAACTAGAAAGGCCTCAAAAACACTCCATTTAAAATCACTCGATTCTACAACGACATCAAGTTCATTACGCAAAGGGTTTTCTTAAAAACCTGTCGTAGCCCTCCGTCATTTCAGATAAGTACTACTTAGTATTCGTGCTGCGGTAGTTTGGCATGCGTCAAGGCGTAGTGTACGGTAGCTAACTAGTGCTTATCTGCTAGCATACGATGCGATTGGATTAGGGTATTCGTACGGCGTTGTTTGGCATGCGTCAAGGGTCGTGCTGGTGGGTTTAATTCAATCAAGAAATGTACGGGTTGAACTTGACTAGCGGGCTATGGGTTGTTTGGCATGCGTCAAGGTCATAGCACGCTAGGGGCAAAATATTATTGGGAATTTCAAGTGTTGAAATTTGCAATGAGATTGCATACCTTCTATGAGATAGTTGGATCCCGATACCCGCTGCGAGTAAGAGTTACTCCTGGGAGAGTTTTGCACATTACAATTAGTCGATCAAGTAGGTGTCTAGAAAGGTGTTAACGGGGTTACACCTCTGGGAAAACGAGGTTTACTTTAATTAGGTTCGTGCGAAAGCATGGGGGACCTCCCTCAAAGTACCGACACTGGCCTGGCTGAAAGATTGGCGAACTTGTAGCGTGTAATTAATCCCGGCTAGTCTTTCCTTTTAGGGTTTGAAGGAAGATTTGATTAAAACAGTGGGAGACATCCTGATTAGATATATTAGATAACCAATCTAATCTTGCAAAAGCGCACGCTGAGTGTTTTCTTCTCTCTCTCTCCAGATAGCGACCATATCACGCCTTAATCAAGATAATAAAACGGATGAATTGACCGAACCCGCTTATTATACTGAGCTGGGGATCGTTGGTCCCGCTCCAACTTATAATTGTTATAAGACAGGGCAGGAAATTAGGGAATACCAGATTTCCCGTGCCGCCCAAACGAAGAAAGTGCATGTTGATGTATCATCTTCGGGTGTATTCGTTACACAGAACTGTTTCTCAGTATCCTTTACGTCCTGGGTATGTGATACCAGATCAGGATCCCGCATATGTAATATATTACATGGGCTACAGAAAGGTAAAGAACTAAGAACGGGTGATAAGTTTCATGAGGCAGAAAACGGTGCAAGTGTTGCAACCAAGTCTGTTGGTCACTGTCACCCTGTATTACCGGAATACATTGATTCTGAACAAATGTTATTAGATATCGAACCTGATATACAAAATCATATCAGTCTCTTTATTAGTAAAGAAGGATATAATTTTGTAATGTTGGATAATGTTTTGAACATTTCCTATATCAAAAGTTGATCGGTTCAGGCACGTTATCTAAAAGCATTGATGTTCTAAATCAAACTACAGTTCTTAGTATACGGAACACATACAAGAGGAAGAGTTCAGAAATTAATGAATCCTTCTTGAGGCATTGTAGACTAGGTCATATCAATGCGACCCGACTGGCTGAAGTTACATATAGATGCATATTTAAATTAGTTTGAATTTACATCTTGTGAAACTTGCCGGTCATGTCACAAAGATACGATGACCATAGCTCTGTTTATTGGAAACAGAGAAAGAGTTAGTGAACTCTTGGGATTGATACATGCTGATGTATGAAGGTCCCCTGTCTACACATGCCAAGACCGGTTCTTTGTACTTCATTACATTCTCTGATAATCTCTCAAGATTCAGACATGTGTTCCTGTTGAAACATAAGTCCAAACCTTTTGAAATATTCACAGAATATAAGTTAGAAGTAGAGAACCAAAAACGGGTATAAGTATTATGTCCTTTGATGAGATCAAGAAGGAGAATACTTGAGCACGGAATTCCTGGACTATTATAAAGGAGAATGAGATTCTCTCTCAGCATTACTCCTCCTATACACCATAGCACGATGGTATATCGGGGCGGAGCAATAACACCCTATGTGATATGGTGTGCTCTATGATGAGTACTACTGAGTTTCCTATTTCCTTTTGGGAGTTATGCACTTGAGAAGCTGCATACCTATTGAATAGGGTTCAAATCAAATCAGTTGCCTACCACTTCATATGTGATATGGAAAGGGAAGAGCCCATATCTTAAGTTTGTTAAGATTTAGGGTTGTCCGGCCAATGTCTAAAAGCAAAATCCAGACAAGCTCGAGGCAAGGTCTGTTATGTAAACTGGAAATGTTCCAGCTATACAAACTACAGCTGATGATTTGGTAGAACCAAAGGATTCAATAGTTTCCAACGAACCTTAGCCTCTCCGCCGATCTAGTTGGGTTCCTCACCCACCCGAGAGATACTTCGGTTTCTCTATGACAGTGGGAGTGAGGATTGCATCATGAGATGATGACCCAACTAGTTTCGAGCTGGCCATCAGGAGTGGGACTCTGTAAGAATGGCTGGGTGCTTATCGATCTGAGATGGAATCCTTATACACCAACAAAGTATGGACTTTGGTTGCTTTATCTGAAGGGTTAAATCCCCATCAGGAGCGAGTATATCTTGAGAAGATTACTTGGTGTACATGGAAAAGTTGAGACTTTCAAAGCTAGACTAGTTAAAGGTTTGCATCATAGACCAGGTATGGATTATGTTGAAACCTTTTCTAAGGATCTATGCTTAAGTTCATCCTGATCCTACTTGCCACGGCTACATACCATGACTACGATATCTGGTGGTTGGGTGTCATGACTGCTTTTCTAAGTGATGTTTTAGAAGAGAGCGTCTATAAGTACACAGCCAGAGGGCTTCGTAAACAGTGGGAGCAGCGGAAACGTATGCAAGATATTTTATATGATAAAACAGACATCGCGGAGTTGGAACATCTGTTTTGATGAGGTAGTCAAAGAGTTTGACTTCATCAAAATGGTAGATGAACCTTGTATATACGAAAAAGGTAGTAGAGAGTATGGTGGTGATCCTCGTAGAGTACGTGGATGACATACTCTTGATAGGGAAGGAGTTTCCTATGCTACGCTCGGTCAATCTCCTCTTATCACAAGGATTCTCCATATAGGATCAAAGTGATACCTCCTAAATGTAAGTCCACGTTGCGACCCCCGGTTCTTACGGGGAGGCGGAAACGGTATAAAAAACAAATTGTTAGCGCAAGGGGCAACATGGACTAAGCAAAGTCGGGATCTTTGACTAAACTAAAACTAGCAAACTTAGCTAAAGAGAGTTAGCTACTCGGATGGAGATGGTTATACCTAACTTGTCTTGAACTCCTTCACTTCAAGCTCCGATGGTGGTCCGATGGCTCCTTCTCGTCGTCTCCGTACGCCGAAGATAGATCCACTTGAAAGCTCCAACCTTTAGCTCCTTCTTCGTTCTTTGAAGAAACTAGTTCACTTGGTTTGCTAAACCTAGTGAACTAGAATGAGTAGAGAGGAAATAGAATGGGATTTTATCTATGGTTCTTGATTCTCAACTCATGAGACAAGAGAACCATAGATCAAGAGAGGGAGCAAGAGGTTGAGGGTGAGAGCAAGAGGAGAGCTCAAGAACAAGAGAGAGAATGAGCAAGAAAGAAAAATGAGCAAGTATTTTGTCTCTCACCCTCTCATAATCCAAAGCAATGATAACTCATCATATTAACAAAAGTCTTATGTGATGGTTAGAAGCAACCACAACCATATCATTTCATGCACTCATTTTACACAAATGAGCAAGTAAACAAAAGTCTTTGCTATGAAATGATGGCTATGGTTATCATGATGGTCAACTAGTCAAGCCTAGTCAACCGGTCAACAAGTCAACAAAAGTCAACAAGTCAACAAAGTCAACAAGTCAACAAAAGTCAACAAGTCAACAACCATATCACCATAATACTTAATTAATATAATAGTTAATCACATATCATATTCTCATTAGGGTTGAGCATAAAGTCAAATAGTCAACGGTCAACTGTCAACAACCCTAATGAGAATCCGCTGCCTCTGCCTCCCTGTCAACTGTGCATACACACCCGCATCCGCGTTCCGAGGAACACGAATGCAAACTGGATAAATCCAATCCCATAAGGTACACTAGGATCTGGCCTAAACCAAAGCCCGCTAGTGTAAACTGTCCGGACACTGTACGTGCACAAGTGCACGGATGTGACCGAACCCTGTCGCAAAACCATGCGACCTGTCGCAATACCATGCGACCTCTACTCTTTTGCCTAAAGGCGAAAAGCTTTCTGTGTGGGACTCTAAAGACTCGACACTACGCTGGCAGTGGGTTTAACCACAGACCGCAAGCGGCACTAGCTGTGCGTAACGGTCCCCAGGTAATGCCGACAAGAAGACGGACGAGGGGAAACCCATCTGAACTCCTACTGAGCCTGAGTGTGACATTCTCCGTACAGTCCGGTCTGTTCGTCTGATACATCGCATGGCGGGCCTAGGAGGCGGTAAACGTCAGTCCCCCAATAGCGGTACAAGTCGTGCCGGAGCGAAGCCCAAAACACCCTGAGATAACACTGGAAACCTACCAGTATATCTCGTTTGCCCTGGCCAGGGACTACTCGTGTAATGACTCTCCTAGACACAGCGCGATGTCAACCCCCAATACCGGGAGAGACGAATCCTGTCTAACCGTCACTGCCTCCAAGTGCTTCGGGACTGCACCCAACCACTACCTGTTTGCACGACTCCTTTGAGCCGTGGTAGGGTAGTGGTCAAAGTACAGTGGGAACACACTCGAGGCGGAGTGACAGTGTCAAGTCAGCAGACTAAGCTGTACTCATGTCACCTGGGAACTGATAACTGACGATAGGTATAATACCAACTAGTCAGTTCCCGACGAGTCCTATCCAGTGTACCCGTAACCTAACGAGCACCCGCATACTATCTCAAGTACGACGTACTGACGGTTGTGGGACAGACCGTCTCCCAGACTGGGATGAGAAGCGCATGCGCTGGTCTACTCCGTAGTATCGATGCCCTGTCTCGATAGTCCTGCGACCAGGGACCTGCATAAGGATGTGCTTATAGATTACCCAGCCCCACTAGTGTGACGGCCATCACATCGCTGGTAATCAAGCAAAGATCCTAAGGGCTCTACTAATGTGTATAGGCGATATACAAAAATAAACACATGTACACATTGAAGTAGAAACAAACCAAGTAGCATACTACTATTTTGAGCAAGATTGTATATACAAGGTGAATATCCCAAGCATCCATTAAGTAATATACAAACTAGTATGATACAGTAATGGCCTCTAGGGCATATACACTAACAATCTCCCATTTGCACTAAGGCCATGTACTGGCGTATCGAAGACCTATCATCTCGATCAGCCGCTCGAACTGAGTCTGGGGCAGGGCCTTGGTGAATGGATCAGCAGTGTTATCTTCTGAAGCGACTCTCCGAACCTCGATCTCCTGGCGATCTACGATCTCCCTGATCAGGTGATACCGCCTCAAGATGTGCCTGGATTTCTGATGGGACCTTGGTTCCTTCGCTAAAGCTATAGCCCCGTTGTTGTCGCAATACAGAGGTATTGGATCAACAATGGACGGAACCACCTGAAGTTCTTTCAAGAACTTCCTCATCCAGACAGCTTCTTTTGCGGCATCATATGCAGCGATGTATTCCGCTTCCATCGTCGAGTCTGCAACGGTTTCTTGTTTGGAACTCTTCCAACACACCGCCCCTCCATTGAGGGTAAAGACAAAACCCGACATGGACTTGGAATCATCCTTGTCACTCTGGAAGCTGGAGTCAGCAAAGGCCTCGATCTGGATGTCTTTTCCGCCATACACCAAGAACATCTCCTTAGTCCTTCTCAGGTACTTGAGAATGTTCTTTACCGCTATCCAGTGTTTCTCCCCAGGGTTTGACTGATACCGGCTTACCACACTCAGTGCATAAGCTACATCTGGTCTGGTACACAACATCGCATACATTATAGAGCCTACCGCAGATGCGTAGGGTATAATAGACATGCGATCCCTCTCCAAATCAGTCTTGGGAGACATCTCTTTAGAGAGGGTGATCCCGTGACAAGCCGGTAGGTTACCGCGCTTGGAATCTTCCATACTGAATCTCTTCAGTATGGTGTCGATGTACCTGGACTGAGAAAGTCCTAATATCCTCTTGGATCTGTCACGGTAGATCCGGATACCCAGAATGTACGAGGCATCACCCAGGTCTTTCATGGAGAACCTGTGTGACAAGAACCCCTTGACAGATTGCAGCATAGGAATGTCATTTCCTATTAAGAGAATGTCATCCACGTATAAAACGAGGAATACTACAGTTCTCGCTACAAATCTACTATAGATGCATGGTTCATCTGGATTTTTGATAAAGCCAAATTCTTTGACCGTCTCATCAAAGCAGATGTTCCAACTCCGCGATGCCTGCTTTAGTCCATAGATGGACTTAAGCAACTTGCACACCTTTCCGCTGCTCCCACTCTGAATGAAACCCTCTGGCTGGTCCATATAGACACACTCCTCTAAATTTCCATTTAGAAAAGCTGTCTTTACGTCCATTTGCCAGATCTCATAATCGTGGAAGGCAGCAATGGTAAGAAGGATCCGAATGGATTTCAGCATGGCTACTGGAGAAAAGGTTTCGTCGTAGTCCAAGCCAGGTCTTTGACGAAAACCCTTTGCTACCAGCCTAGCTTTATAGGTCTCAACCTGTCCATCTACACCAATCTTCCTTTTGAAGATCCACTTGCATCCTACGGGTTTTACCCCGTCTGGTGCAATGTCCAACGTCCATACCTTGTTGGTGTACATGGACTCCATTTCGGTCCGCATTGCATCCAGCCATTTCACTGAGTCAACGCTCTGAACGGCCTGCTGGAAGCTAGTAGGCTCATCATAATCTATGATGCAATCCTCTCTATCCCCGTCTATGAGAAAACCGTAGTATCTCTCGGGCGGATGAGACTGCCTACTACTCCTGCGGAGTGGCGCAGGAATGTCCTGTTCTGTTGAACCCTCTGGTTCCACTAAGCTTTCAGTAACAGTCTGTGGTTCTGGAACTTCTTCCAGTTCTATTGTGCTCCCACTTATCTGGGTTACCAAAAACTCAGTTTCCAAGAAGCGGGCATGCTGAGAAACAAAAACCTTTTGTTCCTCAGCGGAATAGAAAAGATACCCCCTGGAGTTCCTTGGGTATCCCACAAACTTACACTGTACTGAACGTGCCTCAAGCTTGTCCGCATGCTGCTTCTTTACAAAAGCTGGACATCCCCATACTTTAAGATACTTTAGACAGGGTTTCTTCCCAGTCCACATCTCATATGGGGTGGTAGGCACAGTCTTGGTGGGAGCCTTGTTCAAGAGATACGCAGCTGCTTCTAGTGCATATCCCCAGAATGATCGCGGTAACTCAGCGTTACTCATCATGGACCGAACCATATCCAATAGGGTTCGGTTCCGTCTCTCCGATACACCATTATGTTGCGGAGTGTATGGAGGAGTAAGCTGAGAGAGAATACCATTCTCTTTTAAGTAATTCAGGAATTCGGCACTTAAGTATTCTCCACCTCGATCCGATCTTAGAATCTTAATACTTTTGCCGGTCTGTTTCTCTACTTCATTCTTATACTCCTGGAATTTTCCAAAGGCCTCGGACTTATGTTTCATCAAGAAGACATAACCGTACCTTGAGAAGTCATCCGTAAAAGTAATGAAGTAAGAATGTCCGCTTCGGGCATGTGTAGACATTGGACCGCACACGTCACTGTGTACGAGTCCTAAGAGCTCGCTCGCTCTTACTCCTTGTCCAGTAAACGGAGTCTTTGTCATCTTTCCTTTGAGACAAGATTGACAAGTGGCATACGATTGATATTCGAACGCATTCAAATATCCTTCTGTATGTAACTTAGTCAACCTTCTCTCATTGATGTGACCCAATCTACAATGCCACAAGAAAGTCTGATTCATTTCCGGAGACTTTCTTTTGTGTGTATTCTGGACGTTGAAAATCTGTGGTTGGTTTAACACGTATATACCATTACTCAATGTACCTGACCCAATCAAAACTTGATTAAGGTGAATGTTTACAACATTACTTACAAACGCAAATTCATAACCTTCTTTAGAAACTAAAGATACAGAAATGATATTACAAGTTGCGTTGGGTACAAAAAAGCAATTACGCAAAACCAAAACATGTCCATCTGACATTCCCAGGTGATAGTCCCCCACGGCTTTAGCATCCATGCTAGCTCCGTTTGCAACTTTGAGGGTCATGTCACCTGCCTTCAAAACACTACGGTTTCTCAACGCCTGCAAAGAATTACAGATATGAGATCCTGATCCGGTATCCAATACCCAGGAAGTAGAGTTTATTGAAAGACAGTTTTCAATAACATACACACCTGAAGCTGAAGCTGCAACC
This sequence comes from Agapanthus africanus, assembly GCA_030015575.1. Taxonomy (NCBI): domain Eukaryota; kingdom Viridiplantae; phylum Streptophyta; class Magnoliopsida; order Asparagales; family Amaryllidaceae; genus Agapanthus; species Agapanthus africanus. Next base: position 249,584,069 of record CM057340.1, on the reverse strand, counting down.
TGCTTCAATTCCTGTGTTCTGGCCTTCCAGGCCCTGCAATCATTCTTCCAGTGTCCTTTCTTATGACAATAGAAGCATTCTTCCTTATCCACAAGCTTCCCCGCTATCTTTGTTGCTTTACCTTTTCCCTTCGTATCCACTTTACTAACACCGCCCCTTGGTTTGGCGGGGGCCTTCTTCTTCTTTCCCTTGGCTTTCGCCTTGGACCTAGAAGAAGATGATCCTCCTACAAACAAAGTGGATGTATCCCTACCTATCTGTAGGGTGCCCTCTGCGCTCCTCAGCATGTTGAGGAGCTCTGAAAGTTCAACCTCTTTTTCTTGTAGGTTGAAGTTCAGTATGAACTGGGCGTAAGTGGAAGGAAGGGACTGGAGAACTATATCCGTATATAGCTCACTCTCTAATGTGATCCCTAGGTCAGCGAGCTCCTCAATGTAGCCGATCATCTTTAGCACGTGCTCGGCTACTGATGATCCGACGGCCATTCTTGTCGAAAATAACTTTTTCGACGCTTCGTATCTTGCGATACGTGATTGCTCTCCATACAGTTCTTTTGTATGGAGCAATATGGACTCCATGTCCATATTCTCATGCCTCCTCTGATGTTCGTTGTCCATCGAGGCAAGCAGGAGGCACTTGGCCTTCGCGCTATCAATCTCCCAAGTCTTGCGGATTTCCTTATCCGCGACGCTGGAAGTTGGACCAGGGACAGGGGGAGCTTTGGTGGTAAGAAGATACCCCAGCTTGTCATAAGTGATTGCTATCTTGACATTCCTGAGCCAATCTTTGTAGTTTGGCCCTGTCAGTTTGTTTTTATCTAGGAGTAACTTAAGTCCAGTCATGTTGATTGGTCGCTGCAATTAGGAGAGAGAAGAAGAAACACTCAGCATGATGCTCTTGCAAGTTTAGAGTGGTTTTTAATTTGTCTAAACAGGATGGCTCCCACTGTTTCTCGAATCCCTCCTCAAACCATAAAGGAAGAATTAGTCAGGATCAATCCCACCGTACAATACTTGCTTAACCGTTCAGCCAGGCCGGTGTCGGTACTTCGAGGGAGGTTTTCCAACGCTTTCGCGAAGTTCCTTAATTAAAGAACCTCTTTTCCCTGGGGGCGTAGCCCCGCTAACACTTTTCTAGGCACCTACTAGGTTTATAGCATTGATCGTTAAGTGAGAAATTTCCCGAGGAGTAGCATATACTCACAGTAGGATCGGGATCCAAATATCATCGCGTGACGAAACTGAAGAAATCCTACCAGAATCATCACACTCCAAATGGTATGCAAATCTAGCAAGTTTCAGTACTTATGAAACTCCCGATGTGGATTTTTGCCCCATGCTCTTATGACCTTGACGAAGGTCAACAAATCATAAGTCACATGTCAAGTTCTGCCCGTCATTATCCAGGTTAATTTGAATCCACCCGTATATACCCTTGACGAAGGTCAACAAGGTAATGCGAATGTCCCAAACCAACGCATCTATCTATGCTACATATGAATACCCAATAGCTACCAATCACTATGCCTTGACGAAGGTCAACAAACACAGCTTGAATACTATTGAATATTCATACGAAACGACGGAGGGCTACGAATGGTTTTGGCAAAACCGTGAACGTAGTGAACTTGATTTGGTCGATGGAACGAGATAGCTTTTAAAAGGAGTGGCTCAAGCTCCGCATTTAAAAGTTGGTTTTGAAAAGAACCGAGTGGTTTTTCGAAAGTGTTCCAACGACTTTAACTTGGTTTATTATCTTGCATTAGTTCTTTTAATGCGTGATATTCTTGCATTAGTTCTTTTAATGCGTCCCATCATTTAATCCTACCATTGCAGAAAACAACCAAAATATGACGTACGCTTATGCCATTCGCATTCGCCACGGGGCCCCGTCATTACCCGTTAGGTTACTTAACTAACGACAGAGCGGGGGCTGGGCTAGCGCGTCTGTAAAACATAAGCAACGCCTAAATAATATCATATATAGATATACTGCAATGATAAACATTTCAGATCACAGATAAATACATTGGATATACTAGGAATCTGTAATTTGTACGAGCCTGTAACAAAAACAGATTACACGGTCGCGGTGAATAGCCAATACCCCACCCAAGACCCCTACGGGTGCGGCAAACTACCCGCCAAGTACCCGAAGCGTAGCAACCTCCCTCATCTCCATGAGTAGGCCACTCGACACTTCGGCATACCCGGTAGTTTGTGCACCCCTCCATGGGTCTATCCTAGGAGCAAAAACAGTAAAAAGAAATTATACAATGACGGCTACAACCCCGACCCGGTTGTGCGGCCATACAAATAATTATTACATCAATTTACAAATTTACATGAATTGCAAGAAAAGAAAACTCTCGTCTCACAACCCCCGGCTATTCACCCGCGACAATCCAACATATTTATATACACATTCCAATATCAAACACAGATCATGTATAACCCCGACCAATCGACTTATAGCGATTAGCCGACGTTCAATACATGCAAACATCACAGATATAACCATCATAGTCAAAGTGCAGTGAAGTTCGGAAAAAAATACGGAATTATAGGACCCCAAAAGGAAATTTCTTTTCTGGAAAATCTGGGCACATATAATATATTTCAAAAATCCCAAAACCAACACAGACACACACTGCACGAAAAACGATGCAGAGAAGACGACAAACCGCGGCGCTTCCGCGGCACATGCCTACCTCCTGCGGCGGAAGCGCGGCGGTTTGAACGAAACAGTGGACCGTTTTTCATGGGTGTTCACACAAAACCCTGAGCCGAATTTAGGAGTATAAAGTTTTTCATTTTGACCAGAAAAAATTTCAACAGAAACTCAGGTTTTGTAAAAGTTAGGTTTTTGGATTTTTTTTGGTTCCGAACTTCGTTACACTTTACTACCAAGCTAGTTTAAGTTTAGTTAGTCTCTGATACCACTGTAAGTCCACGTTGCGACCCCCGGTTCTTACGGGGAGGCGGAAACGGTATAAAAAACAAATTGTTAGCGCAAGGGGCAACATGGACTAAGCAAAGTCGGGATCTTTGACTAAACTAAAACTAGCAAACTTAGCTAAAGAGAGTTAGCTACTCGGATGGAGATGGTTATACCTAACTTGTCTTGAACTCCTTCACTTCAAGCTCCGATGGTGGTCCGATGGCTCCTTCTCGTCGTCTCCGTACGCCGAAGATAGATCCACTTGAAAGCTCCAACCTTTAGCTCCTTCTTCGTTCTTTGAAGAAACTAGTTCACTTGGTTTGCTAAACCTAGTGAACTAGAATGAGTAGAGAGGAAATAGAATGGGATTTTATCTATGGTTCTTGATTCTCAACTCATGAGACAAGAGAACCATAGATCAAGAGAGGGAGCAAGAGGTTGAGGGTGAGAGCAAGAGGAGAGCTCAAGAACAAGAGAGAGAATGAGCAAGAAAGAAAAATGAGCAAGTATTTTGTCTCTCACCCTCTCATAATCCAAAGCAATGATAACTCATCATATTAACAAAAGTCTTATGTGATGGTTAGAAGCAACCACAACCATATCATTTCATGCACTCATTTTACACAAATGAGCAAGTAAACAAAAGTCTTTGCTATGAAATGATGGCTATGGTTATCATGATGGTCAACTAGTCAAGCCTAGTCAACCGGTCAACAAGTCAACAAAAGTCAACAAGTCAACAAAGTCAACAAGTCAACAAAAGTCAACAAGTCAACAACCATATCACCATAATACTTAATTAATATAATAGTTAATCACATATCATATTCTCATTAGGGTTGAGCATAAAGTCAAATAGTCAACGGTCAACTGTCAACAACCCTAATGAGAATCCGCTGCCTCTGCCTCCCTGTCAACTGTGCATACACACCCGCATCCGCGTTCCGAGGAACACGAATGCAAACTGGATAAATCCAATCCCATAAGGTACACTAGGATCTGGCCTAAACCAAAGCCCGCTAGTGTAAACTGTCCGGACACTGTACGTGCACAAGTGCACGGATGTGACCGAACCCTGTCGCAAAACCATGCGACCTGTCGCAATACCATGCGACCTCTACTCTTTTGCCTAAAGGCGAAAAGCTTTCTGTGTGGGACTCTAAAGACTCGACACTACGCTGGCAGTGGGTTTAACCACAGACCGCAAGCGGCACTAGCTGTGCGTAACGGTCCCCAGGTAATGCCGACAAGAAGACGGACGAGGGGAAACCCATCTGAACTCCTACTGAGCCTGAGTGTGACATTCTCCGTACAGTCCGGTCTGTTCGTCTGATACATCGCATGGCGGGCCAAGGGGGCGGTAAACGTCAGTCCCCCAATAGCGGTACAAGTCGTGCCGGAGCGAAGCCCAAAACACCCTGAGATAACACTGGAAACCTACCAGTATATCTCGTTTGCCCTGGCCAGGGACTACTCGTGTAATGGCTCTCCTAGACACAGCGCGATGTCAACCCCCAATACCGGGAGAGACGAATCCTGTCTAACCGTCACTGCCTCCAAGTGCTTCGGGACTGCACCCAACCACTACCTGTTTGCACGACTCCTTTGAGCCGTGGTAGGGTAGTGGTCAAAGTACAGTGGGAACACACTCGAGGCGGAGTGACAGTGTCAAGTCAGCAGACTAAGCTGTACTCATGTCACCTGGGAACTGATAACTGACGATAGGTATAATACCAACTAGTCAGTTCCCGACGAGCCCTGTCCAGTGTACCCGTAACCTAACGAGCACCCGCATACTATCTCAAGTACGACGTACTGACGGCTGTGGGACAGACCGTCTCCCAGACTGGGATGAGAAGCGCATGCGCTGGTCTACTCCGGAGTATCGATGCCCTGTCTCGATAGTCCTGCGACCAGGGACCTGCATAAGGATGTGCTTATAGATTACCCAGCCCCACTAGTGTGACGGCCATCACATCGCTGGTAATCAAGCAAAGATCCTAAGGGCTCTACTAATGTGTATAGGCGATATACAAAAATAAACACATGTACACATTGAAGTAGAAACAAACCAAGTAGCATACTACTATTTTGAGCAAGATTGTATATACAAGGTGAATATCCCAAGCATCCATTAAGTAATATATAAACTAGTATGATACAGTAATGGCCTCTAGGGCATATACACTAACACTAAATCCTAGGTTTTGGATCTATGAGATAGATCTAATTGGATGTTAGGACACTCACTAGTTGTAGTGAGATGGTATCAATCGATCCTGGGGAGAATCACTGGAAAGGTTCCAGGCTGATAAAGACGACTGAATGTCAGTCGCAGGCATTGTCTATACCCTCCGTGGAGGGACGGTATGTTGGAAGAGTTCCAAGCTAGATACCGTGACATACTAGACGATTAAAGGCAAGATACATCGTTACCAAGGATGCTACCAAAGAGGCAGTCTGGATATATATAAGTTCATAAGATGAACTTCGTTCCTGCCATTGTGTGACAATGGAGTTGTGGCTTTAGCCAAGGAACTACCGTCCCATCAGAAATCCAGATATAATTCTTAGGCAGTATCACCTGATCATGGAGAAGGTTGATCTCCAGGGAGATCGAGGTTAGGAGAGCAGACACAGAGGACGACAACGCGGATCCATTCACAAAGGCCTTTTTCCCAGTAGAGACTTTTACGGGATGGTTGAGTATGAGATACTTCAACCATAGCTAATTGTTGGGTATGCTATACCATAACAGATGGCCCTAGTGCAAGTGGGAGATTGTTAGTTATATGTATGCCCTAAAGGCCATTACTGTACATACGATGTATATTGTAGTTGATGCTTGGACATATATAGGGAGGACTTTCTTGCTCGACATGATAGTATGCTATCTGGTTGTACTTTATCTTAACATGTACTCTGATTGTCTCTATATTACATGTTGATAAACCCCTTAGGATATGTACTCGACTACTGGGACTATGATGAGATCATACTAGTGGGGCCACGGTAGTCGACGAGTACATCCTATAACTGTTCCTAGTCGAGGGTGTATCGAGACAGGGCATCGATACACCAGAGTAGACTAGCGTATACGCATCTTGACCCATATGATGGGCGATGGATGATCCCATATCCATCGGTGTTTGACATCAAGGATGGTGTACGGGTGCTCAGTGGAGACTGGGTACACTGGACGGACTCGCCGAGAACTCCCAGATGGTATTATACCATACGTCAGATGGCAGTTCTCCGGTGACACTGGTACAGAGTAGTCTGTTGACCCGAGATCGTCATAGAGTCTTGTGTGGTTCCCACTGTGCTTTGATTTCCATCATACCACGTCCAAGAGGGCGTGCAAAAAGGTGGCTTTTGGGTACAGTCCCGAATCACATGGAGGCAATGAGCGATAGGAGGGGATTCGTCTCTCCCGGTATAGGGAGTTGATGTTGTGCTGTGTTCGATTGGCTATAACCGGAAATCCCTAGCTAGGGTTGCTGAGATTTACTGGTAAGTGTTATCAGTAGTTTCTCGAACTGTTATAGACCTCATATCGACATGACTTATCGAGCTACTGGGGTCTGACGTTTACCACCCCTAGGCGAGATATGCAACATATCAGACGACGAGACCGGACTGTACGGGAGTGTTACTGTTTGGATTCACAGGAGAATGTACAGGCTTGCTTGTTGATCTTCTGAGCGCTCAATACCTGGGTAGCTGTTACGTTTAGCTGACCGCTTGCAGCTTGTGGGTGTTTGATATGATCATCACCTACTGCCGGCATATTGACGATTCTTTAGAGTCCTACACAGAGGTTTCTTGACTCAGGCAAAACGGAGTAGGGGCACATATGTGATATGTGCGGGACCGAGGATAATGCGGTATGTGATATCGTATTGTATTCTCACGATATTTGATATCAGCCGGGTCATCGGATCAAATGTTGATTCGATGAATCGGTACGGATAAATATTAGTCGGTTATATGCGATATAGCCGGATTGTCGGATCAAGTATTGATTCGATAATTTAATGTATAATAATATATATGATATATTAAATTACATTAACTAATATTTGCTCACTAAAAGATTCTTTTTCTCACTCGGGTAATACATTGATATATATGCGATATATGTTAAATGTATTATTTTATTTTGTTACAATAAATATTATATATATGATATATAATATTGTAACATGATATGATAACTAATGAAACATGTTTAGTGGAGTTTAAATATGATTAGGGTTTGGATTAGGGTTAAGCTTTCTAGATGTTTCTAGAAGGTTTTCTTTTTGTCATGATAAAAATATTTACAAGTGGCTCATGCTTTAACCCAACCCAAACCCTAACCCTAGTCAATTCTCTACAATGGTTAAGTCAACCATGGTTGCATTATTCTTCATATCATTTCATTTTCTATTCATCACAAAAGGATTCTAATATTGTTCATCATCTTCTTCCTTCTTCTTCTTTGCTTGAAATGGTTTCTTGCTTTGATTTTTGTGATGGATAAATATGAGAAAAAGATAAATAAAGAGAGCAAAAATCCTACTTCATCATCCTCATCTTCCCTTGCCATTTAGATGAGGGTGTTCACATCATTTCATGAGTGTTAGCTTGTGTTAAAGAAACTTCAAGGTAGATCATCTTAGTATCGAAGATCGGAAGCAAAGGTTGCGTCTTTCTCTTCGTGGAACCTCTCGAGAGTCCGGATCCCGATGATCGCAGCGAAGGGACCACAACACGGAGCATATGAAGTGAAGGACTGGATCTACAAAGGTTGTAATCCCTCTCACTTAGTGTTAAAATGTTTAGCATGTTAGTTTTCGCCTAATCTCTAGTTTAAAGATCCGTATTCGGGTAGTTCGGCACGGCTAAATTTTAAATCGGGCATGGTTGATGCCTCGTAGACCCTTGTGCGCGTGCCTAGCAACCCTACAGATCGGGCCGCAGATTTATTGCTTCTGGCCGCAATTTGCGGCCAGACTGGGGAGTTGGGGTTTGGGTTTTTGTGTAGGGGTCTCTGGGGTTGTTTGTGATCTTATGGTACTTGCAACTTTTACAGATTGTTGGTACAGAAAAATCTGGAATCACTTGTGTGTTTCTTGTGTTTCGTTTCACGCGATACGTTATCCGATATGGTGCGTGTTCTGTGTTGCTGCTGCTCTGAGTTGGTTTCGTAGTGTCGCTATACGCGTTAGCTACAATACGAACACTTTAGAGTACGTATGTGTGTCGTGTTGGTCCGTGTAGATTGTACGTGTTTTGGGTCTATTGCTGATATATTTCTGTTATATTGTTTTATGTTACAGGTTCACAGCCGGGGACTTCGGACGCTGCGACAAAGGGAAAACAGGTGGTAGGCTTCACTTAGCCAGGAGTGTTGGTGAGTAGATTTAACATCTACAGGGAAATCGCCCGCATGGCGTTATGCTTCTGGGCTAGAGATGTTAATATTGTCGCATATTATATTTCATATTTAGAATTTGCGCATACACTTTAGTGCTTAGATATTGTTGTGCTTGGACTAGTACCCTTAGGACACTGCACTATTATTGACGGCTCATGTGGCACGAGCACTGTTTGTATGCCACACACACCGTCAATAATTGCCATGTCATGCACAACCCACTTATAGATTTGATATAGTTTGGTTAAGAACATTGAGACATTGATTCATATTTCTTTATGCATATGACATATAGCATACCTGTATACCTACATGCTTACACATATGCCTTGACATGCTTACATGCTAGTTACCTGTATTACCTATAGGGTATTATACCATTAGCGATAGGTACATACACACATATTGACATAGCAACATGTATACCTTGTTATACCATTATTTTTACACATATATCTGGCTTTAGCTATATGTTTACCTTTACTTGATGTTATTTAGAATTGGAGAAAATAAGAATCGCATGATATTTTATATTAACCTGTTGCAGTTAATTAGCGGCTTTTCCTTTATATGCTTACATTACAGTTTTATGTTGCATATATGATATTCATGGATTTTCGCATTGAGATATGGATTTTTCATGATGTTTTCTGGATTTGGGGACCATGGTAGTTTCATGAAATTATGCATTATTTGAAAAACCCGGTTTCCCTTGATATGATATTTCAGCATCCACCATGAGATTTATCGGTTCTGATATATATACTCCATGCGAGGAGCGTCGTGGGCCGTATGAGGGTACATGGTGGGGCCCGAAGGTACCCCGGGGAAAGAGTCGATGTAACATGCCCATAAGCCTGGCAGGGGAACCATACCATCCGGTGACAGTACCAATGACTCGGCGGTTATCGTGGGGATACCGACGGGAGTCATGTGCATATGGATACGTTGAGAGACGAGGGTCAGAGCTAGGCACTCGAGCTTTCAGTATAGCGTATGATATGTACCTATCAGGGTGCCAGTCGTGGTGACAGCACCTGATAGATCAGCATTTTTGTGTCGATGCTTGACACATTGGTTTCATGATATTTTACTCTTAAGTGTATATATATATATATATATATATTAATGGAGTGGGACACTAATATATATATATATATATATATATATATATATATATATATATATATATATACACATATATCAATTTATATACATCAACATATTTATTCATGCAAATATACCTAGGATATAAGAGATTCACTTAATATTGGATTTAGGACATTTGAGATTACTTGATTTCGTACAGAAAGGATATATGAGACTTACTTGATTTTGTACATTCAGGATATATGAGATTTACTTGAAATTGTACATTCATGATTTGTGAGACTTTTATGATATGAGAGCCAATTTGGGGGCTGATTTGAGGAATTGGGATTTGGATTGTCTTGATGGATTTTGATCCTACCGCGATGTCAGGATTCCATGGAAATGACATGTTTCACCCCATACTCCACATTATTGTTTATGCACTGCTTCATGCATTAGTGTTGTAAGTCCACATTGCCCACCCCGGTGCTTACGGGGAGGCGGAAACGTTATGAAAAATTCGATTTTTACAACACTAGGCAACATGGACTAACCAAAGGAGGGATCTTTGCTAAACATAAACTAACTACCAAGCTAAAAGAGTTAGCTACTCGGTTGAGGGGTTATACCTAAGTCTTGAAGTCCTTCTCTTCTTGCTCCTTGGAGTGGGATGAACGGGTTCTCCTCGTCGCCTTCTCTTGCCGAAGAAAGATCCACCCGAGGGCCTCTACCTTTGGCTCCAACCTCAAACTAGAAGTAACTAAGGTGCTTGGTGTGCTAAACCTAGAACCTTAGAAAGAGTAGAGAGTAATTTTGAGGGTTTTATCTCAAGCTCAATGGTTCTCAACTCATGAGAGGGGAGAGCTTTGAGAGAGAGGAAAAGGATGAGAGAGAATGAGAATGATAGAATGAGAAGATAATGACAACCTTCTCACATATATGTGAATTATGATAAATAAATAATTAGCTAAAGATAATTGTGATGGTTAATCTTGAAATGACCATTATCATTTCACATTAATTACTTTTGCAAGAATCAAAGAGCATCTTTCATATGAAATGATGATGGTCAAATTGTCAGCATAGGTCAACATGTCAACCATAGTCAAATGGTCAACAACCCTAACCATAACACAATTATAATTAACTAATATTAATAATCATATTTCACACAAACATTAGGGTTAAGAAAATGACAATGGTCATCAACCCTAATGAAAGTCCTCTACTTATGCCTCAGTCAACTGTACATACACACCCGTATCCGTGTTCCGAGGAACACGAATACAATGAGATAAAACCAATCCCGAAACATATACTAGGATCTGGCTTAAACCAAAGCCCGCTAGTATAAGCTGTCCGGACACCAAACGTGCATAAGTGCGCGGATGTGAACGAACCCCGTCGCAAACCCATGCGACCTCTACTCATTTTACCTAAAGGCGAATAACCCTCTGTGTGGGACTCTAAAGACTCGACACTATGCTGGCAGTGGGTTTAACCACAGACCGCAAGCGGCACTAGCTGTACGTAACGGTCCCCAGGTAGATGCCGATAAGAAGACTGACGAGGTAAACCCATCTGAACTCCTACTGAGCCTGAATGTGACAGTCTCCGTACAGTCTGGTCTGTTCGTCTAAGAGTATCGCATGGCGGGCCTAGGGGGGAGGTAAACGTCAGTCCCCTAATAGCGGTACAAGTCGTGTCGGAGTGCAGCCCAGAACACCTTGAGATAACACTGGAAACCTACCAGTCTATCTCGCTTGCTCTGGCCAGGGACTTTGTGTAATGGCTCTCCTAGATACAGCGCGATATCAACCCCCAATACCGGGAGAGACGAATCCTGTCTAACCGTCACTGCCTCCAAGTGCTTCGGGACTGCACCCAACTGCTACCTGTTTGCACGACTCCTTTGAGCCGTGGCAGGGTAGCAATCTAAGAACAGTGGGAACACACTCGAGGCGAAGTGACAGTGTCAAGTCAACGGACTAAGCTTTACTCATGTCACCTGGGAACTGATAACTGACGATAGGTATAATACCAACCAACAGTTCCCGACGAGTCCTGTCCAGTGTACTCGTAACCTAACGAGCACCCGCATACTATCTCAAGTACGATGTACTGACGGCTGTGGGACAGACCGTCTCCCAAGCTGGGATGAGAAGCGCATACGCTAGTCTACTCCAGAGTATCGATGCCCTGTCTCGATAGTCCTACGACTAGGGACCTGCATAAGGATGTGCTTGTGGATTACCCAGCCCCTACAAGTGTGACTGCCATCACAACGCTGGTAATCAAGCAAAGATCCTAAGGGCTCCACTAATGTGTAAAGGCGATATGCTAAAAGAAACACATGCACACATTAAAGTAGAAACAAACCAAGTAGCATACTACTATTTTGAGCAAGATTGTCAATACAAGGTGAATATCCCAAGCTTCCATCAAGTAATATACAAACTAGTATGATACAGTAATGGCCTCTAGGGCATATACACTAACAATCTCCTACTTGCACTAAGGCCATGTACTGGCGTATCGAAGACCTATCATCTCGATCAGCCGCTTGAACTGAGTCTGGGGTAAGGCCTTCGTGAATGGATCAGCAGTGTTATCTTCCATAGCAACAATCTGAACCTCGATCTCCTGGCGACCCATGATCTCCCTGATCAGGTGATACCGCCTCAAGATGTGTCTGGACTTCTGATGGGACCTGGGTTCCTTCGCTAAAAATATAGCCCCGTTATTGTCGCAATACATAGGTATTGGATCAACAATGGACGGAACCACCTGAAGTTCTGTCATGAACTTCCTTATCCAGATGGCTTCTTTTGCGGCATCTGCAGAAGCGATATATTCCGCTTCCATCGTCGAGTCAGCAACGGTTTCCTGTTTGGAATTCTTCCAACACACCGCCCCTCCATTGAGGGTAAAGACATAACCCGACAAGGACTTGGAATCATTCTTGTCATTCTGGAAGCTGGAGTCAGCAAAGGCCTCGATCTGGAGGTCTTTTCCGCCATACACCAAGAACATCTCCTTAGTCCTTCTCAGGTACTTGAGAATGTTCTTTACCGCTATCCAGTACTTCTCCCCAGGGTTAGACTGATACCGGCTTACCACACTCAGTACATAAGCTACATCCGGTCTGGTACACAACATCGCATACATTATAGAGCCTACCGCAGAAGCGTAGGGTATAATAGACATGCGATCCCTTTCCAAATCAGGCTTAGGAGACATCTCTTTGGAGAGGGTGATCCCGTGACAAGCCGGTAGATTACCGCGCTTGGAATCTTCCATAGTGAATCTTTTCAGTATGGTGTCGATGTACCTGGACTATGAAAGTCCCAATATCCTCTTGGATCTGTCACGATAGATCCAGATCCCCAGAATGTAAGAGGCATCACCCAGGTCTTTCATGGAGAACCTGTGTGACAAGAACCCTTTGACATATTGTAGCATAGGAATGTCATTTCCTATTAAGAGAATGTCATCCACGTATAAAATGAGGAATACGACAATTCTTGCTACAAATCTACTATAGATGCATGGTTCATCTGGATTTTTGATAAAGCCAAATTCTTTGACCGTCTCATCAAAACAAATGTTCCAACTCCGCGATGCCTACTTCAGTCCATAGATGGACTTAAGCAACTTGCACACCTTTCCGCTGCTCCCACTCTGAATGAAACCCTCCGGCTGGTCCATATAGACACACTCCTCTAAATTTCCATTTAGAAAAGCGGTCTTTACGTCCATCTGCCAAATCTCATAATCGTGGAAGGCAGCAATGGTAAGAAGGATCCGAATGGATTTCAGCATAGCCACTGGAGAAAAGGTTTCGTCATAGTCCAAACCAGGTCTTTGACGAAAAACCTTTGCAACAAGTCTAGCCTTATAGGTCTCAACCTGTCCATCTACACCAATCTTCCTTTTGAAGATCCACTTGCATCCTACGGGTTTTACCCCATCTGGAGCAACGTCCAACGTCCATACTTTGTTGGTGTACATGGACTCCATCTCGGTCCGCATTGCATCCAGCCATTTTACCGAGTCAACGCTCTGAATGGCCAGCTGAAAGCTAGTCGGCTCATCATTATCAATGATGCAATCCTCTCTATCCCCGTCTACGAGAAAACCGTAGTATCTCTCGGGCGGATGAGACTGCCTACTACTTCTGCGGAGCGGTGCAGGAATGTCCTGATCTTTCGAACCCTCTGGTTCTACTAAGCTTTCAGTAATAGTCTGTGGTTCTGGAATTTCTTCCAGTTCTATTGCGCTCTCACTTATTTCCTTTTCTAAGAACTGGTGTTCCAGAAAGTGGGCATTACGAGAAACAAAGACCTTTTGTTCCTCTGCGTAATAGAAAAGATACCCCCTGAAGTTCTTTGGGTATCCCACAAACTTGCACAGTACTGAGCGTGCCTCGAGCTTGTCCGCATGCTGCTTTTTGACAAAAGCTGGACATCCCCAGATTTTCAGATATTGAAAATAGAGTTTCTTCCCACTCCATATCTCATATAGTGTGGTAGGCACAGTCTTAGTTAGAACTCGGTTCAAAAGGTATGCAGCTGATTCTAGTGCATATCCCCGGAATGATCGCGGTAACTCAGCGTTACTCGTCATGGAACGTACCATATCCAATAGGGTGCAGTTCCTTCTCTCCGATACACCGTTATGTTGCGGAGTGTATGGAGGAGTAAGCTGAGAGAGAATTCCATTCTCTTTTAGGTAATCCAGGAACTCGGCACTCAAGTATTCACCACCTCGATCAGATCTCAGTGTCTTGATACTTTTGCCTGTTTGTTTTTCTACTTCATTCTTATATTCCTGGAATTTTCCAAAGGCTTCGGATTTATGTTTCATTAAGAAGACATATCCGTACCTTGAAAAGTCATCCGTAAAAGTAATGAAGTAAGAATAACCGCTTCATGCATGCATAGACATTGGACCGCACATGTCGCTGTGTACGAGTCCCAAGAGCTCGCTCGCTCTTACTCCGTGTCCAGTGAACGGAGTCTTTGTCATCTTTCCTTTGAGACAGGATTGACAAGTTGCATATGATTGATATTCGAACGGATCCAAATATCCTTCTGTATGTAACTTCGTCAACCTTCTCTCATTGATGTGACCCAGTCTACAATGCCATAAGAAAGCCTGATTTGTTTCCGGAGACTTTCTTTTGTGTGTATTCTGGACATTGAAAATCTGCGGTTGGTTTAATACGTATATACCATTGCTTAATGTACCTGACCCAATCAGAACTTGATTAAGGTGAATGTTTACAATATTACTTACAAACACAAATTCATAACCTTCTTTAGATACTAAAGATACAGAAATGATATTACAAGTTGCATTGGGTACAAAAAATCAATTACGTAAAACCAAAACATGTCCATCTGACATTCCCAGGTGATAGTTCCCCACGGCCTCAGCATCCATGCTAGCTCCGTTTGCAACTCTGAGGGTCATATCACCTGCCTTCAAAACCCTACGCTTTCTCAATGCCTGCAAAGAATTACGGATATGAGATCCTGACCCGGTATCCAATACCCAGGAAGTAGAGTTTATTGATAGACAGTTTTCAATAACATACACACCTGAAGCTGAAGCCGCAACTTGCTTCAGATCCTGATTTTTGGCCATCCAAGCCCTGCAATCTTTCTTCCAGTGTCCACTCTTATGATAGTAAAAGCACTATTCCTTATCCACAAGCTTTCCCGCTACCTTTGTTGCCTTTGCCTTTCCCTTCGTATCCACTTTACTAACACCGCCCCTTGGTTTGGCGGGGGTTTTCTTCTTCTTTCCCTTGGCTTTCGCCTTGGACCTAGAAGAGGAAGATCCTCCTACAAACAAAGTGGATGTTTCCCTACCTTTCTGTAGGGTGTCCTCTGCACTCCTCAGCATGTTGAGGAGTTCTGAAAGTTCAACTTCCTTTTCTTGCAAGTTGAAGTTCAGGATAAACTGGGCGTAAGTGGAAGGAAGGGACTGGAGAATCAAGTCCGTATAGAGCTCATTCTCCAATGTGGTCCCTAGGTCCGCGAGCTCCTCTATGTAGCCAATCATCTTAAGCACGTGTTCCGCTACCGATGATCTGACGGCCAATCTCGCCGAAAACAGCTTTTTCGACACTTCGTATCTGGCAATACGGGATTGCTCCCCATACAGTTCTTTTGTATGGAGAAATATGGATTCGAGGTCCATATTCTCGTGCCTCCTCTGATGTTCATTGTCCATAGAGGCAAGCACGAGGCACTTGGCCTTCGCGCAGTCGATTTCCCAGGTCTTACGGATTTCCCTATCCGTGACGCTGGTTTTGGGACCTGGGACAGGGGGAGCTTTGGTGGTAAGGAGATACCCCAACTTGTCATAAGTGATTGCCATTTTGACATTCCAGAGCCAATCTTTGTAGTTTGGCCCTGTCAGTATGTTTTTATCTAGTAGTAACTTAAGTCCAGTCATGATATTTGGTCGCTACAATTAGGAGAGAGAGAAGAAACACTTTAGCATGATGCTCTTGCAAGTTTAGAGTGGTTTTTAATTTGTCTAAACAGGATGGCTCCCACTGTCTCTCGGATCCCTCCTCAAACCATAAAGGAAGAATTAGTCGGGATCAATCTCACCGTACAATTCTTGCCTAACCGTTCAGCCAGGCCAGTGTCGGTACTTCGAGGGAGGTTTTCCAACGCTTTCGCGAAGTTCCTTAATTAAATAACCTCTTTTCCCTGTGGGCGTAGCCCCGCTAACACCTTTCTAGCACACCTACTTGGTTTATAGCATTGATCGTTAAGTGAGAAAGTTCCGGAGGAGTAGCATATACTCACAGTAGGATCGGGATCCAAATATCATCGTGTGACAAAACTAAAGGAATCCTACCAGAATCATCACACTCCAAATGGTATGCAGCGCTAGCAAGTTTCAGTTTCTTTAGAAACTCCCGATGTGGATTTTTGCCTCTTGCTTTTATGACCTTGGCGTGAGGTCAAAATGTCATAAGTCACATGTCAAGTTCTACCCATCATTATCCAGGTTAATTTGAACGCACCCGTACCTACCCTTGACGTAAGCCAAAATGGCAGTACGACTGTCTCAAACCAACGCATTCTATCTATGCAACAGATAAATATCCGACAGCTACCAATCACTATGCCTTGGCATGAGGTCAAAATACATAGCTTGAATACTACTGAATATTTAACTGAAATGATGGAAGGCTACGAATGGTTTTGGCGAAACCGTGAACGTAGTGAACTTGATATAATCGATGGAACTAGATAGCTTTTAAAAGGAGTGGTTCAAGCTCCGCATTTAAAAGTTGGTTTTTGAAAAGAACCGAGTGGTTTTGAAAGTGTTCCAACGACTTTTACTTGGTTTATTTTTCTTGCATTAATTTTAATGCGTCCCATCAATTAATCCTACCATTGCAGAAAACAACGAAAATATGACGTACGCTTATGCCATCCGCATTCGCCACGGGGTCCCGTCATCACCCGTTAGGTTACTTAACTAACGACAGAGCGGGGGCTGGACTAGCGCGGATGCAAAACATAAGCAACGCCTAAATAGATATCATATATATAGATATATACATTCGTCATATGCAATGATAGCCATTCCAGATCACAGATGAACACATTAGATATACTAGGAATCCGCATTTCGTACGAGCCTGTAACGAAGAGCGGATTACACGGTAGCGATGAATAGCCAAACCCCACCCTAGACCCTTACGGGTGCGGCAAACTACCCGCCAAGTACCCGAAGCGAAGCAACCTCCCTCAACACTGTGAGTAGGCCACTCGGCACTTTGAGATACCCGGTAGTTTGTGCACCCCATCTTGGGCCTATCCTAGGAGTAAAAATAGTAAAAGAAATTATACAATGACGGCTACAACCCCATCCCGGTTGTGCGGCCATATAAATAATATTACATCAATTTACATGGTTTATAATTTTTAGAGCAGAAATAAAAATCGGCAGAACCTTGGGTCTATCCTCAAGCGAGTTAGTTCCGTTGCCTATAATTTGGCACTTCCGCCCAGATTATTGAGTATTCACCCCGTATTCCTTATGTTGATACTTTGCAATTTCCTTCATGACTTTCGCACATGATTTAGCACCAGACCATTTAGTTTGGACTCGATCTTATGTTCACCGGCAGCCATTTGTGTTAGTGGTTCGGCAGGTGGAGAAACTTCGGTCGAGGGTCTTGCCATCTGTGGAGGGTTTTCTTAAACGTGGCCGTATAGTGAGGTGATCACTTGGGAGGCTGCGAGCGAGATATGAGAGTTTTGTAATCTTCTCTCTGAAGGTACGTTTAGTGAAAATTTTAAATTCAGGGACGAATTTTTATAAGGGGGGAGATTGTAACGCCTTAGATTTCGGTTAGTGTTAGTTTAGAGGTTAATGCGGGTTTACTGTAAAAAGTTTACCAATTTGGGTTCCTCACATTTTATAACATTTAATTAATAATTTTTTTATTACTTGTTATGGCATGCACGCACGTGTGCACGTTAATGTGAGGGTTTGTTTGTGTAATCTTGTTCTTAGCAACATTGACACTTAACCTAATCTAATCCCTTTGCTTTATCCAAATCTTTGCTTAACCCTAATCCTTAATCCTTTCCCTAGATCTTTTGTGTGTGAGAGAGAGATATTTGTTTTGGAAGTGAGGAGGTGGCAATGGTGTGTGTGAAGGCATTAAATGGAGAATTAATGCTATGGTTACACTCACCTAAAACCTCACCCTATACTCACCTCCCTCTCTCTTATCCTCACACACTCTCTCATTTCTTCTATCCCTTTTATTCTCTCATATCTCTCACCTCACAACTGAACACTATCAAGTTCATCACAAAAACCATCATAAAACTGTAAGTGCACGGCAGCGCCCCGGCGTCAATCCGACGCCGGAATGCGCAAATGAAACTTTTACAAAACTTTTAAACCGGTACCACCGCGCACTATAAACCCGGATCGGGCCATTAACCTAATGCTAGATAACATGAGAATGGGTAGGAAGCTATACCGAGCGATCCGTGTCCTTCGGTCTTCGGCCTCCACTTCGATCTCCTCGCGAAATCTCCGGTCTTCATCTCTTCGTCGGAAAGGGCACCACATCGAGAAGTCTTTTTACGGGCTCCAGCTTCGTCCGAAGCAACTCGGGCGCGATGTGTGCTAGCCGACGCGTCCAAGGTGTTGTAGAGAATGTTTGTGATCACTTTGTCTCTTGCATCCATGGCTTTGGATGGAGGTTGAAGTGTTGCCATTGATGGAAGCAAAGAGCTAGAGGAAGAAGAAGAAGAACAAGAGCTTTTCTTTTTCTTTTCTTTTCTCTTGTTGTAATGAGAGTGAGATAGAGTGTGGAAAAAATAATATGAGAGCTAACAATAACCCCATGGCAGCCCCACTCTCTCTTTTCCTCTCATATCATCACTAATTGATCCATTAATGTGACATATTTGCTAAAAAAGAGACCATGACTCATGATATAAGTCTATGTCACATTTAATGCATTGCATGATGAATTCTATCTCACTAATTCCATTATCCAAACATTAATCCAAATGTTTGGTCAAAAAAAAAGATCCGGCAACATCTAAAGTAAACTCGTGACGGATCTCAAGGATACCCATCACCTGTATATGCATACCTGCATCCGCATTCCGATTGAATGCGAATGCGATGAGACTAAAGTAATCCAACAAATCTAATACTAGGATCCGGCTTAAACCAAAGCCCACTAGTATGATCCGTGCAATACCGCACGTATATGATCGAACCCTGCCATATATCATACGGCCTCTACAACGTTTCGCCCGAAACTTGAGAAACTGTCTGTGGGGGACTCTAAAGACTCGTCAATACTTTGGCTGTGGATTTAACCACTAGCACGTCAGAGGTACTAGCTATACATAACGGGCTACCAGGTATTGACCAAAATGGAGGTCGATGAGCGAACTCATCCTGACACACTACTGAGCCTATCAGTGACAATATCCATACAGTCTGGTCCGTTCGTCTATGAGCATCGCATGGCGGGCCTAGGGGGCTGGTAAAAGTCAGACCCCCAAAAGCGGTACAAGTCGTGTCGGAGTGTAGCCCAGAACACCCTGAGATACTACTGGAATACCTACCAGTAAATCTCCTGCCTTGGCTAAGGACTTCGTGTAATGGCTCTCCTAGACACAGCGCGGCCTCACCCCCAATACTGGGAGAGACGAACCCCTGCAGATCCGCTCACTGCCTCCATGTGGCTCGGGACTGTACCCAACTAAAACCTGTTTGCACGACTCCTTTGAGCCATGGTAGGGTAGTAATCAAAGTACAGTGGGAACTCACATGAGAAAAATGACGATCTCAGGTCGATGAACTAACCTGTACACATGTCACCAGGGAACTGCTATCTGATGTCTGGTATAAGACCAACTAGCATGTTCCCGGCGAGTCATGTCCAGTGTACTCATAACCCAATGAGCACCTGAATACATCTTAGGTGAACCAACTGACACCAGTGGCTTGTGAGACCGGCCACCGCCTCTCGTCGGGGGCTCGACTGTATACACTAGTCTACTCTGAAGTATCGATGCCCTGTCTCGAAAACTCCCACGACTAGGGACCTTTTAAGGATGTGCTTATAGACCCCAGCTCCCACGTATATGATCGCCATCATACTGCTGGCCGTCAAGCAAGAATCCTAAGGGCTCTATCAACGTGCAATAGTGACCTGTAAGGTCACCTGAAACAGTACACGACGATAAAGATAAACCAGATAGCATACTATCATCTTGAGTAAGACTGTTCTAACGGTATAGGTCCTCTCTCAATCATTGCAATCACGTGCCTGTGATCCAATAATTGACTCTGAGGGCACTATCTCCAACAATCTCCCACTTGCACTCAAGGCTAATTATTGCGATGTCGCATACTCACAGCCCGTGTGATACCGAACACCCAACTCCTCTACTAATCAGTCTCACAAAACCCGCTTGCGAAACTAATGCGTTCGAGGAATAGCCTCAGTGAGTGGATCCGCTCTAATGTTTCTTTCTATGTCTCTCTTTATCTCAAGTTCGTGGAGAAAGTCATCTCCCGAAATGAGCAATACATGTCTTAGAGTATGTCTGGATATCTGATGGGACCTAGTTCATAAATGAACTCCAAATCCAAACTTCTTAGACTGTATCGTCAACTGAACTTAATAAGTATCTTGCGCCATGCCTCCCTCAGTATCCTCCTGGACCACCTGTCCAAAATACCGCCCCTCGTCAGAGGGAAAACTATAACTCTGACAGGCACTCTGTCATCCAGGTCACCTTGGAAGCCTGGAATGATAACCGTCTCCCGAAGAAGGCTGTCGTTATCAGATCCCTAGAACATCCACTTATGTTCTAAAACTGCTTCCGATCGTTTCTCCAGGATTGGATTAATATCAACTTATTGCATCTACTGCAAAAACAACATCTGGTGTGGTACTTGACATCTCATGATTGACTCAATTGCCTAAGCAAGTGATCTGCCAATCATGTACATCCCTCTCCCCTTTAGTCTGTAAGACACCTTTAGAGAGGGTGACTTCATCACCTGCAGGTACACCACCATGCCAGGAGTCGTCCATTCTAAAACATCTTTAGAATGCTGTCTAAGTACCCAGATTGGAAAACTACCCAAATCTAGATCTAAAACCATAGATCTAGTAACCGGAATGTCTGATATAATATCCAAGCCTTATGTGGAGAAACCACTGTGTGATAACCAAAGCATAACCAATCGTAGTATAGGAATTTCACTTCCTACTCTGTGTATGTCATCCAAATACCAGGACATCACACCTTACTAACTTCTTAACAGATCCATCCCCTATTCTGATGAAGTCAAACCTATGACTGTCACATCAAAAATAGATGATATATCTCCACTATATCTGCTTTAGTCCATAAATAGACATAAGCTACTTGTCCACTATGCTTCCGCTGCTCCCACTGACTACGACAACCCTCTGGCAGAGTCATATACACGTACACTTCTAAAGCTAGTTCAGAACGACGCTATACTCATCCTCATGCCGGGTCTCATAGCCTGGAACAACAGTAGTGTCAAGTTTGGGTAAACAAGAACCTCCCTGTCACCGTCCTTGAGGCTACCGGAGTACCTCTCGGGTGCCTGAGGTTACCCACCATATCTGCGGAGTGGCCAATGGAATGTCAATCCAGATTGAATCTTTAGGTTCTTATCAAATTTTCAGTAATCGTTTGCGGTTCTGGAATCACTTCCAGTTCTACCATACTCCCACTGCTGTTTTCTGAAAAAATCCATTTTTACTAAAACTGTGGCGAGTCAAGAACAATATCACTAATGATCTTCCAGATGGTAGAAAATCAACCCTCGTCATAGCCCGGGTCAACCCACAAACAGCCATTACGGAAACGTGTCTTGAGTTATCCAGAGTCTGGTTTTAAGCATAAGCCGGACAACTCCCCGTACCTTAACATCGTTAAGATATGAACCGTTCTATATCCAATATAGAAACAGAGGCACTGATTTAATTGGAACCAGATTCAAATCATGTAGCTGTCTCCAGTGCATGTCAACTAAATGGGAAGAGGCCGATCAGCGTTACTCAACTTAGGAATGCTTCCAATTATGAGTAACCTGAAAGAGAAGCAAGTTCTCTTAAAATCATTACTATCAACTGAATGCCATACACAAGTATCTACATCTTCGATCACCTTGAAGAATCCTGATACTTGCAATACCTGCTTCTCTACTTTATTCCTATACCTATAACTTCTCAAAACTTGGACCTTGTGTTTCTACGAAACACTTGTCTAAGAACTAGAGAAGTCATAAGTAAACAGAATATAGTACGAGTACCAACCCCTCTGTCCTAATAGACACTGGACAACATACAATACTCTGTATAAGTCTCTTGAGTCTAATAACTCATTCCCTGTGTGTCGTAGGTTGAAAACTGTACTTATGGTTAAGAAGAATTACACCGCTGTTTAATGCTCCTTACCTAACCATCCACTGATATAGGTAAATGTCAGACATAATTTCAAAAAGGTGTATCTCACTCTATAAAAATAGACGTACAGATATATCAATTTGAAATTGGTGCATAGCAACGGATATTCAAAACCAAATATTTGCCGTCCGGCAAACAGCCCAGGCGATTTTTTCAAATATCACCAATTACAACGAATTCCGATATAATGAGGATAATCACCTAATTCCCAATAACTTACTCATACTCATCATCTGTAAAACCATAGAGATGTGAGAATCAAACCTGGTAAATACATACCCTGGAGCAAGGACTAATTGGGAAATCAGTTTTCTTTTAACAATACACAGTGAAAATAAAACATATAAATATTTCGAAGGGGTATCCGGGTATTCCTAGTAATTCCACTTCCATTATCCAGATTCACAACTGTAACCGTATATTTCTTTTCCATCTCTCCAAATCCCTTTATTTGTCTTTAGTCGTTACCTTCTATACACCCCTTTAGGCCAAATGGTTTTCTTCCTTCCCTACCGCTCGACACCAGCCTATGGTTTGGAAGAAGACTATCCAATAAGCATAATGGGTGTACTGTCCTAATCCTAGGAGCACTCACAATGCGAGAGAAGGTGAAGATAAAAGACAACCGAATAAACCTTATTCCTATTTCTCCTGAACCAGAATCCATCCCCGAACTGGAACAAGTTCCTTTCGAGTTCGTATATAACCATACGATGGAGTATCCAAATAACTGTGGATCTTCGTAGTGATACGGAGTGTCCTGGAGAAATACAAAGGTGAAGTGGGAGTGGTAATGAAATACTTAGCTTGGTCGTGAATAGCAGTCGCAATTTACTTTGCCCTCCTTCTAATCCCTTTATTTGTCTTTACTTAATACCTTCTGTACACCATCGTTAGGCTAATTGGTTTTCTTCATTCCCTACCGGTCGGCACCTACCTATGGTTTGGAAGAAGACTATCCAATTTGCGTAATGGGTGTACTGCCCTAATCCAAGGAGCACTCGCAACCTGAGAGAAGGTAAAAGGAAAAGACAACTGAATAGTCTTATTCGTTTTGTCCAGAACCAGAAACCATCCTCGAATAAATTCCTTCGAGTTCGTATATAACCATACGATGGTTTTATCCAATGGAAGTGGACGTTCGTAGTAATACGGGGTGTTCTGGAGAAAAGGGTAAAAGTAAGAGTGGCAAAAAGGTTTGCAACTCTGACAATCCAAAAGCCAGTGTTTAAGAAGGTTCAGTCAACTTGGTCACTGAGTCATAGTCTAGGGTGGGGCCATGGTCGCTGCTAGAGAGAGAGAGAAAAGAAACACTCAGCATGCACTCTAACCTAGATATGAATGGTTATCACTTTATCTAATCAGGAAACCTCCCACTGTAACGTCAAATTCTCCTCCAAACCTGAAAGAAGAATTAGTCGGGATCACCCTAGGAGTAAACCAACTCATCAGTGGGAATCGGGATCCAACTATCATTGCATGATAACGTGATGGAATCCACTCATGTTATCACACTCCAGAAGGTATGCGCATATCTGGCAAGTTTCAGTTTCTTTAGAAACTCCCGATGTGATTTTTGCCCCATGCTCTTATGACCTTGACGTAGGCCAACATATCATAAGTCACATGTCAAGTTCTACCCGTCATTGTCCAGGTTAATTTGAACCCACCCGTGCATACCCTTGACGTAGGCCAAAATAGTAGTACGACTGTCCCAAACTAACGCATCTATCTATGCAACAGATAAATATCCGGTAGCTACCAATCACTATGCCTTGGCGTAGGTCAAAATACATAGCTTGAATGCTACCGAACATTTAACTGAAACGACGGAGGGCTACGAATGGTTTTTGGCGAAAAACCTTTAACGTAATGAACTTGATATCGTTGAAGGAACCAGATAGCTTTATAAAAGTATAGTAGCGAAAACCTTTGCTAAAGAGGTCACTCCCGGTGAAGGGATCTCAGCTCTTTCCCCGTAGAATGAGGTGCAGGATATTCCAACTGAATACCACGATGCAAAGCAAAAAGCAATCGGCTATAGTGAAGTTATTACCCTGATGCAAATTTCTGTCCAAGGGGTCACTCCCGGTGAAGGGATCTCGACCCTTGCCTCGTCGACTGAGGTGCTGGATATTCATAACCGAATACCACTGTGCAAAACAAAAGAGAACGTCCTTGCAATAATAGCTTTTTGAAAAATATTCCAACAACATCAGAATAGGTTTGTTTAGCTTGCATTGATCCGAATCAACGCAGTCCCATCAATTGATCACACCAATAAAGAACGAAAATAATGATGTACGTATATGCCATCCGCATTCGCCACTGGGTCCCGTCATCACCCGTTAGGTTACTTAACTAAAGACAGAGCGGGGACTGGACTAGCGCGGATGCAAAACATATACAACATCTACTAGTATATATATCAATATATAATATTCGCTCAAGGCGTGATAAATTGCAACATCACATAAATGTAACCAGCATCACAGAACAATACAGATATCTGGGATCCCTGGGTTTCATAGAGCCGCTACTGAAACCCGACGTTCCCCTGGTCGTGTGGATAGCCTGTGCAATGAAATCCTAGACCTCTACGGGTGCGGCAAGTTACCCGCCAAAACCTGAAGCGAGGCAGCCCCCTTCAGCAACGTGAATGGACCACCCAGCACTTCACGGAATCCGATAACTTGTGCACCCCTCCTGGGTCAACCTATACCCCCTACGAGTGCGGCGAATAGCCCGCCAATTCTAGAGTAAAGCCCCCTCCGTCTCAACGCCATGAGATGCGGGCCCGTTGCCCTCTAGAACCCGGCTATCCGTGCACCCCACTGTGGGGTAATCCTAGTACAGAAAGTAAAATATATACAACGGGTACATCGCCATAAGCCCGGTCGTGCCCAAAAGAATAATATACAAACAGGCAGTAACGGCAGTCCACATGTCGGACGCTCGCCCCGCAATATCAAATGTACATAAACAACCAAACTGTACTACCATTGCATCCAGGCTATCCCCCACGACAAATCCGCAACATCACAGCACAACACAGAACATCAACGTGAATGTCACATTCGCAAATCCGTCTAAAAGGGCTATAGCAATTAGACAGGATTTACCGATCAAGTGACATTCACGGTCGCAGATATAATGTAAATACTGTGAACTAAGATGTTTAAAATTTTCGATCGACTAAATATACCGAAGTGGGCCCCAAGCACAACTGTAGCACTCAAAGAAAATCTGGGCCCAAACAGAATATACCAAAAACCCCATTTCCAAGTCAGAAGCCCACTATAAAAATTTGGTGCTGTGATTACATTTTCCCGCCGCGGAATCGCGGCCAAAACAGGGGTTTGGCCGCGGTTCCGCGGTCCTACTGAGGAATCACTGCATCGAATTTTTATAGAGTGCTTAAAAACGCCTGCATGAATTTCTGCAACACTCAAAAAAAAATTTCAAGCACAAATAAAATCGACAGAAACTGATGCTCTTGAAATCGCGGTTTTTGAATATTTGTTCGATCGAAGTTTTAAACACACTAGAGCAAGTTAGACTAGGTTAATGGCGTGGCTCTGATACCAATGTAAGTGCACGGCAGCACCCCGGCCGTCAATCCGACGCCGGAATGCGGAAACGAAACTTTTACAAAACTTTTAAATCGGCACCACCGCGCACTATAAACCCGGATCGGGCCATTAACCTAACGCTAGCTAACATGAGAATGGGTAGGAAGCTATACCGAGCGATCCGTGTCGTTCGGTCTTCGGCCTCCACTCCGATCTCCTCGCGGAATCTCCGGTCTTCATCTCTTCGTCGGAAAGGGCACCACATCGAGAAGTCTTTTTACGGAATCCCGCTTCGTTCGAAGCAACTCAGGCGCGAAGTGTGCTAGTCGACGCGTCCAAGGTGTTGTAGAGAATGTTTGTGATCACTTTGTCTCTTGCATCCATGGCTTTGGATGGAGGTTGAAGTGTTGCCATTAATGGAAGCAAAGAGCTAGAGGAAGAAGAAGAAGAACAACAAGAGCTTTTCTTTTTCTTTTCTTTTCTCTTGTTGTAATGAGAGTGAGAGAAAGTGTGGAAAAAATAATATGAGAGCTAACAATAACCCCATGGCAGCCCCACTCTCTCTCTTCCTCTCATATGTACGACTCCTTTGAGCCGTGGTAGGATATTAATCAAAGTACAGTGGGAACTCACACGAGACAAATGACGATCTCAGGTCGATGAACTAACCTGTACACATGTCACCAGGGAACTGCTAACTGACGTCTGGTATAAGACCAACTAGCATGTTCCCGGCGAGTCCTGTCCGGTGTACTCATAACCCAATGAGCACCTGTATACATCTTAGGTGAACCAACTGACACCAGTGGCTTGTGAGACCGGCCACTGCACCTCGTCGGGGTCTCGACTGTATACACTAGTCTACTCTGGAGTATCGATGCCCTGTCTCGAAAACTCCCACGACTAGGGACCTTTTAAGGATGTGCTTATAAACCCCATCTCCTACGTATATGATCGCCATCATACTGCTGGCCGTCAAGCAAGAATCCTAAGGGCTCTATCAACGTGCAATAGTGACCTGTAAGGTCACCTGAAACAGTACACGACTATAAAGATAAACCAGATAGCATACTATCATCTTGAGTAAGACTGTTCTAACGGTATAGGTCCTCTCTCAATCATTGCAATCACGTGCCTTTGATCCAATAATTGACTCTGAGGGCACTATCTCCAACAAAAACTTACTCTAATCTCACCAAAAATCACATCTTTTCTTGGTTTTGCCTCTTGGATGCCTTGGATCTTGCAAAGCTTGGATCTTTGAGTTCTTTTGGTTAGGTAATGATCTTTTTCTGTTCTTTATGTGTTTTTTGTGTAGCTTAGATTGTTAGTTTCTATTTTTATCGCGTATCGTATCGTTTCGGGTAAATATTGTATTTTTAGTGTAATTTTGGGTCTGGGATGATCTGCTATCAAACACGGTACTTGTTGCAAAAATTCCCATCACAGTGACCTAGTCTAGTGACCTAGAACCTACCCTCAAAATACGAACCAATTCCATCATGATCGGGCCGCAAATTTATTGCTTCTGGCCGCAATTTGCAGCCAGACTGGGGAGTTGGGGTTTGCGATTTTGTGTAGGGGTCTCTGGGGTTTTTGTGATCTTGTGGTACTTGCAACTTTTACAGATTGTTGGTACAGAAAAATCTGGGATCACTTGTGTGTTTCTTGTGTTTCGTTTCACGCGATATGTTATCCGATACGGTGCGTGTTCTGTGTTGCTGCTGCTCTGAGTTGGTTTCATAGTGTCGCTATACGCGTTAGCTACAATACGAACACATAAAGTACGTATGTGTGTCGTGTTGGTCCGTGTAGATTGTACGTGTTTTGGGTCTATTGCTAATATATTTCTGTTATATTGTTTAATGTTACAGGTTCGCAGCCGGAGACTTCGGACGCTGCGACAAAGGAAAAACAGGTGGTAGGCTTCACTTAGCCAGAAGCGTTGGTGAGTAGATTTAACATCTACAGGGGAATCGCCCGCATGGCGTTATGCGTCAGGGCTAGAGATGTTAATATTGTCGCATATTCTATTTCATATTTAGAATTTGCGCATACAGTTTAGCGCTTAGATATTGTTGTGCTTGGACTAGTACCCTTAGGACACTGCACTATTATTGACGGCTCATATTGCACGAGCACTGTTTGTATGCCACACACACCGTCAATAATTGCCATGTCATGCACAACCCACTTATAGATTTGATATAGTTTGGTTAAGAACATTGAGACATTGATTCATATTTCTTTATGCATATGACATATAGCATACCTGTATACCTACATGCTTACACATATGCCTTGACATGCTTACATGCTAGTTACCTGTATTACCTATAGGTTATTATACTATTAGCGATAGGTACATACACACATATTGACATAGCTACATGTATACCTTGTTATACCATTATGTTTACACATATATCTGGCTTTAGCTACATGTTTACCTTTACTTGATGTTATTTAGAATTGGAGAAAATAGGAACCGCATGATATTTTATATTAACTTGTTGCAGTTAATTAGCGGCTTTTCCTTTATATGCTTACATTACAGTTTTATGTTGCATATATGATATTCATGGATTTTCGCATTGAGATATGGATTTTTCATGATGTTTTCTGGATTTGGGGACCGTGGTAGTTTCATGAAATTATGCATTATTTGAAAAACCTAGTTTCTCTTGATATGATATTTCAGCGTCCACCATAAGATTTATCGGTTCTGATATATATACTCCATGCGAGGAGCGTCGTGGGCCGTATGAGGGTACATGGTGGGGCCCGGAGGTACCCCGGGGCAAGAGTCGATGCAACATGCACATGAGCCTTGCAGGGGAACCATACCATCCGGTGACAGTACCAATAACTCGGCGGTTATCGTGGGGATACCGACGGGAGTCATGTGCGTATGGATACGTCGAGAGGCGAGGGTCAGATCTAGGCACTCGAGCTTTCGGTATAGCGTATGATACGTACCTATCAGAGTGCCAGTCGTGGTGACAGCACCTGATAGATCAGCATTTTTGTGTCGATGCTTGACACATTGGTTTCATGATATTTTACTCTTAAGTATATATATATATATATATATATATATATTAGTGGAGTGGGACGCTAATATATATATATATATATATATATATACACACACACACACACACACACACATATCAATTTATATGCATCATCATATTTATTCATGCAAATATACCTAGGATATAAGAGATTCACTTAATATTGGATTTAGGACATTTGAGATTACTTGATTTCGTACATAAAGGATATATGAGACTTACTTGATTTTGTACATTCAGGATATATGAGATTTACTTGAAATTGTACATTCATGTTTTGTGAGACTTTTATGATATGAGAGCCAATTTGGGGGCTGATTTGAGAAATTAGGATTTGGATTGTCTTGATGGATTTTGATCCTACCGCGATGTCAGGATTCCGTGGAAATGACATGTTTCACCCCATACTCCACATTATTGTTTATGCACTGCTTCATGCATTAGTGTACCTGCTAGAGTACCTTCCATGACTGTTGCATTTACATACCTTTATCCATATTATTGCTTCATGTATTAGTTGTACCTGTTAGTGTACCTTTCATGACTTTGCATTCATATGACCATTTATTGTTATTAATTGCATATATTAGATTCGCGCTGTACGTGCATACTTGCGATTACCTGCATATGTTATTTACTATTCACGAGTTGGCTACTCACCCCCGTTGTGCCACAGTTCTT
This sequence comes from Agapanthus africanus, assembly GCA_030015575.1. Lineage (NCBI taxonomy): Eukaryota > Viridiplantae > Streptophyta > Magnoliopsida > Asparagales > Amaryllidaceae > Agapanthus > Agapanthus africanus. The sequence goes on along the minus strand of CM057340.1, from coordinate 249,554,255 downwards.
TTGCAGGTTGTTTCCCCAGAGTAGTCGAGGCAGGCTATTCATCTATCAATCATCTTTTGTTGCGGATACCGCATCGGCTCACAGTGTGCAGTTTTGCTTTAGGTGGGTTTTGTGGTTATTCGTGTTGTATTGTATATTCGTTGTATCCTTGTACTCTCCATCTACTACTTTCATGTTGACTTAGAGATTTTATGTGAGGACGATGTTGTATGTTATTTTGAGACTTGGATGTCTTTTATGCAGTTTTACTTCTATCATCTTTTATTTCTTCGCTACGGCGTCGTATATCTGTTGTGGTGGTTGTTTTCCGCCTTTGGGCGTGTTTTTGCTCCCGTTTGGGGATGCTTTACTTATATTTATGTTGTACCCATTTTTAGGGCTGGTTTTTATAAAGGAGGTGCTGCCAAAATTTTAAAGAAAATAAAGTTGGACTTTTAATGAATTTGGATTGAGATTTCAAAGGTTTTTAAAATTGTTCTTAACTCTTACTACTTTTGATGGTTTAGATTGCTGGGTTTTTGGCTTACTTAAATTGCGTTATGCCTGTAGACGTTGCGTAGTTTAAGGGCCATCACGTGCCATTTTTGGGTCGTGACACGGCTACCCAGGTACCAGTTGAAAAGAAAGCCGACGAGCAAGGTCATCTGGACCCCTACTGAGCCTATCCATGACAATCTCCGTACAGTCCGGTCTCTTCATCTAAGAGTATCGCATACCGGGTCTAGGGGGTAATAAACATCAGACCCCTACTGACCCGATAAGTCATGTCGATTTGGCTCAGGACCAATCCGAGAAATTACTGATCTAACCATCAGAAGTTCTCAACTGCCTTGGCCAAGGTCTTATGGTTCTAGCCAACCGAACATAGTGCGATATCGACTCCCAATACCAGGAGAGATGAATCCCTGACAATCACGCACTGCCTCTATATGGCTCGGGACTATAGCCAACCAAAACCTATTTGCACGACTCAGTAGAGCCGTGGTAGGGTAGTGATCAAAGCATAATGGGAACTCACACGAGACAAATGATGACCTCAGGTCCTAAGACTAGTTTGTACTCATGTCACCTAAGAACCGCTATCTGACGATAGGTATAATACCATCTAAAGGTTCTCGGCGAGTCCGTCCAGTGTACTCACCCCCAGTGAGCACCTGTATACAATCTTAGGTGATCACACCAATGGTTGTAGGACCAACCACCGCCCCTCGTCGGGATCTAGAAACGTATACACAAGTCTACTCTGGAGTATCGATGCCCGATCCCGATACTCCTGCGACTTAGGACCTTTAAGGATGTGCTTATGGACTATCCAGCTCCCACAAGTATGATCCCCATCATAATGCTGGTAATCAAGAAAAATCCTTTGGGTTTTATTAACATGTAACCGCCATATGTTATATCGAGTATAACATCAGCACATATTAAGATAAAGTCAAACCATAATAGTATACTACTGTATCGAGTCTTTATCAATATGTGCAAGGAACAAAAAGCATTAATTGAAAGAAATACACATATCAAGATAAAGACAAATCAAATAATATACTATATACTGTAAGGTTCCCTAGCACGACAGTAAGGTTTCGGGAGGCATCGTCCATGCCGTTTTCAAAAAATTGCCATGCTAACGAACCCTAAATTTAGAATCTTTAACTATAGATTTAGACAATACCAAATGTAAACTACTTTATATCTAGAGAACAAGAATACAACCTTTGTAGACAGTCCTTCTCTTCACTTGCTCCGTGTAGTAGTCCCGCGACTCCACTAGGCTTCTCTTGAGACTTTGAACGAGCTTCCTTCGATGACCTTCGTGCCGAAGATGATCCACGCGATGTCCCTCCAATCTCAAGCTATCTTTACACTAAACTCTTTAGCGTATGAAACACGCTACACTTGATCGCTAGTCAAGTGTAGGATAATGAAGTAGGGGATGTTAAGAGCTCACTAGTTTGTGTTAGTTATATGTATGCCCTAGAGGCCATTACTGTACATAGGATGTATATTGTAGTGGATGCTGGGACGTATATAGGGAGGACTTTCTTGCTCGACATGATAGTATGCTATCTGGTTGAACTTTACCTTAACGTGTATACTGATTGTCTCTCTGTTATATGTTGGTAAAGCCCTTAGGATCTGTACTTGACTACCTGGACTATGATGCGGATCATACTAGTGGGGACATGGTAGTCCATAAGTACATCCTTCAAAGTCTCTAGTCGTGGGTGTATCGAGACGGGGCATCGATATACCAGAGTAGACTAGCGTATACCTTCTCGACCCATACAGATGGGCGATGGATGATCCCATATCCATTGGTGTTTGACATCAGAGATGATATACGGGTGCTCAGTAGAGACTGGGTATACTGGACGGACTCGCCGAGAACTCCCAGATGGTATTATACCTCACGTCAGATGGCAGTTCTCTGGTGACACTGGTACAGAGTAGTCTGTTGACCCGAGATCGTCATAGAGTCTTGTGTGGTTCCCACTGTGCTTTGATTTCCATCTTACCACGTCCAAGAGGGCGTGCAAAACGGTGGTTTTTGGGTACAGTCCCGAGTCACATGGAGGCAATGAGCGATAGGAGGGGATTCGTCTCTCCCGGTATAGGGGGTTGATGTTGCGCTGTGTTCGATTGGCTATAACAGGAAATCCCTGGCCAGGGTTGCTGAGATTTACTGGTAAGTGTTACCAGTAGTTTCTCGAACGGTTATAGACCTCATATCGACACGACTTATTGAGCTATTGGGGTCTGACGTTTACCACCCCTAGGCCGGGTGGCCGTTACGTTTAGCAGACCGCTTGCGGCTTGTGGATGTTTGATATGATCATCATCTGCTGCCGGCGTATTGACGAGTCTTTAGAGTCCTACACAGAGGTTTCCTGGCTCAAGCGAAACGAAATAGGAGCGCATATGAGATATGTGCGGGACCGAGAATAATGCGTGTATGTGATACCGTATTTCATTCTCGCGATCAATGTGTCGGATGGTTGTATGCGATATAACCTAGTTATCGATTCAAGCGTTGAATCGATAAGCCGATACATTGGATACCAGTCGGTTATGTGCGACATGACCGGATCGTTAAATCAAGTGTTGATTTAATGATTTAATGCATAATTGTATATTTGATATATTACTTTGCATTAACTAGTATCGGTTCACTTTAAATGGATTTTCTCACTCGGGTGTGCGCATTGCATATGCGATATGATTTTGTGCACTTGCATTGTATCATGTTTGATGATACATGTTGACTTGTGCTTGTGTAAAGATTAAACCATGGTTATATGAATGGTTAGGGTTTTATATACTTATTCATTTATTTATATTCATTATTCATTTAAGGAAAAGAAAAGAAAAATGGTGGCATTCTTTTGTTAATTCATGAAGCTTCATGAATACTTTGACTTAGTCACCATTTTTGTCTTCATTCCTAACCTAACCATTCACTTAACTTGGGTTTAGTCTCTACACATAACCATGGTCATGTTATGATAAAGATAGGATTATTCTTTTCTTTTTAATAAAACTTATCATAACATTTCTTCTTCTTCTTCCTTGAACACAAGAAGAAAACCTCCACTTCATCAATGGTGATTGATGAAAAAGAGTGAGAAATCCAATTCTAAAGTCTACCCACTTCCTATTTCTTCATCCTCTACCTCTTGCCAAGTAGTAGAGTGTGTTTCCTTCACAAGTTTCTTGACTTGGTGAAGTCGGAGCTTGATTTAGCGATGCCTCGACGTAGATCATCTTCGGCATGGACATCGACGACCTAGCTCGCTTATTCTCTGATGAAGTCGACGCTAGAGCCCGGATTTGATTTGGACAGCGGAGACGACCTCATCTCGGAGCCGTAGAGGTGGAGGACCGGATCTACAAAGGTTGTATTTCCGTATCTCTTAGTTAAGTGTTAACTAGTTAGCTTTTTCGCCTAGTTTTCTAGCAAACGATCCGTAGTCGGGTCTCTCGGCACCTAGATTTTTTGAATTTGGCATGTTCGATGCCTTGTGAGACCTCACTAGTGTGCCTAAGAACCCTACAGTGGTATCAGAGCCTAGCTAGAGCCTTAGGCGAAGTCTAGACGGAATTTGAAGTCCGAACGAACCCGAAACCCAATTCCGTTCATGCTCTCTGTACTTTTTTGAAAACAGTGGATTTTTCCAGATTAAAAATTGCTAAAAAAATCAGCAGGGAAATCTAAGGGTTACGGTGAATTTTGATGACGTAACTCCATATTCAAGGCGCGGATCCGCGGCACGAGCATGGCTTGTGCGGCGGATCCGCGGCGGTTTTGTCCTATTGTTCATCAAAATTTGCACCATAATCAATAATAGTCAATGCTGGTTTTTCTGGGAATTTTTAATATTTAATACAGAGTTGAATTTTCTGGAGTTGTTTTGGGGATTCGGTGTTTCGATCGGGGTATCAAATTTTGTCTATGTGGCTTTCCGGATAAATTTTTGAATATGTTAAAAAGTTCGACCGGATATAAATACCCAACTTTTTCCCTGTCGGGAAATTTCCAAGTGTTGGATATTTCCGTAGTTTAACGACGTTCTAAGTAGTGCAAGTAACGCGATGGTCCCTCTAGAAGACAACAAACCTTAACTCGATTATGTGACCGTCTTGAACTGCCCTTTGAACCTTCGGGTTTGGGGCAGTACGGCGTGCCACATATGAGGCGTTGGCTTGACCCTTCTACGGCTGGACCGTTGGTACTGAGGCACGAACGGAATGTTGTCATACTTGTTTCATGTGTTGATCAGTTTCGGGAAAACTTGGGTGTTCGATTGTTCGATCGAAAAGTTTAACATTTTCTATTTATCTGGAATAGGATACAATAATTGGAATTCACAAAAAGTTATGAGATAACTGAATGAATATTATAAACATAGCAGTTTAGTCTCACTTGATCGGTTGCCACGGAATTTTGATGTGATCAAAAGTCCGTCGCAATCACGTAGCGTACGCGGATACTCGCCGGGTAAACTTAATAGACAGCCTCACTCCATAGCCCCGACCAAGTGACTGTAGGAGAACCCCGTCGCCGAAAGCATCCGTTCGGGTGCTCGCGGTAGCGGTGTTCCGCCTTGGTGCACTTCGTCGACGGTATCGGGGGTGAAGCCGCCTACTAAAGTTTGCGACGAGCATTCGATCAGGATGTCGGGAATCTTGTTGAATTACCCGACTTGATATTGAAAAGTGTTTTCGATTTTGAGACCAAAATGCGGGGTTTATAATTGTTAGGCATGCGATGTCTAAGTAATTCATTTGGTCAGGCATGCGATGTCTGAGGTGGTTGCGGATTCCAACTGTTGTAGTTTTACACTTTCTTTTCTGTGACCGTAAGTGTAATATGTGATATCGCCGGTTTCGTTGCTATATGTCAACGACAATTGGGATGCGCATATTTACTTACGTTGATGACATGTGATGTTATGTGTTGCTGGATATGTTATATTGGATCGTCGTGATTGAATAGCCGGGGGTTTTTATGTGAGATGAGTGTTTTTTCATTTTTATTCATGTAAAAACTTGTATGTAATATTCTTTCATTGGGGCACTTCCAGGTAGCGGAAGTTGTCACCGTTTGTATATTATTTACTTTTCCGCACTAGGATAGACCCAAGGAGGAGGGCACAAGTAACCGGGTTCTGGGGTCCAGTGGGAGACCAACTCGAGGAGTCGAGTCCGGGTCTCCTAACTCCAGAATTGGTAGGGTTGCTTGCCGCTCTCGTAGGGGTCTAGGGGTGTGGGTTTGGCTATTCATCACGACCGTGGAATCCGTGTTTTATACTGGCTCGTATTGAAAACACGGACGTCCTAGTATATCCAATATTTCATATGATTCTTCTGCTGCGATATCTGTGATGTGATCATGTGATGTTCTGTGATAGATACAGTATATAGTATATATGGTATATTATATAGACGTTACTTATGTTTTACACCCGCGCTAGCTCTGCCCTGCTCAGCCGTTAGTTACCTAACCTAACGGTGCACGAGGGGACATCGAGGCGAATGCGGATGGCATAAGTGTATGTCGTATTTATCTGTGATGTTTAGGTACATTTTAAATGATGGGACTTCATTAATGTGATTAATGAAATAAAAGAAACCTAAGATGTTGTAGAATCGAATTTCAAAATAAAACAGGTAGCTACAGTTCTTGCTTTGCACAGCGGTATATGTGATATATCCTGCACCTTATTCGATGAGGAAAGGACCGAGATCCCTTCACCGGGAGTGACTCCTTTAGCAATAACTGGCAGATGCTACACACTCGGTTTGTTTTTTGATTGCTTTTAAGAGTTTTTGCTTTGCACAGTGATATATACGATATATCCCGCACCTCATTCGACGAGGAAAGGACCGACGATCCCTTCACCGGGAGTGACTCCTTTAGCAAAACTAGAAAAGCCTCAAAAGCACTCCATTTCAAAATCATTTGATTCTACAACGATATAAAGTTCATTACGCAAAAGGTTTTCTTAAAAACCTGTCGTAGCCCTCCGTCATTTCAGATAGGTAATAGTTAGTATTCGTGCTGCGTTTGTTGACTCAGTCAAGGCGTAGTGTGCGGTAGCTGATTATTGCTTATCTGCAAAGCATATGATGCGATTGGATTAGGGTAGTCGTGCGGCCTTGTTGACTCAGTCAAGGGTCGTGCGGGTGGGTTTAATTCAATCGAGAAATGACGGGTTGAACTTTACTTGCGGTCTATGGTTTGTTGACTCAGTCAAGGTCATAGATCGCATGGGGCAAAATATTATCGGGAATTTCAAGTGTTGAAATTTGCAATGAGATTGCATACCTTCTATGAGATAGTTGGATCCCGATACCTGCTGCGAGTAAGAGTTACTCCTGGGAGAGTTTTATACATTACAATTAGCCGATCAAGTAGGTGTCTAGAAAGGTGTCAACGAGGTTACGCCTCTGGGAAAACGAGGTTTACATTAATTAGGTTCGTGCGAAAGCACGGGGGACCTCCCTCAAAGTACCGACACTGGCCTGGCTGAAAGATTGGCGAACTTGTAGTGTGTAATTAATCCCGGCTAGTCTTTCCTTTTAGGGTTTGAAGGAAGATTTGATAAAAAGCAGTGGGAGCCATCCTGATTAGATAAAATAAAAACCAATCTATTCTTGCAAGAGCGCACGCTGAGTGTTTTCTTCTCTCTCTCTCCAGGTAGCGACCATATCACGCCTTAATCAAGATAATAATACGGAATATTGACCGAACCCGCTTGTTATACTGAGCTGGGGAACGTTGGTCCCGCTCCAACTTATAATTGTTATAAGACAGAGCAGGAAATTGGGGATACCAGAATTCCCGTGCCGCCCAAACGAAGAAAGTGCATATGATGCATCTCCTTCGGGTGTGTTCGTTACATAGAACTGTTTCTCAGTATCCTCTGCGTCCTGGGTATTTGATACCGGATCAGGATCCCAGATATGTAATATGTTACATAGACTACCCCCGGGCCTCATGATTTGGAGATGGCTGCAGTGGTCTTTGCACTGAAGATTTGGCGACATTACCTTTACGGCGAGTCGTGTCAGATATTCACCGATCACAAGAGCTTAAAGTACATATTTCAGCAGCGAGACCTGAACCTCAGACAGCGTCGTTGGATGGAGTTGGTGAAAGACTATGACTGCGAGATCTTATATCACCCCGGCAAGGCGAATGTGGTGGCAGATGCGTTGAGTAGGAGGCCCGGGGGTAGTCTATCCTTTTTGCGCGCAGTGCAGAGGCAGTCGTCAGCAGATTGGCAGATGTTATGCGACAGCCGAGTTGAGTTCGAGTTCACTCAGACAGGGGGACAGCTCGCGCATGTTCGTGCACGCCCACAGTTGCTTGACCGTATATATGAGGCACAGCGCAGTGACGACCGTTGCTCAGAGATCATGGCACAGATGGGACAGGGCAGATTTTCCGAGTTCGTGGTTGACGATCAGGGGATTTTACGATATGGATCTAGACTGTGCGTACCAGATGCTGATGGATTGCGGCGCGACATTCTTGAGGAGGCACACCGATCAGTGTATAGTGTCCACCCCGGTTCCACCAAGATGTACCATGATATGAGAGAGACCTACTGGTGGGACGGGATGAAGAGGGACATTGCGGAGTTCGTTTCGAGATGCCTGACTTGTCAGCAAGTCAAGGCCGAGCACCAGAGGCCCGCAGGAGAGCTACAGCCGTTACCCATTCCAGAATGGAAATGGGAACAGATTTCGATGGATTTCATTGTGGGTCTACCCAGGACCAGTCGAGGGTACGACTCCATCTGGGTGATCGTGGATAGATTGACGAAAGCGGCTCACTTCCTGCCAGTGAAGACGACTTTCAGCTTCGCTCAGTATGCTCAGCTCTATATTGACGAGATCGTGCGACTACATGGCGTACCGACTTGTATCGTGTCAGATCGAGGCACTCAGTTCACCAGCCGGTTTTGGCAGAGACTTCAGGAGGCTTTGGGCACTCGTTTGAGCTTCAGCACAGCGTTTCATCCGCAGACAGACGGACAGTCAGAGCGGACCATTCAGACTCTCGAGGACATGCTCAGAGCGTGCGTTTTAGACTTTGGTGGTAGCTGGGATCGTCATTTACCGCTAGTGGAGTTCTCCTACAACAACAGCTTCCAGGATACTATTCAGATGGCACCTTTCGAGGCATTGTATGGGAGGAGATGCAGATCGCCCGTTTGTTGGACAGAGCTCAGCGAGAGCAGCATTTTGGGGCCGCAGCTTGTTGAGGAGACGACAGCGAAGATACAGTTGATCCGAGACCGGATGAGAGCGGCTCAGAGCAGGCAGAAATCCTATGCAGACAGGCACCGTCGCAGATTAGAGTTCGCAGTTGGCGACCATGTTTTTCTGAAAGTCTCTCCGATGAAGGGCGTGATGCGTTTTGGGCGAAAGGGGAAGCTTAGCCCTTGATTCGTAGGTCCCTTCAAGATCCTCGAGCGGGTTGGCGCTGTTGCTTATCATTTGGCTCTTCCACCCAGCTTTCCTGATGTTCACCCCGTCTTTCATGTTTCGATGCTCCGCAAGTACCTTCACGACCCTTCGCATGCGATTCAGCACCCGACAGTCCAGCTAGAGCGCGACCTTTCTTTTGCAGAGAAGCCGATGGCCATCTTGGATCGGCAGGTGAAGAAGTTGAGGTCGAAGATTATACCAACCGTCAAGGTCCTTTGGCGTAGCCCGAGCAGCGAGGAGGTTACCTGGGAGACCGAGGGCGAGATGAGGAAGAAATATCCCCATCTCTTTGAAGGTACGCGTAGCTATATTTTTAAATTCGGGGACCGAATTTCTTTAAGGGGGGAAGATTGTAGCGTCTTGAAAAGTCGTTTTGGTGTTTTCCTGAAATTCGGTGAAAATTCGGTATTTTTCCGAAAACCGTCTTTCTTGTTATTTTGCAGTTTAGGGCTAATTATACCTAAAATGGATAGGTAATTGCTTGTTTTTAGTAGCTAATGAGTTAATTATGAAATTCTGGTCGTTTAAAAATTTTCCCTAATTTTTCAATTTTTTAATATTATTTTAAGCCGGTAAGAAAATACATTAAATTAGCGATAAATACAAATTTTTCCGGGCTAATTTTAATCTCTAAAATTATGATAATTAAAATCTAGTGGTAACATAAATTTTTAGTAATTTATTTTGATTTTAACAAATTTTTATGATATGAAACGAATTTATTGAATTTTGAGCTAAAACTTGCAATTTTTGACTTGTAGGGGGCCTTTTTGCATAAAATTTCTTTTGTAAAACCCCTCTCTCTTTTTTCTCAGCCCTAGGACAGCCCCACCTTGTGCAAGTCCAGAAATTTCTGGCCTCATATTTTGTTTTCTTTCTTGAGTTGATTTAGTGGGTTTATTGATTTATTTTAATTATAATTGATAAGGTATGGTGCTTTGACTTTTGGAGACTTGACCCTTGACTTTCCCACTCACCCACACCCCTCCCCTCACCTCCCAATCTGGCCGAAACCTGCACCTCACCCTCTTCATCTCTTTTCTTCTCATTTTCTTCTAAATTCTTCAAGTTTAATTCATCAAAATTGCAAATTAAAGCTTACAAATTAAACCCATCCTTCATCCTTCTTTTCCTTCACCTCCCTAGCTTGGATCTTGATGCTTGAGGCCATCATTTGGAGCAAAATTTTTCTTGCTAGATCTCAATTGAGGTATAATTTCCATCAAGTTACTTTCTTTTTTTGCTAAAATCCTTTAATTGTATGGTTTAGTGTTAAAAGTTTAGCTAATTTCTAATCTAATTTATAAAAGAGTAGTTGTATTAAACTAGGGTTTTTGAAGCCATGATAGTTAATTAAGTTGTTTTGTAGTTAATCTAGTTGTTACCTAACTAATCTATATGATTACCTTGTTTATGTAGTCTTCAAATTATGCTAATTTAGTTAATTTTAGAAGTGTGATTTGGTTGTAAATTGTTGTTTTAGGATTTTCAAGAGAGGGTTTATGTATGGATTGGGTTGTGAAGCATGATTAGTGAGTTGAATTAAGGTTTAGAAACCATTATTTAGTTGATTAAACCTAATTTGTTATCTAGTTATTTTGCTAACCTAATCTAGAAGGTTAACTTGCTAATTGGGTTTGAAATTAGTGTTAGTTAAGTTTTTCTAGTATGGATTTTTATTTGCAATTGCTTTTGAGAAAAATCAAGAAAGGGTTGGTTGTGGAATTTAGGTTTTGGAGCATGGTTAATGTGTTGAAATTTTGTGTAGTGGTTATCTAATGGTGTGACTTGGGTGATTATGCTAGATTGTAGTCGTTTTGTCGCAAATCGGCGATTTTTGCACCGATTTTGGAATGCAAATGCTTACTAGTTTTGTTATAAAATTATGTGATGAATTATTTTTGATATCTTGATGATTGTAATGGCTTGTCCTACGACTTTTAGGATGTGTGAGTGCGGATTTTTGGGTAGTCGGGTTTTAGTTTTGCCGGGCGACCAAATCGGCGTTTTTTGGCAGTTTTTGCGATTTTCGCGTGTGTTCCGCGCACGTTGTGCACGTTGTACCTAGCTAGCGAACGTTAGTAGTTTCGTTTGGGTTTTGCGTCGTTCTTGATATGTAACCTTATGTTTGGTATTGATGTTAATTCCAGGTTCGGTCGCGGAGACGTCAGACGCGGCGCGAAAGGGGAAAGCGGTGATTGGACACAGCTAGCCAGGGATTCCGGTGAGTAGATGTAATATCTACGGGGGACTATCGTTGGATGGCGCAAGCCGCCCGATAGTTTTAGTAACTTACAAGACCCTTAGTGATGTTAGTAATTAGGGGTGAAATACTTATTTGACTATTTGCTGCATCCATGCATTATATTGACATACCTATACGAAACCATTTTATAGGACACCTGCACCATTGCCAGGGTTTTTATATGCAGCACGAGCACTATTCATGCTTACACACACACCCTGGTAATTGCCATGCCACCACACTAGATAACCTTTAAATTTAAACCTTTTACCAATTGATACTTAAACTTGTGCTATTGCCTTTAATTCCTTAAAATGAAACCGTAGAATTGCTATTCATGTGCATGTACTTCATCATATTAATTGTTCATGCTTAATCCATTGATCACACATCGCAACTTGATTATTGATATCATACGCATTCATTATCATTGATATATGCACTTATGAGGATTTCTTGAGATTTTATGATATTGCTGGATTTCGGGGGAAAACCGCAAAATTTCTAAACTTATTATATTTTTAAAATATGTAAATTGCGGTTTTCTAGTGATGTAAGTGTCTTCCACCATGAGTTTGCTGTGGTTTTGGAAATCCGTGTCGAGGAGTGGAGGAACCGGCACGGGTACATGGTGGGCCCGGTAAGGTACCCCGGGGCAAGATGAATGTGGTGTTGACGTTGAGCCTGGCAGGGGACGGATTACTTACCGGTGACTGTTTGGGACGGCGGATATCCAGAGGATACCGACCGTGCCCGCTAGATGATGAGATATTGATATTTGAGATGGGTCAGCCGGACGGCTGAGGCCAGAGATACATTTATGATATTTGAGACAGCTTTTGGGTGTCGTTGCTGGACACCGGTTCTCGTCGATTCTTTGAGTATTATGCTGGCATTCTAAAAGAGTTTCAAAAACAAAAAGAGATAAATGTTTCTTATATATACCTATTGAGACCTCAGATATTCATGTTGCATACATATTCGTACACTGATGTTGTATACACACCTGCTAGTGCATCCAGTCATACCTGTATTATAGATGCTAGGATGCTTGTGTGCATGCATAAGATAGCCTTTGTAGATGTTATTTATTACTCACGAGTTGGCAACTCACCCCCGTTGTGCCACAGTCTTTTGCAGGTCCGCTCCGTCAGTTCAGTAGCGGCGGGCGCACTTGTTCTTTTGCCTCTTTTGCCTGAGCTCGAGATTTGCTCATAGGTGGGTTATGTTATTATTTTTGTACCACCTTGTATATTCTTTGTATCTAGTGTACTCCATCTACTGTTTCTACCAGTTTTATTGTATATTGACCTAGAGATGAGACTGTGAGGTTTGTGGACTTTTATGCTGTATTTTGGGGTCGAGCTCACTTGAGTCGACATGATGTTTTCTTATGCTTTATTATGATTATTATGCTTGTTGTCATTTATATTGCGTGGGATTTGTGACCGCCTTGTGGCGAAGAGCTAGCTCCCGCTTGGGGATGCCCTATTTTGGTGGATTCATGTGTATTTTTGTTGTACCCATTTTGGGGGCCAGTATTTACAAAGGAGACTCTGCCGAAATTTTCGGAAAAATTGGTATTGTTTTTAAAAAGGGTTTTACATGACTTATTTGATAACTCGCTTTCAATTGATTGGGTTTTCTTCACTCTTTTGCTTAATTGGTTTTGTTTTCTAGGCTTTGGCTCACTTATTTTACGGACGTCTTTAGACGTTTCGTAAACTTAAGTGCCAGTCACGTTCCGTACCCTGCGGGTCGTGACAAAGTTGGTATCAGAGCGATAGGTTTTACCTTTTTGAGTGTAGGATGACCCTTGGTAGATGGAGTAAGTGACTTAAGCAGGGTAACGTAGCGTGCGTATGTCCGCGGCATACTTACGATACGGTACTCCGCCTAAGTGACTTTAGGATATACTTGCTTGAAAAAATTCCTTCTTCAATTCCGTGTATCCTATGATCCTATTGCACTGTCCTTACTATCCGTTTTCCTGTAACAGCCACTATGCCGCCGAAGGCTACGAGGGCACAGAGGGCTGCCGCCAGAGACGAGATTAGAGCTGGCTCGTCCGAGACTATGACTGAGCAGGGTGGTATGCCTACGCCGCAGGGACAGACCGATCCACCTTCCCCAGGCCGTATGGATAGGCTCGAGACCGGTATGGAGGAGTTGCGACAGATGATGGGAGGCATGCAGGAGCTACATCAGATGGTAGGATCCCTAGTTGCAGCCAGTCGTACACCGAGGCCGGATGACGTACCTACTACATCACAGACGACCATGATACCTTCTCCTACTACTACCACCGTGGCCATTCCGGTTTCACTACAGGATTTCATGAGGCTGAGACCTCCAGTATTCACCGGCACCGAGGCAGCGGAGGACCCACAGACGTTCCTTGACAGTTTAGCCAGGATCTGCCGTTCGCTGAGATGTTCGGATGATCGATGGGTAGAGCTTGCGAGTTTCCGACTAGAGGGTCTCGCGCAGACATGGTGGGAGTCAGTCTTGAGAGGTCGAGCTGCAGGTCTACCGCCTATGATTTGGGCCGAGTTTACAGCGGTCTTTCTAGCCCGTTTCCTTCCAGAGAGCGTTCGTGACGCCAGAGCTCGCAGCTTCGAGGCCTTAGTCAAGACACCTGAGATGACGGTGTCTGAGTATGACATCCAGTTTACACAGTTATCCCGATATGCTCAGTATTTGGTGGATACCGAGGAGAAGATGGTGAAGAGGTTCGTACAGGGACTTGATGCCCAGCTATATCTTGCCATTGGCGCCCAGCACTACGACACTTATTCAGCTGCTATGGATACGGCATTGCGGATGGAGGCACGCATATCACGGACTTCGGCCGTTTCTGGGCCGAAGAGGATGCGCACCGATGTACCGTCTCAGAGGCAGCGCGCCAGATTCTTTCCGAGAGATAGGCCTGGCAGAGGATTTGGGCGGGGACAGTTATATGGTTCTTATCCCCAGGGGCAGCAGCCGTCGCCAGGGTGTTTTGGGTGCGGGAGTTTGCACCATCTTGTCAGAGACTGTCCGGTGAGACGACAGGGAGCAGCGACAGTTCCGCATGTGACCCTACCACCATCACCACCCCCTCCTCAGAGAGCCCTACTTCCTACCCCAGGCGATGCTACACGCCAGTTAGGTGCACCCAGAGGCCGTGGACGCGGCGGTCCTGTTCAGAGAGGACGAGGAGGTAGAGGCCGAGGTCGAGGTTAGCCCGCTATCGGTGGAGGACAGGCCCGAGTTTTTGCTTTGACACCGCAGGATGCGCAGGCATCCAATGCCGTTGTGACAGGTACCTTGCCAGTTTGTTCTTTCGACGCACGGGTATTATTCGACCCAGGTTCCACACATTCGTACGTATCTACACACTTTGCACCAATGTTGGGCCGTGAGTCATCGTCGTTAGATCATCCGCTTGTTGTTGTTACTCCGGTAGGCGAGTCGTTTGTCGCTCGTTTTGTTTTTCGTTTGTGTTCCGTTCGTATCGGGGAGAGGGATTCATCAGTTGATTTGATACTCCTCGATATGTTGGACTTTGATGTGCTTCTGGGCATGGATTGGCTAGCCACTTGTTATGCTTCGGTGGACTGCCGTGAGAAGGCAGTCCGATTTAGCTTTCCGGGAGAGCCAGTCCTTGTTATTCGGGGAGACCGCGGTGTCACCCTTCCTAGCTTAATTTCGTCTCTTCGCGCTGGTCAGCTCTTGCGGAAGGGATGTCAGGGATTCTTAGCGTGTATTTGTGATACTCGAGCTGCAGAGGTTCCGTTGGACCGGGTCCCGGTTGTTTCTGAGTTCCCTGATGTTTTCCTTGATGAGCTACCTGGGCTACCGCCTGAGCGCGATGTTGAGTTCTGCATTGATTTGATTCCCGGCTCGGGGCCTATTTCTATACCTCCTTATCGGATGGCCCCGGCAGAGCTTCGAGAGCTGAAGGATCAGTTGCAGGATTTGTTAGATAAGGGGCTTATTCGACCGAGTGTTTCTCCGTGGGGTGCTCCGGTCCTGTTTGTCAAGAAGAAGGATGGAAGTTTGCGCTTATGTATCGACTACCGCCAGCTGAACAAAGTTACCGTTCGGAACAGATATCCGTTGCCGCGCATTGATGATTTGTTCGACCAGCTTCAGGGTGCGGGGTATTTTTCGAGGATCGACTTGCGATCAGGATACCATCAGCTGCGAGTTCGACAGGAGGATATACCGAGGACAGCTTTCCGCACGCGCTACGGCCACTACGAGTTTTTGGTGATGTCGTTCGGACTCACCAACGCCCCAGCAGCATTCATGGATTTGATGAACCGTACATTCAGGCCGTATGTTGACTTGTTCATCATCGTGTTTATCGACGATATCTTGGTGTACTCCCGGAGCAGAGAGGAGCACGAGCAGCACTTGCGGATTACGTTACAGACTCTGAGGGAGCACCAGCTGTTCGCGAAGTTCTCCAAGTGTGCATTCTGGCTGGACAGCGTCGGATTCTTGGGTCACGTGGTTACGAGAGACGGCATTTGTGTGGACCCGAAGAAGATTGAGGCTGTTCAGCAGTGGCCCCGACCTACATCGGTGACTGAGATCCGTAGTTTTCTAGGCTTGGCGGGCTACTACAGGCGTTTTGTTCAGGACTTCTCCCGTATAGCTGCACCGTTGACCGGTTTGACCCGGAAGGGAGTTCCTTTCGTTTGGACAGAGGAGTGCGAGCGCAGTTTTCAGCAGCTACGGACTTGTTTGACTACGGCGCCGGTATTATCTTTACCTTCTGGATCAGGCGGATTTGTTGTCTACTGTGATGCTTCGCGAGTGGGATTAGGATGCGTATTGATGCAGTATGGCCGGGTGATCGCTTATGCTTCTCGGCAGTTGAAGAAGCATGAACAGAACTACCCCACTCATGATTTGGAGATGGCTGCAGTGGTCTTTGCACTGAAGATTTGGCGACATTACCTTTACGGCGAGTCGTGTCAGATATTCACCGATCACAAGAGCTTAAAGTACATATTTCAGCAGCGAGACCTGAACCTCAGACAGCGTCGTTGGATGGAGTTGGTGAAAGACTACGACTGCGAGATCTTATATCACCCCGGCAAGGCGAATGTGGTGGCAGATGCGTTGAGTAGGAGGCCCGGGGTAGTCTATCCTTTTTGCGCGCAGTGCAGAGGCAGTCGTCAGCAGATTGGCAGATGTTATGCGACAGCCGAGTTGAGTTCGAGTTCACTCAGACAGGGGGACAGCTCGTGCATGTTCGTGCACGCCCACAGTTGCTTGACCGTATATATGAGGCACAGCGCAGTGACGACCGTTGCTCAGAGATCATGGCACAGATGGGACAGGGCAGATTTTCCGAGTTCGTGGTTGACGATCAGGGGATTTTACGATATGGATCTAGACTGTGCGTACCAGATGCTGATGGATTGCGGCGCGACATTCTTGAGGAGGCACACCGATCAGTGTATAGTGTCCACCCCGGTTCCACCAAGATGTACCATGATATGAGAGAGACCTACTGGTGGGACGGGATGAAGAGGGACATTGCGGAGTTCGTTTCGAGATGCCTGACTTGTCAGCAAGTCAAGGCCGAGCACCAGAGGCCCGCAGGAGAGCTACAGCCGTTACCCATTCCAGAATGGAAATGGGAACAGATTTCGATGGATTTCATTGTGGGTCTACCCAGGACCAGTCGAGGGTACGACTCCATCTGGGTGATCGTGGATAGATTGACGAAAGCGGCTCACTTCCTGCCAGTGAAGACGACTTTCAGCTTCGCTCAGTATGCTCAGCTCTATATTGACGAGATCGTGCGACTACATGGCGTACCGACTTGTATCGTGTCAGATCGAGGCACTCAGTTCACCAGCCGGTTTTGGCAGAGACTTCAGGAGGCTTTGGGCACTCGTTTGAGCTTCAGCACAGCGTTTCATCCGCAGACAGACGGACAGTCAGAGCGGACCATTCAGACTCTCGAGGACATGCTCAGAGCGTGCGTTTTAGACTTTGGTGGTAGCTGGGATCGTCATTTACCGCTAGTGGAGTTCTCCTACAACAACAGCTTCCAGGATACTATTCAGATGGCACCTTTCGAGGCATTGTATGGGAGGAGATGCAGATCGCCCGTTTGTTGGACAGAGCTCAGCGAGAGCAGCATTTTGGGGCCGCAGCTTGTTGAGGAGACGACAGCGAAGATACAGTTGATCCGAGACCGGATGAGAGCGGCTCAGAGCAGGCAGAAATCCTATGCAGACAGGCACCGTCGCAGATTAGAGTTCGCAGTTGGCGACCATGTTTTTCTGAAAGTCTCTCCGATGAAGGGCGTGATGCGTTTTGGGCGAAAGGGGAAGCTTAGCCCTAGATTCGTAGGTCCCTTCGAGATCCTCGAGCGGGTTGGCGCTGTTGCTTATCGTTTGGCTCTTCCACCCAGCTTTCCTGATGTTCACCCCGTCTTTCATGTTTCGATGCTCCGCAAGTACCTTCACGACCCTTCGCATGCGATTCAGCACCCGACAGTCCAGCTAGAGCGCGACCTTTCTTTTGCAGAGCAGCCGGTGGCCATCTTGGATCGGCAGGTGAAGAAGTTGAGGTCGAAGATTATACCAACCGTCAAGGTCCTTTGGCGTAGCCCGAGCAGCGAGGAGGTTACCTGGGAGACCGAGGGCGAGATGAGGAAGAAATATCCCCATCTCTTTGAAGGTACGCGTAGCTATATTTTTAAATTCGGGGACCGAATTTCTTTAAGGGGGGAAGATTGTAGCGTCTTGAAAAGTCGTTTTGGTGTTTTCCTGAAATTCGGTGAAAATTCGGTATTTTTCCGAAAACCGTCTTTCTTGTTATTTTGCAGTTTAGGGCTAATTATACCTAAAATGGATAGGTAATTGCTTGTTTTTAGTAGCTAATGAGTTAATTATGAAATTCTGGTCGTTTAAAAATTTTCCCTAATTTTTCAATTTTTTAATATTATTTTAAGCCGGTAAGAAAATACATTAAATTAGCGATAAATACAAATTTTTCCGGGCTAATTTTAATCTCTAAAATTATGATAATTAAAATCTAGTGGTAACATAAATTTTTAGTAATTTATTTTGATTTTAACAAATTTTTATGATATGAAACGAATTTATTGAATTTTGAGCTAAAACTTGCAATTTTTGACTTGTAGGGGGCCTTTTTGCATAAAATTTCTTTTGTAAAACCCCTCTCTCTTTTTCCTCAGCCCTAGGACAGCCCCACCTTGTGCAAGTCCAGAAATTTCTGGCCTCATATTTTGTTTTCTTTCTTGAGTTGATTTAGTGGGTTTATTGATTTATTTTAATTATAATTGATAAGGTATGGTGCTTTGACTTTTGGAGACTTGACCCTTGACTTTCCCACTCACCCACACCCCTCCCCTCACCTCCCAATCTGGCCGAAACCTGCACCTCACCCTCTTCATCTCTTTTCTTCTCATTTTCTTCTAAATTCTTCAAGTTTAATTCATCAAAATTGCAAATTAAAGCTTACAAATTAAACCCATCCTTCATCCTTCTTTTCCTTCACCTCCCTAGCTTGGATCTTGATGCTTGAGGCCATCATTTGGAGCAAAATTTTTCTTGCTAGATCTCAATTGAGGTATAATTTCCATCAAGTTACTTTCTTTTTTTGCTAAAATCCTTTAATTGTATGGTTTAGTGTTAAAAGTTTAGCTAATTTCTAATCTAATTTATAAAAGAGTAGTTGTATTAAACTAGGGTTTTTGAAGCCATGATAGTTAATTAAGTTGTTTTGTAGTTAATCTAGTTGTTACCTAACTAATCTATATGATTACCTCGTTTATGTAGTCTTCAAATTATGCTAATTTAGTTAATTTTAGAAGTGTGATTTGGTTGTAAATTGTTGTTTTAGGATTTTCAAGAGAGGGTTTATGTATGGATTGGGTTGTGAAGCATGATTAGTGAGTTGAATTAAGGTTTAGAAACCATTATTTAGTTGATTAAACCTAATTTGTGATCTAGTTGTTTTGCTAACCTAATCTAGAAGGTTAACTTGCTAATTGGGTTTGAAATTAGTGTTAGTTAAGTTTTTCTAGTATGGATTTTGATTTGCAATTGCTTTTGAGAAAAATCAAGAAAGGGTTGGTTGTGGAATTTAGGTTTTGGAGCATGGTTAATGTGTTGAAATTTTGTGTAGTGGTTATCTAATGGTGTGACTTGGGTGATTATGCTAGATTGTAGTCGTTTTGTCGCAAATCGGCGATTTTTGCACCGATTTTGGAATGCAAATGCTTACTAGTTTTGTTATAAATTTATGTGATGAATTATTTTTGATATCTTGATGATTGTAATGGCTTGTCCTACGACTTTTAGGATGTGTGAGTGCGGATTTTTGGGTAGTCGGGTTTTAGTTTTGCCGGGCGACCAAATCGGCGTTTTTTGGCAGTTTTTGCGATTTTCGCGTGTGTTCCGCGCACGTTGTGCACGTTGTACCTAGCTAGCGAACGTTAGTAGTTTCGTTTGGGTTTTGCGTCGTTCTTGATATGTAACCTTATGTTTGGTATTGATGTTAATTCCAGGTTCGGTCGCGGAGACGTCAGACGCGGCGCGAAAGGGGAAAGCGGTGATTGGACACAGCTAGCCAGGGATTCCGGTGAGTAGATGTAATATCTACGGGGGACTATCGTTGGATGGCGCAAGCCGCCCGATAGTTTTAGTAACTTACAAGACCCTTAGTGATGTTAGTAATTAGGGGTGAAATACTTATTTGACTATTTGCTGCATCCATGCATTATATTGACATACCTATACGAAACCATTTTATAGGACACCTGCACCATTGCCAGGGTTTTTATATGCAGCACGAGCACTATTCATGCTTACACACACACCCTGGTAATTGCCATGCCACCACACTAGATAACCTTTAAATTTAAACCTTTTACCAATTGATACTTAAACTTGTGCTATTGCCTTTAATTCCTTAAAATGAAACCGTAGAATTGCTATTCATGTGCATGTACTTCATCATATTAATTGTTCATCCTTAATCCATTGATCACACATCGCAACTTGATTATTGATATCATACGCATTCATTATCATTGATATATGCACTTATGAGGATTTCTTGAGATTTTATGATATTGCTGGATTTCGGGGGAAAACCGCAAAATTTCTAAACTTATTATATTTTTAAAATATGTAAATTGCGGTTTTCTAGTGATGTAAGTGTCGTCCACCATGAGTTTGCTGTGGTTTTGGAAATCCGTGTCGAGGAGTGGAGGAACCGGCACGGGTACATGGTGGGCCCGGTAAGGTACCCCGGGGCAAGAGGAATGTGGTGTTGACGTTGAGCCTGGCAGGGGACGGATTACCTACCGGTGACTGTTTGGGACGGCGGATATCCAGAGGATACCGACCGTGGCCGCTAGATGATGAGATATTGATATTTGAGATGGGTCAGCCGGACGGCTGAGGCCAGAGATACATTTATGATATTTGAGACAGCTTTTGGGTGTCGTTGCTGGACACCGGTTCTCGTCGATTCTTTGAGTATTATGCTGGCATTCTAAAAGAGTTTCAAAAACAAAATGAGATAAATGTTTCTTATATATACCTATTGAGACCTCAGATATTCATGTTGCATACATATTCGTACACTGATGTTGTATACACACCTGCTAGTGCATCCAGTCATACCTGTATTATAGATGCTAGGATGCTTGTGTGCATGCATACGATAGCCTTTGTAGATGTTATTTATTACTCACGAGTTGGCAACTCACCCCCGTTGTGCCACAGTCTTTTGCAGGTCCGCTCCGTCAGTTCAGTAGCGGCGGGCGCACTTGTTCTTTTGCCTCTTTTGCCTGAGCTCGAGATTTGCTCATAGGTGGGTTATGTTATTATTTTTGTACCACCTTGTATATTCTTTGTATCTAGTGTACTCCATCTACTGTTTCTACCAGTTTTATTGTATATTGACCTAGAGATGAGACTGTGAGGTTTGTGGACTTTTATGCTGTATTTTGGGGTCGAGCTCACTTGAGTCGACATGATGTTTTCTTATGCTTTATTATGATTATTATGCTTGTTGTCATTTATATTGCGTGGGATTTGTGACCGCCTTGTGGCGAAGAGCTAGCTCCCGCTTGGGGATGCCCTATTTTGGTGGATTCATGTGTATTTTTGTTGTACCCATTTTGGGGGCCAGTATTTACAAAGGAGACTCTGCCGAAATTTTCGGAAAAATTGGTATTGTTTTTAAAAAGGGTTTTACATGACTTATTTGATAACTCGCTTTCAATTGATTGGGTTTTCTTCACTCTTTTGCTTAATTGGTTTTGTTTTCTGGGCTTTGGCTCACTTATTTTACGGACGTCTTTAGACGTTTCGTAAACTTAAGTGCCAGTCACGTTCCGTACCCTGCGGGTCGTGACACCTAAGGGCTTTATCAACATGTGAGAGCAAGACAGTATAAATACCAGTCTACATGTTAAGATAAAGGTAACCAGATAGCATACTATCATGTCGAGCAAGAAAGTCATCTCTATATATGTCCAAGCATCCATTATAATATACATCATATGTACAATAATGGCCTCTAGGGCATACATATTGTAGGGTTCCTATCGACGGCAACAAGGTTTCGGGAGGCATCGTCCATGCCATTTTAAAAAATTGCCGTTAAAAGGAACTCTAAACATGATCGTTAACTAGGATACAATACGGAAAACATATAGTAAACCATTTACTATCTAAGTGAAAAAGGAAATACAACCTTTGTAGATCGGTCATTCGCTTCATATGCTCCTTGTAGTAGTCCCTGCGCTGCAATCGTCGAACTCCCGGACTCTTGCATTGCTTCGCGTGGAGAAATGAGCGATCTTGATTGAAGTCTTCGAGGCCAAAGATGATCTACGTCGAGGGAATACTAGCTCAAGCTTATACTTCACTAACTAGAGAATTAGTGAAGCAAACACCCTAAACTAAAGTGCTAGTCTAGTAGAGGATGATGAAATAGGAAGTGGGCTCACTTTAGAATTTCTTTTCTCACTTTTCTTTCTCACTTAATCAAAACCCTAGCAAGCTGTTTTGAGCTTGAGGAAAAAGATGAACTAAAATGAGATGAGAATAATGATCAAGTGAGAGAGTGATCCACGGTGAGTGAGTATCATATACTAACTCATGTAGAGACATAACCATGGCCAATTAAAATGGTTAGGTTAACAAATATCTAAAGTAAAAAAAAAGTTAGTGGACTTTGTCAAAGCAAAACAAGCTTCTACAAGCTTCATGCTCTTTTCAAATATCCACCAATTTTGGAATTACCTTAAATAATTAAAACCCACCATTATAAATAGAATGGTGTGTGTCTCATACACCCATGTATGATGTATCAACAACCATGATACAAAAAGAAAAACACAATTTAATATATATCACATATATATTAAAGTTGTGCACATGTGAGAAAAACAAATGCTTAAGTGAACCAATGTTAGTTAATTTAAATTAGTATATCATATATACAGTTATACACTAAATTATCAAATCAACACTTGACTTAATAATCCGGCTATATCTCATATAACCGACTAATATCCAATATATCGACTTATCGAATCAACCCTTGATTCGATAACCCGGCTATATCACATATAACCGACCGATACAATAAGTCGCGAGAATAGAATACGGTATCACATACACGCATTATTCTTGGTCCCGCACATATCACATATGTGCTCCTATTTCGTTATGCCTGAGTCGGTAAAACCTCTATGTAGGACTCTAAAGACTCGTCAATACGCCGGCAGTAGGTGATGATCACATCAAGCACCCACAAGCCGTCAGCGGTACTAGCTGGACGTAACGACTACCCGGGTATTGAGCGATCAAAAGATCAACAAGCAAGCCCGCTCCAACTCCTGCAAAATCCTGACGGTAACACTTGTCGTACAGTCCGGTCTCCTCGTCTGATATGTCGCATATCAAGTCTAGGGGTGGTAAACGTCAGACCCCAATAACCAATAAGTCATGCCGATGTGAGGCTCATAACGGGTCGAGAAACTACCGGTAACACTTACCAGTAAATCTCTAAATTAGCCCTGGCTAGGGACTTCCCTGTTATGGCCAATCGAGCACAGCGCAACATCAACCCCCAATACCGGGAGAGACGAAACCCCTCCTATCGCTCACTGCCTCCATGTGACTCGGGACTGTACCCAAAAACTACCGTTTTGCATACCCTCTTGGACGTGGTAAGGTGGAAATCAAAGCACAGTAGGAATCACACAAGACTCTATGACGATCTCGGGTCTACAGACTAACCTGTACATGTGTCACCAGAGAACTGCCATGTGACGTTAGGTATAATACCATCTGGGAGTTCTCGGCGAGTCTGTCCAGTGTACCCAGTCTCCACTGAGCACCCGTATACCATCTCTAATGTCAAACACCAATGGATATGGGATCATCCATCGCCCATCTCATGGGTCGAGAAGCGTATACGCTAGTCTACTCTGGTATATCGATGCCCTGTCTCGATACACCCATGACTAGGAACGTTAAAGGATGAACTTATGGACTACCATGGCCCCACTAGTATGATCTGCATCATAGTCCTGGTAGTCAAGTACACATCCTAAGGGCTTTACCAACATGTAACCATAAGACAGTATCAAGAGAATAGTATACATGTTAAGATAAAGAGAAACCAAATAGCTTACTATCATGTTGAGCAAGAAAGTCCTCTCTATATATGTCCAAGCATCCAATATAATATACAACATATGTACAATACTGGCCTCTAGGGCATACATACAACTAACAATCTCCCACTTGCACTAGGGCCAGCTGTTGTAGTATCGCATACCGAGCATCCCGAAGAGTCTCTCAAACTGTATCTAGGGAATGGCCTTCGTGAGTGGATCCGCTGTGTTATTCTTCGTGTCAACTCTCCTGGCCTCGATCTCCCGGCGATCAACTATCTCCCGGATCAGGTGATACCGCCTCAGAATATGCCTGGATCGCTCATGGGACCTGGGTTCCTTGGCGAAAGCCACCGCTCCATTGTTATCACAATACAAAGGTATTGGATCCTTAATGGATGGAACCACTCCAAGTTCAGTTATGAACTTCTTGATCCAGACAGCCTCTTTGGCAGCATCGTTGGCAGTGATGTATTCAGCCTCCATCGTCGATTCTGCCACGGTTTCCTGCTGGGAACTCTTCCAGCATACCGTCCCTCCGTAGAGGGTAAAGACAAATCCCGAGTGCGACTTAGAGTCGTCCTTATCACTCTGGAAGCTAGAATCGGTAAAGGACTCCACTTGGAGTTCTCCGTTACCATACACCAAGAGCATCTCTTTAGTCCTTCGTAAGTACTTGAGAATGCTCTTCACAGCTGTCCAGTGACTCTCTCCAGGATCTGCTTGATACCTACTCACTACACTTAGTGAGTGTGCTACATCGGGTCTGGTACATAGCATCGCGTACATGATAGAGCCTACTGCCGAAGCATAGGGTATCCCTTGCATGCGAGCTCTCTCCAAATCAGTCTTGGGAGACATCTCTTTGGAGAGAGTGAGCCCAGAGATCGTGGGTAAAAACCCACGTTTGGATTCTTCCATACTAAACCGCTTTAGTATGGTGTCAATGTACTTGGATTAGGACAATCCCAGTATCCGTTTAGATCTATCTCTATAGATCTTAATCCCCAAGATGTAGGAGGCATCCCCTAGATCTTTCATTGAGAATCGTTGTGATAAGAAAAGCTTGACCGATTGCAGCATAGGAATGGCATTTCCTATCAAGAGTATGTCATCCACGTACAATACGAGGAATACAACCTTACTCTCTGCTACCTTCTTGTATATACAAGGTTCATCTACTTTTTTGACGAAATCAAACTCATTGATAACGACATCAAAGCAGATGTTCCAACTCCGCGATGCTTGCTTTAACCCGTAAATGGATTTAAGCAGCTTGCACACCTTTCCGCTGCTCCCACTGTCTACGAAGCCCTCTGGCTGAGTCATGTACACGCACTCTTCCAAATCGCCATTTAGAAAGGTGGTCTTAACATCCATTTGCCAGATTTCGTCGCCATGATATGCAGCGATGGCAAGCATGATCCGGATGGATTTAAGCATAGCCACTGGAGAAAAGGTTACGTCATAATCGACACCTGGTCGTTGACAAAAACCCTTTGCAACAAGTCTAGCTTTGAAAGTCTCTACTTTCCCATCTACACCAAGTTTCTTCTTGAAGATCAACTTGCTCCCAATGGGTTTTACCCCTTCAGGAGCATCTTCCAAAGTCTATACTTTGTTGGTGTACATGGATTCCATCTCGGACCGCATTGCATCCAGCCATTTCACTGAGTCACCACTCGTGATGGCCTGCTCGAAGCTAGTTGGGTCATCATCCTCCATGATGCAATCCTCGCTCCCACCATCCATGAGAAAACCGTAGTATCTCTCAGGTGGGTAGGAACCCTACTAGATCGGCGGAGTGGCCTGGGTTCATCGGGAACTACTGAATCCTATGGTTCCACAAAATCTTCTGTTGTGGTTTGTACAGCTGGAACCTCTTCCAGTTCTACCTCAGAGCCACTAATCTCTTTTGCAAGAAATTCCTTTTCTAAAAAGGTGGCGTGTTGAGCAACAAACACCCTTTGTTCCTCACTGTGGTAGAATATATACCCTCGCGAATGCTTGGGATATCCAACAAACTTACACAAAACAGACATTGCCTCGAGTTTGTCCGATTTTTGTCTTTTGACATAGGCCGGGCAACCCCATATCTTAATAAAATTAAGATATGGTCTCTTCCCCTCCCATATCTCATATGGGGTGGTAAGCACGGATTTAGTAGGAACTCTATTCAGTAGGTATGCCGCTGTCTCCAGTGCATACCCCCAGAAGGAAATAGGTAACTCAGCTATGTTCATCATAGAGCGCACCATATCTAATAGGGTGCGGTTCCTCCGTTCCGATACACCGTTGTGCTGTGGTGTATATGGAAGAGTTAGCTGAGAGAGAATCCCTTTCACTTTTAGGAAGTCCAGGAATTCATTGCTCAAGTATTCACCTCCTCGATCAGATCGAAGGATTTTAATACTTTTCCCAGTTTGGTTCTCGACTTCTTGTTTATATTCTCTATATTTCTCAAAAGTTTCTGATTTGTGTTTCATCAGGAACACATATCTGAATCTAGAGAGATCGTCAGTGAATATAATGAAGTCCGCAGAACCATCCCTGGCATGTGTAGACATGGGACCACATACATCACTATGTATCAGTACCAAGAGTTCAGTAACTCTTTCTCCATGTCCCGTAAACGGAGTTTTGGTCATCTTGCCTTTGAGACATGACTGGCAAGTGTCATAAGATGAAAATTCAAACAGATTCAAGTATCCATCCTTATCTAACTTAGCTAGCCGTGTCGCATTGATGTTGAAGAGTTACACTAGCGCCCCGGCCAACTTCCGTAGCCAAATACGGAACAAAAATTTCGTAGCGATAACGAACTTGGCGCTAATATAAACCCTAACCGGATCTTTACCATAAACCTAGTTAGCACTTAATAGAGTTCTATCTACTATGATAGAAGTTATACCTAAAGAAACCAAGTCCTTCGGGTCTTCGATCCTCTCCTTAAGCTCCTCGATGGTAGTATGGATCGTGCTTGAAACCCGGCCTCCTTGAGTCGAAGATGATCCACCAGAGAGTCTATAGTCCAAGCCCCACCTCAAGAACCGAGGTAACTAGGGCAACAAGTATGCTAAGCTTGATGTCCTAGGTGATGTAGAGTATTGTGATGGATTTGTTTGTCTATTTAGATTCTATTTTTCTCAACACATGAGAGCTATAGAAATTTCCAGTGAGGAGGAAGAAGAAGAACCATGGGAGCTCTCTTTTGATGAAAGAGAATAAGAAAGAGATAATGATCCATAAGCAAAATAATTACCAACCTTTTGTCATGATAAATTATGATGGCAACCCTTGATTTGACCATTATCATGTCAAGTTAAATCCAAATCCAAAGAAGCATCTAGTGCTCACAAAAATATCTAAGTCAACAATGGTCAACTTGGTCAAAAGGTCAACATGGTCAAATGGTCAAAGCAATAGCCATAACACAATTATCATTAAAAAGATTAGTAAATATTTTCCTCCACCTCATAATGGTTTTGACCAAGTCAATGGTCAAAACCCTAATGAGGCACCTCCTTCTTCGCTCCTCACAACCGTGCATACATACCCGCATCCGCATTCCGTAGAATACGAATGCACAGAAGACAAAACTAATCCATCCATACAATACTAGGATCCGGTTTAAACTAAAGCCCACTAGTATTGTCTGCCCGAACATCATACGCACACAAGTGCACGTAAGTGATCGCAACCCTGTCGTAAAACCATATGGCCTCCACACCTTTTGCCCAGTGCAGGGAAACTCTCTGTGTGGGACTCTAAAGACTCGACACTACGCTGGTAGTGGGTTTAACCACAGACCGCAAGCGGCACTAGCTGTACGTAACGGTCCCCAGGTAGATGTCTACAAGAAGGCTGATGAGGTAAACTCCATTCAAACTCCTACTGAGCCTGAATGTGACAATCTCCGTACAGTCTGGTCTGTTCGTCTATGAGTATCGCATGTCGGGCCTAGGGGGCGGTAAACGTCAGACCCCTAACAGCGGTACAATTCGTGTCGGAGTGTAGCTCAGAACACCCTGAGAAACTACTGGAAAACACTACCAGTAAATCTCGCTTGCCCTGGCCAGGGACGACTATGTGTAATGGCTCTCCTAGACACAGCACTATATCAACCCCTAATACCGAGAGAGACGAATCCTGTCTAACCATCACTGCCTCCAAGTGCTTCGGGACTACACCCAACTACTACCTGTTTGCGTGACTCAATAGAGCCGTGGTAGTGGGAACACACTTGAGGCGAAGTGGCAGTGTCAAGTCAATGAACTAAGCTGTACTCATGTAACCTGGGAACTGTTAACTGACGATAGGTATAATACCAACCAACAGTTCCTGATGAGTCCTGTCCAGTGTACTCATAACCTAATGAGCACCTACATACTATCTCCAGTACCACGTACTGATGGCTGTGGGACAGACCATCTCCCCAGCTGGGACGAGAAGCGTACACACTAGTCTACTCTGGAGTATCGATGCCCTGTCTCGATAATCCTATGACTAGGGACCTGAATAAGGATGTGCTTATAGACTACCCAGCCCCCACTAGTGTGATCGCCATCTCAACGCCGGTAGTCAAGCAAAGATCCTAAGGGCTCCATCAATATGTATTAGCGATATGTTAAAAGAAACATATACACATATTAAAATAGAAACAAACCAAGTAGCATACTACTATATTGAGCAAGACTGTCGTAAATCCGTATATATATCCCAAGCTTCCGAAATGTATCATACAAACTAGTACTATACAATAATGGCCTCTAGGGCATAATTGGTGTACCGCATACCCAACGTCCGCACTAAGGCCAGCTGCTGGCGTACCGCATCCCCAATAGCTCAAAAAGTCGCTCGAACTGTGTTTGAGGGAGGGCCTTTGTGAATAGATCCACCGTGTTGTCTTTACTGTCCACTCTCCGTACCTCGATCTCCTGGCGATCAATAATCTCCCTGATCAGATGATACCGCCTTAAGATGTGTCTGGACTTCTGATGGGACCTTGGTTCCTTCGCTAAAGCTATAGCCCCATTGTTATTGCAATACAAAGGTATTGGGTTAACAATGGACGGAACCATATGAAGTTTACTAATGAACTTCTTCATCCAGACCGCCTCTTTTGCGGCATCGCTTGCAGCAATGTATTCAGCTTCCATCGTCGAGTCTTCGACGGTATCCTGTTTGGAACTCCTCCAACATACCGCCCCTCCGTTGAGGGTAAACACAAAACCCGAGACAGACTTGTTGTCGTCCTTGTCACTCTGGAAGCTTGAATCGGTATAAGACTCGACCTTGAGGTCTCCATTACCGTAAACCAGGAACATCTCCTTAGTCCTTCTTAGGTACTTGAGAATGTTCTTCACTGCTGTCCAGTGGTTCTTGTTAGTTATATGTATGCCCTAGAGGCCATTACTGTACATTGGATGTATATTGTAGTGGATGCTGGGACATATATAGGGAGGACTTTCTTGCTCGACATGATAGTATGCTATCTGGTTACTCTTTACCTTAACGTGTGCACTGATTGTCTCTCTGTTACATGTTGGTAAAGCCCTTAGGATGTGTACTTGACTGCCTGGACTATGATGCGGATCATACTAGTGGGGACATGGTAGTCCATAAGTACATCCTTCAAGGTCCCTAGTCGTGGGTGTATCGAGACGGGGTATCGATATACCAGAGTAGACTAGCGTATACCTTCTCGACCCATCTAGATGGGCGATGGATGATCCCATATCCATTGGTGTTTGACATCAGAGATGATATACGGGTGCTCAGTAGAGACTGGGTACACTGGACGGACTCGCCGAGAACTCCCAGATGGTATTATACCTTACGTTAGATGGCAGTTCTCTGGTGACACTGGTACAGAGTAGTCTGTTGATCCGAGATCGTCATAGAGTCGTGTGTGGTTCCCACTGTGCTTTGATTTCCACCTTACCACGTCCAAGAGGGCGTGCAAAACGGTGGCTTTTGGGTACAGTCCCGAATCACATGGAGGCAATGAGCGATAGGAGGGGATTCGTCTCTCCCGGTATAGGGAGTTGATGTTGCGCTGTGTTCGATTGGCTATAACCGGAAATCCCTGGCCAGGGTTGCTGAGATTTACTGGTAAGTGTTACCAGTAGTTTCTCGAACTGTTATAGACCTCATATCGACACGACTTATCGAGCTATTGGGGTCTGACGTTTACCACCCCTAGGCGAGATATGCGACATATCAGACGACGAGACCGGACTGTACGGTAAGTGTTACTGGTTGGATTCACAGGAGTGTGAGCGGGATTGCTCGTCGATCTTCTGATCGCTCAATACCCGGGTGGCCGTTACGTTTAGCAGACCGCTTGCGGCTTGTGGGTGTTTGATATGATCATCACCTGCTGCCGGCGTATTGACGAGTCTTTAGAGTCCTACACAGAGGTTTCCTGGCTCAAGCAAAACGAAATAGGAGCACATATGAGATATGTGCGGGACCGAGAATAATACCAGTATGTGATACTGTATTTGATTCTCGCGATATGTAACTTTGATCGGTTATATGCGATATAGCCGGGTTATCGGATCAAGTGTTGATTCGATAAGTTGTTACTATTGATATTAGTCGGTTATATGCGATATGACCAGATCATTAAATCAAGTGTTGATTTAATGATTTAATGCATAATTATATATTTGATATATTACTTTGCATTAACTAGTATCGGTTCACTTAAGATGGATTTTCTCACTCGCATGTGCACATCGTATATGTGATATATTTTTTTGTGCACTTGATTGTATCATGTTTGATGATACATGATAGCTAGGGTTTGTGTAAAGACTTATACCAATGTTATGTTAATGGTTAGGGTTTTGGTTTTATTCATTTATTTATTTATCTATTCATTTTTGAGAAATAGATAAAAGAAAAACAAAAGTGGTTTCTTTCAATCTTTCATGAAGCTTGTCGAAGCTTCATGAAGCTTTGACCAAAGCAACCATTCTTGTCTTCTTCTCTAACCCTAACCATTCAACCTAACTCAAGTTAACTCTCTACACTTGACCTTGGTTAAGATATGATAAGTGTGGATTTTATTTTGTTTTAAAATGATAACTTATCATAATATTTCTATCTTCTTCTTCTTCTTCTTCATATGAAGAAAGCTTGCCTCATCAATAGCAAGTGAAGAAATCAAGTGAAAAATCCAATTCTAAAGTGAACCCACCTCCTATTTCTTCATCCTCTACCTCTTGCCAAGTAGTATAGGGTGTTCTCTTCACAAGTTTCATGACTTGGTGAAGTGGGAGCTTGATCTAGTGATGCCCCGACGTAGATCATCTTCGGCATCGAAGTCGACGACCTAGCCCGCCCATTTTCCCGATGAAGCCGACGCTAGAGCCCGGGATTCGATTTGGACAGCGAGGAGACTTCATTGCGGAGCTATGGAGGTGGAGAACCGGATCTACAAAGGTTGTATTTCCGTTCTTGTAGTTAAGTTGTTAACTAGTTGCATGTGTTCGCCTAATATTCTAGTTAACGATCCGTATTAGGGTTTCTCGGCACATGTAAAATTTGAAATTGGCATGGTTGATGCCTTGTGAGACCTCATTAGTGTTCCTAGGAACCCTACAGTGGTATCAGAGCCTAGCTAGAGCCTTAGGCGAAGTGTAGACGACGTTTGAAGTCCTATCGAACCGAAACCCTAACACAAACATGCTCTCTGTACTTTTTTCAAAAACAGGGTTTTTTGAGGATTAAAAATATGCAGAAAATTCAGCAGGAGATTGTAAGGGTTACTGTGAAATTCGACAGCCTGAATCCATCAAACCGCCGCGGTTCCGCGGCACGAGCATGGCTTGTGCGGCGGTTCCGCGGCCGAAATGTCTCCTTGTGCATTGAATTTTGCACAGTAACTCCTACTTTGCAGTGCTGGTTTTCCTGGGAATTTTTAATATTTATTCAAGAGATGAATTTTCTGGGTTGTATTGGGGACTCGGTGTTTCGATCGGATTGTCTAATTTTGTCTATGTGTTTTCTGGATATTTGAATATGTTAAAAAGTTCGACCGGATATAAATACCCACCTTTTCCCCTGTCGGGAAATTTCCAAGTGTTGGATCTTTCCGTAGTTTAACGACGTTCTAAGTAGTGCAAGTAACGCGATGGTCCCTCTAGAAGACAACAAACCTTAACTCGATTATGTGACCGTCTTGAACTGCCCTTTGATCCTTAGGGTTTGGGGCAGTACGGCGTGCCACATGTGAGGCGTTGGCTTGACCCTTCACGGCTGGACCGTTGGTACTGAGGCACGAAGTGAATGTTTTTAGACTTATTTCATGTGTTGAGCTGTATCGGGAAAACTTGGGTGTTCGATTGTTCGATCGGAAAGTTTAACATTTTCAATTTATCCGGAATGTGATACAATAATTGGAATTCACAAGTAGTTATGAGATAACTGAATGAATGTTATAAACATAGCAGTTTAGTCTCACTTGATCGGTTGCCACGGAATTTTGATATGATCAAAAGTCCGTCGCAATCACGTAGCGCACGCGGATACTCGCTGGGTAAACTTAATAGACAGCCTCGCTCCATAGCCCCGACCAAGTGACTGTAGGAGAACCCCGTCGCCGAAAGCATCCGTTCGGGTGCTCGCGGCAGCGGTGTTCCGCCTTGGTGCACTTCGTCGACGGCGTCGGGGGTGCGGCCGCCTACTAAAGTTTGCGACGAGCATTCGATCTGGATGTCGGGAATCCTGTTGAATTGCCCGACTTGATATTGAAAAGAGTTTTCGATAATGAGACTAAAATGCGGGGTTTATAATTGTTAGGCATGCGATGTCTAAGGAATTCATTTGATTAGGCATGTGATGTCTATGGAGGTTGCGGATTCCAACTATTGTAGTTTTACACTTTCTTTTCTGTGACCGTAAGTGTAATATGTGATATCGCCGATTTCGTTGCTATATGTCAACGACAATTGGGATGCGCATATTTACTTACGTTGATGACATGTGATGTTATGTGTTGCTGGATATGTTATATTGGATCGTCGTGTTTGAATAGCCGGGGGTTTTATGTGAGATGAGTGTTTTTCATTTTCATTCATGTAAAAACTTGTATGTAATATTCTATTATTTGGGGCACTTCCAGGTTGCGGAAGCTGTCACCCTTTGTATATTATTTACTTTTCTGCACTAGGATAGACCCAAGGAGGGGAGCACAAGTAACCGGGTTCTGGAGTCCAGTGGGAGACCAACTCGAGGAGTCGAGTCCGGGTCTCCTAACTCCAGAATTGGTAGGGTTGCTTGCCGCTCTCGTAGGGGTCTAGGGGTGTGGGTTTGGCTATTCATCGCGACCGTGGAATCCGTGTTTTATACTGGCTCGTATTGAAAACACGGATGTCCTAGTATATCCAATATTTCATATGATTCTTCTGCTGCGATATCTGTGATGTGATCATGTGATGTTCTGTGATGGATACTTTATATAGTATATATGATATATTATATAGACGTTACTTATGTTTTGCACTCGCGCTAGCCCTGCCCCGCTCTGCCGTTAGTTACCTAACCTAACGGTGCACGAGGGGACATCGAGGCGAATGCAGATGGCATAAGTGTACGTCGTATTTATCTGTGATGTTTAGGTACTTAAATGATGGTACTTCATCAATATGATTAATGAAAGTAATAGAAACCTAAGATGTTGTAGAATCGAATTTCAAAATAAAATAGGTAGCTACAGTTCTTGCTTTGCACAGCGGTATATATGATATATCCTGCACCTTATTCAATAAGGAAAGGACCGAGATCCCTTCACCGGGAGTGACTTCTTTAGCAATAACTGGCAGATGCTACACACTCGGTTTGTCTTTTGATTGCTTTTAAGAGTTTTTGCTTTGCACAGTGATATATATGATATATCCCGCACCTCATTCGACGAGGAAAGGACCGACGATCCCTTCACCGGGAGTGACTCCTTTAGCAAAACTAGAAAAGCCTCAAAAGCACTCCATTTTAAAATCATTCGATTCTACAACGATATCAAGTTCATTACACAATAGGTTTTCAGAAAAAACCTGTCGTAGCCCTCCGTCATTTCAGATAAGTACTAGTTAGTATTCGTGCTGCGGTAGTTTGGCATTCGTCAAGGCGTAGTGTGCGGTAGCTAACTAGTATTTATCTGCTTATGCATATGATGCAGATTGGATTAGAGTATTCGTACGGCGTTGTTTGGCATTCGTCAGGGGTCATGCGGGTGGGTTTAATTCGATCAAGAAATGTACGGGTTGAACTTGACTAGTGGACTATGGGTTGTTTGGCATTCGTCAAGGTCATAGAACACTAGGGGCAAAATATTATCGGGAATTTCAAGTGTTGAAATTTGCAATGAGATTGCATACCTTCTATGAGATAGTTGGATCCCGATACCCGCTGCGAGTAATTGTTACTCCTGGGAGAGTTTTATACATTACAATTAGCCGATCAAGTAGGTGTCTAGAAAGGTGTCAATGGGGTTACGCCTCTGGAAAAACGAGGTTTACATTAATTAGGTTCGTGCGAAAGCACGGGGGACCTCCCTCAAAGTACCGACACTGGCCTGGCTGAAAGATTGGCCAACTTGTGGTATGTAATTAATCCCGGCTAGTCTTTCCTTTTAGGGTTTGAAGGAAGATTTGATAAAAAGCAGTGGGAGCCATCCTGATTAGATAAAATAATAACCAATCTGATCTTGCAAGAGCATACGCTGAGTGTTTTCTTCTCTCTCTCTCCAGGTAGCGACCATATCACGCCTTAATCAAGATAATAATACGGATGAATTGACCGAACCCGCTTGTTATACTGAGCTGGGGAACGTTGGTCCCGCTCCAACTTATAATTGTTATAAGACAGAGCAGGAAATTGGGGATTACCAGAATTCCCGTGCCACCCAAACGAAGAGAGTGCATGCTGATGCATCATCTTCGGGTGTGTTCATTACAAAGAACTGTTTCTCTGTATCCTCTACGTCCTTGATATGTGATACCAGATCAGGATTCCAGATATGTAATCTGTTACATAGGGCTACAGAAAGGTAGAGAACTGAGAACGGGTGATAAGTTTCATGAGGCAGAAAACGGGGCAAGTGTTGCAGCCAAGTCTGTTGGTCACTGTCATCCTGTATTCCAAATACATTGATTCTGAACGAATGTTATTAGATACCGAACCTGATATACAAAATCATATCAGTCTCTTTATCAGTAAAGAAATGATAAAGTTTTGTATTGATGGATAATGTTTTGAACATTTCCTATATCAAAAGTTGATCGGTTCAGGCACGTTATCTAAAAGCATTAATGTTCTAAATCAAACTACAGTTCTTTAGTATACGGAACACACACAAGAGGAAGAGTTCAGAAATAAACGAATCCTTCTTGAGGCATTGTAGACTAGGTCATATCAATGTGACCTGACTAGCTGAAGTTACATTTAGATGCATATTTAAATCTGTTTGAATTTACATCTTGTGAAACTTGCCAGTCATGTCACAAAGATATAATGACACTAGCTCTGTTTATTGGAAACAGAGAAAGAGTTAGTGAACTCTTGGGATGATACATGTTGATGTATGTAAGGTCCCCTGTCTACACATGCCAAGACCGGTTCTTTGTACTTCATTACATTCTCTGATGATCTCTCAAGATTCAGACATATGTTCCTGTTGAAACACAAGTCCGAACCTTTTGAGATATTCACAGAATATAAGTTAGAAGTAGAGAACCAAAATACGGGTATAAGTATTATGTCCTTTGATAAGATCAAGGAGGAGAATACTTGAGCACGGAATTTCTGGATTATTCTAAAGGAGAATGAGATTCTCTCTCAGCATTACTCCTCCGAATACACCATAGCACAATGGTATATCGGGGTGGAGCAATCACACCCTATATGATAAGGTGTGCTCTATGATGAGTACTACTGAGTTACCTATTTCCTTTTTGGGAGTTATGCACTTGAGAAGCTACATACCAATTGAATTGGGTTCCGATCAAATCAGTTGCCTACCACTTCATATGTGATATGGAAAGGGAAGAGCCCATATCTTAAGTTAGTTAAGATTTGGGGTTGTCCGGCCTATGTCTAAAAGCAAAATCCGGACAAGCTCGAGGCAAGGTCTGTTATGTACAACTGGAAAGGTTCCAGCTATACAAACAACAGCAGATGATTTGGTAGAACCAAAGGATTCAGTAGATTCCAACGAACTTCAGCCTCTCCGCCGATCTAGTAGGGTTCCTCACCCACCTGAGAGATACTTCGGTTTCTCTATGACAGTGGGAGCGAGGATAGTATCATGAGATGATGACCCAACTTGTTTCGAGCTGGCCATCAGGAGTGGGACTCTGTAAGAATAGCTGGATGCTTAGCGATCTGAGATGGAATCCATGTACACCGACAAAGTATGGACTTTGGTTGCTATATCTGAAGGGTTAAATCCCCATCAGGAGCAAGTATATCTTGAGAAGATTACTTGGTGTAGATGGAAAAGTTGAGACTTTCAAAGCTAGACTTGTTAAAGGTTTTCGTCATCAACCAGGCATTGATAATGATGAAACCTTTTCAAGTACCTATGCTTAAGTCCATCCAGATCCTACTTGCCACGGCTATATACCATGACTACGATATCTGGCGGTTGGGTGCCATGACTGCTTTTCTAAATGCTCCTTTAGAAGAGAACGTCTATAAGTACACAGCCAGAGGGCTTCGTAGACAGTGGGAGCAGCGGAAACGTGTACAAGATGCTTTATAGGATAAAGCAGGTATCGCGGAGTTGGAACATCTGTTTTGATGTATTAATCAAACAGTTTGACATCATCAAAATGGTAGATGAACCTTATATATACAAAAAGGTAGTAGGGAGTATAGTGATGATCCTCATAGAGTACGTGGATGACATACTCTTGATGGGGAAGGAGTTTCCTATGCTACGCTCGATCAATCTCCGCTTATCATAATGATTCTCCATATAGGATCAAAGTGATACCTCCTAAATCATGGATTTTGGATCTATGAGATAGATCTAATTGGATATTAGGATACTCACTAGTTGTAGTGAGATAGTATCAATCGATCCTGGGGAGAATCACTGGAATGGTTCCAGGGTGATAAAGACGACTGAATGTCAGTCACAGGCATTGTCTTTACCCTCAGTAAAGGGACGGTATGTTGGAAGAGTTCCAAGCTAAATACCGTGGCGTACTAGACGATAAAGGTAGGATACATCGCTACTTAAGATGCTACCAAAGAGGCTGTCTGGGTGTATATATTTGTTCATGAGATGAACTCTGTTCCTCCCATTGTGTGACAATGGAGTTGTGGCTTATGCCAAGGAACGTCCGTCCCATCAGTGATCCAGACATATTCTAAGGCAGTATTACCTGATCATGGAGATGGTTGATCTCCAGGATGATCGAGGTTTGCAGAGTAGACTCAGAGGACAACACGGCGGATCCACTCACAAAGGCCTTTTCCCAGAGAGAGACTTTTATGGGATGGTCGAGTATGAGATACTACAACCACTGCTATCAGATGGCCCTAGTGCAAGTGGGAGATTGTTAGTTATATGTATGCCCTAGAGGCCATTACTGTACATTGGATGTATATTGTAGTGGATGCTGGGACATATATAGGGAGGAATTTCTTGCTCGACATGATAGTATGCTATCTGGTTACTCTTTACCTTAACGTGTGCACTGATTGTCTCTCTGTTACATGTTGGTAAAGCCCTTAGGATGTGTACTTGACTGCCTGGACTATGATGCGGATCATACTAGTGGGGACATGGTAGTCCATAAGTACATCCTTCAAGGTCCCTAGTCATGGGTGTATCGAGACGGGGTATCGATATACCAGAGTAGACTAGCGTATACCTTCTCGACCCATATAGATGGGCGATGGATGATCCCATATCCATTGGTGTTTGACATCAGAGATGATATACGGGTGCTCAGTAGAGACTGGGTACACTGGACGGACTCGCCGAGAACTCCCAGATGGTATTATACCTTACGTCAGATGGCAGTTCTCTGGTGACACTAGTACAGAGTAGTCTGTTGACCCGAGATCGTCATAGAGTCTTGTGTGGTTCCCACTGTGCTTTGATTTCCACCTTACCACGTCCAAGAGGGCGTGCAAAACGGTGGCTTTTGGGTACAGTCCCGAATCACATGGAGGCAATGAGCGATAGGAGGGGATTCGTCTCTCCCGGTATAGGGAGTTGATGTTGCGCTGTGTTCGATTGGCTATAACCGGAAATCCCTGGCCAGGGTTGCTGAGATTTACTGGTAAGTGTTACCAGTAGTTTCTCGAACTGTTATAGACCTCATATCGACACGACTTATCGAGCTATTGGGGTCTGACGTTTACCACCCCTAGGCGAGATATGCGACATATCAGACGACGAGACCGGACTGTACGGTAAGTGTTACTGGTTGGATTCACAGGAGTGTGAGCGGGCTTGCTCGTTGATCTTCTGATCGCTCAATACCCGGGTGGCCGTTACGTTTAGCAGACCGCTTGCGGCTTGTGGGTGTTTGATATGATCATCACCTGCTGCCGGCGTATTGACGAGTCTTTAGAGT
The DNA here is from genome assembly GCA_030015575.1 of Agapanthus africanus. NCBI lineage: Eukaryota > Viridiplantae > Streptophyta > Magnoliopsida > Asparagales > Amaryllidaceae > Agapanthus > Agapanthus africanus. Next base: position 249,515,731 of record CM057340.1, on the reverse strand, counting down.
CCTACACAGAGCTTTCTTGGCTCAAGCAAAACGAAATAGGAGCACATATGAGATATGTGCGGGACCGAGAATAATACCAGTATGTGATACTGTATTTGATTCTCGCGATATGTAACTTTGATCGGTTATATGCGATATAGCCGGGTTATCGGATCAAGTGTTGATTCGATAAGTTGTTACTATTGATATTAGTCGGTTATATGCGATATGACCAGATCATTAAATCAAGTGTTGATTTAATGATTTAATGCATAATTATATATTTGATATATTACTTTGCATTAACTAGTATCGGTTCACTTAAGATGGATTTTCTCACTCGCATGTGCACATCGTATATGTGATATATTTTTTTGTGCACTTGATTGTATCATGTTTGATGATACATGATAGCTAGGGTTTGTGTAAAGACTTATACCAATGTTATGTTAATGGTTAGGGTTTTGGTTTTATTCATTTATTTATTTATCTATTCATTTTTGAGAAATAGATAAAAGAAAAACAAAAGTGGTTTCTTTCATTCTTTCATGAAGCTTGTTGAAGCTTCATGAAGCTTTGACCAAAGCAACCATTCTTGTCCTCTTCTCTAACCCTAACCATTCAACCTAACTCAAGTTAACTCTCTACACTTGACCTTGGTTAAGATATGATAAGTGTGGATTTTATTTTGTTTTAAAATGATAACTTATCATAATATTTCTATCTTCTTCTTCTTCTTCTTCATATGAAGAAAGCTTGCCTCATCAATGGCAAGTGAAGAAATCAAGTGAAAAATCCAATTCTAAAGTGAACCCACCTCCTATTTCTTCATCCTCTACCTCTTGCCAAGTAGTATAGGGTGTTCTCTTCACAAGTTTCATGACTTGGTGAAGTGGGAGCTTGATCTAGTGATGCCCCGACGTAGATCATCTTCGGCATCGAAGTCGACGACCTAGCCCGCCCATTTTCCCGATGAAGCCGACGCTAGAGCCCGGGATTCGATTTGGACAGCGAGGAGACTTCATTGCGGAGCTATGGAGGTGGAGAACCGGATCTACAAAGGTTGTATTTCCGTTCTTGTAGTTAATTTGTTAACTAGTTGCATGTGTTCGCCTAATATTCTAGTTAACGATCCGTATTAGGGTTTCTCGGCACATGTAAAATTTGAAATTGGCATGGTTGATGCCTTGTGAGACCTCATTAGTGTGCCTAGGAACTCTACAGTTCTCACCTGGGTCTGACTGATACCGGCTCACCACGCTTAGTGCGTAAGCTACATCTGGTCTTGTACATAGCATCGCATACATTATAGATCCTACCGCCGAAGCGTAGGGTATAATGCTCATGCGAACCCTCTCCTCGTCAGTCTTGGGAGACATTTTCTTGGAGAGGGTGATTCCGTGCAATGTTGGTATATTACCGCGTTTGGAATCTTCCATACTAAATCTCTTTAGTATGGTCTCTATGTACCTGGACTGCGAAAATCCCAGTAATCTCTTGGATCTATCTCTGTAGATTTTGATCCCCAGTATGCATGTGGCATCACCTAGGTCCTTCATGGAGAACCGTTGTGACAAGAATAGCTTGACCGATTGTAGCATAGGAATGTCATTTCCTATCAAAAGAATGTCGTCCACGTACAAGACTAGGAATACGACAATTCGTCCTACAATCTTCTTATAAATACAAGGCTCATCCTCGTTCTTGATGAAGTCAAATTCCTTGATTGCTTTATCAAAACAGATGTTCCAGCTCCGCGATGCCTGCTTTAATCCATAAATGGATTTAAGAAACTTGCACACATTCCCGCTGCTCCCACTGTCTACAAAACCTTCAGGCTGATCCATATAAACGCACTCTTCCAAACTGCCGTTTAGAAAAGCCGTTTTTATGTCCATCTGCCAGATTTCATAGTCATGGAAGGCAGCAATGGCAAGTAGGATCCGGATGGATTTGAGCATAGCCACTGGAGAAAAAGTTTCATCATAGTCCACACCAGGCCTTTGATGAAAACCTTTTGCAACGAGTCTAGCCTTATAGGTTTCCACCTGCTCATCTACACCAAGTTTCCTTTTGTAGATCCATTTGCATCTAACGGGTTTTACCCCAGGTGGAGCAATATCCAAGGTCCACACTTTATTAGTGTACATGGATTCCATTTTGGATCGCATAGCATCTAGCCACTTATCAGAGTCCCTACTGATAATGGCCTGCCTGAAACTGGTAGGATCATCTTCTTCCAAGATGCAATCCTCTCGATCCCCGTCTATGAGAAAACCGTAGTATCTCTCGGGCGGATGAGAAATCTTACCAGATCTGCGGAGTGGCTGAGGTTCGTCTGGGATTACTGAATCTAGTGGTTCCTCCAAATCTTCAGTTACATTTTGTGGTTCATGGATCTCTCCCAGTTCTACCGTACTCCCACTGGTTTCTTTTGCAAGAAACTCCCTTTCTAAAAAGGTAGCATGGCGAGATACAAACACCTTCTGTTCCTCAGTGTGGTAGAACAGATATCCTAGTGAATCCTTAGGATATCCCACAAATTTACATAGAACTGACCGTGCCTCTAGCTTGTCTGGTTTCTGTGTTTTCATATAGGTCGGACAACCCCATATCTTAAATCGCTTAAGATATGGATTTCGTCCACTCCATACTTCATATGGAGTCTTAGGCACAGATTTGGATGGAACGTAGTTCAGTAAGTATGCAGCTGTTTGAAGTGCATATCCCCAAAATGAAAGAGGCAACTCAGTGTCACTCATCATGGAGCGAACCATATCCAATAGGGTACGATTCCTCCGCTCCGATACACCGTTGTGCTGTGGTGTGTAAGGAGGAGTAAGCTGAGAGAGAATTCCATTCTCTTTTAAGTAATCTAGGAATTCCGTGCTTAAGTACTCCCCACCCCTATCAGAACGGAGGATCTTGATACTTTTTCCAGTCTGGTTTTCTACTTCGTTTCTGAATTCTTTGAATTTCTCAAAAGCTTCAGATTTGCGTTTCATAAGATACACATATCCGAATTTAGAGAGATTGTCAGTGAATGTGATGAAGTATGAGAACCTTCCCCTTGTATGTATAGACATCGGACCACACACATCACTGTGTATGAGTCCCAAGAGCTCTGCTGCTCTTTCTCCATGTCCGGTGAACAGAAATTTGGTCATCTTTCCTTTGAGACAAGACTGACAAGTTTCATAAGATGAAAATTCGAACGTATTCAAGAGTCCATCTTTATGTAACTTACTTAATCTTTTCTCTCCGATATGACCAAGTCTACAATGCCACAAGTAGGATTCGTTCGTATCTGAACTCTTCCTCTTGCGTGTGTTTTGTATATTGAGAACTGCATTCTGATTTAGAACATAGATACCATTACACAGTATACCTTCTGCAACCAGTACCTTATCAAGGTAAATGTTCATGATATTTCTATCAAGAACAAAGTTATATCCATCTTTATTAAGTAAAGAAACTTATATGATGTTCCAAACCATGGAAGGTACATAGTAGCAATTGTTCAAAATCATAGTATTGCCATTTGGCAATACTAGGTGATATTCACCGACGGCTGCAGCATTAACTTGTGCTCCGTTCCCTACCCTGAGGGAAATATCACCAGGTCCAGCTATCCTATTTTTTCTCAGTCCCTGCAATAAATTACAGATATGAGATCCTGATCCGGTATCTAGTACCCAGGAGGTAGGACTCACCGAAAAGCAGTTTTCAACTACAAGAACACCTGAAGGAGATTCAATAGTATGCTTCTTCTTCACTTGGGTCTCCTTGGAATCCATACAATCCTCTTTCCCCTGCTCATACTTATGACTGTTGTCGTAAGTTAGAGCTGAACCGACGTTCCCTAGCCCCGAATAAGAATTCGGATCGGTCAAGCGATACATTTTATTATCTTGATTAGGCGGCGCGAAATGGTTGCTATCTTGAGAGAGAGAAAGAAAACACTCAGCGTGCGCTCTTGCAAGATTAGATTGGTTTATTAATTTATCTAATCCGGATGGCTCCCACTGTTTCCTCAAATTCTTCTTCAAACCTTCAAAGAAGAACTAGTCAGGATTGATCGCACGTCACAATACTTGCTTAACCTTTCAGCCAGGCTAGTGTTGGTACTTCGAGGGAAGTTTTCCAACGCTTTCGCGAAGTTCCTTAATTACATAACCTATTTTCCCTGGAGGCGTAGCCCCGCTAACACCGTTCTAGAAACCTACTTGGTTTATAGCATTGATTGTTAAGTGAAATAATCTCCCGAGAGTAATTCAACTCATCAGTGGGATCGGGATCCAACTATCGTTGTGTAATGACCTAGATGGAATCCACTCTAGTCACTACACTCCAAAAGGTATGCTAAATCTGCAAGTTTCCTGTATATTAGAAACTCCCGATGTGGTTTTTACCCCTAAGACCTTAGTGGCCTTGTTGGAGTCAACAAATCAAAAAGTCCTAGTCAAGTTCAACCCGTCATTATCTGGATTGCATCAAACCCACCCGCATAACCCTTGACGGAGTCAACAAGGTTATACGACTGTCCTAACCAATCCCATCTAGTGTTATAAACAAGTACTACTCAGCTACCGTACACTACGCCTTGACGGAGTCAACAAATGCAGCACGAATACTAAGTGTTACTTGTAAGAAATGATGGAGGGCTACGGCTGGGTTTTTGGCGAAAAACCCGTTAACGTAATGAACTTGATATCGTTGAAGGAACCTGAGCAGTTTTTTAAATATATAGTGAAAACATTTGCTAAAGAGGTCACTCCCTGTGAAGGGATCTCGGCTCTTTCCTCGTCGAATGAGGTGCAGGATATTCTAAAGTGAATACCACGATGCAAAGCAAAAATAATCGACTATAGTGAAATTATTACGTTGACGAAAACTTTTACTCAAGGGGTCACTCCCGAAGAAGGGATCTCGGCCCTTGCCTCGTCGAATGAGGTGCTGGATATTCCAAACTGAATACCACTGTGCAAAGCAAAAGAGAACGTCTGTAATGTCTGTTTTTAAAACTTGGTTCCAACAACATCTTTTAGGTTTATTTTCTTGCATTAATCAAAATTAATGCGGTCCCATCAATATAACGTATCACGCCAGAAAAGAACGAAATATGATATACGTATATGCCATCCGCATTCGCCACTGGGCCCCGTCATCACCCGTTAGGTTACTTAACTAACGACAGAGCGGGGGCTGGACTAGCACGGGTGCAAAACATATACAACATCTACTAGTATATATATAAGTATATACAACATTCGTCCCAGGCATGATAATAAACAACATCACAGAAACACAGTCAACAATACCAAATGGTGGATAATCTTGGAGCCCCGGGTTTCATTTGAGCCACAAATAAAACCCGACGTTCCCTATCGTGTGGATAGCCTGTGCAATGAAAAACTGTACCCCCTACTAGTGCGGCGAATAGCCCGCCAATTCTAGAACGAATCCCCCTCCGTCTCAACACTATGAGAAAGAAGCCCCCTCCGTCTCAACACCATGAGAAAGAAGCCCCCTCCGTCTCAACGCCATGAGATGCGGGCTTGCTGCCTTTCTAGAATCCGACTATTCATGCACTCCACTGTGGGGTAACCCTAGTACAGAAGAATAAAATAATATATACTAACGGTGACATCGACCTCAGCCCGGTCGTGGCCCAAAACAATATACAACCCGGCAAAGACGGCAGTCCACATGTCGGACGCTCGCCCCGCAATAACAAATGTACAAAAGAATTTAAACTGCACTACAAACATTGCAACACTTGCTATCCATCACGACTATCCAACCACAATCACAGAACAAGCACACAACATCAACGCAAATGTCACGTTCGCAAAACTCGTCTAAAGGAACATATAGCAATTAAACGAGTTTTACCGATCGAGTGACATTCACGGTCACAGATAAAAGTGAATGAACTGTAAACTGTTAAACACTGTTAAATATAACGAATTCGAAACACCTCTAGTTGCCTCAAACTCAAAACTACAGAGAATCAAATTTGGGCAAAAAATAAACAACACCAGGAAACCAAATACCTAGAGATAAGCACTCTGAACCCAAAAAAATTGCACAACTCCCAAGGAAATCCGAGGAGGCCAGATTTATACCCTATGTGGCCGGCCCAAAGTGAGTGGAATTGCCTCGTTTTTGGTTTGGGTGCATCTCATAGGGTAAGGACCACTCTGCACTTATTTAAAAAAATTTCAGAGACTTTTTAGAAATCAACAGAAACTGCAGAACTTGATTTTGGTTTTATGGAGTCATTTCGATTTCGTTGTTTTAACGTTGCTTAAACTTGCTAACCTAGGGTTTATGGGCTGGCTCTGATACCATGAAGGGTTACACTAGTGTCACGGCCAACTTCCGTGGCCAAATGCGGAACAAAAATTTCGTAGCGATAACGAACTTGGCGTTAACATAAACCCTAACCGGATCTTTACCATAAAACTAGTTAGCATTTAATAGAGTTCTATCTACTATGATAGAAGTTATACCTAAAGAAACCAAGTCCTTCGGGTCTTCGATCCTCTCCTTAAGCTCCTCGATGGTAGTATGGATCGTGCTTGAAACCTGGCCTCCTTGAGTCGAAGATGATCCACCCGAGAGTCTATAGTCCAAGCTCCACCTCAATAACCGAGGTAACTAGGGCAACAAGTATGCTAAGCTTGATGTCCTAGGTGATGTAGAGTATTGTGATGGATTTGTTTGTCTATTTAGATTCTATTTTTCTCAACACATGAGAGCTATAGAAATTTCTAGTGAGGAGGAAGAAGAAGAACCATGGGAGCTCTCTTTTGATGAGAGAGAATGAGAATGAGATAAAGATCCATAAGAAAAATAATTACCAACCTTTTGCCATGATAAATTGTGATGGCAACCCTTGATTTGACCATTATCATGTCAAGTTAAATCCAAAGCCAAAGAAGCATCTAGTGCTCACAAAAATATATAAGTCAACAATGGTCAACTTGGTCAAAAGGTCAACATGGTCAAATGGTCAAAGCAATTAGCTATAACACAATTATCAATAAAAAGATTAGTAAATATTTTCCTCCACCTCATAATGGTTTTGACCAAGTCAATGGTCAAAACCCTGATGAGGCACCTCCTTCTTCGCTCCTCACAACTGTGCATACACACCCGCATCCGCATTCCATAGAATACGAATGCACAGAAGACAAAACTAATCCATCCATACAATACTAGGATCCGGCTTAAACCAAAGCCCACTAGTATTGTCTTCCCGAACATCATGTAGGGTTAGCATAGCACCTTGTGAAGGTTTTGGCAAGCATCAATCATGCTACTTTAAAATTTTTAGGGTGCTAAATAAACCCTAACCAAGATCTTAACTAGAGAATTAGGGTAAACAAGCATGTAAACAACTTTATATCTAAGAGAGAGGGATTACAACCTTTGTAGTCCGTTCCTTCGCTTCATAAGCTCCGTGTTGAGGTCCCTTCGCTGCGATCATCAAGTACCCGGACTCTAAAGAGGCTCCATGAAGAGAAAGATGCAACATTGCTTCCAATCTTCAAAAACTAATATGATCTACCTTGAAGAATCTCAAACTCAAGTTCTTGCTTCACTAATCAAGTATTAGTAAAGCAAACACCCTAATATAAGTGGCTAGAATAGATGAGGATGATGAAGTAGGAATTTAGCTCTCTTTTGTTTTCAATTTCTCACTTTATTTCATCACAACACAAAAAGCTAGAAAGCTTTTTCAAGAAGAAGAAGAAGAAGAATTTCTTTTGTGATGAATAATGAATTATTGTATGAGGTTAGAATTGCAAGCATGGGTTAAAGATCACATCCTTAACCCTTGTAGAGAATAAACCATGGGTTGAGGTTTGGATTGGGTTAACAAATATCTTCACAAAATATCAAAGAATAAAGTCAAAGTCAAAGCTTCATGAAGCTTCATGGAAGCTTCATCTAAGCTTAACCCTAATCCAAACCCTAACCATGTTTAAACTCCACAAAACATGTTGCATTTGTAACCCTAACTTGTTACAATATTATATATCACATATATAATATATTTTTCAACAAAAGAAAATAATACAATTAACATATATCGCATATATATCAATGTATTATCCCGTGAGAAAATGAATCAATAAAGCGAGCTTATATTAGTTAATGTAAAGTAATATATCTCATATATAATTATATATTAAATTATCGAATCAACACTTGATCCGATAACCCGGCTATATATATATATATATATATATATATATATATATATATATATATATATATAACCGACTAATATAACATGTACCGATTCATCGAATCAACACTTGATCCGATGACCCGGCTATATCACTTATACCCGGCCGATATCTCATATCGCGAGAATAGAATACGGTATCTCATATTGTATCATTCTCGGTCCCGCACATATCACATATGTGCTCCTACTCCATTTTGCCTGAGCCAGGAAACCTCTTTGTAGGACTCTAAAGAATCGTCAATACGCCGGCAGTAGGTGATGATCATATCAAACACCCACAAGCTGCAAGCGGTCAGCTAAACGTAACAGCTACCCAGGTATTGAGCAAACAGAAGATCAACAAGCAAGCCTGTACATTCTCGTGTGAATCCAATTAGTAACACTCCCATACAGTCCGGTCTCTTCGTCTGATATGTCGCATATCTAGTCTAGGGGTGGTAAATGTCAGACCCCAGTAACCGATAAGTCGTGTCGATAAGAGGTCCATAACAGTTCAAGAAACTACTGATAACACTTACCAGTAAATCTCAGCAACCCTGGCCATGGATTTTCAGTTATATCCAATCGAACACAGCGCAACATCAACTCCCTATACCGGGAGAGACGAAACCTTTCCTATTGCTCATTGCCTCCATGTGATTCGGGACTGTACCCAAAAGCCACCATTTTGCACGCCCTCTTGAACGTGGTATGATGGAAATCAAAGCATAGTGGGAATCACACAAGACTCTATGACGATCTCGGGTCCACAGACTAACCTGTACCAGTGTTACCAGAGAACTGCCATCTGACGTGAGGTATAATACCATCTGGGAGTTCTCGGAGAGTCCTTCCAGTGTACCCAGTCTCTACTGAGCACCCGTATACTATCTCTGATGTCAAACACCAATGGATATGGGATCATCCATCGCCCATCTACATGGGTCGAGAAGCATACGCTAGTCTACTCTGGTATATCGATGCCCTGTCTCGATACACCTACGACTAGGAACATTTGAAGGATGTACTTAGCGACTACACTGTCCCCACTAGTATGATCTGCATCATAGTCCTGGTAGTCAAGTACTCATCCTAAGGGCTTTATCAACATGTAACATAGAGACAATCAAAGTACATGTTAAGATAAAGAGCAACCAGATAGCATACTATCATGTCGAGCAAGAAAGTCCTCCATATACATGTCCAAGCATCCACTACAATATACATCGCATGTACAGTAATGGCCTCTAGGGCATACATATCACTAACAATCTCCCACTTGCACTAGGGCCATCTGTTGTAGTATCTCATACCTAACAATCAGCTGTGGTTGAAGTATCCCATACTCAACCATCCCATAAAAAGTCTCTACTGGGAAATAGGCCTTTGTGAGTGGATCCGCGCTGTTGTCCTCTGTATCTACTCTCCTATCCTCGATCTCCCTGGAGATCATCCATCTCCATGATCAGGTGATACTGCCTAAGAATATGTCTGGATCACAGATGGGACGGGGGTTCCTAGGCATAAGCCATAACTCCATTGTCATACAATGGTAGGAACGAAGTTCATCTCAAGAACTTATATATATCCAGATTGCCTCTTTGGTAGCATCATTGGTAACGATGTATCTTGCCATTAATCGTCTAGTGTGTCACGGTATCTAGCTTGGAACTCTTCCAACATACCGTCCCTCCACTGAGGGTAAAGACAATGCCTGTGGCTGATATTCAGTCGACCATACCACCCTGGAAGCTTTCCAGTGATTCTCCCCAGGATCGATTGATACCATCTCACTACACCTAGTGAGAATCCTAAAATCTAATTAGATCTATCTCATAGATCCAAAACCCAGGATTTAGGAGGTATCTTCTTGATCCTATATGGAGAATCTTTGTGATAAGAGGAGATTGACCGAGCGTAGCATAGGAAACTCCTTCCCTATCAAGAGTATGTCATCCACGTACTATACGAGGATCACCACCATACTCCCTACTACCTTTTTGTATATACTAGGTTCATCTACCATTTTGATGAAGTCAAACTTTTTGACTATCACATCAAAACAGACGTTCCTACTCTGCGATGCCTGATTTATCTCATAAAACAACTTGCACACGTTTCCGCTGCTCCCACTGTCTATGAAGCCCTCTGGCTGTATACTTATAGACGTTCTCTTCTAAATCACTATTTAGAAAAGTAGTCATGACACCCAACCGCCAGATATTGTAGTCATGGTATGTATCAATGGCAAGTAGGATCTGGATGGACTTAAGCATTGCTTTGAAAGTCTCAACTTTTCCATGTACACCAAGTAATCTTCTCAAGATATACTTGCTCCTAATGGGGATTTAACCCTTCAGATAAAGCAAACAAAGTACATACTTTGTTGGTGTATATAGATTCTATCTCAGATCGCTTAGCATCCAGCCATTCTTACAGAGTCCCCACTCATGATGGCCTGCTCGAAACTAGTTGGGTCATCATCTTATGATGCAATCCTCGCTCCCACTGTCATAGAGAAAAACTGAAGTATCTCTCAGGTGGGTGAGGAACCCTACCGGATCGGCGGAGAGGCTGCGGTTCGTCGGGAGCCATTGAATCCTCCGGTTCTACCAAATCATCAGCTGCAGTTTGTATAGCTGGAACTCCTTCCAGTTCTACCTCATGACCACTAATTTCTTCACAAGAAATTCCCTTTTTCTCAAAAAGGTGGCATGCCGAGTAATAAAACACCTTTTCTTCCTCGGTTTGGTAGAATATATTCCCTTGCAAATGCTTGGGATATCCAACAAACTTCCACAGAACTGACCTTGCCTCGAGCTTTTCTGGATTTTGTTTTTAGGTATTGGCCGGACAACCCCAAATCTTAACATCCTTAAGAGATGGGCTCTTCCCATACCATATCACATATGGAGTGGTAGGTACCTAATTTGATTGGAACCCTATTCAATAGGTATGCAGCTTCACAAGTGCATAACACCCAAAAGGAAATAGGCAACTCAGTAGTACTCATCATAGAGCACACCATATCACATAGGGTGTGATTGCTCCGCCCCTATACACCGACGTATTGTGGTGTATACGGAGGAGTAATGCTGAGAGAGAATCTCATTCTCCTTTAGAATAGTCCAGGATCTCCGTGCTCAAGTATTCTCCTCCCTGATCTCATCAAAGGACATAATACTTATACCCATTATGGTTCTCTACTTCTAACTAATATTCATTGAATTTCTCAAAAGGTTCAGACTTGTGTTTCAACAGGAACACATGTCCGAATCTTGAGAGATCATCAGTGAATGTAATGAAGTACAAAGAACCGATCCTGGCATGTGTAGACAGGGGACCTTACATACATCATCATGTATCAATCTCAAGAGTTCACCAACTCTTTCTCTGTTTCCAATAAATAGAGCTGTGGTCATCTTATCTTTGTGGCATGACTGGCAAGTTTTATAAGATGTAAATTCAAACTGATTTAAATATGCATCTTGATGTAACTTCAGCTAGTCAGGTCACATTGACATGACCTAGTCTACAATACCTCAAGAAGGATTTGTTCATTTCTGAACTCTTCCCCTTGTGTGTGTTATGTACGTTAAGAACTGTGGTTTGATTTAGAATGTCTATGCTTTTAGATAACGTGCCTGAACCGATCAACTCTTGATATAGGAAATGTTCAAAACATTATCCAACAATACAAAATTATATCCTTCTTTACTGATAAAAAGACTGATATGATGTTGTATATCAGGTTCGGTATCTAATAACTTTCATTTAGAATCAATGTATTTAGTAATACAGGGTGATAACTACCAACATACTGTAAGTGCACGGCGGCGCCCCGGCCGTCAATCCGAGGCCAAAATGCTGAAACGATACTTTTCTTTAAACTTTAAACCGGCACCACCGCGCACTATAAAAACCCGGATCGGGCCATTAACCTACTCCTAGCTAACTAGAGAAGGGGTAAAGAGATATACCGAGCGATCCGTATCCTTCGGTCTTCTCTTCATCGTCCCGATCTCCCCGCGGAATCTCCGGTCTTCATCTCCTCGTCGGAAGGGCACCATATCTCCGGGTTCTTTTATGGGCTCCCACCTCTGGACCGAGGCAACTCGGGCACGAAATTGGCAAGTCGACGTGTCCAAGAATACTGTAGATGAAGTGTAGAACTATTTGTCTCTTGGGGTTGTATGAAGTTACCCTTTTGATGGAGGTGAAGAAAATGAACTTTTGGAGGAGGTGCTATGGGATTTTTGCAAAGCCAAATGAGAGTATTTCCCCCCACAAAAAATTGGGACAGCCCCCTTGAAGAATGCCCGGCCAATGCAACAAGCAAGAATGAGAGGAGAGAGTGAGTGAAGTCAAGGGAGGGAAAAGCAATCATGCAAGCAAGAAAGAAAGGTGATGATTAAGAATCATCACAACAAAGTCCATACTCATCCTCATCAACCATCTACTCACAAAAGTCAAGCAATGATGGAAAAAGAAGTCAAGGGATGGTAGAACCATCATGATACTACTACATGCAAATAACACCCTCTACTAATCAAATTTGCATGCTTGCAAATAACCCCCTCTCCACCAATTTCGAGCCAAAGAAAGAAACAAAGGAAAATGGCCGAAACGGAATGCAAACTGGCAACTTCAGAAAACTGATCCCGTAATAAATTATAGGAAAACCCCGCGACTGTACATACATACCCGCATTTGTATTCCGACCGAATACAAATGCAATGAGACAAAATCTACACTGTACAATACTAGGATCCGGCTTAAACCAAAGCCCGCTAGTATTATCCGTCCGATCATGATCCGTGCAATACCGCACATATATGATCGAACCTTGCCATATCTCCATACGGCCTCTACAGCGTTTCGCCCGAAACTTGAGAAAACGGTCTGTGGGGGACTCTAAAGACTCGTCAATACTTTGGTTGTGGATTTAACCACTAGCACGTCAGAGGTATTAGCCATACGTAACGGACTACCAGGTATTGACCAAAAGGGACGTCGATGAGCGAACTCATCCTGACACCCTACTGAGCCTGTCAGTGACAATATCCGTACAGTTCGGTCCGTTCGTCTATGAGCATCGCATGGCGGGCCTAGGGGGTTGGTAAAAGTCAGACCCCCAAAAACGGTACAAGTCATGTCGGAGTGTAGCCCAGAACACCCTGAGATACTACTGGAATACCTACCAGTAAATCTCCTGCCTTGGCTAAGGACATCGTGTAATGGCTCTCCTAGACACAGCGCGACCTCACCCCCAATACCGGGAGAGACGAACCCCTGCAGATCCGCTCACTACCTCCATGTGGCTCGGGACTGTACCCAACTAAAACCTGTTTGCACGTCTCCTTTGAGCGTGGTAGGGTAGTAATCAAAGTACAGTGGGAACTCACACGAGACAAATAACGATCTCAGGTCAATGAACTAACCTGTACACATGTCACCAGGGAACTGCTATCTGACGTCAGGTATAAGACCAACTAGCATGTTCCCGGCGAGTCTTGTCCGGTGTACTCATAACCCATTGAGCACCTGTATACATCTTAGGTGAACCAACTGACACCAGTGGCTTGTGAGACCGGCCACCGCCCCTCGTCGGGGTCTCGACTGTATACACTAGTCTACTCTGGAGTATCGATGCCCTGTCTCGAAACTCCCACGACTAGGGACCTTTTAAGGATGTGCTTATAGACTACCAGCTCCCACGTATATGATCGGCCTCATACTGCTGGCAGTCGAGCAAGAATCCTTGGGGCTCTATCAACGCGCAATAGTGACCTGTAAGGTCACCTAAAGCAGTACACGATGATAAAGATAAACCAGATAGCATACTATCATCTTGAGTAAGACTGTCCTATCGGGATAAGTCCTCCATCAATCATTGCAATCACGTGCCTGTGATCCAATAATTGAATCCGAGGGCACTATCACCAACACATACTTGGCTGCAACACTTGCACCATTTTTAACTCTTAAAACTTATCACCCATTCTCAGTTCTCTACCTATCTGTAGCCCATGTAACAGATTACATTTACGGGATCCTGATCCGGTATCTCATACCCAGGACGTAAAGGATACTGAGAAACAGTTCTCTGTAATGCACACCCGATGAAGATGCATCAATATGTACTTTCTTCGTTTGGGTGGCACGGGAATCCTGGTAATCCCCAATTTCCTGCACTGTCTTATAATAATTATAAGTTAGAGCGGGACCAACGATCCCTAGCGCAGTATAACAAGCGGGTTCGATCAATACATCCGTATTATTATCTTGATTAAGGTGTGACAAGGTCGCTACCTGGAGAGAGAGAGAAGAAAACACTCTGCGTGCGCTTTTGCAAGATTAGATTGGTTATCATTTAATCTAATCAGGATGGCTCCCACTGTTTTAGTCAAATCTTTCTTCAAACCCTAAAAGGTAAGACTAGCCAGGATTAATTACACCCTACAAGTTTGCCAATCTTTCAGCCAGGCCAGTGCCGGTATTTTGGGGGAGGTTTCCCGTGCTTTCGCGCGGACCTAATTAAAATAAATCTCGTTTTCCCAGGGGCGTAACCCCGTTAACACCTTTCTAGACACCTACTTGATCAGCTAATTGTAATGTGTAAAACTCTCCCAGGAGTAACTCTTACTCGCAGTGGATATCGGGATCCAACTATCTCATAGGAGGTATGCAATCTCATTGCAAATTTCAACACTTGAAATTCCCTATAATATTTTACCCCTAGCGTCCTATGACCTTGACGGAGGTCAACAAAACATAGGCTACTAGTCAAGTTCAGCCCGTCATTTCCTGATTGAATTAAGCCCACCCGCACGACCCTTGATGGAGGTCAACAAGGCCGCACGACTACCCTAATCCAATCTGCATCATATGCATAAGCAGATAAATATTAGTCAGCTACCGCACACAACGCCTTGATGAAAGTCAACAAACGTAGCACGAATACTAAGTAGGACTTATCTGAAATGACGGAGGGCTACGCAAGTTTTTAAGAAAACCATGAGCGTAATTAACTTGATATCGTTGTAGAATCGAGTGATTTTAAATGGAATGTTTTTGAGGCCTTTACTAGTTTTTCCAAAGAGGTCACTCCCAGTGAAGGGATCGTCGGCTCTTTCCTCATCGAATAAGGTGCGGGATATATCATATATATCACTATGCAAAGCATAAACTATAAAAAGCAATCAAAAGACAAACCGAGTTTGTAGCATCTTCTAGTTTCGCTAAAGAGGTCACTCCAGGTGAAAGGATCTCGGCTCTTTCCTTATCGAATAAGGTGCTGGATGTTCTACAAGGAACACCGCTATGCAAAACAACAACTAGAGCTACCTGTTTTCGAGACAAGTTTCTACAACATCATTAGGTTTCTTGTAGTTTCATTAATCTCATTAATGAAGTCCCATTGTATTATGCTTCACAAGCATCACATTTGAAACGAAATCAACAATATATAATATATATCTCATATATATAATATAAACATTCATCTTAGGCAGTAATATGATCTCATCACAGAACATTGCAGCAGAAGAAATATATGAAATATTGGATATACTAGGATTTCCATGTTTTATATCAAGCCAGTATAAAACATGGATTCCACGGTCGCGATGAATAGCCAATCCCACACCCATAGACCCCTACGAGAGCAGCAAACAACCCTACCAATTCTAGAGTTAGGAGACCCGGTCTCGACTCCTCGAGATAGTCTCCCACTGGACCCTAGAACCCGGTTACTTGTGCTCCCCACCTTGGGTCTATCCTAATGCGGAAAAGTAAATAATATACAGTGGTGACATCATCCTCAGCCCGGAAGTGCCCCAATAAAAGAATATTACATGCAATGAATTTTACATGAATGAAAATGAAAAACTCTCATCTCACATAAAATCCCTGGCTATTCAAAACACGACGATCCAATATAACATATCACAGCAACACATAATATCTCATATCATCAACGTAAGTAAATATGCATACCCCGGTTGTCGTTGATGTATAGCAACGAAACCGGCGATACACCACATATTACACTTACGGTCGTAGAAAAGAAAGTGTAAAACTACAACATTTGGAATCCACAATTACTTTAGACATCTTAAATCCGAAATATCACATACTTCGCATTTCATGCCTAACTATATGAATTCCACATATTGTATCACATTCCAGATAAATAGACAATGTTAAACTTTCCGATCGAATAAACAAACACCCAAGATTTCCCAAATAGCTCAACACTTGAGCGGAGTTCAAAAAATCCCAGAACATGTCACAGCCGCCATGAACCAGCCGTAGAAGGGTCAAACCAACGCCTCACATGTGGCAACGCTAAACTACCATAAACCATATTGTTCAGTGGCGGTTTTGACGGTCACATAATCGAGTTAAGGTTACGTTCTTCTAGAGGGTCCACATATTCGCTTGCATGATTTTCTGAATGTTTTAAACTCAGGAAAAATCCAACACTTGAAAGTTTTCCGACAAGGGAAAAAGTGAGTTATTGATATCTGTTCGAACTTTTTAACACGTTCTAAATTACCCGGAAAAACTTAAACGAAGTTAAACTTTCCGATCGATTCAACGAGTTCCTAATATTTGGTCGCGGAACCATGAATAAGTACCCAAGAATAAATCCCTGAAGTATTAGCCCTTAACTCCCAAAGTTGGCCGCTGAACCGCCGCCAAACGCATGGTTTGGCCGCGGTTCCGCGGTCACTTGAGTGAGTTATGGCTTCATAATTCACAGTAATCCTTAGAATTGCCTGCATGATTTTCTGAGTATTTTTAATATGAAAAATTTCAACCTTTGAAAAAATTTCCAGAAAGTGGGATTTATCGGGGTTTCGGAGTTCGATCGGACTTTAAACTTCGCCTACACAACGCCTAATGCTCTAGCTTGGCTCTGATACCACTGTAGGGTTAGCATAGCACCATGTGAAGGTTTTGGCAAGCATCAATCATGCTACTTTAAAATTTTTGGGGTGCTAAACAAACCCTAACCAAGATCTTAACTAGAGAATTAGGGTAAACAAGCATGTAAACAACTTTACATCGAAGAGAGAGGGATTATAACCTTCACTTCATAAGCTCCGTGTTGAGGTACCTTCGCTGCGATCATCAAATACCCAGACTCTAGAGAGGCTCCATGAAGAGAAAGATGCAACCTTCCTTCCAATCTTCAAAAACTAAGATGATCTACCTTGAAAAATCTCAAACTCAAGCTCTTGCTTCACTAATCAAGTATTAGTAAAGCAAATACCCTAATCTAAGTGGCTAGAATATATGAGGATGATGAAGTAGGAATTTAGCTCTCTTTTGTTTTCAATTTCTCACTTTATTTCATCACAACACAAAAGGCTAGAAAGCTTTTTCAAGAAGAAGAAGAAGAAGAATTTCTTTTGTGATGAATAATGAATTATTGTATGAGGTTAGAATTGCAACCATGGGTTAAAGATCATATCCTTAACCCTTGTAGAGAATAAACCATGGGTTGAGGTTTGGGTTGGGTTAACAAATATCTTCACAAAATATCAAAGAATAAAGTCAAAGTCAAAGCTTCATGAAGCTTCATGGAAGCTTCATCTAAGCTTAACCCTAATCCAAACCCTAACCATGTTTAAACTCCACAAAACATGTTGCATTTGTAAGCTTAACTTGTTACAACATTATATATCACATATATAATATATTTTGCAACAAAAGAAAATAATACAATTAACATATATCGCATATATATCAATGTATTATCCCGTGAGAAAATGAATCAATAAAGCGAGATTATATTAGTTAACGTAAAGTAATATATCTCATATATAATTATACATTAAATTATCGAATCAACACTGTTAGTGTATATGCTCTAGAGGCCATTACTGTATCATACTAGTTTGTATATTACTTAATGGAAGCTTGGGATATTCACCTTATATAGACAATCTTGCTCAAAATAGTAGTATGCTACTTGGTTTGTTTCTACTTTAATGTGTACATGTGTTTATTTTAGTATATCACCTATACACATTAGTGGAGCCCTTAGGATCTTTGCTTGATTACCAGCGTTGTGATGGCAGTCACACCCGTGGGGGCTGGGTAATCCACAAGCACATCCTTATGCAGGTCCCTAGTCGTAGGACTATCGAGACAGGGCATCGATACTCCGGAGTAGACTAGCGTATGCGCTTCTCATCCAAGTGTGGGAGACGGTCTGTCCCATAGCCGTCAGTACGTCGTACTTGAGATAGTATGCGGGTGCTCGTTAGGTTACGAGTACACTGGACAGGACTCGTCGGGAACTGTTGGTTGGTACTATACCAATCGTCAGTTATCAGTTCCCAGGTGACATGAGTACAGCTTAGTCCTCTGACTTGACACTGTCACTTCGCCTCGAGTGTGTTCCCACTGTACTTAGATTACTATCCTACCACGACTCAAAGGAGTCGTTCAAACAGGTAGTAGTTGGGTGCAGTCCCGAAGCACTTGGAGGCAGTGACGGTTATGTTAGTGTATATGCCCTAGAGGCCATTACTGTATCATACTAGTTTGTATATTACTTAATGGATGCTTGGGATATTCACCTTGTATATACAATCTTGCTCAAAATAGTAGTATGCTACTTGGTTTGTTTCTACTTCAATGTGTACTTGTGTTTATTTCAGTATATCACTTATACGCATTAGTGGAGCCCTTAGGATCTTTGCTTGATTACCAGCGTTGTGATGGCAGTCACACTAGTGGGGGCTGGGTAATCTATAAGCACATCCTTATTCAGGTCCCTGGTCGCAGGACTATCGAGACAGGGCATCGATACTCCGGAGTAGACCAGCGCATGCGCTTCTCATCCCAGTGTGGGAGACGGTCTGTCCCACAGCCGTCAGTACGTCGTACTTGAGATAGTATGCGGGTGCTCGTTAGGTTACGGGTACACTGGACAGGACTCGTAGGGAACTGACTAGTTGGTATTATACCTATCGTCAGTTATCAGTTCCCAGGTGACATGAGTACAGCTTAGTCCGCTGACTTGACACTGTCACTTCGCCTCGGGTGTGTTCCCACTGTACTTTGATCACTACCCTACCACGGCTCAAAGGAGTCGTGCAAACAGGTGGTGGTTGGGTGCAGTCCCGAAGCACTTGGAGGCAGTGACGGTTAGACAGGATTCGTCTCTCCCGGTATTGGGGGTTGACATCGCGCTGTGTCTAGGAGAGCCATTACACGAGTAGTCCCTGGCCAGGGCAAACGAGATATACTGGTAGGTTTCCAGTGTTATCTCAGGGTGTATTGGGCTTCACTCCGGCACGACTTGTACCGCTATTGGGGGACTGACGTTTACCGCCCCCTAGGCCCGCCATGCGATGTATCAGACGAACAGACCGGACTGTATGGAGAATGTCACACTCAGGCTCAGTAGGAGTTCAGATGGGTTTCGCCTCGTCGGTCTTCTTGTCGGTATTACCTGGGGACCGTTACGCACAGCTAGTGCCGCTTGCGGTCTGTGGTTAAACCCACTGCCAGCGTAGTGTCGAGTCTTTAGAGTCCCATACAGAAAGCTTTTCGCCTTTAGGCAAAAGAGTAGAGGTCGCATGGTATTGCGACAGGTCGCATGGTTTTGCGACAGGGTTCGGTCACATCCGTGCACTTGTGCACGTACAGTGTCCGGACAGTTTACACTAGCGGGCTTTGGTTTAAGCCAGATCCTAGTGTACCTTATGGGATTGGATTTATCCAGTTTGCATTCGTGTTCCTCGGAACGCGGATGCGGGTGTGTATGCACAGTTGACAGGGAGGCAGAGGCAGCGGATTCTCATTAGGGTTGTTGACAGTTGACCGTTGACTTTTTGACTTTATGCTCAACCCTAATGAGAATATGATATGTGATTAACTATTATATTAATTAAGTATTATGATGATATGGTTGTTGACTTGTTGACTTTTGTTGACTTGTTGACTTTGGTGACTTGTTGACTTTTGTTGACTTGTTGACCGGTTGACTAGGCTTGACTAGTTGACCATCATGATAACCATGGTTATCATTTCATGCCAAAGACTTTTTCTTGCTTGTTCATTTGAGTAAAATGAGTGCATGACATGATAAGGTTATGGTTACTTCAACCATCACATAAGACTTTTGTTGATATGATGAGTTATCATTGCTTTGGATTATGAGAGGGTGAGAGACAAAATACTTGCTCATTCTTTCTTGCTCATTCTCTCTCTTGTTCTTGAGCTCTCCTCTTGCTCTCATCCTCAACCTCTTGCTCCCTCTCTTGATCTATGGTTCTCTTGTCTCATGAGTTGAGAATCAAGAACCATAGATAAAATCCCATTCTAAATCATCTCTACTCATTCTAGTTCACTAGGTTTGGCAAACCAAGTGAACTAGTTTCTTCAAAGAACGAAGAAGGAGCTAAAGGTTGGAGCTTTCAAGTGGATCTATCTTCGGCGTACGGAGACAACGAGAAGGAGCCATCGAACCACCATCGGAGCTTGAAGAGAAGGAGTTCAAGTTTAGGTATAACCATCTTCATCCGAGTAGCTAAATATCTTTAGCTTAGTTTGCTAGTTTTAGTTTAGGTAACGATCCCGACCATAGTTTAGTCCATGTTGCCTCTTGCGATAAAAAATTCGTTTTTTATACCGTTTCCGCCTCCCCGTAAGAACCGGGGGTCGCAATATGGACTTACAGTGGTATCAGAGCCTAACTAAACTTAAACTAGCTTAGTAGTGAAGTGTAACGAAGTTCGGAACCGAAAAAAATCACAAAACCGGATAATCACAAAAACTGAGTTTCTGTTGAAATTTTTTCTGCTCAAAATGAAAAACTTTATACTTGTAAATTCGGCTCAGGGTTTTGTGTGAACACCCAAGAAAAACGATACAGTGATTCGCCTAAAATGCCGCGCTTCCGCCGCGTGATCCTTCTTAGCCGCCGCGGAACCGCCGCGACTTGGTGTCTTCTCTGCATCGTTTTTCGTGCAGTGTGTTTGTGTATTGGTTTTGGGATTTTTAAAATATATTATATGTGCCCAGATTTTCCAGAAAAGAAATTTCCTTTTGGGGTCCTATAATTCCGTATTTTTTCCGAACTTCACTGCACTTTGACTATGATGGTTATATCTGTGATGCTTGCATGTATTGAACGTCGGCTAATCGCTATAAGTCGATTAGTCGGGGTTATACATGATCTGTAATGTGCTGGAATGTGTATATGAATGTGTTGGACTGTCGCGGGTGAATAGCCGGGGTGGATGTGAGATGAGCTTTTGTTTTTCTTTCATTCATTATAAATGTAAATTGATGTAATAATATTATTTGTTTGGCCGCACAACCGGGTCGGGGTTGTAGCCGTCATTGTATAATTCTTTTTACTGTTTTTGCTCCTAGGATAGACCCATGGAGGGGTGCACAAACTACCGAGTACTTGGCGGGTAGTTTGCCGCACCCGTAGGGGTCTTGGGTGGGGTATTTGGCTATTCACCGCGACCGTGTTATCCGCTTTTCGTTTCAGGCTCGAAAGGATTGCGGATTGCTAGTATATCCAATGCATTCATCTGTGATCTGTAATGTCTATCATTGCTTACTATTTAGGCGTTGCTTATGTTTTACAGACGCGCTAGCCCAGCCCCCGCTCTGTCGTTAGTTAAGTAACCTAACGGGTAATGACGGGGCCCAGTGGCGAATGCGAATGGCATAAGCGTACGTCATATTTTGGTTGTTTTCTGCAATGGTAGGGTTAAATGATGGGACGCATTAAAAGTACTAATGCAAGAATATCACGCATTAAAAGAACTAATGCAAGATAATAAACCAAGTTAAAGTCGTTGGAACACTTTCGAAAAACCACTCGGTTCTTTTCAAAACAAACTTTTAAAATACGGAGTTTGAGCCACTCCATTTAAAAGCTATCTCGTTCCATCGACCAAATCAAGTTCACTACGTTCACGGTTTTGCCAAAACCATCCGTAGCCCTCCATCATTTCAGTTAAATATTCGGTAGTATTCAAGCTATGTATTTTGACCTCACGCCAAGGCATAGTGATTGGTAGCTGCCGGATATTTATCTGTTGCATAGATAGAATGCGTTGGTTTGAGACAGTCGTACTGCCATTTTGGCCTACGTCAAGGGTATGTACGGGTGGATTCAAATTAACCTGGATAATGATGGGACGAACTTGACATGTGACTTATGACATTTTGACCTCACGCCAAGGTCATAAGAGCATGGGGCAAAAATCCACATCGGGAGTTTCATAAGTACTGAAACTTGCTAGATTTGCATACCATTTGGAGTGTGATGATTCTGGTAGGATTCCTTCAGTTTCGTCACACGATGATATTTGGATCCCGATCCTACTGTGAGTATATGCTACTCCTCGGGAAATTTCTCACTTAACGATCAATGCTATAAACCTAGTAGGTGCCTAGAAAGGTGTTAGCGGGGCTACGCCCCCAGGGAAAAGAGGTTCTCTAATTAAGGAACTTCGCGAAAGCGTTGGAAAACCTCCCTCGAAGTACCGACACCGGCCTGGCTGAACGGTTAAGCAAGTATTGTACGGTGGGATTGATCCTGACTAATTCTTCCTTTATGGTTTGAGGAGGGATTCGAGAAACAGTGGGAGCCATCCTGTTTAGACAAACTAAAAACCACTCTAAACTTGCAAGAGCATCATGCTGAGTGTTTCTTCTTCTCTCTCCTAATTGCAGCGACCAATCAACATGACTGGACTTAAGTTACTCCTAGATAAAAACAAACTGACAGGGCCAAACTACAAAGATTGGCTCAGGAATGTCACGATAGCAATCACTTATGACAAGCTGGGGTATCTTCTTACCACCAAAGCTCCCCCTGTCCCTGGTCCAACTTCCAGCGTCGCGGATAAGGAAATCCGTAAGACTTGGGAGATTGATAGCGCGAAGGCCAAATGCCTCCTGCTTGCCTCGATGGACAACGAACATCAGAGGAGGCATGAGAATATGGACATGGAGTCCATATTGCTCCATACAAAAGAACTGTATGGAGAGCAATCACGTATCGCAAGATACGAAGCGTCGAAAAAGTTGTTTTCGACAAGAATGGCCGTCGGATCATCAGTAGCCGAGCATGTGCTAAAGATGATCGGCTTCATTGAGGAGCTCGCTGACCTAGGGATCACATTGGAGAGTGAGCTATATACGGATATAGTTCTCCAGTCCCTTCCTTCCACTTACGCCCAGTTTATACTGAACTTCAACCTACAAGAAAAAGAGGTTGAACTATCAGAGCTCCTCAACATGCTGAGGAGCGCAGAGGGCACCCTACAGAAAGGTAGGGAAACATCCACTTTGTTTGTAGGAGGATCATCTACTTCTAGGTCCAAGGCGAAAGCCAAGGGAAAGAAGAAGAAGGCCCCCGCCAAACCAAGGGGCGGTGTTGGTAAAGTGGATACGAAGGGAAAAGGCAAAGCAACAAAGATAGCGGGGAAGCTTGTGGATAAGGAAGAATGCTTCTATTGTCATAAGAAAGGACACTGGAAGAATGATTGCAGGGCCTGGAAGGCCAGAACACAGGAATTGAAGCAGGTTGCAGCTTCAGCTTCAGGTGTGTATGTTATTGAAAACTGTCTTTCAATAAACTCTACTTCCTGGGTATTGGATACCGGATCAGGATCTCATATCTGTAATTCTTTGCAGGCGTTGAGAAACCGTAGTGTTTTGAAAGCAGGTGACATGACCCTCAGAGTTGCAAACGGAGCTAGCATGGATGCTAAAGCCGTGGGGGACTATCACCTGGGAATGTCAGATGGACATGTTTTGGTTTTGCGTAATTGCTTTTTTGTACCCAACGCAACTTGTAATATCATTTCTGTATCTTTAGTTTCTAAAGAAGGTTATGAATTTGCGTTTGTAAGTAATGTTGTAAACATTCACCTTAATCAAGTTTTGACTGGGTCAGGTACATTGAGTAATGGTATATACGTGTTAAACCAACCACAGATTTTCAACGTCCAGAATACACACAAAAGAAAGTCTCCAGAAATAAATCAGACTTTCTTATGGCATTGTAGATTGGGTCACATCAATGAGAGAAGGTTGACTAAGTTACATACAGAAGGATATTTGAATGCGTTCGAATATCAATCGTATGCCACTTGTCAATCTTGTCTCAAAGGAAAGATGACAAAGACTCCATTTACTGGACAAGGAGTAAGAGCGAGCGAGCTCTTGGGACTCGTACATAGTGACGTGTGCGGTCCAATGTCTACACATGCCCGAAGCGGACATTCTTACTTCATTACTTTTATGGATGACTTCTCAAGGTACGGTTATGTCTTCTTAATGAAACATAAGTCCGAGGCCTTTGGAAAATTCCAGGAGTATAAGAATGAAGTAGAGAAACAGACCGGCAAAAGTATTAAGATTCTAAGATCGGATCGAGGTGGAGAATACTTAAGTGCCGAATTCCTGGACTATTTAAAAGAGAACGGAATTCTCTCTCAGCTTACTCCTCCATACACCCCGCAACATAACGGTGTATCGGAGAGACGGAACCGCACCCTATTGGATATGGTGCGGTCCATGATGAGTAACGCTGAGTTGCCGCGATCATTCTGGGGATATGCGCTAGAATCAGCAGCATACCTTTTGAACCGAGTTCCGACTAAGACTGTGCCTACCACCCCATATGAAATGTGGAGTGGGAAGAAACCCTATCTTCAATATCTGAAGATCTGGGGATGTCCAGCTTTTGTCAAAAAGCAGCATGCGGACAAACTTGAGGCACGCTCAGTACTGTGCAAGTTTGTGGGATACCCAAAGAACACCAGGGGGTATCTTTTCTACTACACAGAGGAACAAAAAGTCCTTGTTTCTCGTAATGCCCACTTTCTAGAACACCAGTTCTTGGAAAAGGAAATTAGTGGGAGCGCAGTAGAACTAGAAGAAATTCCAGAACCACAGACTATTACTGAAAGGTTAGTGGAACCAGAGGGTTCAACAGAACAGGACATTCCTACGCCGCTCCGCAGGAGTAGTAGGCAGTCTCATCCGCCCGAGAGATACTGCGGTTTTCTCATAGACGGGGATAGAGAGGATTGCATCATAGATTATGATGAGCCTACTAGCTTCCAGCAGGCCGTTCAGAGCGTTGACTCAGTGAAATGGCTGGATGCAATGCGGACCGAAATGGAGTCCATGTACACCAACAAGGTATGGACGTTGGACATTGCTCCAGACGGGGTAAAACCCGTAGGATGCAAGTGGATCTTCAAAAGGAAGATTGGTGTAGATGGACAGGTTGAGACCTATAAAGCTAGGCTGGTAGCAAAGGGTTTTCGTCAAAGACCTGGCTTGGACTACGACGAAA
Source organism: Agapanthus africanus (assembly GCA_030015575.1). Taxonomy (NCBI): domain Eukaryota; kingdom Viridiplantae; phylum Streptophyta; class Magnoliopsida; order Asparagales; family Amaryllidaceae; genus Agapanthus; species Agapanthus africanus. The sequence continues at coordinate 249,490,151 of CM057340.1, read as the reverse complement.
CCTTTTCTCCAGTAGCCATACTGAAATCCATTCGGATCCTTCTTGCCATTGCTGCCTTCCACGATTATGAGATCTGGCAAATGGACGTAAAGACAGCTTTTCTAAATGGAAATTTAGAGGAGTGTGTCTATATGGACCAGCCAGAGGGTTTCATTCAGAGTGGGAGCAGCGGAAAGGTGTGCAAGTTGCTTAAGTCCATCTATGGACTAAAGCAGGCATCGCGGAGTTGGAACATCTGCTTTGATGAGACGGTCAAAGAATTTGGCTTTATCAAAAATCCAGATGAACCATGCATCTATAGTAGATTTGTAGCGAGAACTGTAGTATTCCTCGTTTTATACGTGGATGACATTCTCTTAATAGGAAATGACATTCCTATGCTACAATCTGTCAAAGGGTTCTTGTCACACAGGTTCTCCATGAAAGACCTGGGTGATGCCTCATACATTCTGGGTATCCGGATCTACCGTGACAGATCCAAGAGGATATTAGGACTTTCACAGTCCAGGTACATCGACACCATACTGAAGAGATTCAGTATGGAAGATTCCAAGCGCGGTAACCTACCGGCTTGTCACGGGATCACCCTCTCTAAAGAGATGTCTTCCAAGACTGATTTGGAGAGGGATCGCATGTCTATTATACCCTACGCTTCTGCGGTAGGCTCTATAATGTATGCGATGTTGTGTACCAGACCGGATGTAGCTTATGCACTGAGTGTGGTAAGCCGGTATCAGTCTAACCCTGGGGAGAAACACTGGATAGCGGTAAAGAACATTCTCAAGTACCTGAGAAGGACTAAGGAGATGTTCTTGGTGTATGGCGGAAAGGACCTCCAGATCGAGGCCTTTGCTGACTCCAGCTTCCAGAGTGACAAGGATGATTCCAAGTCCATGTCGGGTTTTGTCTTTACCCTCAATGGAGGGGCGGTGTGTTGGAAGAGTTCCAAACAGGAAACCGTTGCAGACTCGACGATGGAAGCGGAATACATCGCTGCATCTGATGCCGCAAAAGAAGCTGTCTGGATGAGGAAGTTCTTGAAAGAACTTCAGGTGGTTCCGTCCATTGTTGATCCAATACCTCTGTATTGCGACAACAACGGGGCTATAGCTTTAGCGAAGGAACCCAGGTCCCATCAGAAATCCAGGCACATCTTAAGGCGGTATCACCTGATCAGGGAGATCGTAGATCGCCAGGAGATCGAGGTTCGGAGAGTCGCTTCAGAAGACAACACTGCAGATCCATTCACCAAGGCCTTGCCCCAGACTCAGTTCGAGCGGCTGATCGAGATGATAGGTCTTCGATACGCCAGTACATGGCCTTAGTGCAAGTGGGAGATTGTTAGTGTATATGCCCTAGAGGCCATTACTGTATCATACTAGTTTGTATATTACTTAATGGATGCTTGGGATATTCACCTTGTATATACAATCTTGCTCAAAATAGTAGTATGCTACTTGGTTTGTTTCTACTTCAATGTGTACTTGTGTTTATTTCAGTATATCACTTATACGCATTAGTGGAGCCCTTAGGATCTTTGCTTGATTACCAGCGTTGTGATGGCAGTCACACTAGTGGGAGCTGGGTAATCTATAAGCACATCCTTATTCAGGTCCCTGGTCGCAGGACTATCGAGACAGGGCATCGATACTCCGGAGTAGACCAGCGCATGCGCTTCTCATCCCAGTGTGGGAGACGGTCTGTCCCACAGCCGTCAGTACGTCGTACTTGAGATAGTATGCGGGTGCTCGTTAGGTTACGGGTACACTGGACAGGACTCGTAGGGAACTGACTAGTTGGTATTATACCTATCGTCAGTTATCAGTTCCCAGGTGACATGAGTACAGCTTAGTCCGCTGACTTGACACTGTCACTTCGCCTCGGGTGTGTTCCCACTGTACTTTGATCACTACCCTACCACGGCTCAAAGGAGTCGTGCAAACAGGTGGTGGTTGGGTGCAGTCCCGAAGCACTTGGAGGCAGTGACGGTTAGACAGGATTCGTCTCTCCCGGTATTGGGGGTTGACATCGCGCTGTGTCTAGGAGAGCCATTACACGAGTAGTCCCTGGCCAGGGCAAACGAGATATACTGGTAGGTTTCCAGTGTTATCTCAGGGTGTATTGGGCTTCACTCCGGCACGACTTGTACCGCTATTGGGGGACTGACGTTTACCGCCCCCTAGGCCCGCCATGCGATGTATCAGACGAACAGACCGGACTGTATGGAGAATGTCACACTCAGGCTCAGTAGGAGTTCAGATGGGTTTCGCCTCGTCGGTCTTCTTGTCGGCATTACCTGGGGACCGTTACGCACAGCTAGTGCCGCTTGCGGTCTGTGGTTAAACCCACTGCCAGCGTAGTGTCGAGTCTTTAGAGTCCCACACAGAAAGCTTTTCGCCTTTAGGCAAAAGAGTAGAGGTCGCATGGTATTGCGACAGGTCGCATGGTTTTGCGACAGGGTTCGGTCACATCCGTGCACTTGTGCACGTACAGTGTCCGGACAGTTTACACTAGCGGGCTTTGGTTTAAGCCAGATCCTAGTGTACCTTATGGGATTGGATTTATCCAGTTTGCATTCATGTTCCTCGGAACGCGGATGCGGGTGTGTATGCACAGTTGACAGGGAGGCAGAGGCAGCGGATTCTCATTAGGGTTGTTGACAATTGACCGTTGACTTTTTGACTTTATGCTCAACCCTAATGAGAATATGATATGTGATTAACTATTATATTAATTAAGTATTATGATGATATGGTTGTTGACTTGTTGACTTTTGTTGACTTGTTGACTTTGGTGACTTGTTGACTTTTGTTGACTTGTTGACCGGTTGACTAGGCTTGACTAGTTGACCATCATGATAACCATGGTTATCATTTCATGCCAAAGACTTTTTCTTGCTTGTTCATTTGAGTAAAATGAGTGCATGACATGATAAGGTTATGGTTACTTCAACCATCACATAAGACTTTTGTTGATATGATGAGTTATCATTGCTTTGGATTATGAGAGGGTGAGAGACAAAATACTTGCTCATTCTTTCTTGCTCATTCTCTCTCTTGTTCTTGAGCTCTCCTCTTGCTCTCATCCTCAACCTCTTGCTCCCTCTCTTGATCTATGGTTCTCTTGTCTCATGAGTTGAGAATCAAGAACCATAGATAAAATCCCATTCTAAATCATCTCTACTCATTCTAGTTCACTAGGTTTGGCAAACCAAGTGAACTAGTTTCTTCAAAGAACGAAGAAGGAGCTAAAGGTTGGAGCTTTCAAGTGGATCTATCTTCGGCGTACGGAGACAACGAGAAGGAGCCATCGAACCACCATCGGAGCTTGAAGAGAAGGAGTTCAAGTTTAGGTATAACCATCTTCATCCGAGTAGCTAAATATCTTTAGCTTAGTTTGCTAGTTTTAGTTTAGGTAACGATCCCGACCATAGTTTAGTCCATGTTGCCTCTTGCGATAAAAAATTCGTTTTTTATACCGTTTCCGCCTCCCCGTAAGAACCGGGGGTCGCAATATGGACTTACAGGTTAGACAGGATTCGTCTCTCCCGGTATTGGGGGTTGATATCGCGCTGTGTCTCGGAGAGCCATTACACAAAGTCCCTGGCCAGGGCAAGAAAGATATACTGGTAGATTTCCAGTGTTATCTCAGGGTGTTCTGGGCTACACTCTGACACGACTTGTACCGCTATTAGGGGACTGACGTTTACCGCCCCCTAGGCCCGCCATGCGATATTCTCAGACGAATAGACCGGACTGTACGCAGATTGTCACATTCAGGCTCGGTAGGAGTTCAGATGGGTTTCACCTCGTCCGTCTTCTTATCGGCATCTACCTGGGGGCCGTTACGCACAGCTAGTGTCGCTTGCGGTCTATGGTTAAACCCACTGCCAGCGTAGTGTCGATTCTTTAGAATCCCACACAGAGAGCTATTCGCCTTTAGGCAAAAGAGTAGAGGTCGCATGGTTTTGCGACAGGGTTCGGTCACATCCATGCATTTATGCACGTTTAGTGTCCGGGCAGTTAACACTAGCGGGCTTTGGTTTAAGCCAGATCCTAGTGTACGTTTTGGGATTGGTTTTATCTCCTTTGTATTCGTTTTCTTCGGAACGATGATGCGGGTGTGTATGCACAGTTGACAGAGAGAGACAGAGGCAGAGGATTCTCATTAGGGTTGTTGACTGTTGACTTTTTGCTAAACCCTAATAAGAATAAGAAATATGATTAACAATAATATTAATTAAGTATTATTGTGACATGGTTGTTGATGGTTGACTTTGTTGACTTGTTGACTTAGTTGACCGGTTGACTAGGTTGGACTTGTTGACCTTCATCATTACAATGGCTATCGTTTCATGGCAAAGACTTTTGCTTGCTTGTTTCTTTTTGCAAAATGAGTGCATGAAATCATATGGCCATTTTGGCTTGAATCATCACATAATACTCAATTACTATTATTTGTTATGATGATTTTGGATTATGAGAGCTTGAATGGCAAAAGTCTTGCTCATTCATTCATTTCCTTTCTCTCTCATGCTTGAGCTCTCCCTCTTCCTCTTGCTCTCTCTCTAGTTCATGGTTCACTTGTCTCATGTGCTGAAAAGCAAGAACCATAGAGATAAAACCCAACACACTCCTCTACTCATCCAAGCACACAAAGTCTAGCAAGCCAAGTGTTCTAGTTTCCTCTAGTTTGAGGTTGAAGCCAAAGGTAGAAGCTTTCAGGTGGATCCATCTTCGGCACAAAGAGACGACGAGGAGAGAACCTTCCGACCACCGCAAGGAGTTGAAGACGAAGGAGTTCAAGTTAAGGTATAACCCCCTAACCGAGTAGGTAAAACTCTTGTTAGGTTTGTTAGATAGTTGTTTAACAAAGATCCGTATTTTGAGTCCATGTTACCACCAAAAGAAAAATCATTTTTTTCATCATTTCCGCAAGCCCGTAAGTACCGGGAGAGGTAACGTGGACTTACAGTGGTATCAGAGACTAGTTAAACACTATCTAACATGTTAGCAAAGTAACTAGAAGTTCGATCGGAGAAAAAGTCACGAAACACGCCCGAAAAGTATAGTTTCTGCCGATTTTTTTTCTTGTTCAAAAAATAATAAATCTTAAACTAAAAATCGGCTCAGGCTTTTTATAACACACTGTAGAAAATTGGTCCAGGGACTCGGTCATACCGCCGCGGAACCATGGTAGGAGCATGCTCCCGCCGCGGATCCGCGGCCGAGTTGACTCGGTCGTGGGCGAATTTTCTTGCAGTGTGTTTACTGGGGTGTTTTGGGATTTTTACAATATGTTTTTTCTGCCCAGATTTTCCTGAAAGAAAAATTTGTTTCGGGGGTCTAAAAATCCGTATTTTGATCGAACTTCTAAAGACTTAAGCTAACGGGTTATATCTGTGATGTGATATATGTATTGAACGTCTGCTAATCGCTATACGTCGATTAGTAGGGGTTATACATATCTGTGATCTGTAATGTTGGTGGTATGTGTATATAAATTCATTGGATTGTCGCGGATGAATAGCCGGGGGGTTGTGAGATGAGAGTTTTCTTTTTCTTTCAATTCATGTAATTTGTAATTGATGTAATATTATTTATATGGCCGCACAACCGGGATGGGGTTATAGCCGTCATTGTATAATTTCTTTTATTTTTTTTCTCCTAGGATAGACCCAAGGTAGGGTGCACAAACTACCGGGTATCTCAAAGTGCCGAGTGGCCTACTCACGGTGTTGAGGGAGGTTGCTTCGCTTCGGGTACTTGGCGGGTAGTTTGCCGCACCCATAGGGGTCTAGGGTGGGGTCTTGACTATTCATCGCGACCGTGTAATCCGCTCTTCGTTACAGGCTCATACGGATTGCGGATTCCTAGTATATCCAATGTGTTCATCTGTGATCTGGAATGGATATCATTGCATGTGACGAATGTGTATATCTATATATGATATCTATTTAGGCGTTGCTTATGTTTTGCATCCGCGCTAGTCCAGCCCCCGCTCTGTCGTTAGTTAAGTAACCTAACGGGTAATGATAGGGCCCCATGGTGAATGCGGATGGCATAAGCGTACGTCATATTTTCGTTGTTTTCTGCAATGGTAGGATTAAATGATGGGACGCATTAAATTAATGCAAGAAAATAAACCAAAGTTGAGTCGTTGGAACACTTTCAAAACCACTCGATTTCTTTTCAAAAACAACTTTTAAACGCGGAGATTAAGCCACTCCTTTTAAAAGCTATCTCGTTCCATCGATTATATCAAGTTCACTACGTTCACGGTTTCGCCAAAACCATTCATAGCCCTCCGTCGTTTCACATAGATAGTCAATAGTATTCAAGCTATGTTTGTTGGCCAAAGTCAAGGCATAGTGATTGGTAGCTATTGGGTATTCATGTGCAGCATAGATAGATGTGTTGGTTTGGGACAGTCGTACTGCCTTGTTGGCCAAAGTCAAGGGTAGGTACGGGTGGGTTCAAATTAACCTGGAGAATGACGGGTAGAACTTGATATGTGACTTATGATTTGTTGGCCAAAGTCAAGGTCATAAGAGCATGGGGCAAAAATCCACATCGGGAGTTTCAAAAGAAGTGAAACTTGCTAGCGCTGCATACCATTTGGAGTGTGATGATTCTGGTAGGATTCCTTCAATTTTGTCACGCAATGATATTTGGATCCCGATCCTACTGTGAGTATATGCTACTCCTCGGGAAATTTCTCACTTAACGATCAATGCTATAAACCAAGTAGGGGTCTAGAAAGGTGTTAGCGGGGCTACGCTCATAGGGAAAAGAGGTTATTTAATTAAGGAACTTCGCGAAAGCGTTGGAAAACCTCCCTCGAAGTACCGACACTAGCCTGGCTGAACGGTTAAGCAAGTATTGTACGGTGAGATTGATCCTGACTAATTCTTCCTTTTTGGTTTGAGGAGGGATTCGAGAGACAGTGGGAGCCATCCTGTTTAGACAAATTAAAAACCACTCTAAACTTGTAAGTGCATCATGCTAAAGTGTTTCTTCTCTCTCTCCTAATTGTAGCGACCAAACATCATGACTGAACTTAAGTTACTACTAGATAAAAACATACTGACAGGGCCAAACTACAAAGATTGGCTCAGGAATGTCAAAATGGCAATCACTTATGACAAGTTGGGGTATCTCCTCACCACTAAAGCTACCCCTGTCCCAGGTCCCAAAACCAGCGTCGCGGATAGGGAATCTGTAAGACCTGGGAAATCGATTGCGCAAAGGCCAAGTGCCTCGTGCTTGCTTCTATGGACAATGAACATCAGAGGAGGCATGAGAATATGGACCTTGAATCTATATTTCTCCATACAAAAGAACTGTATGGAGAGCAATCACGTATCGCCAAATACGAAGTCTCGAAAAAGCTGTTTTCGGCGAAATTGGTCGTCGGATCATCGGTAGCGGAACACGTGCTTAAGATGATTGGCTTCATTGAGGAGCTCGCGGACCTAGGGACCACGTTAGAGAACGAGCTCTACACGGACTTGATTCTCAAGTCCCTTTCTTCCACTTACGCCCAGTTTATCCTGAACTTCAACTTGCAAGAAAAAGAAGTTGAACTTTCAGAACTCCTCAACATGCTGAGGAGTGCAGAAGGCACCCTACAGAAAGGTAGGGAAACATCCACTTTGTTTGTAGGAGGATCTTCCTCTTCTAGGTCCAAGGCGAAAGCCAAGGGAAAGAAGAAGAAATCCCTCGCCAAACCAAGGGGCGGTGTTAGTAAAGTGGATACGAAGGGAAAGACAAAAGCAACAAAAGTAGCGGGAAAGCTTGTGGGAAAGGAAGAATGCTTTTACTGTCACAAGAGTGGACACTGGAAAAAGGATTGCAGGGCTTGGAATCCCAGAACCCAGGATCTGAAGCAAGTTGCGGCTTCAGCTTCAGGTGTGTATGTTATTGAAAACTGTCTATCAATAAACTCTACATCCTGGGTATTGGATACCGGATCAGGATCTCATATCTGTAATTCTTGACAGGCACTGAGAAGGCGTAGGGTTTTGAAGGCGGGTGATATGACCCTCAGAGTTTCAGACGGAGCTGGCATGGATGCTGAGTCCGTGGGGGACTATCACCTGGGGTTGTCAGATGGACACGTTTTGGTTTTGCGTGATTGTTATTTTGTACCCAATGCAACCTGTAATATCATATCTGTATCTTTATTATCTAAAGAAGGTTATGAATTTGCATTTGTAAGTAATGTTGTAAACATTCACCTTAATCAAGTTTTGATTGGGTCAGGTACATTAAGCAATGGTATATACGTACTAAACCAACCACAGATTTTCAATGTCCAGAATACACACAAAAGAAAGTCTCCGGAAACAAATCAGGCTTTCTTATGGCATTGTAGACTGGGTCACATCAATGAGAGAAGGTTGACGAAGTTGCATACAGAAGGATATTTGGATCCGTTCGAATATCAATCATATGCAACTTGTCAATCCTGTCTCAAAGGAAAGATGACAAAGACTCTGTTCACTGGACACGGAGTAAGAGCGAGTGAGCTCTTGGGACTCGTACACAGCGACATGTGCGGTCCAATGTCTACGCATGCACGAAGCGGTTATTCTTACTTCATTACTTTTACGGATGACTTTTCAAGGTACGGATATGTCTTCTTAATGAAACATAAATCCGAAGCCTTTGGAAAATTCCAGGAATATAAGAATGAAGTAGAAAAACAAACAGGCAAAAGTAATAAGACACTGAGATCTGATCGAGGTGGTGAATACTTAAGTGCCGAGCTCCTGGATTACCTAAAAGAGAATGGAATTCTCTCTCAGCTTACTCCTCCATACACTCCGCAACATAACGGTGTATCGGAGAGACAGAAACGGACCCTATTGGATATGGTACGTTCCATGATGAGTAACGCTGAGTTACCGCAATCATTCTGGGGATATGCACTAGAATCAGCTGCATACCTTTTGAACCGAGTTCCAACTAAGACTGTGCCTACCACACCATATCAGATGTGGTGTGGGAAGAAACCCTATCTTAAGCACATTAAGACATGGGGATGTCCAGCTTTTGTCAAAAAGCAGCATGCGGACAAACTCAAGGCATGCTCAGTACAGTGCAAGTTTGTGGGATATCCAAAGAACTCCAAGGGTGTCACGACCCGAAATTGGCACATGACGGCCCTAAAACTACGCAACGTCTACAGGCGTAACGCGGTAAAAGAAAGCCAAAACCCAGAAATCTAAACCATTAAAAGACAAGAAAATATAAGAAACATTGTTTAAAAGTCTTTGAAATCACAACCCAAATTCTTTAAAAGTCCAACTTTATTTCCTTTAAAATTTCAGCAGCACCTCCTTTATAAAAACCAACCCCAAAAGTGGGTACAACATAAATAAAAAGTAAAGCATCCCCAACGGGAGCAAATCCACGCCCAAAGGTAGAAAACAACCACCACAACAAATATACGACGCCGTAGCGAAGAAATAGAAGACGATAGAAAGGAAACTGTATAAAAGACAACAAGTCACAAATAATATACAACATCGTCCTCACCAAGTCTCTAAGTCAATATGAAATAGTAGATGGAGAGTACAGGGATACAACGAATATACAATACAACGAATAACCACAAAACCCACCTAAGCAAACTGCATACTGTGAGCCGATGCGGTATCCGTAGCAAAAGATGATAAGATGTATGATAATAGCCTACCTCTGACTATCCTGAGGAACACCTGCAAACACTGTGGCACAACGGGGGTGAGTTGCCTGTCGGGTTGCTAGGCACTGCCACAAGGGTCTACGAGGCATCAACCATGCCCAATTAAAAATTAGCCGTGCCGAACAACCCGAATACGGATCTTTAAACTAGGGTTTAGGCGAAAACAAGCATGCTAAACTCTTTAACACTAAGTGAGAGGGATTACAACCTTTGTAGATCCGGTCCTTCACTTCATAAGCTCCGTATTGTGGTCCCTTCGCTGCGATTATCGGGTTCCGGACTCTCGAGAGGTTCCACGAAGAGAAAGATGCAGTCTTGCTTCCGATCTTCGATACAAAGATGATCTACCTTGAAAAGAAAGTGTAAAACTACAACAGTTGGAATCCGCAACCTCCTTAGACATCGCATGCCTAACCAAATGAATTCCTTAGACATCTCATGCCTAACAATTATAAACCCCGTATTTTAGTCTCATTATCGAAAACTCTTTTCTATATCAAGTCGGGCAATTCAACAAGATTCCCGACGTCCTGATCGCATGCTCGTCGCAACCTTTAGTAGACGGCCGCACCCCCGATGCCGTCGACGAAGTGTACTAAGGCGGAACACCGCTGCCGCAAGCACCCGAACGGATGCTTTTGGCGACGGGGTTCTCCTACAGTCACTTGGTCGGGGCTATGGGGCGTGGATGTCTATTAAGTTTACCCGGCGAGTATCCGCGTACGCTACGTGATTGCGACGGACTTTTGATCACATCAAAATTCCGTGGCAACCGATCATTTGAGACTAAACTACTAGATTTATAATATTCAAATTCGTTATCTCATAACTACCCGTGGATTCCAAATATTGTATCACATTCCAGATAAATAGACAATGTTAAACTTTCCGATCGAATAATCAAACACCCAAGATTTCCCCAATATATCTCAACACTTGAAATCGGTTTAAAAACATCTATCACATGCCACAGTACCAATGGTCCAGCCGTAGAAGGGTCAAGCCAACGCCTCACATGTGGCACGACGTACTGCCACAAACCCTAAGGTTCAGAGGCAGTTCAAGACGGTCACATAATCGAGTTAAGGTTTGTTGTCTTCTAGAGGGTCCACCGCGTTACTTGCACGACTTAGAACGTTCTTAAACTCGAGAAAAAAAAATCCAACTTTTGAAAAAATTTCCGACAGGGGAAAAAGTGAGTTATTGATATCCGTTCGAACTTTTTAACAGTTTCTAAAAATTATCCGGACAAAACTAAACAAAGTTAAAATATCCAATCGAATCTTTAAGTCCCCAATACAACCCAGAAAACACAACACTGGAGTGAAAATAAAAAAAAATCCCAGAAGAATCAGGAATTAGCTACGGAGGTTACTGTGCAAACCCTATCCCTCAATCCTTCCTTCTTGCCGCGGAACCGCCGCTAATACCTAGGTTTGGCCGCGGTTCCGCGGTGCTTTGGGGGATTTAGGGGGTCGGGTTTCACAGTAACTCCTATAATTCCCTGCTGATTTTTTTGAGTATTTTTAATTCACAAAAAATCACATTTTAGAAAAATTTCCAGAGAAGGGGTTATATCGGGTTTTCCGGGTTCGATTGGACTTTAAACTTCGTCTAGACTTCGCCTAAAGCTCTAGCTTGGCTCTGATACCACTGTAGGGTTGCTGGGCACGCGCACAAGGATCCACGAGGCATCAACCATGCCCGATTTAAAAATTAGCCGTGCCGAACAACCCGAATCCGGATCTTTAAACTAGACATTAGGCGAAAACGAACATGCTAAACTCTTTAACACTAAGTGAGAGGGATTACAACCTTTGTAGATCCGGTCCTTCACTTCATAAGCTCCGTGTTGTGGTCCCTTCGCTGCGATCATCGGGTTCTGGACTCTCGAGAGGTTCCATGAAGAGAAAGATGCAGTCTTGCTTCCGATCTTCGATACAAAGATGATCTACCTTGAAGTTTCATTAACAAAAGCTAACACTCACTAAAATTGAGTGAACACTCTCATCTAAAGGGCAAGGGAAGATGAGGATGATGAAGTAGTATTTTTGCTCTCTTTATTTATCTTTTTTTCACATTTATTCATCACTTGGAAAAAAGCTAGTAAGCTTTTTCCATGAAGAAAGAAGAAGGAAGAAGATGAAGAATGATGATAGAATTCCTTTTGTGATGAATAATGCAAAGGAGATAATGATGAATTATGCAACCATGGTCAAGTAACCATTGTAGAGATTGAACTAGGGTTAAAGGGTGTGGTTGGGTTAAGAAATATCATGCAAAAATATCTTTTCCAAAACAAAAAAGAAAACCTTCTAGAAACATCTAGAAAGGTTTAACCATAATCAAACCCTAACCATGTTTAATCTCTACTAAACATGTTGCATTAGTAATCATATCATGTTACAATATTATATATCACATATATAATATTTATCGTAATAAAATAAAATAATACATTTAACATATATCGCATATATATCAATGTATTACCCGATTGAGAAAAAGAATCTTTTAGTGAGCTAATATTAGATAATGTAATTTAATATATCATATATATTATTATACATTAAATTATCGAATCAACACTTGATCCGACAATCCGGCTATATCGCATATAACCGACTAATATTTATCCGTACCGATTCATCGAATCAACACTTGATCCGATGACCCGGCTGATATCAAATATCGTGAGAATAGAATACGGTATCTCATATCGCATTATCCTCGGTCCCGCACATATCACATACGTGCCCCTACTCCGTTTTGCCTGAGCCAAGAAACCTCTGTGTGGGACTCTAAAGAATCGTCAATACGCCGGCAGTAGGTGATGATCATATCAAACACCCACAAGCTGCAAGCGGTCAGCTAAACGTAACAGCTACCCAGGTATTGAGCGCTCAGAAGATCAACAAGCAAGCCTGTACATTCTCCTGTGAATCCAAACAGTAACACTCCCGTACAGTCCGGTCTCGTCGTCTGATATGTCGCATATCTCGCCTAGGGGTGGTAAAACGTCAGACCCCGGTAGCTTGATAAGTCGTGTCGATTTGAGGTCTATAACAGTTCGAGAAACTACTGATAACACTTACCAGTAAATCTCAGCAACCCTGGCCAGGGATTTCCGGTTATAGCCAATCGAACACAGCACAACATCAACTCCCTATACCGGGAGAGACGAATCCCCTCCTATCGCTCATTGCCTCCATGTGATTCGGGACTGTACCCAAAAGCCACCTTTTTGCACGCCCTCTTGGACGTGGTATGATGGAAATCAAAGCACAGTGGGAATCACACAAGACTCTATGACGATCTTGGGTCAACAGACTACTCTGTACCAGTGTCACCGGAGAACTGTCATCTGACGTGAGGTATAATACTATCTGGGAGTTCTCAGCGAGTCCGTCCAGTGTACCCAGTCTCCACTGAGCACCCATACACCATCCTTGATGTCAAACACCGATGGATATGGAATCATCCATCGCCCATCATATAGGTCAAGATGCGTATACGCTAGTCTACTCTGGTGTATCGATGCCCTGTCTCGATACACTCTCGACTAGGAACAGTTATAGGATGTACTCATCGACTACCGTGGCCCCACTAGTATGATCTCATCATAGTCCCAGTTGTCGAGTACATATCCTAAAGGCTTTATCAACATGTAACATAGAGACAATCAGAGTACATGTTAGGATAAAGGGCAACCAGATAGCATACTATCATGTCGAGCAAGAAAGTCCTCCCTATATATGTCCTAGCATCCACTACAATATACATCGTATGTACAGTAATGGCCTCTAGGGCATACATATAACTAACAATCTCCCACTTGCACTAGGGCCATCTGTTGTGGTATCACATACCCGCTGCGGTTGAAGTATCTCATACTCAACCATCCCATAAAAGTCTCTACTGGGAAAAAGGCCTTTGTGAGTGGATCCGCGCTGTTGTCCTTTGTGTCTACTCTCCTAACCTCGATCTCCCTGGAGATCAACCATCTCCATGATCAGGTGATACTGCGTAAGAATTATATCTGGATTTCTTATGGGATGGTAGTTCCTTGGCTAAAGCCACAACTCCATTGTCACACAATGGTAGGAACGAAGTTTATCTCATGAACTTATATATCCAGACTGCCTCTTTTGTAGTATCCTTGGTAATGATGTATCTTGCCTTTAATCGTCTAGTAAGTCACGGTATCTAGCTTGGAACTCTTCCAACATACCGTCCCTCCACTGAGGGTAAAGACAATGCCAGCGACTAACTTTCAGTCGTCCTTATCACCCTGGAACCTTTCCAGTGATTCTCCCCAGGATCGATTGATACCTTCTCACTACAACTAGTGAGTATCCTAACATCCAATTAGATCTATCTCATAGATCAAAAACCCAGGATTTAGGAGGTATCACTCTGATCCTATATGGAGAATCTTTGTGATAAGCGGAGATTGACCGAGCGTAGCATAGGAAACTCCTTCCCTATCAAGAGTATGTCATCCACATACTCTACAAGGATCACCACCATACTCTCTACTACCTTTTTGTATATACAAGGTTCATCTACCATTTTGATGAAGTCAAACTCTTTGACTACCACATCAAAACAGATGTTCCAACTCTACGATGCCTGCTTTATCCTATAAAGCATCTTGCTCACATTTCCGCTACTCCCAATGTCTACGAAGCCCTCTGGCTGTGTACTTATAGACGCTCTCTTCTAAAACATCATTTAGAAAAGCAGTCATGACACCCAACCGCCAGATATCGTATCATGGTATGTAGCCGTAGCAAGTAGGATCTGGATAGACTTAAGCATAGCTTTGAAAGTCTCAACTTTTCCATGTACACCAAGTAATCTTCTCAAGATATACTTGCTCCTGATGGGGATTTAACCCTTCAGATAAAGCAACCAAAGTCCATACTTTGTCGGTGTATAAGGATTCCATCTCAGATCACTAAGCATCCAGCCATTCTTATAGAGTCCCACTCCTTATGGCCAGCTCGAAACTAGTTGGGTCATCATCTCATGATGCAATCCTCACTCCCAGTGTCATAGAGAAACCAAAGTATCTCTTAGGTGGGTGAGGAACCTAACTAGATCGGCGGAGAGGCTGAGGTTCGTTGGAAACTATTGAATCCACATTCAATAGATATGCAGCTTCACAAGTGCATAACTCCTAAAAGGAAATAGGAAACTCAGTAGTACTCATCATAGAGCACACCATATCACATAGGGTGCTATTGCTCCGCCCCGATATACCATCGTGCTATGGTGTATACGGAGGAGTAATGCTGAGAGAGAATCTCATTCTCCTTTAGAATTAGTCCAGGATTTCCGTGCTCAAGTATTCTCCTCCTTGATCTCATCAAAGGACATAATACTTTTACCCGTATTTTTGGTTCTCTACTTCTAACTCATATTCTGTGAATATCTCAAAAGGTTCGGACTTGTGTTTCAGCAGGAACATATGTCTGAATCTTGAGAGATCATCAGAGAATGTAATGAAGTATAAAGAACCGGTCTTGGCATATATAGACAGGAGACTTTCATACATCAGCATGTATCAATCCCAAGAGTTCACTAACTCTTTCTCTGTTTCCAATAAACAGAGCTATGGTCATCTTATCTTTGTGACATGACCGGCAAGTTTCACAAGATGTAAATTCAAACTAATTTAAATATACATCTAAATGTAACTTCAGCTAGTCGAGTCGCATTGATATGACCTAGTCTACAATGCCTCAAGAAGGATTTGTTCATTTCTGAACTCTTCCTCTCGTGTGTGTTCTGTAAACTAAGAACTGTAGTTTGATTTAGAATGTCAATGCTTTTAGATAACGTGCCTGAACCGATCAACTCTTGTTATAGGAAATGTTCAAAACATTTGTAAGTGCACGGCGGCGCCCCGGCCGTCAATCCGACGCCGGAATGCGGAAGCGGTGATAAACTTTAATTTTGCGGACTTTGCAAACCGGCACCACCGCGCACTAAACTCCGGATCGTAACCATTAACAAGTCTAAGCTAACTAGAAGACGGGTTAGAGATATACCGAGTGATCCGAGTCCTCCGGTCTTCTCGTCGTCGTCCCGATCTCCCGCGGATCCTCCGGTCGTCGCCTCCTTGCCGGAAGGGCACCACATCGCCTGTATCTTTTACGGGCTCCCACCTCAATACCGAGGCAACTCGGGCGCGAAGTTGGCTAGCCGACGCGCCCAAGATATGCTGTAGAATAATGTAGAACCGTTGTCTCTTTGGGGTTAATGAGGTTGCCAAGATGGAGGAATTTATGAACAATGATTTTCATGAAGGCTTGAAGATAATTGGAGCATGCCCTCAAAATGTAGCTCGGCCAGATGCCTTTTTGAGCTCACTGGAAATGAATGAAACAAGCACTCATTTAAGCTTACTGGAAAAATGAAGTCAATAGTGTGCATGGGTGAAGTCAATGGATAAAAACCATGCTATAATAAATTAATCCTCAACACCATCAAGATACACTCCAGCACACTCACTTTTTTAACACATTGCAATCATAAAAATATTAATTAAAAAAATCCATCATAAACAATGCCAGCAGCCACATAATCAATCATTCCATACCCAACAGTGGCCGGCCCCAAATTCAATTTCCAACACAAAATCACATCCAAAACCCATACCCATCCTTACCTTAATTAATGCAAGGGATGGAGCATGGCAATATGCAAAGAACCCCTCCACAAGATGTTAATTGCAAACTTGCAATTAACACCCTCCAACGAAAAGTCCGACCGGGAAGGAAAAAGAGAAAACCGGCCGGAACGGAATGCAAACTGGCAACCCCAGAAAACTGGTCCCATAATAAATTACAGGAAAACCCCGATACTGTGCATACACACCCGCATTTGTATTTCGACCGAAATACAAATGTAAAGAGACAAAACTACATTATCAAATACTAAGATCCGGCTTAAGCCAAAGCCGGCTAGTAAAAACCGTCCGATCACGATCCGTGCAATACCGCACGTATCTGATCGAACCCTGCCATATCTCCATACGGCCTCTACAGCGTTTCGCCCGAAAGCTGAGTAACTGAATGTGTGGTGGGCTCTAAAGACTCGTCAATACTATGGCTGTGGATTTAACCACTAGCACGTCAGAGGTATAAGCCAATACGTAACGGGCCACCAGCTATTGACCAAAAGGGACGTCGATGAGCGAACTCATCCTGACACCCTACTGAGCCTGTCAGTGACAATATCCGTACAGTCCGGTCCGTTCGTCTATGAGCATCGCATGTCGGGCCTAGGGGGTGGGTAAAAGTCAGACCCCCAAAAGCGGTACAAGTCGTGTCGGAGTGTAGCCCAGAACACCCTGAGATACTACTGGAATACCTACCAGTAAATCTCCTGCCTTGGCCAAGGACTTCGTGTAATGGCTCTCCTAGACACAGCGCGACCTCACCCCCAATACCGGGAGAGACGAACCCCCGAAGATCCGCTCACTGCCTCCATGTGGCTCGGGACTGTACCCAACTAAAACCTGTTTGCACGACTCCTTTGAGCCGTGGTAGGGTAGTAATCAAAGCACAGTGGGAACTCACACGAGACAAATGACGATCCCCAGGTCGATGAACTAACCTATACACATGTCACCTGGGAACTGCTATCTGACGTCAGGTATAAGACCAACTAGCATGTTCCCGGCGAGTCCTGTCCGGTGTACTCATAACCCAATGAGCACCTGTATACATCTTAGGTGAACCAACAGACACCAGTGGCTTGTGAGACCGGCCACCGCCCCTCGTCGAGGTCTCGACTGTATACACTAGTCTACTCTGGAGAATCGATGCCCTGTCTCGAAACTCCCACGACTAGGGACCTTTTAAGGATATGCTTGTAGACCCCAGCTCTCACGTATATGATCGCCCTCATACTGCTGGTCGTCAAGCAAGAATCCCAGGGGCTCTATCAACGTGCAATAGTGACATGTCATGTCACCTAAAGCAGTACACGATGATAAAGGTAAACCAGATAGCAAACTATCATCTCGAGTAAGACTGTCGTCTCGGGATAGGTCCTCCCTCAATCATTGCAATCACGTGCCTGTGATCCAATAATTGACTCTGAGGGCACTATCTCCAACAATCTCCCACTTGCACTCAAGGCTAATTATTGCGATGTCGCATACTCACAGCCCGTGTGATACCGAACACCCAACTCCTCTACTAGTCAGTCGCACAAAGCCTGTTTGCGAAACTATTGCGTTCGAGGAATAGCCTCAGCGAGTGGATCCGCTCTGAAGTTTCTTTCTATGTCTCTCTCTATATCTCAAGTTCGCGGAGAAAGCCATCTCCCGAAAAGAGCAATACCTGTCTTAGACTGTCTGGATGTCTGATGGGACCGAGCTCATAAATGAACTCCAAATCCAAACTTCTTAGACTGTATCGTCAACTGAACTTAATCAGTATCCTGCGCCATGCCTCCCTCAGTATTCCTTTGGACCACCTGTCCAAAATACTGCCCCTCGTCAGAGGGAAAACTATAACTCTGACAACCTCCTTGTCGTCCATGTCACCTTGGAAGCCTGGAATGATAACTGTCTCCCAAAGGAGGCAGCCGTTATCATATCCCTAGAACATTTACTTATGTTCTAAAACTGCTTCCGACTGTTCCTCCAGGATTGGATCAATATCAACTTATTGCATCTAGTGCAAGAACAACATCTGGTGTGGTACTTGACATCTCATGATTGACTCAATTGCCTAAGCAAGTGACCTGCCAATCATGCGTATCCCTCTCCCCTTTAGTCTGTAAGACACCTTTAGAGAGGGTGACTCCATCACCTGCAGGTACACTACCATGCCAGGAGTCATCCATTCTAAATACTCTTAGAATGCTGTCAAAGTACCCTGATTGGGAAACCACCCAAATCTAGATCTAAAACCATAGATCTAGTAACCAGTATGTCTGATATAATATCCAAGTCCCATATGGAGAAAACACTGTGTGACGGCCAAAGTATAACCGATCGTAGTATAGGAATGTCACTTCCTACAATGTGTATGTCATCCAAAACCCGGATGTCACACCCTACTACCTTCTCAACAGATCCATCCCTTATTCTGATAACGTCAAACCTATGACTGTCATATCAGAAATAGATGATCTATCTCCGCTACATCTGCTTTAGTCTATAAATAGACATAAGCCTGATGTCCACCAATGCTTCCGCTGCTCCCACTGACTACGACAACCCTCTGGCAGAGTCATATAGACGTGCACTTCTAAAGCTAGTTTAGAACGACGCTATACTCATCCTCCCACCGGGTCTCGCAGCCTGGAACAACAGCAATGGTAAGTGTGGGTAAACAAGAACTTCCCTGTCACCGTCCTTGAGGCTACCGGAGCACCTCTCGGGTGCCTGAAGTTACCCACCTTATCTGCGGAGTGGCCAATGGAATGTCAAATCATATTGAATCTTTAGGTTCCTTATCAAATCTTCAGTAATCGTTTGCGGTTCTGGAATCACTTCCAGTTCTACCATACTCCCACTACTGTTTTTGAAAATATCCATTTTTATTAAAACTGTGGCGAGTCAAGAACAATATCACTATTGATCTTTCTTATGGTAGAAAGTCAACCCTCGTCATAGCCTGGGTCAACCCACAAACAGCCATTACAGAAACGTGCCTTGAATTGTCCAGTGTCTGGTTTTAATCATAAGCCGGACAACTCCCCGTACCTTAACAACGTTAAGATATGAACTGTACTATATCCAATATAGAATCAGAGGCACTGATTTAATTGAACCAGATTCAAATCATGCAGCTATCTCCAGTGCATGTCAACTAAATGGAGAGAGGCCGATCAGCGTTACTCAACTTAGGAATGCTTCCAATTATGAGTAACCTGAAAGAGAAGCAATTTCTCTTTATCATTACTATCAACTGAATACCATACACAAGTATCTATATCTTCGATCACTTTGAAGAATCCTGATACTTACTACACCTGATTCTCTACTGTATTCAAATACCTATAACTCCTCAAAACTTAGACCCTGTGTTTCTACGAAACACTTGTCTAAGAACTAGAGAAATTAAAAGTAAACAGAATATAGTATGAGGACCAAACCCTCTGTCCTAATGGACACTGGACAACATACAATACTCTGTATAAGTCCGCCGAGTCTAACAACTCTTTCACTGTGTGTCGTAGGTTGAAAACTCTACTTATGGTCAAGAAGAATTACACCGCTGTTTAATGCTCCTTACCCAACCATCCACTGATATAGGTAAATGTCATCGACATAATATCAAAAGGTATATCTCACTCTATGAAAATAGACGTACAGATATAACAATTTGAAATTGGTGCACAACAGCGGATATTCAAAACCAAACATTTGCCGACCGGCAAACAGCCCAGATGATCTCCTCAAATATCACCGATTATAACGAATCCTGATATAATGAGGATGATCACCCAATTCCCAATAACTTACTCCCACTCATCATCTGTAAAACCATACAGATATGAGAATCAAACCTGGTAAATACATACCCTGGAGCAAGTGTTAATTGGGAAATCAGTTTTCTTTTAACAGTACACAGTGAAACTGAAACATTGAAATGTTTCGATAGGGTATCCTGGTATTCCTAGTAATGCCTCTTCCATTATCCAGATTCACAACTATAACCGTATAATTCTTTGCCACCTCTCCAAATCCCTTCATATGTCTTTAGTCATTACCTTCTGCACACCCCTTTAGGCCAATTGGTTTTCTTCCTTCCCTACCGTTCGGCACCAGCCTATGGTTTGGAAGAAGACTATCCAATAAGCATAAAGGGTGTACTGTCCTAATCCTAGGAGCACTCGCAACGCGAGAGAAGGTGAAGATAAAAGACAGCTGAATGTACTTAATTCCTATTTCTCCTGGACCAGAATCCATCCCCGAACTGGAACAAGTTCCTTTCGAGTTCGTATATAACCATACGATGGAGTATCCAATAAACTGTGGATCTTCGTAGTGATACGGAGTGTCCTGGAGAAATACAAAGGTGATTTAGGATTGGCGAAGAAATACTTGCTTTGGTCGTGAATAGCAGTCGCAACTTACTTTGCCTTCTTACTAATCCCTTTCTTTGTCTTAACTCAATACCTTCTGTACACCGTTTAGGCTAATTAGTTTTCTTCATTCCCTACCGGTCGGCACCAGCCTATGGTTTGGAAGAAGACTATCCAATTTGCACAATAGGTGTACTACTCCTAAACCAAGGAGTACTCGCAACCTGAGAGAGGGTAAAAAGAAAAGACAACTGAATAATCCTATCCGTTTTCTCCAGAACCGGAAACCATCCTCGAATAAATTCCTTCGAGTTCGTATATAACCATACGATGGTTTTGTCCAATAGAAGTGGACGTTCGTAGTAATACGGGGTGTCCCGGAGAAAAGGGTAAAAGTAGGAGTGGCAATGAGGTCTGCAACTCTGATAATCCAAAAGCCAGTGTTAAGTAGGTTCGGTCAACTTGGTCGCTGCCAGAGAGAGAGAAAAGAAACACTCAGCGTGCACTCTAACCTAGATCAGAATGGTTACCAATTTATCTAATCTGGAAACCTCCCACTGTACCTCAAATTCTCCTCCAAACCTGAAAGAAGAACTAGTCGGGGTCACCCGAGGAGTAAACCAACTCATCAGTGGGAATCGGGATCCAACTATCATCGCATGATAACGTGACGGAATCCGCTCACGGTACCACACTCCAGAAGGTATGCGCATATCTGGCAAGTTTCAGTTCTTTTGAAACTCCCGATGTGATTTTTACCCCATGCTCTTATGACCTTGACTTTGGCCAACAAATCATAAGTCACATGTCAAGTTCTGCCCGTCATTCTCCAGGTTAATTTGAATCCACCCGTACATACCCTTGACTTTGGCCAACAAGGCAGTACGACTGTTCCAAACCAACGCATCTATCTATGCTGCATATGAATAACCAACAGCTACCAAACACTGTGCCTTGACTTTGGCCAACAAACACAGCTTGAATACTATTGACTACCCATATGAAACGACGGAGGGCTACGAATGGTTTCTGGCGAAAACCGTTAACGTAATGAACTTGATATCGTTGAAGGAACGGATAGCTTTTTAGAAAATATAGTGACGAAAACCTTTACTAAAGAGGTCACTCCCGGTGAAGGGATCTCGGCTCTTTCCCCGTAGAATGAGGTGCAGGATATTCCAACTGAATACCACGATGCAAAGCAAAAGTAATCGGCTATAGTGAAGTTAATGCCCTGACGCAAACTTCTGTCCAAGGGGTCACTCCCGGTGAAGGGATCTCGGCCCTTGCCTCGTCGACTGAGGAGCAGGATATTCCAAATGAATACCACGATGCAAAACAAAAGTGAACGTCCTTGCAATAACAGCTTTTTGAAAAGTGTTCCAACAACATCAGATTAGGTTTGTTTAAACTTGCATTGATCCGAATCAACGCAGTCCCATCAAATGATCACACCACAAAGAACGAAAATATACTGACGTACGTATATGCCATCCGCATTCGCCACTGGGTCCCGTCATCACTCGTTAGGTTAGCTAACCAACGGCAGAGCGGGGACTGGACTAGCGCGGATGAAAAACATATACAACATCTACTAATATATATACCAATATATAGTATTTCGCTCAAGGCGTGAATAAAATGCAACATCATAGAAATGTACAGCATCACAGAACAATACAGATATCTGGGATCCCCGGGTTTCACAGAGCCACTACTGAAACCCGACGTTCCCCTGGTCGTGTGGATAGCCTGTGCAATGAAATCCTAGACCCCTATGGGCGCGGCAAGTTACCCGCCAAAACCTGAAGCGAGGCAGCCCCCTTCAGCAACGTGAATGGACCACCCAGCACTTCACGGAATCCGGTAACTTGGGCACCCCTCCTGGGTCAACCTGTACCCCCTACGAGTGCGGCGAATAGCCCGCCAATCCTAGAGTGAAGCCCCCTCCGTCTCAATGCCATGAGATGCGGGCTTGTTGCCCTCCAGAACCCGGCTATCCGTGCACCCCTCCGCGGGGCAATCCTAGTACAGAAAGTAAAATATACATACACCGGGTACATCGACCGCAACCAGGTCGTGCCCCAAAAGAATAATACAAACAGGCAGTGACGGCAGTCCACATGTCGGACGCTCGCCCCGCAATATCAAATGTACATAATACAACCGAAACTGTACTAGCATTGCATCCAGGCTATCCCCCACGACCGATCCGCAACATCACAGCAAATACATAGAACATCAACGCGAAAGTCACGTTCGCAAATCCGTCTAACCGGGCTATAGCAGCTAGACAGGATTTACCGATCGAGTGACATTCACGGTCGCAGATATAATGTAAATACTGTGAAAAATGTGTTTAAAATATCCGACCGATCAAATTATAACAAGTGGGCCCCAAAACAATACTGTAGCAGTTAAAGAAATTATGGGCCCAATTCTAACATTCCAAAAGCCCTAAATACTCCCCAGAAGCCCACTGTAAAAACCCAACCCAATGATTCTTCCATACCGCGGCGGAAGCGCGGCCAGAAGTGGGTTTTGGCCGCCCTTCCGCGCTCTGGTTGGAAGATCATTGTCTCGAATTTGAACAGTGGTCTTATAATTTTTAGTACATCAATATTTTAGAACCTGAAAAAATTTTCGAGACTGAAAAATTTCAACAGAAACTGATGTGGGTGTATTTGGGTTTTCGGACATTTCGATCGATCGGAACTGAAAAACACATTACACAAAGCTAGACTAAGTTAATGGGGAGGCTCTGATACCACTGTAAGTGCACGGCGGCGCCCCGGCCGTCAATCCGACGCCGGAATGCGGAAGCGGTGATAAACTTTAATTTTGCGGACTTTGCAAACCGGCACCACCGCGCACTAAACTCCGGATCGTAACCATTAACAAGTCTAAGCTAACTAGAAGACGGGTTAGAGATATACCGAGTGATCCGAGTCCTCCGGTCTTCTCGTCGTCGTCCCGATCTCCCGCGGATCCTCCGGTCGTCGCCTCCTTGCCGGAAGGGCACCACATCGCCTGTATCTTTTACGGGCTCCCACCTCAATACCGAGGCAACTCGGGCGCGAAGTTGGCTAGCCGACGCGCCCAAGATATGCTGTAGAATAATGTAGAACCGTTGTCTCTTTAGGGTTAATGAGGTTGCCAAGATGGAGGAATTTATGAACAATGATTTTCATGAAGGCTTGAAGATAATTGGAGCATGCCCTCAAAATGTAGCTCGGCCAGATGCCTTTTTGAGCTCACTGGAAATGAATGAAACAAGCACTCATTTAAGCTTACTGGAAAAATGAAGTCAATAGTGTGCATGGGTGAAGTCAATGGATAAAAACCATGCTATAATAAATTAATCCTCAACACCATCAAGATACACTCCAGCACACTCACTTTTTTAACACATTGCAATCATAAAAATATTAATTAAAACAATCCATCATAAACAATGCCAGCAGCCACATAATCAATCATTCCATACCCAACAGTGGCCGGCCCCAAATTCAATTTCCAACACAAAATCACATCCAAAACCCATACCCATCCTTACCTTAATTAATGCAAGGGATGGAGCATGGCAATATGCAAAGAACCCCTCCACAAGATGTTAATTGCAAACTTGCAATTAACACCCTCCAACGAAAAGTCCGACCGGGAAGGAAAAAGAGAAAACCGGCCGGAACGGAATGCAAACTGGCAACCCCAGAAAACTGGTCCCATAATAAATTACAGGAAAACCCCGATACTGTGCATACACACCCGCATTTGTATTTCGACCGAAATACAAATGTAAAGAGACAAAACTACATTATCAAATACTAAGATCCGGCTTAAGCCAAAGCCGGCTAGTAAAAACCGTCCGATCACGATCCGTGCAATACCGCACGTATCTGATCGAACCCTGCCATATCTCCATACGGCCTCTACAGCGTTTCGCCCGAAAGCTGAGTAACTGAATGTGTGGTGGGCTCTAAAGACTCGTCAATACTATGGCTGTGGATTTAACCACTAGCACGTCAGAGGTATAAGCCAATACGTAACGGGCCACCAGCTATTGACCAAAAGGGACGTCGATGAGCGAACTCATCCTGACACCCTACTGAGCCTGTCAGTGACAATATCCGTACAGTCCGGTCCGTTCGTCTATGAGCATCGCATGTCGGGCCTAGGGGGTGGGTAAAAGTCAGACCCCCAAAAGCGGTACAAGTCGTGTCGGAGTGTAGCCCAGAACACCCTGAGATACTACTGGAATACCTACCAGTAAATCTCCTGCCTTGGCCAAGGACTTCGTGTAATGGCTCTCCTAGACACAGCGCGACCTCACCCCCAATACCGGGAGAGACGAACCCCCGAAGATCCGCTCACTGCCTCCATGTGGCTCGGGACTGTACCCAACTAAAACCTGTTTGCACGACTCCTTTGAGCCGTGGTAGGGTAGTAATCAAAGCACAGTGGGAACTCATACGAGACAAATGACGATCCCCAGGTCGATGAACTAACCTGTACACATGTCACCTGGGAACTGCTATCTGACGTCAGGTATAAGACCAACTAGCATGTTCCCGGCGAGTCCTGTCCGGTGTACTCATAACCCAATGAGCACCTGTATACATCTTAGGTGAACCAACAGACACCAGTGGCTTGTGAGACCGGCCACCGCCCCTCGTCGGGGTCTCGACTGTATACACTAGTCTACTCTGGAGAATCGATGCCCTGTCTCGAAACTCCCACGACTAGGGACCTTTTAAGGATATGCTTGTAGACCCCAGCTCTCACGTATATGATCGCCCTCATACTGCTGGTCGTCAAGCAAGAATCCCAGGGGCTCTATCAACGTGCAATAGTGACATGTCATGTCACCTAAAGCAGTACACGATGATAAAGGTAAACCAGATAGCAAACTATCATCTCGAGTAAGACTGTCGTCTCGGGATAGGTCCTCCCTCAATCATTGCAATCACGTGCCTGTGATCCAATAATTGACTCTGAGGGCACTATCTCCAACAACATTATCCAACAATACAAAATTATATCATTCTTTACTAATAAAGGGACTGATATGATTTTGTATATCAGGTTCGGTATCTAATAACATTCGTTCAGAATCAATGTATTTTGATAATACAGGGTGATAGTGACCACAGACTTGGCTGCAACACTTGCACCGTTTTCTATCTCATGAAACTTATCACCCGTTCTCAGTTCTTTACCTATCTGTAGCCCATGTAACAGATTACATATGCGGGATCCTGATCCGGTATCTCATACCCAGGACGTAAAGGATACTGAGAAACAGTTCTCTGTAATGAACACACCCGAAGATGATGCATCAGCATGTACTTTCTTCGTTTGGGCGGCACGGGAATTCTGGTAATCCCCTATTTCTTTCTCTGTCTTATAATAATTATAAGTTGGAGCGGGACCAACGTTCCCCAGCTCAGTATAACAAGCGGGTTCGGTGAATATATCCGTATTATTATCTTGATTAAGGCGTGATATGGTCGCTACCTGGAGAGAGAGAGAGAAGAAAACACTCAGCGTATGCTCTTGCAAGATTAGATTGGTTATCTAATATATCTAATCAGGATGTCTCCCACTGTTTTAATCAAATCTTCCTTCAAACCCTAAAAGGAAAGACTAGTCGGGATTAATCACACGCTACAAGTTCGCCAATCTTTTAGCCAGGCCAGTGTCGGTACTTTGAGGGAGGTCCCCCGTGCTTTCGCACGAACCTAATTAAGTAAACCTTGTTTTCCCAGAGGCGTAACCCCGTTAACACCTTTCTAGACACCTACTTGATCGACTAATTGTAATGTGTAAAACTCTCCCAGGAGTAACTCTTACTCGCAGCGGGTATCGGGATCCAACTATCTCATAGAAGGTATGCAATCTCATTGCAAATTTCAACACTTGAAATTCCCAATAATATTTTACCCCTAGCGTCCTATGACCTTGACGCAGGCCAACAAACCACAGTGCGCTAGTCAACTTCAACCCGTCATTTCTTGATTGAATTAAACCCACCCGCACGACCCTTGACGCAGGCCAACAAAGTCGCACGACTTCCGTAATCCAATCTGCATCATATGCATAAACAGATAAATACTAGTTAGCTACCGCACACTACGCCTTGACGCAGGCCAACAAACGTAGCACGAATACTAAGTAGGACCTATCTGAAATGACGGAGGGCTACGGCAGGTTTTTATGAAAACCCTTTGCGTAATGAACTTGATATCGTTGTAGAATCGAGTGATTTTAAATGGAGTGTTTTTTAGGCTTTTCTAGTTCTGCTAAAGGGGTCACTCCCGGTGAAGGGATCGTCGGCCCTTTCCTCATCGAATAAGGTGCAGGATATTTCACAAATATCACTATGCAAAGCAAGAACTATAGAAGCAATCAAAAACAAACCGAGTTTGTAGCATCTGCCAGTTATTGCTAAAGGAGTCACTCCCGGTGAAGGGATCTCGGTCCTTTCCTTATCGAATAAGGTGCAGGATGTTCTACAAGGAACACCGCGATGCAAAGCAAGAACTGTAGCTACCTGGTTTTGAAACAAGTTTCTACAACATCTTAGGTTTCTTTTATTTCATTAATCTCATTAATGAAGTCCCATTTTAATTATGCTTCGCAAGCATCACATTTGAAACGAAATCTGCAATATAACATATATCTCATATATATAATATAAACATTCATCTCAGGCAGTAATATGATCTCATCACAGAACATTGCAGCAGAAGAACATATATGAAATATTGGATATACTAGGACGTCCGTGTTTTCAATACGAGCCTGTATAAAACACGGATTCTACGGTCGCGATGAATAGCCAAACCCACATCCCTAGACCCCTACGAGAGCGGCAAGCAACACTGCCAGTTCTAGGGTCTCCCACTGGACATCTTCCGCAACTCCTCGAGAGTGGTCTCCCACTGGACCCTAGAACCCGGTTACTTGTGCTCCCCACCTTGGGTCTACCTAATGCGGAAAAGTAAATAATATACATCAACGGTGACATCTTCCGCAACCTGGAAGTGCCCCAATAAAATAATATTACATACAAATGAATTTTATATGAATGAAAAAGAAAAAAAAACTCTCATCTCACATAAAACCCCCGGCTATTCAGAACGCGACGATCCAATAGAACATATAACAGCAACACATAATATCTCATATCATCAACGTAAGCAAGTATGCGTATCCCGATTGTCGCTGATGTATAGCAACGAAGCCGGCGATACACCACATACTACGCTTACGGTCACAGAAAAGAAAGTGTAAACTACAACAGTTGGAATCCGCAACCTCCTTAGACATCGCATGCCTAACCAAATAAATTCCTTAGACATCTCATGCCTAACAATTATAAACCCCGTATTTTAGTCTCATTATCGAAAACTCTTTTCTATATCAAGTCGGGCAATTCAACAAGATTCCCGACGTCCTGATCGCATGCTCGTCGCAACCTTTAGTAGACGGCCGCACCCCCGATGCCGTCGACGAAGTGTACTAAGGCGGAACACCGCTGCCGCAAGCACCCGAACGGATGCTTTTGGCGACGGGGTTCTCCTACAGTCACTTGGTCAGGGCTATGGGGCGTGGATGTCTATTAAGTTTACCCGGCGAGTATCCGCGTACGCTACGTGAGTGCGACGGACTTTTGATCACATCAAAATTCCGTGGCAACCGATCATTTGAGACTAAACTACTAGATTTATAATATTCAAATTAGTTATCTCATAACTACCTGTGGATTCCAAATATTGTATCACATTCCAGATAAATAGACAATGTTAAACTTTCCGATCGAATAATCAAACACCCAAGATTTCCCCAATATATCTCAACACTTGAAATCGGTTTAAAAACATCTATCACATGCCACAGTACCAATGGTCCAGCCGTAGAAGGGTCAAGCCAACGCCTCACATGTGGCACGACGTACTGCCACAAACCCTAAGGTTCAGAGGCAGTTCAAGACGGTCACATAATCGAGTTAAGGTTTGTTGTCTTCTAGAGGGTCCACCGCGTTACTTGCACGACTTAGAACGTTCTTAAACTCGAGAAAAAAAATTCAACTTTTGAAAAAATTTCCGACAGGGGAAAAAGTGAGTTATTGATATCCGTTCGAACTTTTTAACAGTTTCTAAAAATTATCCGGACAAAACTAAACAAAGTTAAAATATCCAATCGAATCTTTAAGTCCCCAATACAACCCAGAAAACACAACACTGGAGTGAAAATAAAAAAATCCCAGAAGAATCAGGAATTAGCTACGGAGGTTACTGTGCAAACCCTATCCCTCATCCTTCCTTCTTGCCGCGGAACCGCCGCTAATACCTAGGTTGCGGTGCTTTGGGGGATTTAGGGGGTCGGGTTTCACAGTAACTCCTATAATTCCCTGCTGATTTTTTTGAGTATTTTTAATTCACAAAAAATCACATTTTAGAAAAATTTCCAGAGAAGGGGTTATATCGGGTTTTCCGGGTTCGATCGGACTTTAAACTTTGTCTAGACTTCGCCTAAAGCTCTAGCTTGGCTCTGATACCACTGTAGGGTCGCTGGGCACGCACACAAGGATCCACGAGGCATCAACCATGCCCGATTTAAAAATTAGCCGTGCCGAACAACCCGAATCCGGATCTTTAAACTAGAGATTAGGCGAAAACGAACATGCTAAACTCTTTAACACTAAGTGAGAGGGATTACAACCTTTGTAGATCCGGTCCTTCACTTCATAAGCTCCGTGTTGTGGTCCCTTCCCTGCGATCATCGGGTTCTGGACTCTCGAGAGGTTCCACGAAGAGAAAGATGCAGTCTTGCTTCCGATCTTCGATACAAAGATGATCTACCTTGAAGTTTCATTAACAAAAGCTAACACTCACTAAAATTGAGTGAACACTCTCATCTAAAGGGCAAGGGAAGATGAGGATGATGAAGTAGTATTTTTGCTCTCTTTATTTATCTTTTTCTCACATTTATTCATCACTTGGAAAAAAGCTAGTAAGCTTTTTCCATGAAGAAAGAAGAAGGAAGAAGATGAAGAATGATGATAGAATTCCTTTTGTGATGAATAATGCAAAGGAGATAATGATGAATTATGCAACCATGGTCAAGTAACCATTGTAGAGATTGAACTAGGGTTAAAGGGTGTGGTTGGGTTAAGAAATATCATGCAAAAATATCTTTTCCAAAACAAAAAAGAAAACCTTCTAGAAACATCTAGAAAGGTTTAACCCTAATCAAACCCTAACCATGTTTAATCTCTACTAAACATGTTGCATTAGTAATCATATCATGTTACAATATTATATATCACATATATAATATTTATCGTAACAAAATAAAATAATACATTTAACATATATCGCATATATATCAATGTATTACCCGAGTGAGAAAAAGAATCTTTTAGTGAGCTAATATTAGATAATGTAATTTAATATATCATATATATTATTATACATTAAATTATCGAATCAACACTTGATCCGACAATCCGGCTATATCGCATATAACCGACTAATATTTATCCGTACCGATTCATCGAATCAACACTTGATCCGATGACCCGGCTGATATCAAATATCGCGAGAATAGAATACGGTATCTCATATCGCATTATCCTCGGTCCCGCACATATCACATACGTGCCCCTACTCCGTTTTGCCTGAGCCAAGAAACCTCTGTGTGGGACTCTAAAGAATCGTCAATATGCTGGCAGTAGGTGATGATCATATCAAACACCCACAAGCTGCAAGCGGTCAGCTAAACATAACAGCTACCCAGGTATTGAGCGCTCAGAAGATCAACAAGCAAGCCTGTACATTCTCCTGTGAATCCAAACAGTAACACTCCCGTACAGTCCGGTCTCGTCGTCTGATATGTCGCATATCTCGCCTAGGGGTGGTAAAACGTCAGACCCCAGTAGCTTGATAAGTCGTGTCGATTTGAGGTCTATAACAGTTCGAGAAACTGCTGATAACACTTACCAGTAAATCTCAGCAACCCTGGCCAGGGATTTCCGGTTATAGCCAATCGAACACAGCACAACATCAACTCCCTATACCGGGAGAGACGAATCCCCTCCTATCGCTCATTGCCTCCATGTGATTCAGGACTGTACCCAAAAGCCACCTTTTTGCACGCCCTCTTGGACGTGGTATGATGGAAATCAAAGCACAGTAGGAATCACACAGGACTCTATGACGATCTCGGGTCAACAGATTACTCTGTACCAGTGTCACCGGAGAACTGCCATCTGACGTGAGGTATAATACCATCTGGGAGTTCTCGGCGAGTCCGTCCAGTGTACCCAGTCTCCACTGAGCACCCGTACACCATCCTTGATGTCAAACACCGATGGATATGGGATCATCCATCGCCCATCATATAGGTCAAGATGCGTATACGCTAGTCTACTCTGGTGTATCGATGCCCTGTCTCGATACACTCTCGACTAGGAACTGTTATAGGATGTACTCATCGACTACCGTGGCCCCACTAGTATGATCTCATCATAGTCCCAGTTGTCGAGTACATATCCTAAGGGCTTTATCAACATGTAACATAGAGACAATCAGAGTACATGTTAAGATAAAGGGCAACCAGATAGCATACTATCATGTCGAGCAAGAAAGTCCTCCCTATATATGTCCTAGCATCCACTACAATATACATCGTATGTACAGTAATGGCCTCTAGGGCATACATATAACTAACATTGCCAACTCGTGAATAGTAAATAACATATGCAGGTAATCGCGAGTATGCACGTACAGCGTGAATCTAACATGTGCAATTAATAGCAATAAAAAAAAGTCATATGAATGCAATAATCATGAAAGGTACACTAGCAGGTACAACTAATACATGAAGCAATGCATATTAATAAAGGTATGTAAATGCAACAGTCATGAAAGGTACTCTAACAGGTACTACTAATACATGAAGCAGTGCATAAACAATAAATGTGGAGTATGGAATGAAATATGCCATTTCCACGGAATCCTGACATCGTGGTCGGTTCACAATCCATCAGGACAAATCCAAATCCCAATTCCTCAAATCAGCCCCCAAATTGGCTCTCATATCATATAAGTCTCACAAATCCTGAATGTACAATATCGAATAAATCTCATATATCCTGAATGTACAAATCAACAATCTCATAAATATCCTGTATCAAATATCAAATGAATCAACTATATCCCAAATCAAATTATCAAGTAAAAATCTAACATCCTAAATATATTTGCATGAATAAATATGATGATGTATATAATTTAATGTCAATACACATATATTAGCGTCCCATTCCACTAATATTGGTGTAAGGGCATATATAACAGCGGCCTAAACCCTTGTTATATAGAAAAAAGAGTAAAAAGAAATATCATGAAACCAATGTGTCAAGCATCGATACAGAAATGCAGGTCTATCAGGTGCTGTCACCCCGACTGGCACCCTGATAGGTACGTATCATACGCTATCCCGAAAGCTCGAGTGCCTAGCTCTGACCCTCGCCTCTCGACGTATCTATACGTACATGACTCCCGTCGGTATCCCCATGATAACCGCTGAGTCATTGGTAATGTCACCGGATGGTATGGTTCCCCCACTAACTCATCGTTTACTCCAGGACTCTTGCCCCGGGGTACCTCCGGGCCCCACCATGTACCCGCACACGGACCCCTCCGTTCCTCGTGTGGGGTATATATATCCGAACCGATAAATCTCATGGTGGCTGCTGAAATATCATATCAAGGGAAACCGGGTTTTTCAAATAATGCATAATTTCATGAACTCCCACGGTCCCCAAATCCAGAAAACATCATGAAAAATCCATATCTCAATGCGAAAATCCATGAATATAATATACGCATCATAAATCTGAAATGCGAGCATATAAAGGAAAAGCGGCAATTAACTGTAACAAGTTAATATAATATCATGCGGTTCCTAATCTCTCCAATTCTAAAATAACATCAAGTAAAGGTAAACATGTAGCTATAACCAGATATATATGCAACATAAAGGTATAGCAAGATATATGTATCTACCTATAAGTAAATGATGTAGTATACCCCCTGGGTATAAGCGAAATAAGTGTGTAAGGTATACCTGTAGCTATGTCGTAAAGTGTGCATGTACCTATCACTAATGGTACAATACTCTATAGGTATACAGGTAACTAGCATGTAAGTATGTCAGAACATATGTGTAAGCATGTAGGTATACAGGTATGCTATAAGTCAATGCGTAAAGAAATATGAATCAAAGTCTCAATGTCCCTAAGCAAGCAATATTATATCTATAAGTGGGTTATATGTGACATGGAAATTATTGACGGTGTGTGTAGCATACAATCAGTACTCGTGCAACATGAATCGTCAATAATATGTGCAGTGTCCTAAGGATACTAGTCCAAGAACAACAATATCTAAGTAAAAGGGTAAATGCGCAATTCTAAATATAACATAGAATATGCGACAGAAATAACATCTCTAGCCCAGACGCATAACGCCATACGGGCGATTCCCCTGTAGATGTTAAATCTACTCACCAACGCTCCTGGCTAAGTGAAGCCTACCACCTGTTTTCCCTTGTCGTAGCGTCCGAAGTCCCCGCTTGCGAACCTAAAATTTCACAAACACATCACATAAGCAAAAATCCTACATCAACCAAAAGACATCGAAACGCAAGAATAACGCCCTGAAAATTACACTGCGCGCTTAGCGCATCTATCGTGCACGACATCGGCCAAAAACCCTAATTGGGGTCGCTAAACTACAAAACACAAGTCTAGACCCCGCTCGTCCCGATCGAGCAACACAACACAAAAATTACGAGGAATACAATAGATATAACCTCGCAACGACCAATCGAACCCACGTCGGAAAAACCCCGAAATCTAGTAAGCAACCTATCGCAATATTTCGCACTAGTTTCAAGCTAAAGCATATCTAGCGATTACAAATACCTTATAATAGCTTAACTAAGCTATTAAAACCATTCCTATATTTTTAACACTCGCTAATTATGTTTTAGCAAAAACCTAGTAAGTTAATTGCATAATTAAACAAAGTGTTCATTAGCAAAAATTAACATTTCCTACTAGGTTAGTCATCTCCAAAACACAAATTAACTCTTTAAATGAACATTAAGCACATAAATCAAGTTTTACCCTAACTATATTATCATAAAAATCAAGTCTTGAATTTCAAACATGAAATTAAAAGCTTAAATAAACAATTAATATACTAATTAGAAATTTAGTAACAACAAAAAGGATTAGGGTTAGGGTTTTATACCTCCACAAAACCTCAAAACCAAGAAACCAAACTCATCATCTTTTCCTCCAAAATGATGTTTTGAATGAAGATCCATGCAACTTTTGTGAAGAAGAATGAAGGTTTTGGATTTTATTTGAATTTCTATGAATTTATTTGGATATTTCTTGATTATTTTGAAGCAAAATGAGAAGAAAAGGGATGGAAATGATAAGGGGCTGCAAGAGGAAGGGAAGGGCCGGCCAAGGAGGTGAGGGGGTATTTTTGTGAAATTTTGTGAAGAAATTGCTTGGGAAAAGAGTAATAAATGCTATATGCCACCTTTACACATTTTCTTTTCTTTTTAAAATAAAACCTTTTGCACTCCAAAAAATATCTAGATATTTTAAAAGGAATCTTCTAAAATAATTCTAGTGACAAAAAAATAAATTTATTCACAAGAGAAATTTTTTTCGATTTACGTGCACAAAATACCGCTTAAAATAATATTTTATTTGGGAAAAATTCTATCTGAACCAAAACCTCCCAAATACCCCTAAAGTTTGCGCACAAGCTTTATTTTAGCTAAAAAAGGTTCCGGTAAGCTTATACGGACGTTTGATCGAAATCGGGTTAAAACGGAAAATACCGACAATTTTGCCCTAAAACGGAAAAATTCGCAAAACGATTTCTGAAACGTTACAATCTCCCCCCTTATAAAAATTCGTCCCTGAATTAAAAAATTTTACTAAGCTTACCTTCAAAGAGAGGATTACTAAACTCTCACATCTCGTTCGCAGCCTCCCAAGTGATTACCTCACTATACGGCTACGTCCAAGAAAAACCCTTCACAGATGGCAAGACCCTTGACCGAAGTTTCTCCACCCGCCTAGCCATTAACACAATTGGCTGCTGGTGAACGAAAGATCGCGTCCAAGCTAAATGGTCTGGTGCTAAATCATGTGAGAAAGGTCATGAAGGTAATTGCAAAGTATCTACACAAGGAATACGGGGTGAATACTCAATAATCTGGGCGTAAGTGCCAAATTAAAGGCAACGGAACTAACTCACTTTAAGGATCTCGAAAGGACCTACAATTCTGGGTAAGCTTCCCAAAACTCAACACGTCCTTCATCGGAAAAATCCGTAGGAATACATGATCTCCCACTGCGAACTCGAGCCTGCGATCACCATGGTCAGCATAAGACCTCTGTCCGCACAGGACTGTCATCATCCTCACCTGAAACAGATGGATCATTTCCGAAGTCTCTAGACTAGCTGGGGTCCAAAAATCCTACTACACAGAGTCAGAAAAACAGACTGGAGATCGACACCACCTAACAAACAAAACTTAAAGGTTGCCAATTGGAATGTCTCATGATAACTGCTATCGAAGGAGAGTCCTAACAATGGTAAGTGACGATCCCAACTGTCGACAACAATTAGTACGTATGCATGAGTATAACCTCTAGATTCGGTATAGCCCGCTCTCACAAAACCATCATCCTGCGGATGGAAAGATGGAGCTAAAGCTCAACCAGTACCCAAGGCTTCCTGAAGCTCCTGCCCAAGACGGCAAGCGAACAGGGTGCCTTCATTGGATACGACCCATGAAGGAACTCCGTGCAACACATAAACTTAACAAAGAACAACTGAGCAAACTGAGTATAACCGGACAACAAACATCCGAATAGAGTCACACCCTGACTAAACCTGGGTATACGCCATAACGAATATTCATGGAGATCTGCTCCCATTCCCACTTCGAAACGGTTTAAGGTTGCAACTCTCCAGCCGGTCTCAGATGCTCAACCAAAACACACAACAAGACAACACCTTGAAACGAAATCCGAAACTTCTCTTTACATCCTTGCCCACCCGTAACTATCTCACAAGTCACGTCAAATGCTGGTGGAACTTGAATGAGTACAGAGAGTTGACAGATGTGCATGCTCTAGGATTTCACGTCTTTACCCAATAGTATCAGGTACACAAACGCATCCCTAAACTCATCACACCCTTTTCATAAATCAAGGACTCCGAATCATTACCCAGCCGAGTATGCTCAATTATTTCTGACGAACGAGCATCAGCGGGTAGTGTCTCGCGAAAGCGATTAAGGAAAAGTGGTCAGGCGCGGACATGAGCAAGCTGTCCCCTCAGTAGAGACGAACTTAATTTGTGCTCCATGATCGCACAAGAACTGTGAATCTGCAGAAGACTATCTCAGCAATCAAAATCCGCTGCAGGAAGGTGTACATTAAGCTCTGATAGTCCGTGAAAATCTGACACGACTCTCGAACAAGTAGTGTCTCCAAATCTCCAACGCAAGACCACCGCGGCTATCTCCAGATCGTGAGTGGAATATCCTGCTAGTACTTCCTCCAAATGTAGGGAAGCAAAAGAGATAACTCTATAGTGTCACCTCAGTACACAATCGAGCCCCACTCGCGAAACATCACAGTTAAAACAACAAAGTCGGCCGAACCAAAAAGCAAGAAGAACTGGTGCAGTTGTTAACCGAATCTCCAACTGTCGAAAAACTCCGCACGCATGTCTCAGTCCAAAGAAAAAGAAACCTCCTTTCAGGTCAGTCCAGTCAACGGTGCAGCACTACACTAGCAATCCTGCATGAAACGGCGGTAAAAACCTGCTAAGCCCAAAATCTGCGGACTTCCGTCCCGTATACAAGTCTGGGCCAAAGCTGTATGGCCTCGATCTTCCTCGGAACCATACGAAAACCGTCTCCCGTAACTACAAGACCTAGGAGTCAACACAACAAGCCTGAAAGAACACTCCGAGAATCTAGCAAACCGTTGGGGCTCTCCCAGTATCTGCAAATCAATTCCTCAAGTGCTGCTCCTGTCCCTCAAGACATATTAAATAGACCAGAATGTCGTAAATAACACAACAATAACTGGTCGAGAAACGGCTTGAAGAAATCCGGTTCATCACATCTACGAATGCTGCTAGGGCATTGGTGAGTCCAATGACACACCAGCACACACAAAGCCCGTAGCACACACAAGGCAGTCTTCGGAATGTCATCACTCCGAACCCGCAACAATGATGACCTGATCCCCAAACAAACTTAGAAAAAAATATCTCGCACTTAGGAGCTGATCGAAGAAATCATCAATGCAGGGTAAAGGATACCTGTCCGCACCGTAAGCCGGTTCTGTAAGTCTACGTTGCCCACCCCGGTACTTGCGGGGAGGCGGAAAACGGAATAAAAATCAAATTTTTATCAACTTAGGCAACATAGACTAGACAAAGAAGGATCTTTGCTAAACAAAAACAAGCTAAAGCTAACTAGAAACTGGCTAAGTGTTAGAAAGGTTATACCTAGGGCTTTATGTCCTTCTCTCCTTGCTTCTTGGAGTAGTGGAAAGGGGTCACCTTTGTCGTCTTCTCACGTCAAAGAAAGATCCACCCGAAAGCCTCAACCTTTGGCTTCAACTCCAAGCTAGAAGTAACTAGGGTGCAAGAAGTGCTAATCCTTGAACCCTAGATGAGAGTAGAGATTATCAAGAAGAGGTTTTTCTCATGCTCAAGTGTTTCTCAACACATGAGAGGGGAGAGCTTGAGGGAGAGGAACAACAAGAGAGAGAAAGTGAATAATGGAATGAGAGAAAATATGAAGCATTCTCTCATATATGTATGAATTATTGTAATTAGATAATTAGCTAGATAATTGTCATGGTTAATCAAGACATGACCATTATCATTTCATTTTTAATGCAATTTGCAAAGATCAAAGAGCATCTTCCAAATGAAATGATGATGGTCAAAGTGTCAACCTAGGTTAACAAGTCAAGAAGGTCAAATGGTCAACAACCATAACCATGCACAATTATTAAACTAATATCAATTAACCATAATACACACATAAGCATTAGGGTTAATAAAATGACAAAAGTCATTAACCCTAATCAAAGTCCTCTCCCTCTGTCTCAAGCAACTGTGCATACACACCCGTATTCGTGATCCGAGGAACACGAATACAAAGAGAAAAAACCAATCCCAAATCTATACTAGGATCTGGCTTAAACCAAAGCCCGCTAGTATAAGCTGTCCGGACAGCAAACGTGCACAAGTGCGCGGATGTGAACGAACCCTGTCGCAAAACCATGCGACCTCTACTCATTTTGCCTAAAGGCGAATAGCTCTCTATGTGGGACTCTAAAGACTCGACACTACGCTGGCAGTGGGTTTAACCACAGACCGCAAGCGGCACTAGCTGTACGTAACGGTCCCTAGGTAGATGTCGATAAGAAGACTGACGAGGTGAACCCCATCTGAACTCCTACTGAGCCTGTATGTGACAGTCTCCGTACTGTCCGGTCTGTTCGTCTGATACATCGCATGGCGGGCCTAGGGGGCGGTGAACGTCAGTCCCCTAATAGCGGTACAAGTCGTGTCGGAGTGTAGCCCAGAACACCCTGAGATAACACTGGAAACCTACCAGTATATCTCGCTTGCCCTGGCCAGGGACTACTCGTGTAATGGCTCTCCTGGACACAGCGCGATGTCAACCCCCAATACCGGGAGAGACGAATCCTGTCTAACCGTCACTGCCTCCAAGTGCTTCGGGACTGCACCCAAAAACTACCTGTTTGCACGACTCCTTTGAGCCGTGGTAGGGTAGTAATCAAAGTGCAGTGGGAACACACTCGAGGCGAAGTGACAGTGTCAAGTCAGCGGACTAAGCTGTACTCATGTCACCTGGGAACTGATAACTGACGATAGGTATAATACCAACCAACAGTTCCCGACGAGTCCTTGTTAGTTGTATGTATGCCCTAGAGGCCAGTATTGTACAGATGATGTATATTATATTGGATGCTTGGACATATATAGAGATGACTTTCTTGCTCGATATGATAGTATGCTATCTGGTTACTCTTTATCTTAACATGTACACTTGTCTCTTTAAACTGTCTTATAGTTACATGTTGATAAAGCCCTTAGGATGTGTACTTGACTGCCTGGACTATGATGCAGATCATACTAGTGGGGACATGGTAGTCCATAAGTACATCCTTCAAGGTCCCTAGTCGTGGGTGTATCGAGACGGGGCATCGATATACCAGTGTAGACTAGCGTATACGCTTCTCGACCCATGAGATGGGCGATGGATGATCCCATATCCATTGGTGTTTGACATCAGAGATGGTGTACGGGTGCTCAGTGGAGACTGGGTACACTGGACGGACTCGCCGAGAACTCCCAGATGGTATTTTACCTCACGTCAGATGGCAGTTCTCAGGTGACACTTGTGCAGGTTAGTCTGTAGACCCGAGATCGTCATAGAGTCTTGTGTGATTCCCACTGTGCTTTGATCTCCACCTTACCACGTCCATGAGGGCGTGCAAAACGGTGGTCTTTGGGTACAGTCCTGAGTCACATGGAGGCAATGAGCGATAGGAGGGATTTCGTCTCTCCCGGTATTGGGAGTTGATGTTGCGCTGTGCTCGATTGGCCGTAACAGGGAAGTCCCTGGCCAGGGCTGATCAGAGATTTGTTGGTAAGTGTTACCAGTAGTTTCTCGACCCGTTATGAGCCTCACATCGGCACGACTTATCGGTTATTGGGGTCTGACGTTTACCACCCCTAGACTTGATATGCGACGTATCAGACGAACAGACCGGACTGTACGGTAAGTGTTACTGGTTGGATTCACAGGAGTGTGAGCGGGCTAGCTCGTCGATCTTCTGATCGCTCAATACCCGGATGGCCGTTACGTTTAGCAGACCGCTTGCGGCTTGTGGGTGCTTGATATGATCA
The DNA here is from genome assembly GCA_030015575.1 of Agapanthus africanus. NCBI lineage: Eukaryota > Viridiplantae > Streptophyta > Magnoliopsida > Asparagales > Amaryllidaceae > Agapanthus > Agapanthus africanus. The sequence continues at coordinate 249,450,315 of CM057340.1, read as the reverse complement.
TCATCTGCTACCGGCGTATTGACGAGTCTTTAGAGTCCTACACAGAGCTTTCCTGGCTCAAGCGAAACGAAATAGGAGCGCATATGAGATATGTGCAGGACCGAGAATAATGCGTGTATGTGATACCGTATTTCATTCTCGCGATGGATGTATCGAATGGTTATATTCGATATAACCTAGATATCGAATCAAGGATTGATTCGATAAGCCGATACATTGGATACTAGTCGGTTATATGCGATGTGACCGGATCGTTAAATCAAGTGTTGATTTAATGATTTAATGTATAATTATATATTTGATATATTGCATTGCATTAACTAGTATTGGTTCACTTTATATGGATTTTATCACTTGATGTGCAAGAAGTATATGTGATATACTTTTGTGCACATATTTGTATCATGTTTGATGATACTTGATCATTTTGTTAAGTGTAAAGAATTAAAACCATGGTTAAGTGTTGATTAGGGTTTTGCATATTCATTTATTTATTTATTTATTTATTTATTTGAAAAGGATTATGATGAGAATGGTGGCTTTCTTTGTTTTAAGTTGAAGCTTCATGAAGCTTTGACTTTTGTAACCATTCTTGTCTTCATGCTTAACCCTAACTCATCCAAGTAACCATGGTCTATTCTCTAAACTTAACCTTAGTTAGCTTATGATAAGTATTGAATTATTATTCATATTAACTCAACACTTATCATATTTTCTAGCTTCATCTTCTTCTTCATCTAAAAGAGAGAAAGCTTGATGCCATCAATGGCATCTTGAGTTCTAATGTGAGAAATCCAATTCTAAAGTGAACCCACCTCCTATTTCTTCACCCTTTACCTCTTGCCAAGTTGTTTTGGGTGTTTTCTTCACAAGTTTCACAAATTTGTGAAGTCGGAGCTTGAACTTGTGATGCCTCGACGTAAATCATCTTCGGCACGAAGCCGACGACCTAGTCCGCCCATTTTCCCGATGAAGCCGACGATTGAGTTCGGGATTCAAGATGGACAGCGAGAGGACGTCTACATGGAGCTAAGGAAGTGGATAACCGGATCTACAAAGGTTGTAGTCTTTCTCCTTTAGTTAAAGTGTTAACTAGTTTCTTGTTTCGCCTAGAATTCTAGCCGACGATCCGTATTAGGTTTTCTCGGCACCCTAAAAATGTTAAATTGGCATGGTTGATGCCTTGTGAGACCTCTATAGTGTTCCTAGGAACCCTACAGTGGTATCAGAGCCAAGCTAGAGCCTTAGGCGAAGTCTAGACGGAGTTTGAAATCCGAACGAACCCGAAACCCTAACACAAACTTGATCTCTGGACATTTTCTAAAATCTGGGATTTTTCCAGATTAAAAATATGCAGAAAACCCGGCAGGAATATCTAAGAGTTACTGTGAAATTCGACAGCCCAATTCAACAAACTCGCCGCGGTTCCGCGGCATGAGCATGGCTCATGCGGCGGTTCCGGGCCGTACGGCCTCATTATATAATTTCGTTTGCACAGTAATTCTTAGTCCCAAGTTCTGGTTTTCCTGGGAATTTTTAATATTTTTTCAAGAGTTGAATTTTCTGGGTTGTTTTGGGGATTCGAATGTTCGATCGGATTATCAAATTTTGTCTGTGTGGCTTTCCGGATAAATTTTAGAATATGTTAAAAAGTTCGACCGGATATAAATACCCAATTTTTCCCCTGTCGGGAAATTTCCAAGTGTTGGATTTTTCCGTAGTTTAATGACGTTCTAAGTAGTGAAAGTAACGCGATGGACCCTCTAGAAGACAACAAACCTTAACTCGATTATGTGACCGTCTTGAACTGCCTTTTGAACCTTCGGGTTTAGGGCAGTACGGCGTGCCATATGTGAGGCGTTGGCTTGACCCTTCTACGGCTGGACCGTTGGTACTGAGGCACGAACTGAATGTTGTTAGACTTATTTCATGTGTTGAGCTGTATCGGGAAAACTTGGGTATTCGACTGTTTGATCGGAAAGTTTAACATTTTCTGTTTATCTGGAATGTGATACAATAATTGGAATTCACAAACAGTTATGAGATAACTGAATGAATGTTATAAATCTAGCGGTTTAGTTTCACTTGATATTGAAAAGAGTTTTCGATAATGAGACTAAAATACGGGGTTTATAACTGTTAGGCATGTGATGTCTAAGTATTTCATTTGATTAGGCATGTGATGTCTAAAGAGGTTGCGGATTCCAACTGTTGTAGTTTTACACTTTCTTTTCTGTGACCGTAAGTGTAGTATGTTCATATCGCCGGTTTCGTTGCTATACGTCAACGACAATTGGGGTATGCATACTTACTTACGTTGATGACATGTGATGTTATGTGTTGCTGGATATGTTATATTGGATCGTCGTGTTTGAATAGCCGGGGGTTTTTATGTGAGATGAGTGTTTTTCATTTTCATTCATGTAAAAACTTGTATGTAATATTCTTTTTATTTGGGGCACTTCCAAGTAGCGGAAGTTGTCACCTTTTGTATATTATTTACTTTTCCGCATTAGGATAGACCCAAGGAGGGGAGCACGAGTAACCGGGTTCTGGGGTCCAGTGGGAGACCAACTCGAGGAGTCGAGTCCGGGTCTCCTAACCCTAGAATTGGCAGGGTTGCTTGCCGCTCTCGTAGGGGTCTAGGGGTGTGGGATTGGCTATTCATCACGACCGTGGAATCCGTGTTTTATACTGGCTCGTATTGAAAACACGGACGTCCTAGTATATCCAATATTTCATATGTTTCTTCTGCTGTGATATCTGTGATGTGATCATGTGATGTTCTGTGATGGATACAGTATATAGTATATATGATATATTATATAGACGTTACTTATGTTTTACACCCGCACTAGCCCTGCCCCGCTCTGTCGTTAGTTACCTAACCTAACGGTGCACGAGGGGACATCGAGGCGAATGCGGATGGCATAAGTGTACGTCGTATTTATCTGTGATGTTTAGGTATTTAAATGATGGGACTTCATTAATGTGATTAATGAAAGAAAAGAAACCTAAGATGTTGTAGAATCAAATTTTAAATAAAAAAGGTAGCTACAGTTCTTGCTTTGCACAGCGGTATATGTGATATATCCTGCACCTTATTCGATGAGGAAAGGACCGAGATCCCTTCACCGGGAGTGACTCCTTTAGCAATAACTGGCAGATGCTACACACTCGGTTTGGTTATTGATTGCTTTTAAGAGTTTTTGCTTTGCACAGTGATATATATGATATATCCCGCACCTCATTCGACGAGGAAAGGACCGAGATCCCTTCACCGGGAGTGACTCCTTTAGCAAAACTAGAAAAGCCTCAAAATCACTCCATTTCAAAACTTAATTTTGATTCTACAACGATATCAAGTTCATTACGCAATAGATTTTCAGAAAAACCTGTCGTAGCCCTCCGTCATTTCAGATGAGTAGTAGTTAGTATTCGTGCTACGTTTGTTGGCCTGCGTCAAGGCGTAGTGTGCGGTAGCTAACTAGTATTTATCTGCTTATGCATATGATGCAGATTGGATTAGGGTAGTCGTGCGACTTTGTTGGCCTGCGTCAAAGGTCGTACGGGTGGGTTTAATTCAATCAGGAAATGACGGGTTGAACTTGACTAGCGCACTATGGTTTGTTGGCCTGCGTCAAGGTCACAGGACGCTAGGGGCAGAATATTATCGGGAATTTCAAGTGTTGAAATTTGCAATGAGATTGCATACCTTCTATGAGATAGTTGGATCCCGATACCCACTGCGAGTAAGAGTTACTCCTGGGAGAGTTTTGCACATTGCAATTAGCCGATAAAGTAGGTGTCTAGAAAGGTGTCAACGAGGTTACGCCTCTGGGAAAACGAGGTTTACATTAATTAGGTTCGTGCGAAAGCACGGGGGACCTCCCTCAAAGTACCGACACTGGCCTGGCTGAAAGATTGGCGAACTTGTAGTGTGTAATTAATCCCGGCTAGTCTTTCCTTTTAGGGTTTGAAGGAAGATTTGATAAAAAGCAGTGGGAGCCATCCTGATTAGATAAGATAATAACCAATCTGATCTTGCACGAGCATACGCTAAAGTGTTTTCTTCTCTCTCTCTCCAGGTAGCGACCATTTCATGCCCTAATGAAGATAATAATATGGATGTATTGACCGAACCCGCATGTTATACTGTGCTGGGGAACGTTGGTTCCGTTCTTTCTTATAAGAGTTATAGGAATGAACAGGATATAGGGGAATACCAGGATTCCCATGCCACCCGAATGAAGAAAGTACATGTTGATGCATTTTCTTTGGGTGTGTTCGTTATAGAGAACTGTTTCTCCATTTGCTCTACGTCCTGGGTATTAAATACCGGGTCAGGATCCCATATATGTAATCAGTTACATGGGCTAAGGAAAGGTAGAGAACTTGGAGAAGGTGATAAAGACATTAGAGTTGGAAATGGTGCAATTGTTGCAGCTAAGACTGTCGGGGAATATCACCTTGTATTACCAACTGGTAATACATTGGTTCTGAACGAATGCTATTACATGCCGAACCTGATATGCAACATTATATTGGTTTCTTTGTTGAGTAAAGAGGGATATAATTTTGTATTACAGGACAATGTTATGAACATTTTCCGTAACCAAAAGTTGGTTGGATCAGGCACGTTGTGCAATGGCATTTATGTTCTAAATCAATCAACTGTTCTGAGCATAACAAACACACACAAGAGGAAGAGTTCAGAACTGAACGAATCCTTCTTGTGGCATTGTAGACTGGGTCACATCAATGCGACACGACTAGCTAAGTTGCATAAAGATGGATATTTAAATCCGTTTGAATTTTCATCTTATGACACTTGCCAGTCATGTCTCAAAGGCAAGATGACCAAAACTCCGTTTACGGGACACGGAGAAAGAGTTACTGAACTCTTGGGGTTGATACATAGTGATGTATGCGGTCCCATATCTACACATGCCAGGGATGGTTCTTCATACTTCATTACATTCACTGACGATCTCTCTAGGTTCGGGTATGTGTTCCTGATAAAACACAAATCAGAAGCTTTTGAGAAATTTAGGGAATATAAACAAGAAGTTGAGAACCAAACCGGAAAAAGTATTAAAATCCTACGATCTGATCGAGGAGGTGAATACTTGAGCAATGAATTCCTGGACTTCCTAAAAGAGAATGGGATTCTCTCTCAGCTGACTCCTCCATATACACCACAGCACAACGGTGTATCAGAACGGAGGAACCGCACCCTATTAGATATGGTGCGCTCTATGATGAGCACAGCTGAGTTACCTATTTCCTTCTGGGGATATGCACTGGAAACAGCTGCAGACCTATTGAATATGGTTCCCACCAAAACCGTGCCGACCACTCCATATGAGATATGGAAAGAAAAGAGACCATGTCTTAATTATGTTAAGATATGGGGTTGTCCGGCCTATGTAAAAACGCAAAATCCGGACAAACTCGCGGCAAGGTCCATTCTGTGTAAGTTTATTGGATATCCCAAACATTCGCGCGGGTATATCTTCTACCACACTGAGGAACAAAAGGTGTTTGTTTCTCGACATGCCACCTTTTTAGAAAAGGAATTTCTTGAAAAGGAGATTAGTGGCAAGGAGGTAGAACTGGAAGAGGTTCCAGCAATACAGACTACAACAGAAGATTTGGTTGAACCAGAGGATTCAGTAGCTCCCGATGAACCTCAGCCTCTCCGCCGATCTAGTAGGGTTCCTCGCCCACCTGAGAGATACTACGGTTTTCTCATGGATGGTGGGAGCGAGGATTGCATCATGGATGATGATGACCCAACTAACTTCGAGCAGGCCATCACGAGTAGGGACTCAGTGAAATGGCTAGATGCTATGCGGTCCGAGATGGAATCCATGTACACCAACAAAGTATGGACTTTGGACGTAGCTCCTGAAGGGGTAAAACCCATTGGGAGCAAGTGGATCTTCAAGAAGAAACTTGGTGTAGATGGGAAAGTGGAGACTTTCAAAGCTAGACTTGTAGCAAAGGGTTTTCGTCAAAGACCAGGTGTGGACTATGACGAGACCTTTTCTCTAGTGGCTATGCTTAAATCCATCCGGATCATGCTTGCCATCGCTGCATATCATGATTACGAAATCTGGCAAATGGATGTTAAGACCGCCTTTCTAAATGGTGATTTAGAAGAGTGCGTGTACATGACTCAGCCAGAGGGCTTCGTAGACAGTGGGAGCAGCGGGAAGGTGTGCAAGCTGCTTAAATCCATTTATGGATTAAAGCAAGCATCGCAGAGTTGGAACATCTGCTTTGACGTCGTTATCAAAGAGTTTGATTTCGTCAAAAATCCAGATGAACCTTGTATCTACAAGAAGGTTGCAGAGAGTAAGGTTGTCTTCCTCGTATTGTACGTGGACGACATACTCTTAATAGGAAATGATATTCCTATGCTGCAATCGGTCAAGCTCTTCTTATCACAAAGATTCTCAATGAAAGATCTTGGTGATGCCTCCTGCATATTGGGAATCAGGATCTATAGAGATAGATCCAAACGGATTTTGGGATTGTCCCAATCCAGGTACATTGACACCATACTAAAGAGGTTTAGTATGGAAGAATCCAAGCGTGGGAACTTGCCCACGATCTCTGGAGTCACACTCTCCAAAGAGATGTCTCCCAAGACTGATTTGGAGAGAGCTCGCATGCAAGGGATACCCTATGCTTCGGCTGTAGGCTCTATCATGTACGCGATGCTATGTACCAGACCCGATGTAGCATACTCACTAAGTGTAGTGAGCAGGTATCAAGCTGATCCTGGAGAGAGTCACTGGACAGCTGTGAAGAGCATTCTCAAGTACTTACGAAGGACTAAAGAGATGCTCTTGGTGTATGGTAACGGAGAACTCCAAGTGGAGTCCTTTACCGATTCGAGCTTCCAGAGTGATAAGGACGACTCTAAGTCGCAGTCGGGATTTGTCTTTACCCTTTACGGAGGGGCGGTTAGCTGGAAGAGTTCCAAGCAGGAAACCGTGGCAGACTCGACGATGGAGGCTGAATACATCGCTGCCAACGATGCTGCCAAAGAGGCTGTCTGGATCAAGAAGTTTATTACTGAACTTGGAGTGGTTCCATCCATTGAGCATCCAATACCTTTGTATTGCGATAACAATGGAGCGGTGGCTTTGGCCAAGGAACCCAGGTCCCATCAGCGATCCAGGCATATTCTGAGGCGGTATCACCTGATCCGGGAGATAGTTGATCGCCGGGAGATCGAGGTCAGGAGGTCCGTGAAAATCTGACACGACTCTCGAACAAGTAGTGTCTCTAAATCTCCAACGCAAGACCACCGCGGCTATCTCCAGATCGTGAGTGGAAATCCTGCTAGTACTTCCTCCAAATGTAGGGAAGCAAAAGAGATAACTCTATAGTGTCACCTCAGTACACAATCGAGCCCCACTCGTGAAACATCACAGTTAAAACAACAAAGTCGGCCGAACCAAAAAGCAAGAAGAACTGGTGCAGTTGTTAACCGAATCTCCAACTGTTGAAAAACTCCGCACGCATGTCTCAGTCCAAAGAAAAAGAAACCTCCTTTCAGGTCAGTCCAGTCAACGGTGCAGCACTACACTAGCAATCCTGCATGAAACGGCGGTAAAAACCTGCTAAGCCCAAAATCTGCGGACTTCCGTCCCGTATACAAGTCTGGGCCAAAGCTGTATGGCCTCGATCTTCCTCGGAACCATACGAAAACCGTCTCCCGTAACTACAAGACCTAGGAGTCAACACAACAAGCCTGAAGGAACACTCCGAGAATCTAGCAAACCGCTGGGGCTCTCCCAGTATCTGCAAATCAAATCCTCAAGTGCTGCTCCTGTCCCTCAAGACATATTAAATAGACCAGAATGTCGTAAATAACTCAACAATAACTGGTCGAGAAACGGCTTGAAGAAATCCGGTTCATCACATCTACGAATGCTGCTAGGGCATTGGTGAGTCCAATGACACACCAGCACACACAAAGCCCGTAGCACACACAAGGCAGTCTTCGGAATGTCATCACTCCGAACCCGCAACAATGATGACCTGATCCCCAAACAAACTTAGAAAAAAATATCTCGCACTTAGGAGCTGATCGAAGAAATCATCAATGCGGGGTAAAGGATACCTTTCCGCACCGTAAGCCGGTTCTGTAAGTCCACGTTGCCCACCCCGGTACTTGTGGGGAGGCGGAAAACGGAATAAAAATCAAATTTTTATCAACTTAGGCAACATAGACTAGACAAAGAAGGATCTTTGCTAAACAAAAACAAGCTAAAGCTAACTAGAAACTGGCTAAGTGTTAGAAAGGTTATACCTAGGGCTTTATGTCCTTCTCTCCTTGCTCCTTAGAGTAGTGGAAAGGGGTCACCTTTGTCGTCTTCTCACGTCGAAGAAAGATCCACCCGAAAGCCTCAACCTTTGGCTTCAACTCCAAGCTAGAAGTAACTAGGGTGCAAGAAGTGCTAATCCTTGAACCCTAGATGAGAGTAGAGATTATCAAGAAGGGGTTTTTCTCAAGCTCAAGTGTTTCTCAACACATGAGAGGGGAGAGCTTGAGGGAGAGGAAGAACAAGAGAGAGAAAGTGAATAATGGAATGAGAGAAAATATGAAGCATTCTCTCATATATGTGTGAATTATTGTAATTAGATAATTAGCTAGATAATTGTCATGGTTAATCAAGACATGACCATTATCATTTTATTTTTAATGCAATTTGCAAGGATCAAAGAGCATCTTCCAAATGAAATGATGATGGTCAAAGTGTCAACCTAGGTTAACAAGTCAAGAAGGTCAAATGGTCAACAACCATAACCATGCACAATTATTAAACTAATATCAATTAACCATAATACACACATAAGCATTAGGGTTAATAAAATGACAAAAGTCATTAACCCTAATCAAAGTCCTCTCCCTCTGTCTCAAGCAACTGTGCATACACACCCGTATTCGTGATCCGAGGAACACGTATACAAAGAGAAAAAACCAATCCTAAATCTATACTAGGATCTGACTTAAACCAAAGCCCGCTAGTATAAGCTGTCCGGACAGCAAACGTGCACAAGTGCGCGGATGTGAACGAACCCTGTCGCAAAACCATGCGACCTCTACTCATTTTGCTTAAAGGCGAATAGCTCTCTGTGTGGGACTCTAAAGACTCGACACTACGCAGGCAGTGGGTTTAACCACAGACCGCAAGCGGCACTAGCTGTACGTAACGGTCCCCAGGTAGATGTCGATAAGAAGACTGACGAGGTGAACCCCATCTGAACTCCTACTGAGCCTGTATGTGACAGTCTCCGTACTGTCCGGTCTGTTCGTCTGATACATCGCATGGCGGGCCTAGGGGGGCGGTGAACGTCAGTCCCCTAATAGCGGTACAAGTCGTGTCGGAGTGTAGCCCAGAACACCCTGAGATAACACTGGAAACCTACCAGTATATCTCGCTTGCCCTGGCCAGGGACTACTCGTGTAATGGCTCTCCTGGACACAGCGCGATGTCAACCCCCAATACCGGGAGAGACGAATCCTGTCTAACCGTCACTGCCTCCAAGTGCTTCGGGACTGCACCCAAAAACTACCTGTTTGCACGACTCCTTTGAGCCGTGGTAGGGTAGTAATCAAAGTGCAGTGGGAACACACTCGAGGCGAAGTGACAGTATCAAGTCAGCGGACTAAGCTGTACTCATGTCACCTGGGAACTGATAACTGACGATAGGTATAATACCAACCAACAGTTCCCGACGAGTCCTTGTTAGTTGTATGTATGCCCTAGAGGCCAGTATTGTACAGATGATGTATATTATATTGGATGCTTGGACATATATAGAGATGACTTTCTTGCTCGATATGATAGTATGCTATCTGGTTACTCTTTATCTTAACATGTACACTTGTCTCTTTAAACTGTCTTATAGTTACATGTTGATAAAGCCCTTAGGATGTGTACTTGACTGCCTGGACTATGATGCAGATCATACTAGTGGGGACATGGTAGTCCATAAGTACATCCTTCAAGGTCCCTAGTCATGGGTGTATCGAGACGGGGCATCGATATACCAGTGTAGACTAGCGTATACGCTTCTCGACCCAGGAGATGGGCGATGGATGATCCCATATCCATTGGTGTTTGACATCAGAGATGGTGTACGGGTACAGATGGTATTATACCTCACGTCAGATGGCATTATACCTCACGTCAGATGGCAGTTCTCAGGTGACACTTGTGCAGGTTAGTCTGTAGACCCGAGATCGTCATAGAGTCTTGTGTGATTCCCACTGTGCTTTGATCTCCACCTTACCACGTCCATGAGGGCGTGCAAAACGGTGGTCTTTGGGTACAGTCCCGAGTCACATGGAGGCAATGAGCGATAGGAGGGGTTTCGTCTCTCCCGGTATTGGGAGTTGATGTTGCGCTGTGCTCGATTGGCCGTAACAAGGAAGTCCCTGGCCAGGGCTGATCAGAGATTTGCTGGTAAGTGTTACCAGTAGTTTCTCGACCCGTTATGAGCCTCACATCGGCACGACTTATCGGTTATTGGGGTCTGACGTTTACCACCCCTAGACTTGATATGCGACGTATCAGACGAACAGACCGGACTGTACGGTAAGTGTTACCGGTTGGATTCACAGGAGTGTGAGCGGGCTAGCTCGTCGATCTTCTGATCGCTCAATACCCGGATGGCCGTTACGTTTAGCAGACCGCTTGCGGCTTGTGGGTGCTTGATATGATCATCATCTGCTACCGGCGTATTGACGAGTCTTTAGAGTCCTACACAGAGGATTCCTGGCTCAAGCGAAACGAAATAGGAGCGCATATGAGATATGTGCAGGACCGAGAATAATGCGTGTATGTGATACCGTATTTCATTCTCGCGATGGATGTATCGAATGGTTATATTCGATATAACCTAGATATCGAATCAAGGATTGATTCGATAAGCCGATACATTGGATACTAGTCGGTTATATGCGATGTGACCGGATCGTTAAATCAAGTGTTGATTTAATGATTTAATGTATAATTATATATTTGATATATTGCATTGCATTAACTAGTATTGGTTCACTTTATATGGATTTTCTCACTTGATGTGCAAGAAGTATATGTGATATACTTTTGTGCACATATTTGTATCATGTTTGATGATACTTGATCATTTTGTTAAGTGTAAAGAATTAAAACCATGGTTAAGTGTTGATTAGGGTTTTGCATATTCATTTATTTATTTATTTATTTATTTATTTATTTATTTGAAAAGGATTATGATGAGAATGGTGGCTTTCTTTGTTTTAAGTTGAAGCTTCATGAAGCTTTGACTTTTGTAACCATTCTTGTCTTCATGCTTAACCCTAACTCATCCAAGTAACCATGGTCTATTCTCTACACTTAACCTTAGTTAGCTTATGATAAGTATTGAATTATTATTCATATTAACTCAACACTTATCATATTTTCTAGCTTCATCTTCTTCTTCATCTAAAAGAGAGAAAGCTTGATGCCATCAATGGAATCTTGAGTTCTAATGTGAGAAATCCAATTCTAAAGTGAACCCACCTCCTATTTCTTCACCCTCTACCTCTTGCCAAGTTGTTTTGGGTGTTTTCTTCACAAGTTTCACAAATTTGTGAACTCGGAGCTTGAACTTGTGATGCCTCGACGTAGATCATCTTCGGCACGAAGCCGACGACCTAGTCCGCCCATTTTCCCGATGAAGCCGACGATTGAGTTTGGGATTCAAGATGGACAGCGAGAGGACATCTACATGGAGCTAAGGAAGTGGATAACCGGATCTACAAAGGTTGTAGTCTTTCTCCTTTAGTTAAAGTGTTAATTAGTTTCTTGTTTCGCCTAGAATTCTAGCCGACGATCCGTATTAGGTTTTCTCGGCACCCTAAAAATGTTAAATTGGCATGGTTGATGCCTTGTGAGACCTCTGTAGTGTGCTTAGGAACCCTACAGTCCTGTCCAGTGTACTCGTAACCTAATGAGCACCCGCATACTACCTCAAGTACGACGTACTGACGGCTGTGGGACAAACCGTCTCCCACGCTGGGATGAGAAGCGCATACGCTAGTCTACTCCGGAGTATCGATGCCCTGTCTCGATAGTCCAACGACCAGGGACCTGTATAAGGATGTGCTTATGGATTACCCAGCCCCCACGAGTGTGAGCGCCATCACAACGATGGTAATTAAGCAAAGATCCTAAGGGCTCTACTAATATGTATATCAGCAATATGCTAAAAGAAACACATGCACATATTAAAGCAGAGACAAACCAAGTAGCATACTACCATTTCGAGCAAGATTGTATATACAACTGTGAATATCCCAAGCTTCCATCAAGTAATATACAAACTAGTATGATACAGTAATGGCCTCTAGGGCATATACACTAACAATCTCCCACTTGCACTAAGGCCATGTACTGGCGTATCGAAGACCTATCATCTCAATCAGCCGCTCGAACTGAGTCTAGGGTAGGGCCTTCATGAGTGGATCTGCAGTGTTGTTCTCCGTATTTACTCTTTTCACCTCGATCTCCTGGCGATCTATGATCTCCCTGATCAGGTGGTACCGCCTCAAAATGTGCCTGGACTTCTGATGGGACCTGGGTTCCTTCGCTAAAGCTATAGCTCCGTTGTTGTCGCAATACAGCGGTATTGGATCAACAATGGTAGGAACCACCTGAAGCTCCATGAGAAACTTCTTCATCCAGACAGCTTCCTTTGCGGCATCGCAAGCAGCTATGTACTCCGCTTCCATTGTTGAGTCAGCAACGGTCTCCTGCTTGGAACTCTTCCAGCAAACCGCCCCTCCATTGAGAGTAAAGACATAACCCGACATGGACTTGGAGTCATCCTTGTCACTCTGGAAGCTGGAGTCAGCAAAGGCCTCGAGCTGGAGGTCTTTTCCGCCATACACCAAGAACATCTCCTTAGTCCTTCTCAGGTACTTGAGAATGTTCTTTACCGCTATCCAGTGTTTCTCCCCTGGGTTTGACTGATACCGGCTTACAACGCTTAATGCGTATGCTACATCTGGTCTGGTACACAACATCGCATACATTATAGAGCCTACCGCAGAAGCGTAGGGTATAATAGACATGCGATCCCTTTCCAAATCAGTCTTGGGAGACATCTCTTTGGAGAGGGTGATCCCGTGACAAGCCGGTAGATTACCGCACTTGGAATCTTCCATACTGAACCTTTTCAGTATGGTGTCAATGTACCTTGACAGTGAAAGTCCCAACATCCTCTTAGATCTATCACGATAGATCTGGATCCCCAGAATGTAGTTGGCATCGCCCAGGTCCTTCATGGAGAACCTCTGCGACAAGAATCCTTTGACTGACTGTAGCATAGGAATATCATTTCCTATTAGGAGAATGCCATCCACGTACAAGACGAGGAAAACTACAGTTCTCCCTACAATCTTACTGTAAATGCATGGTTCATCTGGGTTTTTGATAAAGTCGAATTCTTTGACAGTATCATCAAAGCAGATGTTCCAACTCCGCGATGCCTGCTTAAGTCCATAGATGGACTTTAGCAACTTGCACACTCTACCGCTGCTCCCACTCTGAATGAATCCCTCCGGCTGATCCATATAGACGCACTCTTCCAAATTTCCATTTAGGAAAGCCGTCTTTACGTCCATCTGCCAGATTTCATAATCGTGGAAGGCAGCAATGGAAAGAAGTATCCGAATGGATTTCAGCATAGCCACTAGAGAAAAGGTCTCGTCATAGTCCAAGCCAGGTCTTTGACGGAAACCCTTTGCAACAAGTCTAGCTTTATAGGTCTCAACCTGCCCATCTACACCAATCTTCTTTCTGAAGATCCATTTGCAGCCTACGGGTTTTACCCCTTCTGGAGCAAAGTCCAAAGTCCAAACTTTGTTGGTGTACATAGACTCCATCTCGGCCCGCATTGCATCCAGCCATTTTACCGAGTCACCTCTCTGAATGGCTTGCTGGAAGCTAGTAGGCTCACCATAATCCATAGTGCAATCCTCTCTATCCCCGTCAATGAGAAAACCGTAGTATCTCTCGGGCGGATGAGACTGCCTACTACTCCTGCGGAGTGGCACTGGGATGTCCTGTTCTCTCGAACCCTCTGGTTCTACCAAGCTTTCAGTAATAGCTTGTGGTTCTGGAATTTCTTCCAGTTCTATTGCGCTCCCACTTATCTGATTTTCCAAAAACTCAGTTTCCAAGAAGCGGGCATGACGAGAAACAAAAACCTTTTGTTCCTCTGCGTAATAGAAAAGATACCCCTTGGAGTTCTTTGGGTATCCCACAAACTTACACTGTACCGAACGTGCCTCGAGCTTGTCCGCATGCTGCTTTTTTACAAAAGCTGGACACCCCCATGTCTTAAAGTGTTTAAGACTGGGTTTCTTCCCACTCCATATCTGATATGGTGTGGTAGGCACTGACTTAGTAGGAACTTGGTTCAAAAGATATGCAGCTGTTTCTAGTGCATAACTCCAGAAGGATCGCGGCAACTCAGCCTTACTCATCATGGAACGAACCATATCCAATAGGGTTCGATTCCTTCTTTCCGATACACCGTTGTGTTGTGGTGTGTATGGAGGAGTAAGTTGAGAGAGAATTCCATTCTCTTTTAAGAAGCCCAGAAACTCGGCACTCAAGTATTCGCCACCTCGATCAGATCTCAGTGTCTTGATACTTTTGCCTGTTTGTTTTTCAACTTCATTCTTGTATTCCTGAAATTTCTCAAAGGCCTCGGATTTGTGCTTCATTAAGAAGACATGCCCATACCTAGAGAAATCATCTGTGAAAGTAATGAAGTATGAATAACCACTTCGCGCATGTATAGAAATTGGACCACACACATCACTGTGTATGAGTCCCAAGAGCTCGCTCGCTCTTTCTCCGTGTCCAGTGAACGGAGTTTTTGTCATCTTTCCCATGAGACATGATTCACAAGTGGCATAAGACTGGTACTCGAACGGATCCAAGTATCCTTCTTTATGTAACTTTGTCAACCGTGTCTCATTAATGTGACCCAGTCTACAATGCCATAAGAAAGCCTGATTTAATTCCGGAGACTTTCTTTTAAGTGTGTTCTGGACACTGAAGACCTGAGCTTGATTCAAAACGTATATACCGTATTTCAATGTACCTGACCCAATCAGTACTTGATTTAGGTAGATGTTTACTACATCGCTTACAAAAGTAAAATCATATCCTTCCTTAGAAAGTAAGGATACAGATATGATGTTACAAGTCGCACCTGGCACATAAAAACAGTCACGCAAAATCAATATCTGCCCAGTTGTCAGTCCTAGATGATATTCCCCTACGGATTCAGCATACATGCTCATTCCGTTAGCAACCCTGAGAGTCATATCACCTTTCCTGATAACCCTACGGTTTCTCAAAGCCTGTAACGAATTACAGATATGAGATCCTGATCCGGTATCCAATACCCAGCAAGTAGGGTTAACTGACATACAGTTCTCTATCACAAACACACCCGAAGCCGAAGCCACAACATGCTTCGAATTCTGGCTACTGGCTTTACAAGCCCTGCAATCCTTCTGCCCATGTTCATTCCCGTAACAATAGGAACATCCTTCTTTTACTACATCTGTTCCTGAAACTTCTGCCCTTCCCTTTCTTTCTACTTCCCTAGTTTCCTTTAGGGTAGTAGGTAGAGACTGTTGAACAGAGTCAGCATCTGACCCGTTCTTCAACGTGGTCTTCAGGTCCGAGAGCTCAAAAGAGCTGGTCTCTGTAAGGACGTTGCCCCCTACAGATGACCCGATAGCCAACCTCGCTGGAAGCAATTCGTTCGAGGTCTCATATCTTCCGATATGAGATTGCTCTCCATATAAAACTTTGTTATGGAGGAAGACAGAAACTTAGTCCATCTTCTCGTGCTGCCTCTGGTATATACCATCAACTGAGGCTAACACGAGGCACTTGGCTTTCGCACAGTCTTCTTCCGATGTCCTACGAATATCAATATCCGTGACAGGGGAAACTGGACCTGAGACCGCAGGGGTTGGATCAGTCAAGAGGTGTCCCAGCTTGTCCTGGGCAATGGACATCTGGACAGACCTTTACCAGTCATAACAGTCAGATTCAGTCATTTTATTATCTAGATGTAACCTAGGTGCGGTCACTGGGTCGCTGCAATTAAGAGAGAGAGAAGAAAACACTTAGCATGATGCTCTTGCAAGTTTAGATTGGTTTTTAATTTATCTAAACAGGATGGCTCCCACTGTCTCTCGAACCCTCCTCAAACCACAAAGGAAGAATTAGTCGGGATCTTTCTCACCGTACAATACTTGCTTAACCGTTCAGCCAGGCCAGTGTCGGTACTTCGAGGGAGGTTTTCTAACGCTTTCGTGAAGTTTCTTAATTAAGTAACCTCTTTTCCCTGTGGGCGTAGCCCCGCTAACACCTTTCTAGACACCTACTAGGTTTATAGCATTGATCGTTAAGTGAGAGTTTTCCCGAGGAGTAGCATATACTCACAGTAGGATCGGGACCCAAATATCATCGCGTGATAAAACCGAAGGAATCCTACCAGAATCATCACACTCCAAATGGTATGCAGCGCTAGCAAGTTTCAGTACTTTTGAAACACCCGATGTAGATTTTTGCCCCATGCTCTTATGACCTTGACTAAGGCCAACAAATCATAAGTCACATGTCAAGTTCTACCCGTCGTTATCCAGGTTAATTTGAACCCACCCGTATATACCCTTGACTATGGCCAACAAAGCAATACGACTGTCCCAAACCAACGCATTCTATCTATGCAACATATGAATCCCCACCAGCTACCAAACACTGTGCCTTGACTAAGGCCAACAAACACAGCTTGAATACTGTTGAATATTTATATGAAACGACGGAGGGCTACGGATGGTTTTGGCGAAACCGTGAACGTAGTGAACTTGATATAGTCGATGGAACGAGATAGCTTTTAAAAGGAGTGGTTCAAGCTCCGCGTTTAAAATGCTTATTTTTTTGAAAAGAACCGAGTGGTTTTCAAAGTGTTCCAACGACTTTTACTTGGTTTATTTTCTTGCATTAGTTCTTTTAATGCGTCCCATCATTTAATCCTACCATTGCAGAAAACAACCAAAATATGACGTACGCTTATGCCATTCGCATTCGCCACGGGGCCCCGTCATCACCCGTTAGGTTACTTAACTAACGACATAGCGAGGGCTGGGCTAGCGCGGCTGTAAAACATAAGCAACGCCTAAATAGTTATCATATATAAATATATAGCAATGATAGACATTACAGATCACAGATGAATACATTGGATATACTAGGAATCCGCAATACGTTCGAGCCTGCAATGAAAAGCGGATTACACGGTCGCGGTGAATAGCCAAATACCCCACCCAAGACCCCTACGGGTGCGGCAAACTACCCGCCAAGTACCCGAAGCGAAGCAACCTCCCTCAACACCGTGAGTAGGCCACTCGGCACTTCGAGATACCCGGTAGTTTGTGCACCCCCTCCATGGGTCTATCCTAGGAGCAAAAACAGTAAAAAGAATTATACAATGACGGCTACAACCCCGACCCGGTTGCGCGGCCATACAAATAATATTATTACATCAATTTACATATTACAATGAAAGAAAGAAAAAGAAACACTCATCTAACATCCACCCCGGCTATTCACCCGCGACAATCCAACACATTCATATACACATACCATCATCAAACACAGATCACAGATATGTATAACCCCGACTAATCGACATATAGCTATTAGCCGACGTTCAATACATATAAACATCACAGATATAACCTTTATAGTCAAAGTGTAGTGAAGTTCGATAAAAATACGGATTTATAGGCCCCCAAAAACAAATTTCTATTCTGGAAAATCTGGGCACATATAAATCATCTTAAAAATCCCAAAAACAAGCCAGAAAGACACTGCACCAAACTCGACCCAAAACCGAGTCAACTCGGCCGCGGTTGCGCGGCAATAGCTTGCTATTGCCGCGGAACCGCGGCTCTTTGGTCGAGTCACTGGACCGGGTTTGGTGGCTTTCTTCACAAAACCCAGAGACGATTTTTGGAGTATGATAAATTTTATTTTGAGCAGGAAAAAATTTAACAGAAAGTTGGGTTTTTGAAAACTCGGTTTTTCGATTTTTTCGATTCGAACTTCCATACACTTTACTACCTAGCTAGTTTATGTTTAGTTAGGCTCTGATACCACTGTAAGTCTACGTTGCCCACCCCGGTACTTGCGGGGAGGCGGAAAACGGAATAAAAATCAAATTTTTATCAACTTAGGCAACATGGACTAGACAAAGAAGGATCTTTGCTAAACAAAAACAAGCTAAAGCTAACTAGAAACTAGCTAAGTGTTAGAAAGGTTATACCTAGGGCTTTATGTCCTTCTCTCCTTGCTCCTTGGAGTAGTGGAAAGGGGTCACCTTTATCGTCTTCTCACGTCGAAGAAAGATCCACCCGAAAGCCTCAACCTTTGGCTTCAACTCCAAGCTAGAAGTAACTAGGGTGCAAGAAGTGCTAATCCTTGAACCCTAGATGAGAGTAGAGATTATCAAGAAGGGGTTTTTCTCAAGCTCAAGTGTTTCTCAACACATGAGAGGGGAGAGCTTGAGGGAGAGGAAGAACAAGATAGAGAAAATGAATAATGGAATGAGAGAAAATATGAAGCATTCTCTCATATATATGTGAATTATTGTAATTAGATAATTAGCTAGATAATTGTCATGGTTAATCAAGACATGACCATTATCATTTCATTTTTAATGCAATTTGCAAGGATCAAAGAGCATCTTCCAAATGAAATGATGATGGTCAAAGTGTCAACCTAGGTCAACAAGTCAAAGAGGTCAAATGGTCAACAACCATAACCATGCACAATTATTAAACTAATATCAATTAACCATAATACACATATAAGCATTAGGGTTAATAAAATGACAACAGACATTAACCCTAATCAAAGTCCTCTCCCTCTGTCTCAAGCAACTGTGCATACGCACCCGTATTCGTGATCCGAAGAACATGAATACAAAGAGAAAAAACCAATCCCAAATCTATACTAGGATCTGGCTTAAACCAAAGCCCGCTAGTATAAGCTGTCCGGACAGCAAACGTGCACAAGTGCGCGGATGTGAACGAACCCTGTCGCAAAACCATGCGACCTCTACTCATTTTGCCTAAAGGCGAATAGCTCTCTGTGTGGGACTCTAAAGACTCGACACTACGCTGGCAGTAGGTTTAACCACAGACCGCAAGCGGCACTAGCTGTACGTAACGGTCCCAAGGTAGATGTCGATAAGAAGACTGACGAAGTGAACCCCATCTGAACTCCTACTGAGCCTGTATGTGACAGTCTCCGTATAGTCCGGTCTGTTCGTCTGATACATCGCATGGCGAGCCTAGGGGGGCGGTGAACATCAGTCCCCTAATAGCGGTACAAGTCGTGTCGGAGTTTAGCCCAGAACACCCTGAGATAACACTGGAAACCTACCAGTATATCTCGCTTGCCCTGGCCAGGGACTACTCGTGTAATGGCTCTCCTGGACACAGCGCGATGTCAACCCCCAATACCGGGAGAGACGAATCCTGTCTAACCGTCACTGCCTCCAAGTGCTTCGGGACTGCACCCAAAAACTACCTGTTTGCGTGACTCCTTTGAGCCGTGGTAGGGTAGTAATCAAAGTGCAGTGGGAACACACTCGAGGCGAAGTGACAGTGTCAAGTCAGCGGACTAAGCTGTACTCATGTCACCTGCGAACTGATAACTGACGATAGGTATAATACCAACCAATAGTTCCCGACGAGTCCTGTCCAGTATACTCGTAACCTAACGAGCACCCACATACTATCTCAAGTACGACGTACTGACGGCTGTGGGACAGACCGTCTCCCAGGCTGGGATGAGAAGCGCATACGCTAGTCTACTCCGGAGTATCGATGCCCTGTCTCGATAGTCCAACGACCAGGGACCTGTATAAGGATGTGCTTATGGATTACCCAGCCCCCACGAGTGTGAGCGCCATCACAACGCTGGTAATCAAGCAAAGATCCTAAGGGCTCTACTAATATGTATATCAGCAATATGCTAAAAGAAGCACATGCACATATTAAAGCAGAGACAAACCAAGTAGCATACTACCATTTTGAGCAAGATTGTATATACAACTGTGAATATCCCAAGCTTCCATCAAGTAATATACAAACTAGTATGATACAGTAATGTCCTCTAGGGCATATACACTAACAATCTCCCACTTGCACTAAGGCCATGTACTGGCGTATCGAAGACCTATCATCTCGATCAGCCGCTCGAACTGAGTCTGGGGTAGGGCCTTCGTGAGTGGATCTGCAGTGTTGTTCTCCGTATTTACTCTCTTCACCTCGATCTCCTGGCGATCTATGATCTCCCTGATCAGGTGGTACCGCCTCAAAATGTGCCTGGACTTCTGATGGGACCTGGGTTCCTTCGCTAAAGCTATAGCTCCGTTGTTGTCGCAATACAGCGGTATTGGATCAACAATGGTAGGAACCACCTGAAGCTCCATGAGGAACTTCTTCATCCAGACAGCTTCCTTTGCGGCATCGCAAGCAGCTATGTACTCCGCTTCCATAGTTGAGTCAGCAACGGTCTCCTGCTTGGAACTCTTCCAGCAAACCGGCCCTCCATTGAGGGTAAAGACATAACCCGACATGGACTTGGAGTCATCCTTGTCACTCTGGAAGCTGGAATCAGCAAAGGCCACGAGCTGGAGGTCTTTTCCGCCATACACCAAGAACATCTCCTTAGTCCTTCTTAGGTACTTGAGAATGTTCTTTACCGCTATCCAGTGTTTCTCCCCTGGGTTTGACTGATACCGGCTTACAACGCTTAATGCGTATGCCACATCTGGTCTGGTACACAACATCGCATACATTATAGAGCCTACCGCAGAAGCGTAGGGTATAATAGACATGCGATCCCTTTCCAAATCAGTCTTGGGAGACATCTCTTTGGAGAGGGTGATCCCGTGACAAGCCGGTAGATTACCGCGCTTGGAATCTTCCATACTGAACCTTTTCAGTATGGTGTCAATGTACCTTGACTGTGAAAGTCCCAACATCCTCTTAGATCTATCACGATAGATCTGGATCCCCAGAATGTAGTTGGCATCGCCCAGGTCCTTCATGGAGAACCTCTGCGACAAGAATCCTTTGACTGACTGTAGCATAGGAATATCATTTCCTATTAGGAGAATGCCATCCACGTACAAGACGAGGAAAACTACAGTTCTCCCTACAATCTTACTGTAAATGCATGGTTCATCTGGGTTTTTTATAAAGTCGAATTCTTTGACAGTATCATCAAAGCAGATGTTCCAACTCCGCGATACCTGCTTAAGTCCATAGATGGACTTTAGCAACTTGCACACTCTACCGATGCTCCCACTCTGAATGAATCCCTCCGGCTGATCCATATAGACGCACTCTTCCAAATTTCCATTTAGGAAAGCCGTCTTTACGTCCATCTGCCAGATTTCATAATCGTGGAAGGCAGCAATGGCAAGAAGGATCCGAATGGATTTCAGCATAGCCACTGGAGAAAAGGTCTCGTCATAGTCCAAGCCAGGTCTTTGACGAAAACCCTTTGCAACAAGTCTAGCTTTATAGGTCTCAACCTACCCATCTACACCAATCTTCTTTCTGAAGATCCATTTGCAGCCTACGGGTTTTACCCCTTCTGGAGCAAATTCCAAAGTCCAAACTTTGTTGGTGTACATAGACTCCATCTCGGCCCGCATTGCATCCAGCCATTTTACCGAGTCACCGCTCTGAATGGCTTGCTGGAAGCTAGTAGGCTCACCATAATCCATAGTGCAATCCTCTCTATCCCCGTCAATGAGAAAACCGTAGTATCTCTCGGGCGGATGAGACTGCCTACTACTCCTGCGGAGTGGCGCTGGGATGTCCTGTTCTCTCGAACCCTCTGGTTCTACCAAGCTTTCAGTAATAGCTTGTGGTTCTGGAATTTCTTCCAGTTCTATTGCGCTCCCACTTATCTGATTTTCCAAAAACTCAGTTTCCAAGAAGCGGGCATGACGAGAAACAAAAACCTTTTGTTCCTCTGCGTAATAGAAAAGATACCCTTTGGAGTTCTTTGGGTATCCTACAAACTTACACTGTACCGAACGTGCCTCGAGCTTGTCCGCATGCTGCTTTTTTACAAAAGCTGGACACCCCCATGTCTTAAAGTGTTTAAGACTGGGTTTCTTCCCACTCCACATCTGATATGGTGTGGTAGGCACTGACTTAGTAGGAACTTGGTTCAAAAGATATGCAGCTGTTTCTAGTGCATAACTCCAGAAGGATCGCGGCAACTCAGCCTTACTCATCATGGAACGAACCATATCCAATAGGGTTCGATTCCTTCTTTCCGATACACCGTTGTGTTGTGGTGTGTATGGAGGAGTAAGTTGAGAGAGAATTCCATTCTCTTTTAAGAAGCCCAGAAACTCGGCACTCAAGTATTCGCCACCTCGATCAGATCTCAGTGTCTTGATACTTTTGCCTGTTTGTTTTTCAACTTCATTCTTGTATTCCTGAAATTTCTCAAAGGCCTCGGATTTGTGCTTCATTAAGAAGACATGCCCATACCTAGAGAAATCATCTGTGAAAGTAATGAAGTATGAATAACCACTTCGCGCATGTGTAGACATTGGACCACACACATCACTGTTTATGAGTCCCAAGAGCTCGCTCGCTCTTTCTCCGTGTCCAGTGAACGGAGTCTTTGTCATCTTTCCCATGAGACATGATTCACAAGTGGCATAAGACTGGTACTCGAACGGATCCAAGTATCCTTCTTTATGTAACTTTGTCAACCGTGTCTCATTAATGTGACCCAGTCTACAATGCCATAAGAAAGCCTGATTTAATTCCGGAGACTTTCTTTTAAGTGTGTTCTGGATACTGAAGACCTGAGCTTGATTCAAAACGTATATACCGTATTTCAATATACCTGACCCAATCAGTACTTGATTTAGGTAGATGTTTACTACATCGCTTACAAAAGTAAAATCATATCCTTCCTTAGAAAGTAAGGATACAGATATGATGTTACAAGTCGCACCTGGCACATAAAAACAGTCACGTAAAATCAATATCTGCCCAGTTGTCAGTCCTAGATGATATTCCCCTACGGATTCAGCATACATGCTCATTCCGTTAGCAACCATGAGAGTCATATCACCTTTCCTGATAACCCTACGGTTTCTCAAAGCCTGTAACGAATTACAGATATGAGATCCTGATCCGGTATCCAATACCCAGGAAGTAGGGTTAACTGACATACAGTTCTCTATCACAAACACACCCGAAGCCGAAGCCACAACATGCTTCGAATTCTGGCTACTGGCTTTACAAGCCCTGCAATCCTTCTGCCCATGTTCATTCCCGTAACAATAGGAACATCCTTCTTTTACTACATCTGTTCCTGAAACTTCTGCCCTTCCCTTTATTTCTACTTCCCTTGTTTCCTTTAGGGTAGTAGGTAGAGACCGTTGAACAGAGTCAGCATCTGACCCGTTCTTCAACGTGGTCTTCAGGTCCGAGAGCTCAAAAGAGCTGGTCTCTGTTAGGACGTTGCCCCCTACAGATGACCCGATAGCCAACCTCGCTGGAAGCAATTCATTCGAGGTATCATATCTTGCGATACGAGATTGCTCTCCATATAAAACTTTGTTATGGAGGAAGACAGAAGCTGAGTCCATCTTCTCGTGCTGCCTCTGGTATATACCATCAACTGAGGCTAACACGAGGCACTTGGCTTTCGCACAGTCTTCTTCCGATGTCCTACGAATATCAATATCCGTGACAGGGGAAACTGGACCTGAGACCGCAGGGGTTGGATCAGTCAAGAGGTGTCCCAGCTTGTCCTGGGCAATGGACATCTGGACAGACCTTTACCAGTCATAACAGTCAGATTCAGTCATTTTATTATCTAGATGTAACCTAGGTGCGGTCACTGGGTCGCTGCAATTAAGAGAGAGAGAAGAAAACACTTAGCATGATGCTCTTGCAAGTTTAGATTGGTTTTTAATTTATCTAAACAGGATGGCTCCCACTGTCTCTCGAATCCCTCCTCAAACCACAAAGGAAGAATTAGTCGGGATCTTTCTCACCGTACAATACTTGCTTAACCGTTCAGCCAGGCCAGTGTCGGTACTTCGAGGGAGGTTTTCCAATGCTTTCACGAAGTTTCTTAATTAAGTAACCTCTTTTCCCTGTGGGCGTAGCCCCGCTAACACCTTTCTAGACACCTACTAGGTTTATAGCATTGATCGTTAAGTGAGAGTTTTCCCGAGGAGTAGCATATACTCACAGTAGGATCGGGACCCAAATATCATCGCGTGATAAAACCGAAGGAATCCTACCAGAATCATCACACTCCAAATGGTATGCAGCGCTAGCAAGTTTCAGTACTTTTGAAACTCCCGATGTAGATTTTTGCCCCATGCTCTTATGACCTTGACTAAGGCCAACAAATCATAAGTCACATGTCAAGTTCTACCCGTCGTTATCCAGGTTAATTTGAACCTGTTAGTTATATGTATGCCCTAGAGGCCATTACTATACATAGGATGTATATTGTAGTGGATGCTGGGACATATATAGGGAGGACTTTCTTGCTCGACATGATAGTATGCTATCTGGTTGAACTTTACCTTAACGTGTATACTGATTGTCTCTCTGTTACATGTTGGTAAAGCCCTTAGGATCTGTACTTGACTACCTGGACTATGATGTGGATCATACTAGTGGGGACATGGTAGTCTATAAGTACATCCTTCAAAGTCCCTAGTCGTGGGTGTATCGAGACGGGGCATCGATATACCAGAGTAGACTAGCGTATACCTTCTCGACCCATATAGATGGGCGATGGATGATCCCATATCCATCGGTGTTTGACATCAGAGATGATATACGGGTGCTCAGTAGAGACTGGGTACACTGGGCGGACTCGCCGAGAACTCCCAGATGGTATTATACCTCACGTCAGATGGCAGTTCTCTGGTGACACTGGTACAGAGTAGTCTGTTGACCCGAGATCGTCATAGAGTCTTGTGTGGTTCCCACTGTGCTTTGATTTCCATCTTACCACGTCCAAGAGGGCGTGCAAAACGGTGGTTTTTGGGTACAGTCCCGAGTCATATGGAGGCAATGAGCGATAGGAGGGGATTCGTCTCTCCCGGTATAGGGGGTTGATGTCGTGCTGTGTTCGATTGGCTATAACAGGAAATCCCTGGCCAGGGTTGCTGAGATTTACTGGTAAGTGTTACCAGTAGTTTCTCGAACAGTTATAGACCTCATATCGACACGACTTATTGAGCTATTGGGGTCTGACGTTTACCACCCCTAGGCGAGATATGCGACATATCAGACGATCAGACCGGACTGTACGGTAGTGTTACTGGTCGGATTCACTGGAGTGTGAGCGGGCTTGCTCGTCGATCTTCAGATCGCTCAATACCCGGGTGGCCGTTACGTTTAGCAGACCGCTTGCGGCTTGTGGATGTTTGATATGATCATCATCCGCTGCCGGCGTATTGACGAGTCTTTAGAGTCCTACACAGAGGTTTCCTGGCTCAAGCGAAACGAAATAGGAGCGCATATGAGATATGTGCGGGACCGAGAATAATGCGTGTATGTGATACCGTATTCTATTCTCGCGATAAATATATCGAATGGTTGTATGCGATATAACCTAGTTATCGATTCAAGCGTTGATTCGATAAGCCGATATATATGATACCAGTCGGTTATGTGCGCATGACCGGATCATTGAATCAAGTGTTGATTTAATGATTTAATGCATATTTATATATTTGATATATTGCTTTGCATCAACTAGTATCGGTTTACTTAAGATGGATTTTCTCGCTCGGGTGTGCACATTACATATGCGATATGATTTTGTGCACTTGATTGTATCATGTTTGATGATACAAGTTTACTTGGTTAAGTGCAAAGAATAAACCATGGTTAAAAGAATGGTTAGGGTTTTATTTTCCATTACTTATTTATTCATTTATTTATTTGTTTATTCACTTTGGAAAATAAAAAGAAAAGAGAAAAGAATGGTTGCTAGATTTGGAGTTTAGTTGAAGCTTCATGAAGCTTTGATAAAGTCAACCATACTTATCTCATCCTTAACCCTAACCATTCACACTAACCATGATTCATTCTCTACACTTGACCATGGTTAGAATTATGATAAGAATTCATTTTCTTTTCTTTTTCTATTAACTTATCATAATATCTTTCTTCTTCTTCTTCATTCTTCAAGTGAAGAAAAGCAAGGTCCATCAATGGTGATTGTTGGAAATGAGTGAGAAATCCAATTCTAAAGTCTACCCACTTCCTATTTCTTCATCCTCTACCTCTTGCCAAGTAGTAGAGTGTGTTTCCTTCATAAGTTTCATGACTTGGTGAAGGTGGAGCTTGATTCATCGATGCTTCGACGTAGATCATCTTCGGCATGGACATCGACGACCTAGCTTGCCCATTCTCCGACGAAGCCGACTCTAGAGCCCGGATTTGATTTGGACAGCGGAGACGACCTCGTTGCGGAGCTATGGAGGTGGAGCACCGGATCTACAAAGGTTGTATTTCCGTATTTTATATAGTTAAGTGTTAACTAGTTCTTTTCGCCTAGACATCTAGCAAACGATCCGTAGTTTAGGGTTTGTAGGCACCATATTTTTTGAAATTGCCATGGTTGATGGCTTTGGAGACCTCACTAGAGTGCCTAGGAACCCTGCAGTGGTATCAGAGACTAGCTAGAGCCTTAGGCGAAGTCCAGACGGAAATTGAAGTCCGAACGACACAAAACCGAAACCCAAAACATGCTCTCTGTACAATTTTTAAAATCTGGGATTTTTCAACATTAAAAATATTCATAAAAATCAGCAGGAAATTCTAAGAAAGACTGCAAAATTCGGCTGCCTAAATCCAACAGTGCGCCGCGCTTCCGCGGCACGAGCTTGGCTCGTGCGGCGCAAGCGCGGCCATTTTGTCGTTTATGGCATCCAAATTTCTACAGTAATTCATAGTATGCTGTTCTGGTTTTCTTGGATATTTTTGATATTTTTTCAAGAGTTGAATTTTTCTGAGTTGATTTGGGGATTCGGTATTTCGATCGGGTATCAAATTTTGTCTGTGTGGCTTTCCGGATAAATTTTAGAATATGTTAAAAAGTTCGACCGGATATAAATACCCAACTTTTCCCCTGTCGGGAAATTTCCAAGTGTTGGATTTTTCCGTAAGTTTAACGACGTTCTAAGTAGTGCAAGTAACGCGATGGTCCCTCTAGAAGACACAAACCTTAACTCGATTATGTGACCGTCTTGAACTGCCCTTTGAACCTTCGGGTTTGGGGCAGTACGGCGTGCCACATGTGAGGCGTTGGCTTGACCCTTCTACGGCTGGACCGTTGGTACTGAGGTACGAACTGAATGTTGTTAGACTTATTTCATGTGTTGATCTGTATCGGGAAAACTTGGGTGTTCGATTGTTCGATCGAAAAGTTTAACATTTTCTGTTTATCTGGAATGGGATACAATAATTGGAATTCACAATAGTTATGAGATAACTAAATGAATGTTATAAACACAGCAGTTTAGTCTCACTTGATCGGTTGCCACGGAATTTTGATGTGATCAAAAGTCCGTCGCAATCACGTAGCGTACGCGGATACTCGCCGGATAAACTTAATAGACAGCCTCGCTCCATAGCCCCGACCAAGTGACTGTAGGAGAACCCCGTCGCCGAAAGCATCCGTTCGGGTGCTCCCGGTAACGGTGTTCCGCCTTGGTGCACTTCGTCGACGGTATCGGGGGTGCGGCCGCCTACTGAAGTTTGCGACGAGCATTCGATCAGGATGTCGGGAATCTTGTTGAATTGCCCGACTTGATATTGAAAAGTGTTTTCAATTTTGAGACTAACATGCGGGGTTTATAATTGTTAGGCATGCGATGTCTAAGTATTCATTTGGTCAGGCATGCGATGTCTGAGGTGGTTGCGGATTCCAACTGTTGTAGTTTTACACTTTCTTTTCTGTGACCGTAAGTGTAATATGTGATATCGCCGGTTTCGTTGCTATATGTCAACGACAATTGGGATGCGCATGTTTACTTACGTTGATGACATGTGATGTTATGTGTTGCTGGATATGTTATAGTGGATCGTCGTGTTTGAATAGCCGGAGGTTTTTATGTGAGATGAGTGTTTTTCATTTTCATTCATGTAAAAAACTTGTATGTAATATTCTTTTATTGGGGCGCTTCCAGGTTGCGGGAGTTGTCACCTGTTGTATATTATTTACTTTTCCGCACTAGGATAGACCCAAGGAGGAGGGCACAAGTAACCGGGTTCTGGAGTCCAGTGGGAGACCAACTCGAGGAGTCGAGTCCGGGTCTCCTAACTCTAGAATTGGCAGGGTTGCTTGCCGCTCTCGTAGGGGTCTAGGGGTGTGGGTTTGGCTATTCATCACGACCGTGGAATCCGTGTTTTATACTGGCTCGTATTGAAAACACGGACGTCCTAGTATATCCAATATTTCATATGATTCTTCTGCTGCGATATCTGTGATGTGATCATGTGATGTTCTTTGATAGATACAGTATATAGTATATATGATTTATTATATAGACGTTACTTATGTTTTACACCCGCGCTAGCCCTGCCCTGCTCTGCCGTTAGTTACCTAACCTAACGGTGCACGAGGGGACATCGAGGCGAATGCGGATGGCATAAGTGTACGTCGTATTTATCTGTGATGTTTAGGTACTTAAATGATGGGACTTCATTAATGTGATTAATGAAATAAAAGAAACCTAAGATGTTGTAGAATCGAATTTCAAAATAAAACAGGTAGCTACAGTTCTTGCTTTGCACAGCGGTATATGCGATATATCCTGCACCTTATTCGATGAGGAAAGGACCGAGATCCCTTCACCGGGAGTGACTCCTTTAGCAATAACTGGCAGATGCTACACACTCGGTTTGTCTTTTGATTGCTTTTTAGTGTTTTTGCTTTGCACAGTGATATATATGATATATCCCGCACCTCATTCGACGAGGAAAGGACCGACGATCCCTTCACCGGGAGTGACTCCTTTAGCAAAACTAGAAAAGCCTCAAAAGCACTCCATTTTAAAATCATTTGATTCTACAACGATATCAAGTTCATTACGCAATAGGTTTTCAGAAAAACCTGTCGTAGCCCTCCGTCATTTCAGATAAATCCTGTTTAGTATTCGTGCTGCGTTTGTTGACCTTGTCAAGGCGCAGTGTGCGGTAGCTAACCAGTATTTATCTGCTTATGCATATGATGCAGATTGGGTTAGGGTAGTCGTGCGGCCTTGTTGACCTTGTCAAGGGTCGTGCGGGTAGGTTTGATTCAATCAAGAAATGATGGGTTGAACTTGACTTGCGGTCTATGGTTTGTTGACCTTGTCAAGGTCATAGATCGTTTGGGGCAAAATATTATCGGGAATTTCAAGTGTTGAGATTTGCAATGAGATTGCATACCTTCTATGAGATAGTTGGATCCCGATACCCGCTGCGAGTAAGAGTTACTCCTGGGAGAGTTTTATACATTACAATTAGCCAATCAAGTAGGTGTCTAGAAAGGTGTCAACGGGGTTACGCCTCTGGGAAAATGAGGTTTACATTAATTAGGTTCGTGCGAAAGCACGGGGGACCTCCCTCAAAGTACCGACACTGGCCTGGCTGAAAGATTGGCGAACTTGTAGTGTGTAATTAATCCCGGCTAGTCTTTCCTTTTAGGGTTTGAAGGAAGATTTGATAAAAAGCAGTGGGAGCCATCCTGATTAGATAAAATAAAAACCAATCTATTCTTGACAGAGCGCACGCTGAGTGTTTTCTTCTCTCTCTCTCCTGGTAGCGACCATATCACGCCTTAATCAAGATAATAATACGGAATATTGACCGAACCCGCTTGTTATACTGAGCTGGGGAACGTTGGTCCCGCTCCAACTTATAATTGTTATAAGACAGAGCAGGAAATTGGGGAATACCAGATTTCCCGTACCGCCCAAACGAAGAGAGTGCATGCTGATGCATCATCTTCGAGTATGTTCATTATACAGAACTGTTTCTCAGTATCCTCTACGTCCTGGGTATGTGATACCAGATCAGGATCCCAGATATGTAATCTGTTACATAGGGCTACAGAAAGGTAGAGAACTGAGAACGGGTGATAAGTTTCATGAGGCAGAAAACGGGGCAAGAGTTGCAGCCAAGTCTGTTAGTCACTGTCACCCTGTATTACCAATACATTGATTCTGAACGAATGTTGTTAGATACCGAACCTGATATACAAAATCATATCTATCTCTTTATTAGTAAAGAAAGGATATAATTTTGTATTGTTGGATAATGTTTTGAACATTTCCTATATCAAAAGTTGATCGGTTCAGGCACGTTATCTAAAAGCATTGATGTTCTAAATCAAACTACAGTTCTTAGTATATGGAACACACATAAGAGGAAGAGTTCAGAAATGAACGGATCCTTCTTCAGGCATTGTAGACTAGGTCATATCAATGTGACCCGACTGGCTGGAGTTACATTTAGATGCATATTTAAATCAGTTTGAATTTACATCTTGTGAAACTCGCCAGTCATGTCACAAAGATATAATGACCATAGCTCCGTTTATTGGAAACAGAGAAAGAGTTAGTGAACTCTTGGGATGATACATGTTGATGTATAAAGGTCCCCTGTCTACATATGCCAAGACCGGTTCTTTGTACTTCATTATATTCTCTGATAATCTCTCAAGATTCAGACATATGTTCCTGTTGAAACACAAGTCCGAACCTTTTGAGATATTCACAGAATATAAGTTAGAAGTAGAGAACCAAAATAAGGGTATAAGTATTATGTCCTTTGATGTGATCAAGGAGGAGAATACTTGAGCACGGAAATACTGGACTATTCTAAAGGAGAATGAGATTCTCTCTCAGGATTACTCCTCTGTATACACCATGGCACGATAGTATATCGGGGCGGAGCAATCACACCCTATATGATATGGTGTGCTCTATGATGAGTATTACTGAGTCACCTATTTCCTTTAGGGGTTATGCACTTATGAGATTGCATACCTATTGAATAGGGTTCGAATCAAGTCAGTTGCCTACCACTTCATATTTGATATGGAAAGGGAAGAGCCCATATCTTAAGCTGGTTAAGATTTGGGGTTGTCCGGCCTATGTCTAAAAGCAAAATCCGGACAAGCTCGAGGCAAGGTCTGTTATGTAGAACTGGAAATGTTCCAGCTATACAAACTGCAGCAGATGATTTGATAGAGCCAAAGGATTCAGTAGATTCCAACGAACCTCAGCCTCTCCGCCGATCTAATAGGGTTCCTTACCCACCTGAGAGATACTTCGGTTTCTCTATGACAGTGGGAGCGAGGATTACATCATGAGATGATGACCCAACTAGTTTCGAGCTGGCCATCAGGAGTGAGACTCTGTGAGAATGGCTGGATGTTTATCGATCTGAGATGGAATCCTTATACACCAGCAAAGTATGGACTTTAGCTGCTATATCTGAAGGGTTAAATCCCCATCAGGAGCAAGTATATCTTGAGAAGATTACTTGGTGTAGATGGAAAAGTTGAGACTTTCAAAGCTAGACTTGTTAAAGATTTTCGTCATCGACCAGGCGTGGATAATGATGAAACCTTTTCAAGTAGCTATGCTTAAGTCCATCCAGATCCTACTTACCACGGCTACATACCATGACTACGATATCTGGTGGTTGTGTGTCTTGACTGCTTTTCTAAATGATGATTTAGAAGAGAGCGTCTATAAGTACACAGCCAAAGGGCTTCGTAGACAGTGGGAGCAGCGGAAACGTGTGCAAGATGTTTTATATGATAAAGCAGGCATCGCAGAGTTGGAACGTCTGTTTTGATGAAGTAGTCAAAGAGTTTGACATCATCAAAATGGTAGATGAACCTTGTATAAAGAAAAAGGTAGTAGGGAGTATGGTGACGATCCTCGTAGAGTACGTGGATGACATACTCTTGATAGGGAAGGAGTTTCCTATGCTACACTCGATCAATCTCCGCTTATCACAATGATTCTCCATATAGGATTAACGTGATACCTACTAAATCCTGGATTTTGGATCTATGAGATAGATCTAAATGGATGTTAGAATTCTCACTAGATGTAGTGAGACGGTATCAATCGATCCTGGGGAGAATCACTGGATGGGTTCCAGGGTGATAATGACGACTGAACGTCAGTCGCAGGCATTGTCTTAACCCTCTGTAAAGGGACGGTATGTTGGAAGAGTTCCAAGCTAGATACCGTGACATACAAGAAGATAAAGGCACGATACATCGCTACTTAAGATGCTACCAAAGAGGCTGTTTGGGTGTATATTGGTTCATGAGATGAACTATGTTCCTCCCATTGTGTGACAATGGAGTTGTGGCTTATGCCAAGGAACGTCCGTCCCATCAGTGATCCAGACATATTCTAAGGCAGCATCGCCTGATCATGGAGATGATTGATCTCCAGTATGATCGAGGTTTGGAGAGTAGACTCAGAGGACAACACAGCGGATCCACTCACAAAGGCCTGTTCCCAGAGAGAGACACTTTTATGGGATGGTTGAGTATGAGATACTTGAAACCACTGCTACAGATGGCCCTAGTGCAAGTGGGAGATTGTTAGTTATATGTATGCCCTAGAGGCCATTACTATACATAGGATGTATATTGTAGTGGATGCTGGGACATATATAGGGAGGACTTTCTTGCTCGACATGATAGTATGCTATCTGGTTGAACTTTACCTTAACGTGTATACTGATTGTCTCTCTGTTACATGTTGGTAAAGCCCTTAGGATCTGTACTTGACTACCTGGACTATGATGTGGATCATACTAGTGGGGACATGGTAGTCTATAAGTACATCCTTCAAAGTCCCTAGTCGTGGGTGTATCGAGACGGGGCATCGATATACCAGAGTAGACTAGCGTATACCTTCTCGACCCATATAGATGGGCGATGGATGATCCCATATCCATCGGTGTTTGACATCAGAGATGATATACGGGTGCTCAGTAGAGACAGGGTACACTGGGCGGACTCGCCGAGAACTCCCAGATGGTATTATACCTCACGTCAGATGGCAGTTCTCTGGTGACACTGGTACAGAGTAGTCTGTTGACCCGAGATCGTCATAGAGTCTTGTGTGGTTCCCACTGTGCTTTGATTTCCATCTTACCACGTCCAAGAGGGCGTGCAAAACGGTGGTTTTTGGGTACAGTCCCGAGTCACATAGAGGCAATGAGCGATAGGAGGGGATTCGTCTCTCCCGGTATAGGGGGTTGATGTCGTGCTGTGTTCGATTGGCTATAACAGGAAATCCCTGGCCAGGGTTGCTGAGATTTACTGGTAAGTGTTACCAGTAGTTTCTCGAACAGTTATAGACCTCATATCGACACGACTTATTAAGCTATTGGGGTCTGACGTTTACCACCCCTAGGCGAGATATGCGACATATCAGACGATCAGACCGGACTGTACGGTAGTGTTACTGGTCGGATTCACTGGAGTGTGAGCGGGCTTGCTCGTCGATCTTCAGATCGCTCAATACCCGGGTGGCCGTTACGTTTAGCAGACCGCTTGCGGCTTGTGGATGTTTGATATGATCATCATCCGCTGCCGGCGTATTGACGAGTCTTTAGAGTCCTACACAGAGGTTTCCTGGCTCAAGCGAAACGAAATAGGAGCGCATATGAGATATGTGCGGGACCGAGAATAATGCGTGTATGTGATACCGTATTCTATTCTCGCGATAAATATATCGAATGGTTGTATGCGATATAACCTAGTTATCGATTCAAGCGTTGATTCGATAAGCCGATATATATGATACCAGTCGGTTATGTGCGCATGACCGGATCATTGAATCAAGTGTTGATTTAATGATTTAATGCATATTTATATATTTGATATATTGCTTTGCATCAACTAGTATCGGTTTACTTAAGATGGATTTTCTCGCTCGGGTGTGCACATTACATATGCGATATGATTTTGTGCACTTGATTGTATCATGTTTGATGATACAAGTTTACTTGGTTAAGTGCAAAGAATAAACCATGGTTAAAAGAATGGTTAGGGTTTTATTTTCCATTACTTATTTATTCATTTATTTATTTGTTTATTCACTTTGGAAAATAAAAAGAAAAGAGAAAAGAATGGTTGCTAGATTTGGAGTTTAGTTGAAGCTTCATGAAGCTTTGATAAAGTCAACCATACTTATCTCATCCTTAACCCTAACCATTCACACTAACCATGATTCATTCTCTACACTTGACCATGGTTAGAATTATGATAAGAATTCATTTTCTTTTCTTTTTCTATTAACTTATCATAATATCTTTCTTCTTCTTCTTCATTCTTCAAGTGAAGAAAAGCAAGGTCCATCAATGGTGATTGTTGGAAATGAGTGAGAAATCCAATTCTAAAGTCTACCCACTTCCTATTTCTTCATCCTCTACCTCTTGCCAAGTAGTAGAGTGTGTTTCCTTCACAAGTTTCATGACTTGGTGAAGGTGGAGCTTGATTCATCGATGCTTCGACGTAGATCATCTTCGGCATGGACATCGACGACCTAGCTTGCCCATTCTCCGACGAAGCCGACTCTAGAGCCCGGATTTGATTTGGACAGCGGAGACGACCTCGTTGCGGAGCTATGGAGGTGGAGCACCGGATCTACAAAGGTTGTATTTCCGTATTTTATATAGTTAAGTGTTAACTAGTTCTTTTCGCCTAGACATCTAGCAAACGATCCGTAGTTTAGGGTTTGTAGGCACCATATTTTTTGAAATTGCCATGGTTGATGGCTTTGGAGACCTCACTAGAGTGCCTAGGAACCCTGCAGAACCCACCCGTATATACCCTTAACTATGGCCAACAAAGCAATACGACTGTCCCAAACCAACGCATTCTATCTATGCAACATATGAATACCCACCAGCTACCAAACACTGTGCCTTGACTAAGGCCAACAAACACAGCTTGAATACTGTTGAATATTTATATGAAACGACGGAGGGCTACAGATGGTTTTGGCGAAACCGTGAACGTAGTGAACTTGATATAGTCGATGGAACGAGATAGCTTTTAAAAGGAGTGGTTCAAGCTCCGCGTTTAAAATGCTTATTTTTTTGAAAAGAACCGAGTGGTTTTCAAAGTGTTCCAACGACTTTTACTTGGTTTATTTTCTTGCATTAGTTCTTTTAATGCGTCCCATCATTTAATCCTACCATTGCAGAAAACAACCAAAATATGACGTACGCTTATGCCATTCGCATTCGCCACGGGGCCCCGTCATCACCCGTTAGGTTACTTAACTAACGACAGAGCGGGGGCTGGGATAGCGCGGCTGTAAAACATAAGCAACGCCTAAATAGTTATCATATATAAATATATTGCAATGATAGACATTACAGATCACAGATGAATACATTGGATATACTAGGAATCCGCAATACGTTCGAGCCTGCAATGAAAAGCGGATTACACGGTCGCGGTGAATAGCCAAATACCCCACCCAAGACCCCTACGGGTGCGGCAAACTACCCGCCAAGTACCCGAAGCGAAGCAACCTCCCTCAACACCGTGAGTAGGCCACTCGGCACTTCGAGATACCCGGTAGTTTGTGCACCCCCTCCATGGGTCTATCCTAGGAGCAAAAACAGTAAAAAGAATTATACAATGACGGCTACAACCCCGACCCGGTTGCGCGGCCATACAAATAATATTATTACATCAATTTACATATTACAATGAAAGAAAGAAAAAGAAACACTCATCTAACATCCACCCCGGCTATTCATCCGCGACAATCCAACACATTCATATACACATACCATCATCAAACACAGATCACAGATATGTATAACCCCGACTAATCGACATATAGCGCTTAGCCGACGTTCAATACATATAAACATCACAGATATAACCTTTATAGTCAAAGTTTAGTGAAGTTCGATAAAAATACGGATTTATAGGCCCCCAAAAACAAATTTCTATTCTGGAAAATCTGGGCACATATAAACCATCTTAAAAATCACAAAAACAAGCCAGAAAGACACTGCACCAAACTCGACCCAAAACCGAGTCAACTCGGCCGCGGTTGCGCGGCAATAGCTTGCTATTGCCGCGGAACCGCGGCTCTTTGGTCGAGTCACTGGACCGGGTTTGGTGGCTTTCTTCACAAAACCCTGAGACGATTTTTGGAGTATGATAAATTTTATTTTGAGCAGGAAAAAATTTAACAGAAAGTTGGGTTTTTGAAAACTCGGTTTTTCGATTTTTTCGATTCGAACTTCCATACACTTTACTACCTAGCTAGTTTATGTTTAGTTAGGCTCTGATACCACTGTAAGTCCACGTTGCCCACCCCGGTACTTGCGGGGAGGCGGAAAACGGAATAAAAATCAAATTTTTATCAACTTAGGCAACATGGATTAGACAAAGAAGGATCTTTGCTAAACAAAAACAAGCTAAAACTAACTAGAAACTGGCTAAGTGTTAGAAAGGTTATACCTAGGGCTTTATGTCCTTCTCTCCTTGCTCCTTGGAGTAGTGGAAAGGGGTCACCTTTGTCGTCTTCTCACGTCGAAGAAAGATCCACCCGAAAGCCTCAACCTTTGGCTTCAACTCCAAGCTAGAAGTAACTAGGGTGCAAGAAGTGCTAATCCTTGAACCCTAGATGAGAGTAGAGATTATCAAGAAGGGGTTTTTCTCAAGCTCAAGTGTTTCTCAACACATGAGAGGGGAGAGCTTGAGGGAGAGGAAGAACAAGATAGAGAAAGTGAATAATGGAATGAGAGAAAATATGAAGCATTCTCTCATATATGTGTGAATTATTGTAATTAGATAACTAGCTAGATAATTGTCACGGTTAATCAAGACATGACCATAATCATTTCATTTTTAATGCAATTTGCAAGGATCAAAGAGCATCTTCCAAATGAAATGATGATGGTCAAAGTGTCAACCTAGGTCAACAAGTCAAGGAGGTCAAATGGTCAACAACCATAACCATGCACAATTATTAAACTAATATCAATTAACCATAATACACATATAAGCATTAGGGTTAATAAAATGACAACAGTCATTAACCCTAATCAAAGTCCTCTCCCTCTATCTCAAGCAACCGTGCATACGCACCCGTATTCGTGATCCGAAGAACACGAATACAAAGAGAACAAACCAATCCCAAATCTATACTAGGATCTGGCTTAAACCAAAGCCCGCTAGTATAAGCTGTCCGGACAGCAAACGTGCACAAGTGCGCGGATGTGAACGAACCCTGTCGCAAAACTATGCGACCTCTACTCATTTTGCCTAAAGGCGAATAGCTCTCTGTGTGGGACTCTAAAGACTCGACACTACGCTGGCAGTAGGTTTAACCACAGACCGCAAGCGGTACTAGCTGTACGTAACGGTCCCCAGGTAGATGTCGATAAGAAGACTGACGAGGTGAACCCCATCTGAACTCCTACTGAGCCTGTATGTGACAGTCTCCGTACAGTCCGGTCTGTTCGTCTGATACATCGCATGGCGGGCCTAGGGGGCGGTGAACGTCAGTCCCCTAATAGCGGTACAAGTCGTGTCGGAGTGTAGCCCAGAACACCCTGAGATAACACTGGAAACCTACCAGTATATCTCGCATGCCCTGGCCAGGGACTACTCGTGTAATGGCTCTCCTGGACACAGCGCGATGTCAACCCCCAATACCGGGAGAGACGAATCCTGTCTAACCGTCACTGCCTCCAAGTGCTTCGGGACTGCACCCAAAAACTACCTGTTTGCACGACTCCTTTGAGCCGTGGTAGGGTAGTAATCAAAGTGCAGTGGGAACACACTCAAGGCGAAGTGACAGTGTCAAGTCAGCGGACTAAGCTGTACTCACGTCACCTGCGAACTGATAACTGACGATAGGTATAATACCAACCAACAGTTCCCGACGAGTCCTGTCCAGTGTACTCGTAACCTAACGAGCACCCGCATACTATCTCAAGTACGACATACTGACGGTTGTGGGACAGACCGTCTCCCACGCTGGGATGAGAAGCGCATACGCTAGTCTACTCCGGAGTATCGATGCCCTGTCTCGATCGTCCAACGACCAGGGACCTGTATAAGGATGTGCTTGTGGATTACCCAGCCCCCACGAGTGTGAGCGCCATCACAACGCTGGTAATCAAGCAAAGATCCTAAGGGCTCTACTAATATGTATATCAGCAATATGCTAAAAGAAACACATGCACATATTAAAGCAGAGACAAACCAAGTAGCATACTACCATTTTGAGCAAGATTGTATATACAACTGTGAATATCCCAAGCTTCCATCAAGTAATATACAAACCAGTATGATACAGTAATGGCCTCTAGGGCATATACACTAACAATCTCCCACTTACACTAAGGCCATGTACTGGCGTATCGAAGACCTATCATCTCGATCAGCCGCTCGAACTGAGTCTGGGGTAGGGCCTTCGTGAGTGGATCTGCAGTGTTGTTCTCCGTATTTACTCTCTTCACCTCGATCTCCTGGCGATCTATGATCTCCCTGATCAGGTGGTACCGCCTCAAAATGTTCCTGGACTTCTGATGGGACCTGGGTTCCTTCGCTAAAGCTATAGCTCCGTTGTTGTCGCAATACAGCGGTATTGGATCAAAAATGGTAGGAACCACCTGAAGCTCCATGAGGAACTTCTTCATCCAGACAGCTTCCTTTGCGGCATCGCAAGCAGCTATGTACTCCGCTTCCATAGTTGAGTCAGCAACGGTCTCCTGCTTAGAACTCTTCCAGCAAACCGCCCCTCCATTGAGGGTAAAGACATAACCCGACATGGACTTGGAGTCATCCTTGTCACTCTGGAAGCTGGAATCAGCAAAGGCCTCGAGCTGGAGGTCTTTTCCGCCATACACCAAGAACATCTCCTTAGTCCTTCTTAGGTACTTGAGAATGTTCTTTACCGCTATCCAGTGTTTCTCCCCTGGGTTTGACTGATACCGGCTTACAACGCTTAATGCGTATGCTACATCTGGTCTGGTACACAACATCGCATACATTATAGAGTTTACCGCAGAAGCGTAGGGTATAATAGACATGCGATCCCTTTCCAAATCAGTCTTGGGAGACATCTCTTTGGAGAGGGTGATCCCGTGACAAGCCGGTAGATTACCGCGCTTGGAATCTTCCATACTGAACCTTTTCAGTATGGTGTCAATGTACCTTGACTGTGAAAGTCCCAACATCCTCTTAGATCTATCACGATAGATCTGGATCCCCAGAATGTAGTTGGCATCGCCCAGGTCCTTCATGGAGAACCTCTGCGACAAGAATCATTTGACTGACTGTAGCATAGGAATATCATTTCCTATTAGGAGAATGTCATCCACGTACAAGACGAGGAAAACTACAGTTCTCCCTACAATCTTACTGTAAATGCATGATTCATCTGGGTTTTTGATAAAGTCGAATTCTTTGACAGTATCATCAAAGCAGATGTTCCAACTCCGCGATGCCTGCTTAAGTCCATAGATGGACTTTAGCAACTTGCACACTCTACCGCTGCTCCCACTCTGAATGAATCCCTCCGGCTGATCCATATAGACGCACTCTTCCAAATTTCCATTTAGGAAAGCCGTCTTTACGTCCATCTGCCAGATTTCGTAATCGTGGAAGGCAGCAATGGCAAGAAGGATCCGAATGGATTTCAGCATAGCCAATGGAGAAAAGGTCTCGTCATAGTCCAAGCCAGGTCTTTGATGAAAACCCTTTGCAACAAGTCTAGCTTTATAGGTCTCAACCTACCCATCTACACCAATCTTCTTTCTGAAGATCCATTTGCAGCCTACGGGTTTTACCCCTTCTGGAGCAAAGTCCAAAGTCCAAACTTTGTTGGTGTACATAGACTCCATCTCGGGCCGCATTGCATCCAGCCTTTTTACCGAGTCACCGCTCTGAATGGCTTGCTGGAAGCTAGTCGGCTCACCATAATCCATAGTGCAATCCTCTCTATCCCCGTCAATGAGAAAACCGTAGTATCTCTCGGGCGGATGAGACTGCCTACTACTCCTGCGGAGTGGCGCTGGGATGTCCTGTTCTCTCGAACCCTCTGGTTCTACCAAGCTTTCAGTAATAGCTTGTGGTTCTGGAATTTCTTCCAGTTCTATTGCGCTCCCACTTATCTGATTTTCCAAAAACTCAGTTTCCAAGAAGCGGGCATGACGAGAAACAAAAACCTTTTGTTCCTCTGCGTAATAGAAAAGATACCCTTTGGAGTTCTTTGGGTATCCTACAAACTTACACTGTACCGAAC
Source organism: Agapanthus africanus (assembly GCA_030015575.1). Lineage (NCBI taxonomy): Eukaryota > Viridiplantae > Streptophyta > Magnoliopsida > Asparagales > Amaryllidaceae > Agapanthus > Agapanthus africanus. The sequence continues at coordinate 249,409,827 of CM057340.1, read as the reverse complement.
GTGCCTCGAGCTTGTCCGCATGCTGCTTTTTTACAAAAGCTGGACACCCCCATGTCTTAAAGTGTTTAAGACTGGGTTTCTTCCCACTCCACATCTGATATGGTGTGGTAGGCACTGACTTAGTAGGAACTTGGTTCAAAAGATATGCAGCTGTTTCTAGTGCATAACTCCAGAAGGATCGCGGCAACTCAGCCTTACTCATCATGGAACGAACCATATCCAATAGGGTTCGATTCCTTCTTTCCGATACACCGTTGTGTTGTGGTCTGTATGGAGGAGTAAGTTGAGAGAGAATTCCATTCTCTTTTAAGAAGCCCAGAAACTCGGCACTCAAGTATTCGCCACCTCGATCAGATCTCAGTGTCTTGATACTTTTGCCTGTTTGTTTTTCAACTTCATTCTTGTATTCCTGAAATTTCTCAAAGGCCTCGGATTTGTGCTTCATTAAGAAGACATGCCCATACCTAGAAAAATCATCTGTGAAAGTAATGAAGTATGAATAACCACTTCGCGCATGTGTAGACATTGGACCACACACATCACTGTGTATGAGTCCCAAGAGCTCGCTCGCTCTTTCTCCGTGTCCAGTGAACGGAGTCTTTGTCATCTTTCCCATGAGACATGATTCACAAGTGGCATAAGACTGGTACTCGAACGGATCCAAGTATCCTTCTTTATGTAACTTTGTCAACCGTGTCTCATTAATGTGACCCAGTCTACAATGCCATAAGAAAGCCTGATTTAATTCCGGAGACTTTCTTTTAAGTATGTTCTGGACACTGAAGACCTGAGCTTGATTCAAAACGTATATACCGTATTTCAATGTACCTGACCCAATCAGTACTTGATTTAGGTAGATGTTTACTACATCGCTTACAAAAGTAAAATCATATCCTTCCTTAGAAAGTAAGGATACAGATATGATGTTACAAGTCGCACCTGGCACATAAAAACAGTCACGCAGAATCAATATCTGCCCAGTTGTCAGTCCTAGATGATATTCCCCTACGGATTCAGCATACATGCTCATTCCGTTAGCAACCCTGAGAGTCATATCACCTTTCCTGATAACCCTACGGTTTCTCAAAGCCTGTAACGAATTACAGATATGAGATCCTGATCCGGTATCCAATACCCAGCAAGTAGGGTTAACTGACATACAGTTCTCTATCACAAACACACCCGAAGCCGAAGCCACAACATGCTTCGAATTCTGGCTACTGGCTTTACAAGCCCTGCAATCCTTCTACCCAGGTTCATTCCCGTAACAATAGGAACATCCTTCTTTTAGTACATCTGTTCCTGAAACTTCTGCCCTTCCCTTTCTTTCTACTTCCCTAGTTTCCTTTAGGGTAGTAGGTAGAGACTGTTGAACTGAGTCAGCATCTGACCCGTTCTTCAACGTGGTCATCAGGTCCGAGAGCTCAAAAGAGCTGGTCTCTGTAAGGACGTTGCCCCCTACAGATGACCCGATAGCCAACCTCGCTGGAAGCAATTCATTCGAGGTCTCATATCTTGCGATACGAGATTGCTCTCCATATAAAACTTTGTTATGGAGGAAGACAGAAGCTGAGTCCATCTTCTCGTGCTGCCTCTGGTATATACCATCAACTGAGGCTAACACGAGGCACTTGGCTTTCGCACAGTCTTCTTCCGATGTCCTACGAATATCAATATCCGTGACAGGAGAAACTGGACCTGAGACCGCAGGGGTTGGATCAGTCAAGAGGTGTCCCAGCTTGTCCTGGGCAATGGACATCTGGACAGACCTTTGCCAGTCATAACAGTCAGATTCAGTCATTTTATTATCTAGATGTAACCTAGGTGCGGTCACTGGGTCGCTGCAATTAAGAGAGAGAGAAGAAAACACTTAGCATGATGCTCTTGCAAGTTTAGATTGGTTTTTAATTTATCTAAACAGGATGGCTCCCACTGTCTCTCGAATCCCTCCTCAAACCACAAAGGAAGAATTAGTCGGGATCTTTCTCACCGTACAATACTTGCTTAACCGTTCAGCCAGGCCAGTGTCGGTACTTCGAGGGAGGTTTTCCAATGCTTTCGCGAAGTTTCTTAATTAAGTAACCTCTTTTCCCTGTGGGCGTAGCCCCGCTAACACCTTTCTAGACACCTACTAGGTTTATAGCATTGATCGTTAAGTGAGAGTTTTCCCGAGGAGTAGCATATACTCACAGTAGGATCGGGACCCAAATATCATCGCGTGATAAAACCGAAGGAATCCTACCAGAATCATCACACTCCAAATGGTATGCAGCGCTAGCAAGTTTCAGTACTTTTGAAACTCCCGATATAGATTTTTGCCCCATGCTCTTATGACCTTGACTGAGGCCAACAAATCATAAGTCACATGTCAAGTTCTACCCGTCGTTATCCAGGTTAATTTGAACCCACCCGTATATACCCTTGACTATGGCCAACAAAGCAATACGACTGTCCCAAACCAACGCATTCTATCTATGCAACATATGAATACCCACCAGCTACCAAACACTGTGCCTTGACCAAGGCCAACAAACACAGCTTGAATACTGTTGAATATTTATATGAAACGACGGAGGGCTACGGATGGTTTTGGCAAAACCGTGAACGTAGTGAACTTGATATAGTCGATGGAACGAGATAGCTTTTAAAAGGAGTGGTTCAAGCTCCGCGTTTAAAATGCTTATTTTTTTGAAAAGAACCGAGTGGTTTTCAAAGTGTTCCAATGACTTTTACTTGGTTTATTTTCTTGCATTAGTTCTTTTAATGCGTCCCATCATTTAATCCTACCATTGCAGAAAACAACCAAAATATGATGTACGCTTATGCCATTCGCATTCGCCACGGGGCCCCGTCATCACCCGTTAGGTTACTTAACTAACGACAGAGCGGGGGCTGGGCTAGCGCGGCTGTAAAACATAATCAACACCTAAATAGTTATCATATATAAATATATAGCAATGATAGACATTACAGATCACAGATGAATACATTGGATATACTAGGAATCCGCAATACGTTCGAGCCTGCAACGAAAAGCGGATTACACGGTCGCGGTGAATAGCCAAATACTCCACCCAAGACCCCTACGGGTGCGGCAAACTACCCGCCAAGTACCCGAAGCGAAGCAACCTCCCTCAACACCGTGAGTAGGCCACTCGGCACTTCGAGATACCCGGTAGTTTGTGCACCCCCTCCATGGGTCTATCCTAAGAGCAAAAACAGTAAAAAGAATTATACAATGACGGCTACAACCCCGACCCGGTTGCGCGGCCATACAAATAATATTATTACATCAATTTACATATTACAATGAAAGAAAGAAAAAGAAACACTCATCTAACATCCACCCCGGCTATTCCCCCGCGACAATCCAACACATTCATATACACATACCATCATCAAACACAGATCACAGATATGTATAACCCCGACTAATCGACATATAGCGATTAGCCGACGTTCAATACATATAAACATCACAGATATAACCTTTATAGTCAAAGTGTAGTGAAGTTCGATAAAAATACGGATTTATAGGCCCCCAAAAACAAATTTCTATTCTGGAAAATCTGGGCACATATAAACCATCTTAAAAATCCCAAAACCAAGCCAGAAAGACACTGCACCAAACTCGACCCAGAACCAAGTCAACTCGGCCGCGGTTGCGCGGCAATAGCTTGCTATTGCCGCGGAACCGCGGCTGTTTGGTCGAGTCACTGGACCGGGTTTGGTGTCTTTCTTCACAAAACCCTGAAACGATTTTTGGAGTATGATAAATTTTATTTTGAGCAGGAAAAAATTTAACAGAAAGTTGGGTTTTTGAAAACTCGGTTTTTCGATTTTTTCGATTCGAACTTCCATACACTTTACTACCTAGCTAGTTTATGTTTAGTTAGGCTCTGATACCACTGTAAGTCCACGTTGCCCACCCCGGTACTTGCGGGGAGGCGGAAAACGGAATAAAAATCAAATTTTTATCAACTTAGGCAACATGGACTAGACAAAGAAGGATCTTTGCTAAACAAAAACAAGCTAAAGCTAACTAGAAACTGGCTAAGTGTTAGAAAGGTTATACCTAGGGCTTTATGTCCTTCTCTCCTTGCTCCTTGGAGTAGTGGAAAGGGGTCACCTTTGTCGTCTTCTCACGTCGAAGAAAGATCCACCCGAAAGCCTCAACCTTTGGCTTCAACTCCAAGCTAGAAGTAACTAGGGTGCAAGAAGTGCTAATCCTTGAACCCTAGATGAGAGTAGAGATTATCAAGAAGGGGTTTTTCTCAAGCTCAAGTGTTTCTCAACACATGAGAGGGGAGAGCTTGAGGGAGAGGAAGAACAAGATAGAGAAAGTGAATAATGGAATGAGAGAAAATATGAAGCATTCTCTCATATATGTGTGAATTATTGTAATTAGATAATTTGCTAGATAATTGTCATGGTTAATCAAGACATGACCATTATCATTTCATTTTTAATGCAATTTGTAAGGATCAAAGAGCATCTTCCAAATGAAATGATGATGGTCAAAGTGTCAACCTAGGTCAACAAGTCAAGGAGGTCAAATGGTCAACAACCATAACCATGCACAATTATTAAACTAATATCAATTAACCATAATACACACATAAGCATTAGGGTTAATAAAATGACAACAGCCATTAACCCTAATCAAAGTCCTCTCCCTCTGTCTCAAGCAACTGTGCATACGCACCCGTATTCGTGATCCGAGGAACACGAATACAAAAAGAAAAAACCAATCCCAAATCTATACTAGGATCTGGCTTAAACCAAAGCCCGCTAGTATAAGCTGTCCGGACAGCAAACGTGCACAAGTGCGCAGATGTGAACGAACCCTGTCGCAAAACCATGCGACCTCTACTCATTTTGCCTAAAGGCAAATAGCTCTCTGTGTGGGACTCTAAAGACTCGACACTACGCTGGCAGTGGGTTTAACCACAGACCGCAAGCGGTACTAGCTGTACGTAACGGTCCCCAGGTAGATGTCGATAAGAAGACTGACGAGGTGAACCCCATCTGAACTCCTACTGAGCCTGTATGTGACAGTCTCCGTACAGTCCGGTCTGTTCGTCTGATACATCGCATGGCGGGCCTACGGGGCGGTGAACGTCAGTCCCCTAATAGCGGTACAAGTCGTGTCGGAGTGTACCCCAGAACACCCTGAGATAACACTGGAAACCTACCAGTATATCTCACTTGCCCTGGCCAGGGACTACTCGTGTAATGGCTCTCCTGGACACAGCGCGATGTCAACCCCCAATACCGGGAGAGACGAATCCTGTCTAACCGTCACTGCCTCCAACTGCTTCGGGACTGCACCCAAAAACTACCTGTTTGCACGACTCCTTTGAGCCGTGGTAGGGTAGTAATCAAAGTGCAGTGGGAACACACTCGAGGCAAAGTGACAGTGTCAAGTCAGCGGACTAAGCTGTACTCATGTCACCTGCGAACTGATAACTGACGATAGGTATAATACCAACCAACAGTTCCCGACGAGTCCTGTCCAGTGTACTCGTAACCTAACGAGCACCCGCATACTATCTCAAGTACGACGTACTGACGGCTGTGGGACAGACCGTCTCCCACGCTGGGATGAGAAGCGCATACGCTAGTCTACTCCGGAGTATCGATGCCCTGTCTCGATAGTCCAATGACCAGGGACCTGTATAAGGATGTGCTTATGGATTACCCAGCCCCCACGAGTGTGAGCGCCATCACAACGCTGGTAATCAAGCAAAGATCCTAAGGGCTCTACTAATATGTATATCAGCAATATGCTAAAAGAAACACATGCACATATTAAAGAAAAGACAAACCAAGTAGCATACTACCATTTCGAGCAAGATTGTATATACAACTGTGAATATCCCAAGCTTCCATCAAGTAATATACAAGCTAGTATGATACAGTAATGGCCTCTAGGGCATATACACTAACAGGTTCAATTGACGATCCATCAATACACAACCTCAAACTGTCGTCTTCCTCCTTGACGAACAGAAATAGGAGCTCCCCAATGCGAAACGCTCAGACGCACAATCCCCCCAACAAACAACTCTGCAGCTGATCCTTAAGCTCCCTAAGCACCGCCGGCTCATCTGGAACAACGTCGGATAACTCTCGCATGATAAGAACCCGGTACAACAAACCAACTGTGGCTCCGGTATCACGAATGAACGCTAAGAATCCTCGGCATCCTCTCCTCAAAAGCCGACTAGCGAAAAAGGCTGAATTCGAGCTGGGAGAGGCGGCACCACTGTCCCCCTGCACAACAAGAACTGACTTGCCGGGAAAACAAACCTGACTATTTCCTCGCGGTAGTCCACAGACGCCTATCACGTAACTAACCAGTCCGTGCCCTGGAGAATGTCAAATCCAACATCTCTAGAAGGATCAAGTGACGGATGAATCTCCTAACCGATTGGCATACGACTGAAATACGTGTCGCGCAACAAAAGAATCGCTGACAGAAGTTAACACAACAAACGGTTGATCTAGCTAACACGAATCCCCTCGTCCCAAACCTCTACTACTCCCGCAACGGTCACGAAACCTATCTCGACGACAAGTCCTCTGTCTCTGGGTTGGTACATCGGTATGAGTCCTCCACTGTTCCGGAACTCCCAAAGTCTCAGGAATACGTGTCTCGTCAACTAGGGCTGCATCCACTGGTGCTATGTAGGTGAAGGAATACTGTGTGCTGATCGTAAGGAACAACTGGGTAGCAGGGTTGAAAACCTCCTGTCGCTGCGCTCGAATGGCCTCCACCAATGAACTCATCGTCTGGCACATGTCCTGCATCTCTGCCACAAGCCTAGCGATACTATTTGTCGAAGGCGGATCCGTCTACACCTGTGCAACGAGCGTGCCATCCTGGTCAGTCCTTGACTCACCCGAGTCAACTCTGACCTCGGCCCTCGCTGCACCTCACTGAGTCCCCATAGTCGTCGGTGGCAAAGGCTATAAATAGGGATAGGATTTGATATGAACAGGGAAATCGAATCACAAGGATATGAATCATCAAGAAAGGAATTTCAAGTAATTGTACTTAGGTCACTTTAGGCGGAGTACTGCATCGTGAGTATGCTGCAGACATACACACACTACGTTACTCTGCTTAAGCTACCTACTCCATCATATCAAGGTCATCCTACACTCCGTAAGGTAAAAACCTAGCGCTCCGATACCAACTTTGTCACGACCCGAAATTGGCACGTGACGGCCCTAATACTACGCAACGTCTACAGGCGTAACGCGGTAAAAGAAAGCCAAAACCCAGAAATCTAAACCATTAAATGACAAGAAAATATAAGAAACATTGTTTAAAATTCTTTGAAATCATAACCCAAATTCTTTAAAAGTCCAACTTTATTTCCTTTAAAATTTTGGCAGCACCTCCTTTATAAAAACCAACCCCAAAAGTGGGTACAACATAAAAAAAAAAGTAAAGCATCCCCAACGGGAGCAAATCCATGCCCAAAGGCGGAAAACAACCACCACAACAAATATACGACGCCGTAGCGAAGAAACAGAAGACGGTAGAAAGGAAACTGTATAAAAGACAACAAGTCATAAATAATATACAACATCGTCCTCACCAAGTCTCTAAGTCAATATGAAAATAGTAGATGGAGAGTACAGGGATACAACGAATATACAATACAACGAATAACCACAAAACCAACCTAAGCAAACTGCACACTGTGAGCTGATGCGGTATCCGTAGCAAAAGATGATAAGATGTGTGATAATAGCCTGCCTCTGACTATCCTGAGGAACAGCTGCAAACACTGTGGCACAACGGGGGTGAGTTGCCAACTCGTGAATAGTAAATAACATATGCAGGTAATCGCGAGTATGCACGTACAGCGTGAATCTAACATGTGCAATTAATAGCAATAAAAAAAGTCATATGAATGCAATAATCATGAAAGGTACACTAGCAGGTACAACTAATACATGAAGCAATGCATATAAATAAAGGTATGTAAATGCAACAGTCATGAAAGGTACTCTAACAGGTACTACTAATACATGAAGCAGTGCATAAACAATAAATGTGGAGTATGGAATGAAATATACCATTTCCACGGAATCCTGACATCGTGGTAGGATCACAATCCATCAGGACAAATCCAAATCCCAATTCCTCAAATCAGCCCCCAAATTGGCTCTCATATCATATAAGTCTCACAAATCCTGAATGTACAATATCGAATAAATCTCATATATCATGAATGTACAAATCAACAATCTCATAAATATCCTGTATCCAATATCAAATGAATCAACTATATCCCAAATCAAATTATCAAGTAAAAATCTAACATCCTAAATATATTTGCATGAATAAATATGATGATGTATATAATTTAATGTCAATACACATATATTAGCGTCCCATTCCACTAATATTGGTGTAAGGGCATATATAACAGCGGCCTAAACCCCTGTTATATATACAAAGGAGTAAAAAGAAATATCATGAAACCAATGTGTCAAGCATCGACACAGAAATGCAGGTCTATCAGGTGTTGTCACCACGACTGGCACCCTGATAGGTACGTATCATACGCTATCCCGAAAGCTCGAGTGCCTAGCTCTGACCCTCGCCTCTCGACGTATCTATACGTACATGACTCCCGTCGGTATCCCCATGATAACCGCTGAGTCATTGGTAATGTCACCGGATGGTATGGTTCCCCCACTAACTCATCGTCTACTCCACAACTCTTGCCCCGGGGTACTTCCTGTAGGGTTCCTAGGCACTCCCAAGAGGTCTCACAAGGCATCAACCATGCCAATTTCAAAAAATCTAGGTGCCGAGAAACCCGACTACGGATCGTTGGCTAGAAAACTAGGCGAAAAGATAACTAGTTAACACTTAACTATAAGAAAACGGAAATACAACCTTTGTAGATCCGGTGCTCCACCTACATAGCTCCGTAACGAAGTCCCCTCGCTGTCCAAATGAATTCCCGGGCTCTAGCGTCGGCTTCGTCGGAGAATAGACGAGCTAGGTCGTCGATGTCCATGCCGAAGATGATCTACGTCGAGGCATCGCTAGATCAAGCTCCACCTTCACCAAGCCTTGAAAACTTATGAAGGAAACACACTCTACTACTTGGCAAGAGGTAGAGGATGAAGAAATAGGAAGTGGGTAGACTTTAGAATTGGATTTCTCACTCTAATTCATCAAACACCATTGATGAAGTCTAGGTTTTTCTTCTTAAGTTAAAGGAAGAAGAAGAAGAATATGAAAAGTGTTATGATAAGTATTGATTAAAAATAGAAAAGAAAATCCATTCTTATCATAACACTTACCATGGTTAAGTGTAGAGAGAGAACTATAGTTAAGTGGAGTGGTTAGGTTTAAACATGAGACAAAAATGGTGACTTCATGAAAGCTTCATGAAGCTTCAAGTGCAAACAAATAAAAGCCACCATTTCTTCTCATATCTTTTCCTTTTTCCAAAAAGAAAAAGATTAATAAATGAATATGTAAAACCCTAATTATCCACTTAACCATGGTTTAAATCTTTACACTTAACCAAAAAGACATGCATCATCAAACATGATACAAACAAGTGCACAAAATCATATCGCATATGTAATGCGCACATCCGAGTGAGAAAATCCATCTCAAAGTGAACCGATACTAGTTAATACAAAGTAATATATCAAATATATAATTATACATTAAATCATTAAATCAACACTTGATTCAATGATCCGGTTATATCGCATATAACCGGCTAGTATCCAATCTATCGGCTTATCGAATCAACCCTTGATTCGATAACTAGGTTATATCGCATACAACCTTTCGATACATTCATCGCGAGAATGGAATACGGTATCACATACACGCATTATTCTCGGCCCCGCACATATCTCATATGCGCTCCTATTTCGTTTCGCTTGAGCCAGGAAACCTCTGTGTAGGACTCTAAAGACTCGTCAATACGCCGGCAGCAGGTGATGATCATATCAAGCACCCACAAGCCGCAAGCGGTCTGCTAAACGTAACGGCCATCCAGGTATTGAGCGATCAGAAGATCGACGAGCAAGCCCGCTCATACTCCTGTGAATCCAACCAGTAACACTACCGTACAGTCCGGTCTGATCGTCTGATATGTCGCATATCTCGCCTAGGGGTGGTAAACGTCAGACCCCAATAGCTCGATAAGTCGTGTCGATATGAGGTTTATAACAATTCGAGAAACTACTGGTAACACTTACCAATAAATCTCAGCAACCCTGGCCAGGGATTTCCTGTTATAGCCAATCGAGCACAGCGCAACATCAACTCCCTATACCGGGAGAGACGAATCCCCTCCTATCGCTCATTGTCTCCATATGACTCGGGACTGTACCCAAAAACCACCGTTTTGCACGCCCTCTTGGACGTGGTAAGATGGAAATCAAAGCATAGTGGGAACCACACAAGACTCTATGACGATCTCGGGTCAACAGACTACTATGTACCAGTGTCACCAGAGAACTGCCATCTGACGTGAGGTACAATACCATCTGGGAGTTCTCGGCGAGTCCGTCCAGTGTACCCAGTCTCTACTGAGCACCCGTATATCATCTCTGATGTCAAACACCAATGGATATGGGATCATCCATCGCCCATCTGTATGGGTCGAGAAGGTACACGCTAGTCTACTCTGGTATATCGATGCCCCGTCTCGATACACCCTCGACTAGGGACTTTGAAGGATGTACTTATGGACTACCATATCCCCACTAGTATGATCCGCATCATAGTCCAGGTAGTTAAGTACACATCCTAAGGGCTTTATCAACATGTAATAGAGAGACAATCAGTGTACACGTTAAGGTAAAGAGCAACCAGATAGCATACTATCATGTCGAGCAAGAAAGTCCTCCCTATATATGTCCCAGCATCCACTACAATATACATCCAATGTACAGTAATGGCCTCTAGGGCATACATATAACTAACAATCTCCCACTTGCACTAAGGCCATCTGTAGCAGTGGTTGTAGTATCTCATACTCAACCATCCCATAAAAGTCTCTCTCTGGGAATAGGCCTTCGTGAGTGGATCCGCCGTGTTGTCCTCTGAGTCTACTCTCCTAACCCCGATCCCTTAGAGATCAACCATCTCCATGATCAGGTGATACTGCCTTAGAATATGTCTGGATCACTGATGGGACCTGCGTTCCTTGGCATAAGCCACAACTCCATTGTCACACAATGGGAGGAACATAGTTCATCTCATGAACCAATATACACCCAAACAGCCTCTTTGGTAGCATCTTAAGTAGCGATGTATCCTGCCTTTTTCGTCTAGTATGTCACGGTATCTAGCTTGGAACTCTTCCAACATACCGTCCCTTTACTGAGGGTAAAGACAATGCCTGTGACTGACATTCAGTCGTCTTTATCACCCTGGAACCCTTCCAGTGATTCTCCCCTGGATCGATTGATACCATCTCACTACATCTAGTGAGTATCCTAACATCCAATTACATCTATCTCATAGATGAGAACTCAGAATTTCGGAGGTATCACTTTGATCCTATATGGAGAATCTATGTGATAAGCGGAGATTGACCGTGCGTAGCATAGGAAACTCTTTCCTTATCAAAAGTATGTCATCCACGTACTCTACGAGGATCACCACCATACTCCCTACTACCCTTTTGTTTATACAAGGTTCATCTACCATTTTGATGATGTCAACTTCTTTGACTAATCCATCAAAACAGATGTTCCAACTCCGCGATGCCTGCTTTATCCTATAAAGCATCTTGCACACGTTTCCGCTGCTCCCACTGTCTACGAAGCCCTCTGGCTGTGTACTTACAGACGTTCTCTTCTAAATCAATATTTAGAAAAGCAGTCATGGCACCCAACCGCCAGATATCGTAGTCATGGTATGTAGCCGTGGCAAGTAGGATCTGGATGGACTTAAGCATAGCTACTTGAAAAGGTTTCATCATTGTCCACGCCTGGTCGATGACGAAAACCTTTAACAAGTCTAGCTTTGAAAGTCGCAACTTTTCCATGTACACCAAGTAATCTTCTCAAGATATACTTGCTCCTGATGGGAATTTAACCCTTCAGATATAGCAACCAAAGTCCATACTTTGTTGGTGTATAAGGATTCCATCTCAGATCGCTAAGCATCCAGCCATTCTTACAGAGTCTTTACTCCTGATGGCCAGCTCGAAGCTAGTTGGGTCATCATCTCATGATGCAATCCTCGCTCCCACTGTCATAGAGAAACCGAAGTATCTCTCAGGTGGGTGAGGAACCCTACTAGATCGGCGGAGAGGCTGAGGTTCGTTGGAATCTACTGAATCCTTCGGTTCTGTCAAATCATTAGCTGCAGTTTGTATAGATGGAACATTTCCAGTTCTACATAACAGACCTTGCCTCGAGCTTGTCCGGATTTTGCTTTTAGACATAGGCCGGACAACCCTAAATCTTAACTATCTTAAGAGATGGGCTCTTCCCTTTCCATATCACATATGAAGTGGTAGGCAACTGATTTGATTGGAACCTTATTCAATAGGTATGCAGCTTCTCAAGTGCATAACACCCTTAAGGAAATAGGTGACTCAGTAGTACTCATCATAGAGCACACCATACCAAATAGGGTGTATCTGCTCCGCCCCGATATACCATCGTGCTATGGTGTATACGGAGGAGTAATTCTGAGAGAGAATCTCATCTCCTTTAGAATAGTTCAAGAATTTCCGTGCTCAAGTATTCTCCTCCTTGATCTCATCAAAGGACATAATACTTTTACCCGTATTTTGGTTCTCTACTTCTAACTTATATTCTGTGAATATCTCAAAAGGTTCGGACTTGTGTTTCAACAGGAACATATGTCTGAATCTAAAAAGATCATCAGAGAACGTAATGAAGTATAAAGAACCAGTCTTGGTATGTGTAGACAGGGGACCTACATACATCAACATGTATCATCCCAAGAGTTCACTAACTCTTTCTCTGTTTCCAATAAACAGAGCTGTAGTCATCTTATCTTTGTGACATGACTGGCGAGTTTCACAAGATGTAAATTCAAACTAATTTAAATATGCATCTTTATGTAACTTTGCTAGTCGGGTCGCATTGATATGACCTAGTCTACAATACCTCAAGAAGGATCCGTTCATTTCTGAACTCTTCCTCTTGTGTGTGTTCTGTATACTAAGAACTGTAGTTTGATTTAGATCATCAATGCTTTTAGATAACGTGCCTGAACCGATCAACTTTTGATATAGGAAATGTTCAAAACATTATCCATTAATACAAAATTTTATCGTTTCTTTACTAATAAAGAGACAGATATGATTTTGTATATCAGGTTCGGTATCTAATAACATTCGTTCAGAATCAATGTATCGGTAATACAGGGTGACAGTGACCGACAGACTTGGCTGCAACTCTTGCCCCGTTTTCTGCCTCATGAAACTTATCACCCGTTCTCAGTTCTCTACCTTTCTGTAACCCTATGTAACAGATTACATATCTGGGATCCTGATCTGGTATCACATACCCAGGACGTAGAGGATACGGAGAAACAGTTCTTTGTAATGAACACACCCGAAGATGATGCATCAGCATGCACTCTCTTCGTTTGGGCGGCACGAGAAATCTGGTATTCCCCTATTTCCTGCTCTGTCTTATAACAATTATAAGTTGGAGTGGGACCAACGTTCCCCAGCTCAGTATAACAAGCGGGTTCGGTCAATAATCCGTATTATTTATCTTGATTAAGGCGTGATATGGTCGCTACCAGGAGAGAGAGAGAAGAAAACACTCAGCGTGCGCTCTTGCAAGAATAGATTGGTTTTTATCTAATCAGGATGGCTCCCACTGCTTTTTATCAAATCTTCCTTCAAACCCTAAAAGGAAAGACTAGCCGGGATTAATTACACACTACAAGTTCGCCAATCTTTCAGCCAGGCCAGTGTCGGTACTTTGAGGGAGGTCCCCCGTGCTTTCGCACGAACCTAATTAATGTAAACCTCGTTTTTCCAGAGGTGTAACCTTGTTAACACCTTTCTAGACACCTACTTGATCGGCTAATTGTAATGTATAAAACTCTCCCAGGAGTAACTCTTACTCGCAGCGGGTATCGGGATCCAACTATCTCATAGAAGGTATGCAATCTCATTGCAAATTTCAACACTTGAAATTCTCGATAATATTTTGCCCCTAGCGTCCTATGACCTTGACGCAGGCCAACAAACCATAGTCCGCTAGTCAAGTTCAACCCGTCATTTCCTGATTGAATTAAACCCACCCGCACGACCCTTGACGCAGGCCAACAAAGTCGCACGACTACCCTAATCCAATCACATCATATGCTTATGCAGATAAGCACCAGTTAGCTACCGCACACTACGCCTTGACGCAGGCCAACAAACGTAGCACGAATACTAACTACTACTTATCTGAAATGACGGAGGGCTACGACAAGTTTTTCTGAAAACCTATTGCGTAATGAACTTGATATCGTTGTAGAATCAAATGATTTTAAAAATGGAGTGCTTTTGAGGCTTTTCCAGTTTTGCTAAAGGAGTCACTCCCGGTGAAGGGATCGTCAGTCCTTTCCTCGTCGAATGAGGTGCGGGATATATCACATTTATCACTGTGCAAAGCAAAAACTCTTAAAAGCAATCAAAAGACAAACCGAGTGTGTAGCATCTGCCAGTTATTGCTAAAGGAGTCACTCCCGGTGAAGGGATCTCGGTCCTTTCCTCATCGAATAAGGTGCAGGATATATCACATATACCTCTGTGCAAAGCAAGAACTGTAGCTACCTGTTTTATTTTGAAATTCGATTCTACAACATCATTAGGTTTCTTTTATTTCATTAATCACATTAATGAAGTCCCATCATTTAAGTACCTAAACATCACAGATAAATACGACGTACACTTATGCCATCCGCATTCGCCTCGATGTCCCCTCGTGCACCGTTAGGTTAGGTAACTAACGGCAGAGCGGGGCAGGGCTAGCGCGGGTGTAAAACATAAGTAACGTCTATATAATATATCATATATACTATATACTGTATCTATCACAGAACATCTCATGATCACATCACAGATAACGCAGCAGAAGAATCATATGAAATATTGGATATACTAGGACGTCCGTGTTTTCAATACGAGCCAGTATAAAACACGGATTCCACGG
The DNA here is from genome assembly GCA_030015575.1 of Agapanthus africanus. NCBI lineage: Eukaryota > Viridiplantae > Streptophyta > Magnoliopsida > Asparagales > Amaryllidaceae > Agapanthus > Agapanthus africanus. The sequence continues at coordinate 249,394,626 of CM057340.1, read as the reverse complement.
TCGTGATGAATAGCCAAACCCACACCCCAAGGCCCCTACGAGAGCGGCAAGCAACCCTACCAATTCTAGAGTTAGGAGACCCGGACTCGACTCCTCGAGTTGGTCTCCCACTGGACTCCAGAACCCGGTTACTTGTGCTCCCCTCCTTGGGTCTATCCTAGTGCGGAAAAGTAAATAATATACAAACGGTGACATCTTCCGCAACCTGGAAGTGCCCCAAATAAAAGAATATTACATACAAGTTTTTACATGAATGAAAATGAAAAACACTCATCTCACATAAAAACCCCCGGCTATTCAAACACGACAATCCAATATAACATATCCAGCAACACATAACATCACATGTCATCAACGTAAGTAAATATGTCCATCCCAATTGTCGTTGACATATAGCAACGAAACCGGCGATATCACATATTACACTTACGGTCACAGAAAAGAAAGTGTAAAACTACAACAGTTGGAATCCGCAACCACCTCAGACATCGCATGCCTGACCAAATGAATTACTTAGACATCACATGCCTAACAATTATAAACCCCGCATTTTAGTCTCATTATTGAAAACACTTTTCAATATTAAGTCGGGCAATTCAACAGGATTCCCGACATTCTGATCGAATGCTCGTCGCAAACTTTAGTAGGCGGCTTCACCCCCGATACCGTCGACGAAGTGCACCAAGGCGGAACACCGCTACCGCGAGCACCTGAACGGATGCTTTCGGCGACGGGGTTCTCCTACAGTCACTTGGTCGGGGCTATGGAGTGAGGCTGTCTATTAAGTTTACCCGGCAAGTATCCGCGTACGCTACGTGATTGCGACGGACTTTTGATCACATCAAAATTCCATGGCAACCGATCAAGTGAGACTAAACTGCTATGTTTATAACATTCATTCAGTTATCTCATAACTACTTGTGAATTCCAATTATTGTACCCCATTCCGGATAAATAGAAAATGTCAAACTTTCCGATCGAACAATCGAACACCCAAGTTTTCCCGATACAGATCAACACATGAAATAAGTCTAACAACATTCAGTTCGTGCCTCAGTACCAACGGTCCAGCCGTAGAAGGGTCAAGCCAACGCCTCACATGTGGCACGCCGTACTGCCCCAAACCCGAAGGTTCAAAGGGCAGTTCAAGACGGTCACATAATCGAGTTAAGGTTTGTTGTCTTCTAGAGGGTCCATTGCGTTACTTGCACTACTTAGAATGTCGTTAAACTACGGAAAAATCCAACACTTGGAAATTTCCCGACAGGGGAAAAATTGGGTACTTATATCCGGTCGAACTTTTTAACATATTCTAAAAATTTATCCGGAAAGCCACATAGACAAAATTTACTCCGATCGAAACACCGAATCCCCAAAACAACCCCTGGAAATTCAACTCTTGAATAAATATTAAAAATTCCCAGAAAACCCAGCATATTAAAATAGGAATTACTCTGCAACAATGGGAAGGTGACGTCATCACCTAGCCGCGGAACCGCCGCAGAAGCTGGGCTTCTGCCGCGGTTCCGCGCCGTTTTGGATGAATCATGGGTCCAATTTTGCGCCGTAACTCATATATTTCCCTGCTGAATTTTTTAGCAATTTTTAATTTGGAAAAATCCACGTTTTCAGAAAAAGTCCAGAGAGCGTGGATGGGTTTGGGTTTTCGGGTCGTTCGGACTTCAAACTCCGTCTAGACTTTGCCTAAGGCTCTAGCTAGGCTCTGATACCACTGTAGGGTTCCTAGGCACTCCCAAGAGGTCTCACAAGGCATCAACCATGCCAATTTCAAAAAATCTAGGTGCCGAGAAACCCGACTACGGATCGTTGGCTAGAAAACTAGGCAAAAAGATAACTAGTTAACACTTAACTATAAGAAAACGGAAATACAACCTTTGTAGATCCGGTGATCCACCTCCATAGCTCCGTAACGAAGTCCCCTCGCTGTCCAAATGAATTCCCGGGCTCTAGCGTCGGCTTCGTCGGAGAATAGGCGAGCTAGGTCGTCGATGTCCATGCCGAAGATGATCTACGTCGAGGCATCGCTAGATCAAGCTCCACCTTCACCAAGCCTTGAAAACTTGTGAAGGAAACACACTCTACTACTTGGCAAGAGGTAGAGGATGAAGAAATAGGAAGTGGGTAGACTTTAGAATTGGATTTCTCACTTTAATTCATCAAACACCATTGATGAAGTCTAGGTTTTTCTTCTTGAGTTAAAGGAAGAAGAAGAAGAATATGAAAAGTGTTATGATAAGTATTGATTAAAAATAGAAAACAAAATCCATTCTTATCATAACACTTACCATGGTTAAGTGTAAAGAGAGAACTATAGTTAAGTGGAGTGGTTAGGTTTAAACATGAGACAAAAATGGTGACTTCATGAAAGCTTCATGAAGCTTCAAGTGCAAACAAATAAAAGCCACCATTTCTTCTCATATCTTTTCCTTTTTCCAAAAAGAAAAAGATTAATAAATGAATATGTAAAACCCTAATTATCCACTTAACCATGGTTTAAATCTTTACACTTAACCAAAAAGACATGCATCATCAAACATGATACAAACAAGTGCACAAAATCATATCGCATATGTAATGCGCACATCCGAGTGAGAAAATCCATCTTAAAGTGAACCGATACTAGTTAATGCAAAGTAATATATCAAATATATAATTATACATTAAATCATTAAATCAACACTTGATTCAATGATCCGGTTATACCGCATATAACCGGCTAGTATCCAATCTATCGGCTTATCGAATCAACCCTTGATTCGATAACTAGGTTATATCGCATACAACCTTTCGATACATTCATCGCGAGAATGGAATACGGTATCACATACACGCATTATTCTCGGTCCCGCACGTATCTCATATGCGCTCCTATTTCGTTTCGCTTGAGCCAGGAAACCTCTGTGTAGGACTCTAAAGACTCGTCAATACGCCGGCAGCAGGTGATGATCATATCAAGCACCCACAAGCCGCAAGCGGTCTGCTAAACGTAACGGCCACCCGGGTATTGAGCGATCAGAAGATCGACGAGCAAGCCTGCTCATACTCCTGTGAATCCAACCAGTAACACTACCGTACAGTCCGGTCTGATCGTCTGATATGTCGCATATCTCGCCTAGGGGTGGTAAACGTCAGACCCCAATAGCTCGATAAGTCGTGTCGATATGAGCTCTATAACAATTCGAGAAACTACTGGTAACACTTACCAGTAAATCTCAGCAACCCTGGCCAGGGATTTCCTGTTATAGCCAATCGAGCACAGCGCAACATCAACTCCCTATACCGGGAGAGACGAATCCCCTCCTATCGCTCATTGTCTCCATGTGACTCGGGACTGTACCCAAAAACCACCGTTTTGCACGCCCTCTTGGACATGGTAAGATGGAAATCAAAGCACAGTGGGAACCACACAAGACTCTATGACGATCTCGGGTCAACAGACTACTCTGTACCAGTGTCACCAGAGAACTGCCATCTGACGTGAGGTATAATACCATCTGGGAGTTCTCGGCGAGTCCGTCCAGTGTACCCAGTCTCTACTGAGCACCCGTATATCATCTCTGATGTCAAACACCAATGGATATGGGATCATCCATCGCCCATCTGTATGGGTCGAGAAGGTACACGCTAGTCTACTCTGGTATATCGATGCCCCGTCTCGATACACCCTCGACTAGGGACTTTGAAGGATGTACTTATGGACTACCATGTCCCCACTAGTATGATCCGCATCATAGTCCAGGTAGTTAAGTACACATCCTAAGGGCTTTATCAACATGTAATAGAGAGACAATCAGTGTACACGTTAAGGTAAAGAGCAACCAGATAGCATACTATCATGTCGAGCAAGAAAGTCCTCCCTATATATGTCCCAGCATCCACTACAATATACATCCAATGTACAGTAATGGCCTCTAGAGCATACATATAACTAACACTTCCGGGCCCCACCATGTACCCGCACACGGACCCCTCCGTTCCTCGCGTGGGGTATATATATCCGAACCGATAAATCTCATGGTGGCTGCTGAAATATCATATCAAGGAAAACCGGGTTTTTCAAATAATGCATAATTTCATGAACTCCCACGATCCCCAAATCCAGAAAACATCAAGAAAAATCCATATCTCAATGCGAAAATCCATGAATATAATATACGCATCATTAATCTGAAATGCGAGCATATAAAGGAAAAGCAGCAATTAACTGTAACAAGTAATATAATATCATGCGGTTCCTAATCTCTCCAATTCTAAAATAACATCAAGTAAAGGTAAACATGTAGCTATAACCAGATATATGTGCAACATAAATGTATAGCAAGATATATGTATCTACCTATAAGTAAATGATGTAGTATACCCCTTGGGTATAAGCGAAATAGGTGTGCAAGGTATACCTATAGCTATGTCGTAAAGTGTGTATGTACCTATCACTAATGGTACAATACTCTATAGGTATGCAGGTAACTAGCATGTAAGTATGTCAGAACATATGTGTAAGCATGTAGGTATACAGGTATGCTATAAGTCAATCCGTAAAGAAATATGAATCAAAGTCTCAATGTCCCTAACCAAGCAATATTATATCTATAAGTGGGTTATGCGTGACATGGCAATTATTGACGATGTGTGTAGCATACAATCAGTGCTCGTGCAACATGAATCGTCAATAATATGTGCAGTGTCCTAAGGATACTAGTCCAAGAACAACAATATCTAAGTAATAGGGTAAATGCGCAATTCTAAATATGACATAGAATATGCGACAGAAATAACATCTCTAGCCCAGACACATAACGCCATGCGGGCGATTCCCCTGTAGATGTTAAATCTACTCACCAACGCTCCTGGCTAAGTGAAGCCTACCACCTGTTTTCCCTTGTCGTAGCGTCCGAAGTCCCCACTTGCAAACCTAAAATTTCAAAAACACATCACATAAGCAAAAATCCTACATCGACCAAAAGACATCGAACGCAAGAAAATTACACTGCGCGCTTAGCGCATCTATCGCGCACGACATCGGCCAAAAACCCTAATTGGGGTCGCTAAACTACAAAACACAAGTCTAGACCCCGATCGTCCCGATCGCGCAACACAACACAAAAATTACGAGGAATACAATAGATATAACCTCGCAACGACCAATCGAACCCACGTCGGAAAAATCCCGAAATCTAGTAAGCAACCTATCGCAATATTTCGCACTAGTTTCAAGCTAATGCATATCTAGCGATTACAAATACCTTATAATAGCTTAACTAAGCTATTAAAACTATTCCTATATTTTTAACACTCGCTAATTATGTTTTAGCAAAAACCTAGTAAGTTAATTGCATAATTAAACAAAGTGTTCATTAGCAAAAATTAACATTTCCTACTAGGTTAATCATCTCCAAAACACAAATTAACTCTTTAAATGAACATTAAGCACATAAATCTAGTTTTACCCTAACTATATTATCATAAAAATCAAGTCTTGAATTTCAAACATGAAATTAAAAACTTAAATAAACAATTAATATACTAATTAGAAATTTAGAAACAACAAAAAGGATTAGGGTTAGGGTTTTATACCTCCACAAAACCTCAAAACCAAGAAACCAAACTCATCATCTTTTCCTCCAAAATGATGTTTTGAATGAAGATCCATGCAACTTTTGTGAAGAAGAATGAAGGTTTTGGATTTTATTTGAATTTCTATGAATTTATTTGGATATTTCTTGATTATTTTGAAGCAAAATGAGAAGAAAAGGGATGTAAATGATAAGGGGCAGCAAGGGGAAGAGAAGGGCTGACCAAGGATGTGAGGGGGGTATTTTTGTGAATTTTTGTGAAAAAATTGCTAGGAAAAAGAGTAATAAATGCTAATAAATGCTATATGCCACCTTTACACATTTTCTTTTCTTTTTAAAATAAAACCTTTTGCACTCCAAAAAAAATATCTAGATATTTTAAAAGGAATCTTCTAAAATAATTCTAGTGACAAAAAAATAAATTAATTCACAAGAGAAAAATTTTCCGATTTACGTGCACAAAATACCGCTTAAAATAATATTTTATTTGGGAAAAATTCTATCTGAACCAAAACCTCCCAAATACCCCTAATGTTCGCACACAAGCTTTATTTTAGCTTAAAAAGGTGCCGGTAAGCTTATACGGACGTTTGATCGAAATCGGGTTAAAACGGAAAATACCGACAATTTTGCCCTAAAACGGGAAAATTCGCAAAACGATTTCTGAAACGTTACAGAGGGATATTTCTTCTATTGCGAAGAGGAACAAAAGATTTTTGTTTCTCGTCATGCCCACTTCTTGGAAACTGAGTTTTTGGAAAATCAGATAAGTGGGAGCGCAATAGAACTGGAAGAAATTCCAGAACCACGAGCTATTACTGAAAGCTTAGTAGAACCGGAGGGTTCGAAAGATCAGGAAATTCCTGCGCCGCTCCGCAGGAGTAGTAGGCAGTCTCTTCCGCCCGAGAGATACTATGGTTTTCTCATAGAAGGGGATAGAGAAGATTGCATCATTGATAGTGATGAGCCGACTAGCTTCCAGCAGGCCATTCAGAGCGTTGACTCGGTAAAATGGCTGGATGCAATGCGGACTGAAATGGAGTTCATGTACACCAACAAAGTATGGACGTTGGACGTTGCTCCATATGGCGTAAAACCCGTAGGATGCAAGTGGATCTTCAAAGGGAAGATTGGTGTAGATGGACAGGTTGAGACCTATAAAGCTAGACTTGTTGCAAAAGGTTTTCGTCAAAGACATGGTTTGGACTATGACGTAACATTTTCTCCAGTGGCTATGCTGAAATACATTTGGATCCTTCTTGCCATTGCTGCCTTCCACGATTATGAGATTTGGCAGATGGACGTAAAGACCGCTTTTCTAAATGGAAATTTAGAGGAGTGTGTCTATATGGACCAGCCAGAGGGTTTCAATCAGAGTGGGAGCAGCGGAAAGGTGTGCAAGTTGCTTAAGTCCATCTATGGACTAAAGCAGGCATCGCGGAGTTGGAACATCTGTTTTGATGAGACGGTCAAAGAATTTGGCTTTATCAAAAATCCAGATGAACCATGCATCTATAGTAGATTTGTAGCAAGAACTGTCGTATTCCTCGTATTGTACATGGATGACATTCTTTTGACAGGAAATGACATTCCTATGCTACAATCTGTCAAGGGATTCTTGTCACACAGGTTCTCCATGAAAGACACGGGTGATGCCTCTTACATTCTGGGGATCCGGATCTATCGTGACAAATCCAAGAGGATATTAGGACTTTCACAGTCCAGGTACATCGACACCATACTAAGAAGATTCAGTATGGAAGATTCCAAGCACGGTAATCTACCGGCTTGTCACGGGATCACCCTCTCCAAGGAGATGTCTCCCAAGACTGATCCAGAAAGGGATCGCATGTCTATTATACCCTACGCTTCTGCGGTAGGCTCTATAATGTATGCGATGTTGTGTACCAGACCAGATGTAGCTTATGCGCTGAGTGTGGTAAGCCGGTATCAGTCAAACCCTGGGAAGAAACACTGGATAGCGGTAAAGAATATTCTCAAGTACCTGAGAAGGACTAAGGAGATGTGCTTGGTGTATGGCGGAAAAGACCTCCAGATCGAGGCCTCTGCTGACTCCAGCTTCCAGAGTGACAAGGATGATTCCAAGTCCATGTCGGATTATGTCTTTACCCTCAATGGCGGGGCGGTGTGTTGGAAGAGTTCCAAACAGGAAACCGTTGCTGACTCGACGATGGAAGCAGAATATATCGCTGCTGCAGATGCCGCAAAATAAGCCGTCTGGATAAGGAAGTTCTTGACAGAACTTCAGGCGGTTCCGTCTATTGTTGATCCAATACCTCTGAATTGTGACAACAACGGGGCTATAGCTTTAGCGAAGGAACCAAGGTCCCATCAGAAGTCCAGACACATCTTGAGGCGGTGGGAGATCGTGGGTCGCCAGGAGATCGAGGTTCGGAGAGTTGCTACGGAAGATAACATTGCTGATCCATTCACGAAGGCCTTACCCCAGACTCAGTTCGAGCGGCTGATCGAGATGATAGGTCTTCGATACGCCAGTACATGGCCTTAGTGCAAGTGGGAGATTGTTAGTGTATATGCCCTAGAGGCCATTACTGTATCATACTAGTTTGTATATTACTTAATGGAAGCTTGGGATATTCACCTTGTATAGACAATCTGGCTCAAAATAGTAGTATGCTACTTGGTTTGTTTATACTTTAATGTGTACATGTGTTTATTTTAGTATATCACCTATACACATTAGTGGAGCTCTTAGGATCTTTGCTTGATTACCAGCGTTGTGATGGCAGTCACACCCGTGGGGGCTGGGTAATCCACAAGCACATCCTTATGCAGGTCCCTAGTCATAGGACTATCGAGACAGGGCATCGATACTCCGGAGTAGACTAGCGTATGCACTTCTCATCCCAGTGTGGGATACGGTCTGTCCCATAACCGCCAGTACGTCGTACTTAAGATAGTATGCGGGTGCTCGTTAGGTTACGAGTACACTGGACAGGACTCGTCGGGAACTGTTGGTTAGTACTATACCTATCATCATTTATCAGTTCCCAGGTGACATGAGTACAGCTTAGTCCGCTGACTTGACACTGTCACTTCGCCTCGAGTGTGTTCCCACTGTACTTAGATTACTACCCTACCACGGCTCAAAGGAGTCGTGGAAACAGGTAGTAGTTGGGTGCAGTCCCGAAGCACTTGGAGGCGGTGACGGTTAGACAGGATTCGTCTCTCCCGGTATTGGGGGTTGATATCGTGCTGTGTCTAGGAGAGCCATTACACAAAATCCCTGGCCAGGGCAAGAGAGATATACTGGTAGGTTTCCAGTGTTATCTCAGGGTGTTCTGGGCTACACTCCGACACGACTTGTACCGCTATTAGGGGACTGACGTTTACCGCCCCCTAGGCCCGCCATGCGATATTCTCAGACGAACAGACCGGACTGTACGCAGATTGTCACATTCAGGCTCAGTAGGAGTTCAGATGGGTTTCACCTCGTCCGTCTTCTTATCGGCATCTACCTGGGGGCCGTTACGCACAGCTAGTGCCGCTTGCGGTCTGTGGTTAAACCCACTGCCAGCGTAGTGTCAAGTCTTTAGAGTCCCACACAGAGAGCTATTCGCCTTTAGGCAAAAGAGTAGAGGTCGTATGGTTTTGCGACAGGGTTCGGTCACATCCGTGCATTTGTGCACGTTTAGTGTCCGGGAAGTTAACACTAGCAGGCTTTGGTTTAAGCCAGATCCTAGTGTACGTTTTGGGATTGGTTTTATCTCGTTTGTATTCGTGTTCTTCGGAACGCGGATGCGGGTGTGTATGCACAGTTGACAGAGAGAAACAGAGGCAGATGATTCTCATTAGGGTTGTTGACTGTTGACTTTTTGCTAAACCCTAATGAGAATAAGAAATATGATTAACAATAATATTAATTAAGTATTATTGTGACATGGTTGTTGATGGTTGACTTTGTTGACTTGTTGACTTAGTTGACCGGTTGACTAGGTTGGACTTGTTGACCTTCATCATTACAATGGCTATCATTTCATGGCAAAGACTTTTGCTTACTTGTTTCTTTTTGCAAAATGAGTGCATGAAATGATATGGCCATTTTGACTTGAACCATCACATAATACTCAATTACTATTATTTGTTATGATGATTTTGGATTATGAGAGCTTGGATGGCAAAAGTCTTGCTCATTCATTCATTTCCTTTCTCTCTCATGCATGAGCTCTTCTTCCTCTTGCTCTCTCTCTAGTTCATGGTTCACTTGTCTCATGTGTTGAGAAGCAAGAACCATAGAGATAAAACCCAACACACTTCTCTACTCATCCTAGCACACAAAGTCTAGCAAGCCAAGTGTTCTAGTTTCCTCTAGTTTGAGGTTGAAGCCAAAGGTAGAAGCTTTCAGGTGGATCCATCTTCGGCACAAAGAGACGACGAGGAGAGAACCTTCCGACCACCGCAAGGAGTTGAAGACGAAGGAGTTCAAGTTAAGGTATAACCCCCTAACCGAGTAGGTAAAACTCTTGTTAGGTTTGTTAGATAGTTGTTTAACAAAGATCCGTATTTTGAGTCCATGTTACCACCAAAAGAAAAATCATTTTTTTCATCATTTCCGCAAGCCCGTAAGTAGCGGGAGAGGTAACGTGGACTTACAAACACTTGATCCGATAACCCGGCTATATATATATATATATATATATATATATATATATATATATATATATATATATATAACCGACTAATATAACATGTACCAATTCATCGAATCAACACTTGATCCGATGACCCGGCTATATCACATATACCTGGCCGATATCTCATATCGTAAGAATAGAATACGGTATCTCATATCGTATCATTCTCGGTCCCGCATATATCATATATGTGCTCCTACTCCGTTTTGCCTGAGCCAGGAAACCTCTTTGCAGGACTCTAAAGAATCGTCAATACGCCGGCAGTAGGTGATGATCATATCAAACACCCACAAGCTGCAAGCGGTCAGCTAAACGTAACAGCTACCCAGGTATTGAGCAATCAGAAGATCAACAAGCAAGCCTGTACATTCTCCTGCGAATCCAATCAGTAACACTCCTGTACAGTCCGGTCTCTTCGTCTGATATGTCGCATATCTAGTCTAGGGATGGTAAACGTCAGACCCCAGTAACCGATAAGTCGTGTCGATAAGAGGTCCATAATAGTTCGAGAAACTACTGATAACACTTACCAATAAATCTCAGCAACCCTAGTCAGGGATTTCCAGTTATAGCTAATCGAACACAGCGCAACATCAACTCCCTATACCGGGAGAGACGAAACCCCTCCTATCGCTCATTGCCTCCATGTGATTCGGGACTGTACCCAAAAGCCACCATTTTTCACGCCCTCTTGGATGTGGTATGATAGAAATCAAAGCAAAGTGGGAATCACACAAGACTCTATGACGATCTCGGGTCTACAGACTAACCTGTACCAGTGTTACCAGAGAACTGCCATCTGACGTGAGGTATAATACCATCTGGGAGTTCTCGGCGAGTTCGTCCAGTGTACCCAGTCTCTACTAAGCACCCGTATACTATCTCTGATGTCAAACACCAATGGATATGGGATCATCCATCGCCCATCTACATGAGTCGAGAAGCATACGCTTGTCTACTCTGGTATATCGATGCCCTGTCTCGATACACCTATGACTAGGAACATTTGAAGGATGTACTTAGCTACTACACTGTCCCCACTAGTATGATCTGCATCATAGTCCTGGTAGTCAAGTACTCATCCTAAGGGATTTATCAACATGTAACATAGAGACAATCAGAGTACATGTTAAGACAAAAAGCAACCAGATAGCATACTATCATGTCAAGCAAGAAAGTCCTCCATATATATGTCCAAGCATCCACTACAATATACATCGCATGTACAGTAATGGCCTCTAGGGCATACATATCACTAACACATCATACGCACACAAGTGCACGTAAGTGATCGCAGCCCTGCCGTAAAACAATACGGCCTCTACACCTTTTTCCCGGTGCAGGGAAACCCTCTGTGTAGGACTCTAAAGACTCGATACTACGCTGGCAGTAGGTTTAACCACAGACCGCAAGCGGCACTAGCTGTACGTAACGGTCCCCTGATAGATGTCGACAAGAAGGCCGACGAGGTAAACCCCATCCGAACTCCTACTGAGCCTGAATGTGACAATCTCCGTACAGTCCGGTCTGTTCGTCTATGAGTATCGCATGTCGGGCCTAGGGGCGGTAAACGTCAGACCCCTAATGGCGGTACAATTCGTGTCGGAGTGTAGCCCAGAACATCCTGAGAAACTACTGGAAAACACTACCAGTAAATCTCGCTTACCCTGGCCAGGGACGACTATGTGTAATGGCTCTCCTAGACACAACACGATATCAACCCCCAATACCGGGAGAGACGAATCCTGTCTAACCGTCACTGCTTCCAAGTGCTTCGGGACTGCACCCAACTACTACCTATTTGCACGACTCAATAGAGACATGGTAGGGTAGCAATCAAAGAACAGTGGGAACACACTTGTGGCGAAGTGGCAGTGTTAAGTCAACAGACTAAGCTGTACTCATGTCACCTGGGAACTGTTAACTGACGATAGGTATAATACCAACCAACAGTTCCCTATGAGTCTTGTCCAGTGTACTCATAACCTAATGAGCACCTGCATACTATCTCCAGTACCACGTACTAATGGCTGTGGGACATACCATCTCCCCATCTGGGACGAGAAGCGTACACACTAGTCTACTCTGGAGTGTCGATGCACTGTCTCGATAATCCTACGACTAGGGACCTGAATAAGGATGTGCTTATAGACTATCCAGCCCCCACTAGTGTGATCGCCATCACAACGCCGGTAGTGAAGCAAAGATTGTAAGGGCTCCATCAATATGTATTAGCGATATGTTAAAAGAAACATATACACATATTAAGATAGAAACAAACCAAGTAGCATACTACTATATTGAGCAAGACCGTCGTAAACCCGTATATATATCCCAAGCTTCCAAAATGTATCATACAAACTAGTACTATACAATAATGGCTTCTAGGGCATACATATCCAACAAATGTGACCTAGTCTACAATGCCATAAGAAGGATTCGTTCGGTTCTGAACTCTTCCTCTTGTGTGTGTTTGTTACGCTCAGAATTGTTGATTGATTTAGAAATTAAATGCCATTGCACAACATTAACCTGTAATACAAAATTATATCCCTCATTACTCAACAAAGAAACCGATATAATGTTGCATATCAGGTTCGGCATGTAATAGCATTCGTTCAGAATCAATTTATTACCAGTTGGTAATACAAAGTGATATTCCCCGACGGTTTTAGCTGCAACAATTGCACCATTTCCAACCCTTATGTCTTTATCACCTTCACCAAGTTCTCTTCCTTTTCTAAGCCCATGTAACTGATTACATATATGGGATCCTGACCCGGTATCTAATACCCAGTGTTAGTGTATATGCCCTAGAAGCCATTACTGTATCATACTGGCTTGTATATTACTTAATGGAAGCTTGGGATATTCACAGTTGTATAGACAATCTTGCTCAAAATGGTAGTATGCTACTTGGTTTGTCTCTACTTCAATATGTGCATGTGTTTCTTTTAGCATATCGCTTATATACATATTAGTAGAGCCCTTACGATCTTTGCTTGATTACCAGCGTTTTGATGGCGCTCACACTCGTGGGGGCTGGATAATCCATAAGCACATCCTTATACAGGTCCCTAGTCGTAGGACTATCGAGACAGGGCATCGATACTCCGGAGTAGACTAGCGTATACGCTTCTCATCCCAGCGGGGGAGACGGTCTGTCCCACAGCCGTCAGTACGTCGTACTTGAGATAGTATGCGGGTGCTCGTTAGGTTACGAGTACACTGGACAGGACTCGTCGGGAACTGTTGGTTGGTATTATACCTATCGTCAGTTATCAGTTCCCAGGTGACATGAGTACAGCTTAGTCCGCCGACTTGACACTGTCACTTCGCCTTGAGTGTGTTCCCACTGTACTTAGATTACTACCCTACCACGGCTCAAAAGAGGCGTGCAAACAGGTAGTAGTTGGGTGCAGTCCCGAAGCACTTGGAGGCAGTGACGGTTAGACAGGATTCGTATCTCCCGGTATTGGGGGTTGACATTGCGCTGTGTATAGGAGAGCCATTACACAAGTAGTCCCTGGCCAGGGCAAGCGAGATATACTGGTAGGTTTCCAGTGTTATCTCAGGGTGTTCTGGGCTACACTCCGACACGACTTGTACCGCTATTAGGGGACTGACGTTCATCGGCCCCCTAGGCCCGCCATGCAATGTATCAGACGAACAGACCAGACTGTACGGAGATTGTCACATACAGGCTTAGTAGGAGTTCGGATGGGTTTACCTCATCGGCCTTCTTATCGACATCTACCTGGGGACCGTTACGTACAGCTAGTGCCGCTTGCGGTCTGTGGTTAAACCCACTGTTAGCGTAGTGTCGAGTCTTTAGAGTCCCAAACAGAGAGTTTCCCTGCATTGAGCGAAACGTGTAGAGGCCGTATGGTTTTACGGAAGGGCTACGATCACTTACGTGCACTTGTGTACGTATGCTGTTCGGGCAGGCAATACTAGTGGGCTTTGGTTTAAGCCAGATCCTAGTATTGCATAGATGGATTTGATTTGTCTTCTGTGCATTCGCATCCTACAGAATGCGGATGCGGGTGTGTATGCACAGTTTTGAGGAGCGATGAAGGAGGAGGTGCCCCATTAGGGTTTTGGCAGTTGGTTCGGCCAAAACCGTAATGTGGCACACTCATTAGGGTTTTGACGGTTCGTTTGGTCAAAACCGTCATGAGCCGGAGACATTGTTTACTAATCCTTTTAGTGATAGATTTATGATGGCTAATTGCATTGACCATTTGTCCACTTTGACCTCTCTTGACTTTGTTGACCCGTTGACCGTGTTGACCATTGACCTTCAAGAGAGATCTACACTCTTCTTTTGATTTTCTTTTTCTTTTGATTATGAAAATGGTCATTTCAATGTAGCCATCAACTTTATCTTGATGGGATTAGTAATGATAATGTTTTTGCATTATTGAACCATGGTTCATTTTCTTTAGCTCATTATTCTCTTCTCATTCTCTCTCTTGAAGTGAGAAGAAAAAGAAAAGCTCCATAGTTGCTAAGTTTCTCCTTCTTCTTCCTCCTCTTGATCTCATCTTTTGATCTCATGTGTTGAGAGAAAAAGATCCCACAAAGACAAACACATCCATACATCTCCTCTACACATCCTAGGGCTTCTTGACTAGCAATCTCTTTGCCCTAGTTGCCTCGGCTCGAGGTGGAGCTCGGTGTACATCTCTCGGGTGGATCGTCTTCGACTCAAGAAGGCCGCGGAGGTGCCCAAGGTCCGGATCGACGTTTGGAGCTTGGATGGACGAGCGGGACAGCGGAATGAAGACCCGAAGGACCGGTTCCGTGAGGTATACTTTCTACAGCATAGTAGTTAAAACCTCTAGTTGTTTACTAGTTTCTAGTTTAGCCAAGATCCTTGCTTTTGAGTCCATGTTGCCTTGCGCCAAATCATTGTTTTTCGTCGTTTCCACCTCCCCGTAAGGACCGGGAAGAGCAACGTGGACTTACAGTGGTATCAGAGCCTAGCTAAACATAAACTGGTAAGTTAGCAAAGTGTTTAGAATATCGATCGGAAAAAAGTCGCAAAACACGGCCGGAAAAACCAAGTTTCTGTCGAATTTTTATACTGCTCTAAAAATTTTTTAACATACATGAAAATTCGACTCAGGGTTTTTGAAAACCACAGAAGTCAAACCGGTCCACTGAACCGACCAAACCGCCGCGATTCCGCGGCAAGAACATACATGCTTATTGCCGCGGTTCCGTGGCCGATTTGACTCGGTCGTGGACCGGGTTTCTTGCAGTGTTTTTAGTTTGGCTGTTTTGGGATTTTTAAGACATGCTTTTTCCACCCAGACTTTCCAGAGAGCAAATTGACTTTTGGGGTGGTTAAAAATCCGTATTTTGATCGATATTCCATACTCTTTGGCTAATGAATATTATCTGTGATGTGATATATGTATTGAACGTCCGCTAATCGCTATACGTCGATTAGTGGGGTTATACATATCTGTGATCTGTAATGTTGATGGTTTGTGGATATGAACTCGGTGGATTGTCGCGGATGAATAGCCGGGAATGGGTGTGAGATGAGAGTTTCTTTTTCTTTCATTCATTGTAAAAGTTGTAAATTGATGTAATATTATTTTGTTTGGCCGCACAACCGGGTCGGGGTTGTAGCCGTCATTGTATAATTTCTTTTTACTGTTTTTGCTCCTAGGATAGACCCAAGGTGGGGTGCAAAAACTACCGGGTATCTCGAAGTGCCGAGTGGCCTACTCACGGGTTGAGGGGAGGTTGCTTCGCTTCGGGTACTTGGTGGGTAGTTTGCCGCACCCGTAGGGGTCTAGGGTGGGGTTTGGCTATTCATCGCGACCGTGTAATCCGTTTTTCGTTGCAGGCTCGAACGAATCGCGGATTCCTAGTATATCCAAAGTGTTCATCTGTGATCTGTAATGGCTATCATTGCTATATATCTATATATGATAACTATTTAGGTGTTGCTTATGTTTTGCATCCGCGCTAGTCCAGCCCCCGCTCTGTCGTTAGTTAAGTAACCTAACGGGTGATGACGGGGCCCGTGGCGAATGCGGATGGCATAAGCGTACACCATAATATTGGTTGTTTTCTGCAATGGTAGGATTAAATGATGGGACGCATTGGAATTAATGCAAGAAAATAAACCAAGTAAAAGTCGTTGGAACACTTTGAAAAAACCACTCGGTTCTTTTCAAAAACCAGCATTTTAAACGCGGAGCTTGAACCACTCCTTTTAAAAGCTATCTCGTTCCATCGACTATATCAAGTTCACTACGTTCACGGTTTCGCCAAAACCATCCGTAGCCCTCCGTCGTTTCATATGAATACTCAACAGTATTCAAGCTGTGTTTGTTGGCCTTAGTCAAGGCACAGTGTTTGGTAGCTGGTGGGTATTCATATGTTGCATAGATAGAATGCGTTGGTTTGGGACAGTCGTATTGCTTTGTTGGCCATAGTCAAGGGTATATACGGGTGGGTTCAAATTAACCTGGACAACGACGGTAGAACATGACATGTGACTTATGATTTGTTGGCCTTAGTCAAGGTCATAAGAGCATAGGGGCAAAAAATCACATCGGGAGTTTCATAAGTACTGAAACTTGCTAGCGCTGCATACCATTTGGAGTGTGATGATTCTGGTAGGATTCCTTCGGTTTTATCACACGATGATATTTGGATTCCGATCCTGCTGTGAGTATATGCTACTCCTCGGGAACTCTTTCACTTAACGATCAATGCTATAAACCAAGTAGGTGTCTAGAAAGGTGTTAGCGGGGCTACGCCCACAGGGAAAAGAGGTTACTTAATTAAGGAACTTCGCGAAAGCGTTGGAAAACCTCCCTCGAAGTACCAACACTAGCCTGGCTGAACGGTTAAGCAAGTATTGTACGGTGAGATTGATCCTGACTAATTCTTCCTTTATGGTTTGAGGAGGGATTCGAGAGACAGTGGGAGTCATCCTGTTTGGATAAATGTAAAAACCAATCTAAACTTGCAAGAGCATCATGCTAAGTGTTTTCTTCTCTCTCTCTTAATTGCAACGACCCAGTGACCGCACCTAGGTTACATCTAGATAATAAAACGACTGAATCTGACTGTTATGACTGGCAATGGTCTGTCCAGATGTCCATTGCCATGACAAGCTGGGACACCCTATTGACTGATCCAACCCCTGCCGTCTCAGGTCCAGTTTCCCCTGTCACGGGTTTTGATATCCGTAGGACATCGGAAGAAGACTGTGGCTGAAAGCCAAGTGCCTCGTGTTAGCCTCAGTTGATGGTGTATACCAGAGGCGGCACGAAAAGATGGACGTTTTGAATCAAGCTCAGGTCTTCAGTGTCCAGAACACACTTAAAAGAAAGTCTCTGGAAACAAATCAGGCTTTCTTATGGCATTGTAGACTGGGTCACATTAATGAGACACGGTTGACAAAGTTACATAAAGAAGGATACTTGGATCCGTTCGAGTACCAGTCTTATGCCACTTGTGAATCTTGTCTCATGGGAAAGATGACAAAGACTCCGTTCACTGGACACGGAGAAAGAGCGAGCGAGCTCTTGGGACGCATACACAGTGATGTGTGTGGTCCAATGTCTACACATGCGCGAAGTGGTTATTCATACTTCATTACTTTCACAGATGATTTCTCTAGGTATGGGCATGTCTTCTTAATGAAGCACAAATCCGAGGCCTTTGAGAAATTTCAGGAATACAAGAATGAAGTTGAAAAACAAACAGGCAAAAGTATCAAGACACTGAGATCTGATCGAGGTAGTGAATACTTGAGTGCCGAGTTTCTGGGCTTCTTAAAAGAGAATGGAATTCTCTCTCAGCTTACTCCTCCATACACACCACAACACAACGGTGTATCGGAAAGGAGGAATCGAACCCTATTGGATATGGTTCGTTCCATGATGAGTAAGGCTGAGTTGCCGCGATCCTTCTGGAGTTATGCACTAGAAACAGCTGCATATCTTTTGAACCAAGTTCCTACTAAGTCAGTGCCTACCACACCATATCAGATGTGGAGTGAAAGAAACCCAGTCTTAAACACTTTAAGACATGGGGATGTCCAGCTTTTGTAAAAAAGCAGCATGCGGACAAGCTCGAGGCACGTTCAGTACAGTGTAAGTTTGTGGGATACCCAAAGAACTCCAAGGGGTATCTTTTCTATTACGCAGAGGAACAAAAGGTTTTTGTTTCTCGTCATGCCCGCTTCATGGAAACTGAGTTTTTGGAAAATCAGATAAGTGGGAGCGCAATAGAACTGGAAGAAATTCCAGAACCATGAGCAATTACTGAAAGCTTAGTAGAACCAGAGGGTTCGAAAGAACAGGACATTCTAGCGCCACTCCGCAGGAGTAGTAGGCAGTCTCATCCGCCCGAGAGATACTACGGTTTTCTCATAGACGGGGATAGAGAGGATTGCACCATGGATTATGGTGAGCCTACTAGCTTCCAGCAAGCCATTCAGAGCGGTGACTCGGTAAGATGGCTGGATGCAATGCGGGCCGAAATGGAGTCCATGTACACCAACAAAGTTTGGACTTTGGACTTTGCTCCAGAAGGGGTAAAACCCGTAGGCTGCAAATGGATCTTCAGAAAAAAGATAGGTGTAGATGGGCAGGTTAAGACCTATAAAGCTAGACTTGTTGCAAAGGGCTTTCGTCAAAGACCTGGTTTGGACTATGACGAGACCTTTTCTCCAGTGGCTATGCTGAAAATCCATTCGGATCCTATCTTGCCATTGCTGCCTTCCACGATTATGAAATCTGGCAGATGGACGTAAAGACGGCTTTCCTAAATGGAAATTTGGAAGAGTGCGTCTATATGGATCAGCCGGAGGGATTCATTCAGAGTGGGAGCAGCGGTAGAGTGTGCAAGTTGCTAAAGTCCATCTATGGACTTAAGCAGGCATCGCGGAGTTGGAACATCAGCTTTGATGATACTGTCAAGGAATTCGACTTTATCAAAAATCCAGATGAACCATGCATTTACAGTAAGATTGTAGTGAGAACTATGGTATTCCTCGTCTTGTACGTGGATGACATTCTCCTAATAGGAAATGATATTCCTATGCTACAGTCAGTCAAAGGATTCTTGTCGCAGAGGTTCTCCATGAAGGACCTGGGCAATGCGAACTACATTCTGGGGATCCAGATCTATCGTGATAGATCTAAGAGGATGTTGGGACTTTCACAGTCCAGGTACATTGACACCATACTGAAAAGATTCAGTATGGAAGATTCCACAGCGCGGTAATTTACCGGCTTGTCACGGGATCACCTCTTCCAAAGAGATGTCTCCCAAGACTGATTTGGAAAGGGATCGCATGTCTATTATACCCTACGCTTCTGCGGTAGGGCTCTATAATGTATGCGATGTTATGTACCAGACCAGATGTAGCATACGCATTGAGCGTTGTAAGCCGGTATCAGTCGAACCCAGGGGAGAAACACTGGATAGCGGTAAAGAACATTCTCAAGTACCTGAGAAGGACTAAGGAGATGTTCTTGGTGTATGGCGGAAAAGACCTCCAGCTCGAGGCCTTTGCTGACTCCAGCTTCCAGAGTGACAAGGATGACTCCAAGTCCATGTCGGGTTATGTCTTTACCCTCAATGGAGGGGCGGTTTGCTGGAAAGAGTTCCAAGCAGGAGACCGTTGCTGACTCAACTATGGAAGCGGAGTACATAGCTGCTTGCGATGCCGCAAAGGAAGCTGTCTGGATAAAGAAGTTCCTCACAGGAAGCTTCAGGTGGTTCTCCTACCATTGTTGATCCAATACCGCTGTATTGCGACAACAACGGCGCTATAGCTTTAGCGAAGGAACCCAGGTCCCATCAGAAGTCCAGGCACATTTTGAGGCGGTACCACCTGATCAGGGAGATCGTAGATCGCCGGGAGATCGAGGTGAAGAGAGTAAATACGGAGAACAACACTGCAGATCCACTCACGAAGGCCCTACCCCAGACTCAGTTCGAGCGGCTGATCGAGATGATAGGTCTTTCGATATGCCAGTACATGGCCTTAGTGCAAGTGGGAGATTGTTAGTGTATATGCCCTAGAGGCCATTACTGTATCATACTGGCTTGTATATTACTTAATGGAAAGCTTGGGATATTCACAGTTGTATAGACAATCTTGCTCAAAATGGTAGTATGCTACTTGGTTTGTCTCTACTTCAATATGTGCATGTGTTTCTTTTAGCATATCGCTTATATACATATTAGTAGAGCCCTTAGGATCTTTGCTTGATTACCAGCGTTGTGATGGTGCTCACACTCGTGGGGGCTGGGTAATCCATAAGCACATCCTTATATAGGTCCCTAGTCGTAGGACTATCGAGACAGGGGCATCAATACTCGGAGTAGACTAGCGTATGCGCTTCTCATCCCCAGCGGGGGAGACGGTCTGTCCCACAGCCGTCAGTACGTCGTACTTGAGATAGTATGCGGGTGCTCGTTAGGTTACGAGTACACTGGAGAGGACTCGTCGGGAACTGTTGGTTGGTATTATACCTATCGTCAGTTATCAGTTCCCAGGTGACATGAGTACAGCTTAGTCCGCCGACTTGACACTGTCACTTCGCCTCGAGTGTGTTCCCACTGTACTTAGATTACTACCCCTACCACGGCTCAAAAGAGGTATGCAAACAGGTAGTAGTTGGGTGCAGTCCCGAAGCACTTGGAGGCAGTGACGGTTAGACAGGATTCGTCTCTCCCGGTATTGGGGGTTGACATCGCGCTGTGTATAGGAGAGCCATTATACAAGTAGTCCCTGGCCAAGGCAAGCGAGATATACTGGTAGGTTTCCAGTGTTATCTCAGGGTGTTCTGGGCTACACTCCGACACGACTTGTACTGCTATTAGGGGACTGTCGTTCACCGCCCCCTAGGCCTTCCATGCGATGTATCAGACGAACAGACCGGACTGTTCGGAGAGATTGTCACATACAGGCTCAGTAGGAGTTCGGATGGGTTTACCTCATCGGCCTTCTTATCGACATCTACCTGGGGACCGTTACGTACAGCTAGTGCCGCTTGCGGTCTGTAGTTAAACCCACTGCCAGCGTAGTGTCAAGTCTTTAGAGTCCCACACAGAGAGTTTCCCTGCATTGAACGAAACGTGTAGAGGCCGTATGGTTTTACGGCAGGGCTACGATCACTTACGTGCACTTGTGTGCGTATGCTGTTCGGGCAGGCAATACTAGTGGGCTTTGGTTTAAGCCAGATCCTAGTATTGCATAGATGGATTTGATTTGTCTTCTGTGCATTCTCATTCTACGGAATGCAGATGCGGGTGTGTATGCACAGTTTTGAGGAGCGATGAAGGAGGAGGTGCCCCATTAGGGTTTTGGCAGTTGGTTCGGCCAAAACCGTAATGTGGCACACTCATTAGGGTTTTGACAGTTCGTTTGGTCAAAACCGTCATGAGCCGGAGACATTGTTTACTAATCCTTTTAGTGATAGATTTGTGTTGGCTAATTGCATTGACCATTTGACCACTTGACCTCTCTTGACTTTGTTGACCCGTTAACCGTTTTGACCATTGACCTTCAAGAGAGATCTACACTCTTCTTTTGATTTTCTTTTTCTTTTGATTATGAAAATGGTCATTTCAATGTAGCCATCAACTTTATCTTGATGGGATTAGTAATGATAATGTTTTTGCATTATTGAACCATGGTTCATTTTCTTTAGCTCATTATTCTCTTCTCATTCTCTCTCTTGAAGTGAGAAGAAAAAGAAAAGCTCCATGGTTGCTAAGTTTCTCCTTCTTCTTCCTCCTCTTGAACTCATCTTTTGATCTCATGTGTTGAGAGAAAAAGATCCCACAAAGACAAACACATCCATACATCTCCTCTACACATCCTAGGGCTTCTTGACTAGCAATCTCTTTGCCCTAGTTGCCTCGGCTCGAGGTGGAGCTCGGTGTACATCTCTCGGATGGATCGTCTTCGACTCAAGAAGGCCGCGGAGGTGCCCAAGATCCGGATCGACGCTTGGAGCTTGGATGGACGAGCGGGACAGCGGAATGAAGATCCGAAGGACCTGTTCCGTGAGGTATACTTTCTACAGCATAGTAGTTAAAACCTCTAGTTGTTTACTAGTTTCTAGTTTAGCCAAGATCCTTGCTTTTGAGTCCATGTTGCCTTGCGCCAAATCATTTTTTTTCGTCGTTTCCGCCTCCCCGTAAGGACCGGGAAGAGCAACGTGGACTTACACCCAGGACGTAGAGCAAATGGAGAAACAGTTCTCTGTAACGAACACACCCGAAAAAAATGCATCAACATGTACTTTCTTCATTCGGGTGGCATGGGAATCCTGGTATTCCCCTATATCCTGTTCAGTCTTATAACTTTTATAAGAAAGAACGGAACCAACGTTCCCCAGCATAGTATAACCTGCGGGTTCGGTCAATACATCCATATTATTATCCTGATTAAGGCATGATATGGTCGCTACCTGGAGAGAAAGAGAAGAAAAAACTTTAGCGTATGCTCTTGCAAGATCAGATTGGTTATTATTTTATCTAATCAGGATGGCTCCCACTGTTTTTATCAAATCTTCCTTCAAACCCTAAAAGGAAAGACTAGCCGGGATTAATTACACCCTACAATTTCGCCAATCTTTCAGCCAGGCCAGTGTCGGTACTTTGAGGGAGGTTCCCCGTGCTTTCGCACGGACCTAATTAAAATAAATCTCGTTTTCCCAGAGGCATAACCCCGTTGACACCTTTCTAGACACTTACTTGATCGGCTAATTGTCCTGTGTAAAACTCTCCCAGTAGTAACAATTACTCGCAGTAGGTATCGAGATCCAACTATCTCATAGAAGGTATGTAATCTCATTGCAAATTTCAACATTTGAAATTCCCGATAATATTTTGCCCCAAGCATCCCATGACCTTGACGGAGGTCAACAAACCATAGGGTGCTAGTCAAGTTCAACCCTTCATTTCTTGATTGAATCAAACCCACCCGCACGACCCTTGATGAAGGTCAACAAGGTCGTGCGACTACCCTAATCCAATCTGCATCATATGTATAAGCAGATAAATACTAGTCAGCTACCGCACACTACGCCTTGACGGAGGTCAACAAACACAGCACGAATACTAAGTAGGACTTATCTGAAATAACGGAGGGCTACGACAGGTTTTTTCTGAAAACCTATTGCGTAATGAACTTGATATCGTTGTAGAATCGAGTGAATTTTGAAAAGGAGTGTTTTTTAGGCTTTCACTAGTTTTGCTAAGGAGGTCACTCCCGGTGAAGGGATCTTGGCTCTTTCCTTATGGAATAAGGTGCAGGATATATCATATATATCACTATGCAAAGAAAAAACTCCAAAAGCAATCAAAAACAAACTGAGTGTTGTAGCATCTGCCAGTTTTGCTAAAGAGGTCACTCCCGGTGAAGGGATCTCGGCTCTTTCCTCATCGAATAAGGTGCAGGATATATCATATATATCGCTATGCAAAGCAAAACTGTAGCTACCCTTTTTTGAAAATTTGATTCTAGAACATCTTTTAGGTTTCTTTTCTTTCATTAATCACATTAATGAAGTCCCATCATTTAAGTCACCTAAACATCATAGATAAATACGACGTACACTTATGCCATCCGCATTCGCCTCGATGTCCCCTCATGTACCGTTAGGTTAGGTAACTAACGGCAGAGCGGGGCAGGGCTAGCGTGGGTGTAAAACATAAGTAACGTCTATATAATATATCATATATACTATATACAGTATCCATCTCAACATATTAAATGATCACATCACAGATATCGCAGCAGAAGAAACATATGAAATATTGGATATACTAGGAGGTCCGTGTTTTATTTTGAGCCTCTATAAAACACGGATTCCACGGTCGTGATGAATAGCCAAACCCACATCCCTAGACCCCTACGAGAGCGGCAAGAAACCCTACCAATTCTAGAGTTAGGAGACCCGGACTCGACTCCTCGAGTTGGTCTCCCACTGAACTCTAGAACCCGGGTACTTGTGCTCTCCTCCTTGGGTCTATCCTAATGCGGAAAAGTAAATAATATACATCAATGGTGACATCAACCTCAACCCGGAAGTTCCCCAATAAAAGAATATTACATACATTGAATTTTACATGAATGAAAATAAAAAAACTCTCATCTCACATAAAACCCCTGGCTATTCAAAACGCGACGATCCAATATAACATATACAGCATCACAGAACATCACATGTCATGACATCACAGAGAATAGCCTAGACGATGTTAAACATTCCAATCGAATCAACGAACACCCAAAATTACCCAAAAAACTCAACACTTGAGCGTAGATTAGAAAGATTCAGCACATGCCACAGTACCAATGAACCAGCCGTAGAAGAGCCAAACCAACGCCTCACATGTGGCACCGCTGAACCACCACAAACCCGAGGGTTCAGTGGCGGTTCTGATGGTCACATAATCGAGTTAAGGTTTTGTTCTTCTAGAGGGTCCATCGCATAACTTGCATGATGTTTGAAAGCTTTTTAACTACGGGAAAAATCCAACACTTGGAAAATTTTCCGGCAAGGGTTAAAATGGGTATTTAACATCCGATTGAACTTTTTAACAACGTCTAAAGTAACCCGAAAACAGTTAAAATTACGACTACGAAACACTCCGAGTTGCCTTTGCATTGAGTTAATCATCACATGAAAAAGTAGCAAAAATAAACTGTTAGTTGTATGTATGCCCTAGAGGCCAGTATTGTACAGATGATGTATATTATATTGGATGCTTGGACATATATAGAGATGACTTTCTTGCTCGATATGATAGTATGCTATCTGGTTACTCTTTATCTTAACATGCACACTAGTCTCTTTATACTGTCTTATAGTTACATGTTGGTAAAGCCCTTAGGATATGTACTTGACTACCTGGACTGTGATGCAGATCATACTAGTGGGGACATGGTAGTCCATAAGTACATCCTTCAAGGTCCCTAGTCGTGGGTGTATCGAGACGGGGCATCGATATACCAGAGTTGACTAGCGTATACGCTTCTCGACCCATGAGATGGGCGATGGATGATCCCACATCCATTGGTGTTTGATATCAGAGATGGTATACGGGTGCTCAGTGGAGACTGGGTACACTGGACGGACTCGCCGAGAACTCCCAGATGGTATTATACCTCACGTCAGATGGCAGTTCTCAGGTGACACTTGTACAGGTTAGTCTGTAGACCCGAGATCGTCATAGAGTCTTGTATGATTCCCACTGTGCTTTGATCTCCACCTTACCACGTCCATGAGGGCGTGCAAAACGGTGGTCTTTGGGTACAGTCCCGAGTCATATGGAGGCAATGAGCGATAGGAGGGGTTTCGTCTCTCCCGGTATTGGGGGTTGATGTTGCGCTGTGCTCGATTGGCCGTAACAGGGAAGTCCCTGGCCAGGGCTGATCAGAGATTTGCTGGTAAGAGTTACCAGTAGTTTCTCGACCCGTTATGAGCCTCACATCGGCACGACTTATCGGTTATTGGGGTCTGACGTATACCACCCCTAGACTTGATATGCGACGTATCAGACGAACAGACCGGACTGTACGGTAAGTGTTACTGGTTGGATTCACAGGAGTGTGAGCGGACTAGCTCGTCGATCTTCTGATCGCTAAATACCCGGATGGCCGTTACGTTTAGCAGACCGCTTGCAGCTTGTGGGTGCTTGATATGATCATCATCTGCTACCGGCGTATTGACGAGTCTTTAGAGTCCTACACAGAGGTTTCCTGGTTCAAGCGAAACGAAATAGGAGCGCATATGAGATATGTGCAGGACCGAGAATAATGCGTGTATGTGATACCGCATTTCATTCTCGCGATATATGTTTCGATTGGTTATATTCGATATGACCTAGTTATCGAATCATTGATTCGATAAATCGATACATTGCATTCTAGTCGGTTATGTGCGACATGACCGGATCATTGAATCAAATGTTGATTTAATGATTTAATGCATAATTATATATTTGATATATTGCATTGCATTAACTAGTATTGGTTCACTTTAAACGGGTTTTTCTCACTTGATGCACATTGTATATGTGATATGCTTTTGTGCACATTTTTTGTATCATGTTTGATGATACTTGTTCATTTGGTTAAGTGTAAAGAATTAAACCATGGTTAAGTAGATAATTAGGGTTTTGATTTATTCTCTCATTTATTTATCCATTCTTTATTTATATAAATGGATAAATGAAAACATAATGGTTTCTTATTATCATGAAGCTTGTTGAAGCTTCATGAAGCTTTGACTAAAGAAACCATTTTGTCTTCTAGCTTAACCCTAACCCTTCTCATTTACCATGGTCTTCTCTCTACACTTAACCTTGGTTAAGATATGATAAGTATTGATTTATTTTTATTTTTAACATAACACTTATCATATTCTTTCTTCTTCTTCATCTTCATCTTCAAGAAAGAAACCTTGATGCCATCAATGGCAACTTGGGTTCTAGTGAAAGAAATCCAATTCTAAAGTGAACCCACCTCCTATTTCTTCACCCTCTACCTCTTGCCAAGTTGTTTTGGGTGTTTTCTTCACAAGTTTCACAACTTTGTGAAGTCGGAGCTTGAGCTTGTGCAACCTCGACGTAGATCGTCTTTGACACGAAGCCGACGACCTATTCCGCTCGTTTTCCCGATGAAGCCGATGAATGAGTCTAGGATTCGAAAAGGACAGCGAGAGGATGACTACGTGGAGCTAAGGAAGTGGATATCCGGATCTACAAAGGTTGTAGCATCTAACTTTTAGTTAACTAGTTTACCGTTTCGCCTAGAAATCTAGCCGACGATCCGTATTAGGGTTTCTCGGCACCCATAATTTTTGAAATTGGCATGATTGATGCCTTGTGAGACTTCATTAGAGTGCCTAGGAACCCTACAGTGGTATCAGAGCCTAGCTAGAGCCTTAGGCGAAGTCTAGACGGAGTTTGAAGTCCGAACGAACCCGAAAACCTAACTTTAAGATGCTCTCTGGACTTTTTCTAAATTCTGGGATTTTTCCAGATTAAAAATGCCTAAAAAATTCAGCAGGAAGATCTAAGAATTATGGTGAAACACGAGCTCATGATACATCTATACAGCCGCGGAAACGCGGCAGAAGCATGGCTTCTGCCGCTGTTCCGCGGCCAACTGTTCAAATTGCGCAATACTGTTTGCACAGTAATTCTTGTTTTCTGGTGCTGGATTTTCTGGGAATTTTTAATATTTATTCAAGAGTTGAATTTTCTGGGATTGTATTGGGGATTCGGTGTTTCGATCGGAGTATCAGATTTTGTCTATGTGGCTTTCCGGATAAATTTTAGAATATGTTAAAAAGTTCGACCGGATATAAATACCCAATTTTTCCCCTGTCGGGAAATTTCCAAGTGTTGGATTTTTCCGTAGTTTAACGACGTTCTAAGTAGTGCAAGTAACGCGATGGACCCTCTAGAAGACAACAAACCTTAACTCGATTATGTGACCGTCTTAAACTGCCCTTTGAACCTTCGGGTTTGGGGCAGTACGGCGTGCCACATGTGAGGCGTTGGCTTGACCCTTCTACGGCTGGACCGTTGGTACTGAGGCACGAACTGAATGTTGTTAGACTTATTTCATGTGTTGAGCTGTATCGGGAAAACTTGGGTATTCGACTGTTCGATCGGAAAGTTTAACATTTTCTGTTTATCTGGAATGTGATACAATAATTAGAATTCACAAGTAGTTATGAGATAACTGAATGAATGTTATAAATCTAGCAATTTAGTCCCATATGATATTGAAAAGAGTTTTCGATAATGAGACTAAAATGCGGGATTTATATCTGTTAGGCATGCGATGTCTAAAGAGGTTGCGGATTCCAACTGTTGTAGTTTTACACTTTATTTTCTGTGACCGTAAGTGTAGTATGTTCATATCGCCGCTTTCGTTGCTATACGTCAACGACAATTGGGGTATGCATACTTACTTACGTTGATGACATGTGATGTTATGTGTTGCTGGATATGTTATATTGGATCGTCGTGTTCGAATAGCCGGGGGTTTTTATGTGAGATGAGTGTTTTCCATTTTCATTCATGTAAAAACTTGTATGTAATATTCTTTTATTTGGGGCACTTCCAGGTAGCGGAAGTTGTCACCTCTTGTATATTATTTACTTTTCCGCATTAGGATAGATCCAAGGAGGGGAGCATAAGTAACCGGGTTCTAGGGTCCAGTGGGAGACCAACTCGAGGAGTCGAGTCCGGGTCTCCTAACCCTAGAATTGGCAGGATTGCTTGCTGCTCTCGTAGGGGTCTAGGGGTGTGGGATTGGCTATTCATCACGACCGTGGAATCCGTGTTTTATACTGGCTCGTATTGAAAACACGGACGTCCTAGTATATCCAATATTTCATATGTTTCTTCTGCTGCGATATCTGTGATGTGATTCTGTGATGGATATAGTATATAGTATATATGATATATTATATAGACGTTACTTATGTTTTACACCCGCGCTAGCCCTGCCCTGCTCTGTCGTTAGTTACCTAACCTAACGGTGCACGAGGGGACATCGAGGCGAATGCGGATGGCATAAGTGTACGTCATATCTATCTGTGATGTTTAGGTATTTAGATGATGGGACTTCATTAATGTGATTAATGAAAGATAAGAAACCTAAGATGTTGTGGAATCGAATTTCAAAATAAAAACAGGTAGCTACAGTTTTTGCTTTGCACAGCGATATATATGATATATCCCGCACCTCATTCGACGAGGAAAGGACCGAGATCCCTTCACCGGGAGTGACTCCTTTAGCAATAACTGGCAGATGCTACACACTCGGTTTGCTTTTGATTGCTTTTGGGTTTTTGCTTTGCACAGCGATATATATGATATATCCCGCACCTCATTCAACGAGGAAAGGACCGAGATCCCTTCACCGGGAGTGACTCCTTTAGCAAAACTAGAAAAGCCTCAAAATCACTCCATTTTCAAAACTTCATTTGATTCTACAACGATATCAAGTTCATTACGCAATAGGTTTTCAGAAAAACCTGTCGTAGCCCTCCGTCATTTCAGATAAGTAGTAGTTAGTATTCGTGCTACGTTTGTTGGCCTGCGTCAAGGCGTAGTGTGCGGTAGCTAACTAGTATTTATCTGCTTATGCATATGATGCAGATTGGATTAGGGTAGTCGTACGACTTTGTTGGCCTGCGTCAAGGGTCGTGCGGGTGGGTTTAATTCAATCAGGAAATGACGGGTTGAACTTGACTAGCGTGCTGTGATTTGTTGGCCTGCGTCAAGGTCATAGGACGCTAGGGGCAAAATATTATCGGGAATTTCAAGTGTTGAAATTTGCAATGAGATTGCATACCTTCTATGAGATAGTTGGATCCCGATACCCACTGCGAGTAAGAGTTACTCCTGGGAGAGTTTTACACATTGCAATTAGCTGATCAAGTAGGTGTCTAGAAAGGTGTTAACGAGGTTACGCCTCTGGGAAAACGAGGTTTACATTAATTAGGTTCGTGCGAAAGCACGGGGGACCTCCCTCAAAGTACCGACACTGGCCTGGCTGAAAGATTGGCGAACTTGTAGTGTGTAATTAATCCCGGCTAGTCTTTCCTTTTAAGGTTTGAAGGAAGATTTGATAAAAAGCAGTGGGAGCCATCCTGATTAGATAAGATAATAACCAATCTGATCTTGCACGAGCATACGCTAAAGTGTTTTCTTCTCTCTCTCTCCAGGTAGCGACTATTTCATGCCTTAATAAAGATAATAATATGGATGTATTGACCGAACCTGTATGTTATACTGTGCTGGGGAACGTTGGTTCCGTTCTTTCTTATAAGAGTTATAGGAATGAACAGGATATAGGGGAATACCAGGATTCCCATGCCACCCGAATGAAGAAAGTACATGTTGATGCATTTTCTTCGGGTGTGTTCGTTACTGAGAACTGTTTCTCCATTTGCTCTACGTCGTGGGCATTAGATACCGGGTCAGGATCCCATATATGTAATCAGTTACATGGGCTCAGGAAAGGTAGAGAACTTGGAGAAGGTGATAAAGACATTAGAGTTGGAAATGATGCAATTGTTGCAGCTAAGACTGTCGGGGAATATCACCTTGCATTACCAACTGGTAATACATTGGTTCTAAACGAATGCTATTACATGCCGAACCTGATATGCAACATTATATCAGTTTCTTTATTAAGTAAAGAGGGATATAATTTTGCATTACAGGACAATGTTATGAACATTTTCCGTAACCAAAATTTGGTTGGATCAGGCACGTTGTGCAATGGCATTTATGTTCTAAATCAATCAACAGTTCTGAGCATAACTAACACACACAAGAGGAAGAGTTCTGAACTGAACGAATCCTTCTTGTGGCATTGTAGACTGGGTCACATCAATGTGACACGACTAGCTAAGTTGCATAAAGATGGATATTTAAATCCGTTTGAATTTTCATCCTATGACACTTGCCAGTCATGTCTCAAAGGCAAGATGACCAAAACTCCGTTTACGGGACACGGAGAAAGAGTTACCGAACTCTTGGGACTGATACATAGTGATGTATGCGGTCCCATGTCTACACATGCCAGGGATGGTTCTTCGTACTTCATTACATTCACTGACGATCTCTCTAGATTCGGATATGTGTTCCTGATGAAACACAAATCAGAAGCTTTTGAGAAATTTAGAGAATATAAACAAGAAGTCGAGAACCAAAACGGAAAAAGTATTAAAATCCTTCGATCTGATCGAGGAGGTGAATACTTGAGCAATGAATTCCTGGACTTCCTAAAAGAGAATAGGATTCTTTCTCAGCTGACTCCTCCATATACACCACAGCACAATGGTGTATCAGAATGGAGGAACCGCACCCTATTGGATATGGTGCGCTCTATGATGAGCACAGCTGAGTTGTAAGGTTAGTATAGCACCCTATGAAGAGTTTTGAAGCATCACATGACCCAAAGTTTTAATTTTTAAGGTGCTAAACTAACATGCAAGTGGATCGATCCTAGAAATTAGGGTTATCAAAATAAGTAAGTAAAGATTAGGGTTTGAAGGCTACAACCTTTGTAGCTCCCGTCTTTGCTTCACTCCTTAGGCTCTTTGGGTGTTGGATGAAGGTCCGCTTGTACTCCTCCCACGTCCACGACGATCCACCCGGAGTTTTCCCGTCCAAGCTTGCAACTTTGAAAAACAAAGAGAACACTCTAATCAAGTGAGCTAGACTTGATTAGAATGAAGTTGTGGCTATGGATCTCACTTCAAAATCTTATTTTTATGAGTGATTCACTCTCTTGTATGAACTAGAGAGCAAAAGCATGGAGGTTGATGAAGATGGTGGATTTTTAGAAGAAGAGAATGAATTATCTTGTGGAAGAGAAAAGAAAAATAGCTATATATATTTTTCTTTCTCTTAACCAACCATGGTTAGATATATAGATATCATTTTATTTTAAATTAAAAGCATGATAAGAAAATAAACTATGGGTTAAATGTTAGGTGAGCATGGTTGAGTTAGAAGAGTGTAGAAACTCTTAAGTGATTTAACCCATTTTTCATTTTCTTTTGCTTTAATTTAAATCCAACAATTATCCAAATATAACCATGGTGTAATTCTTATACATCCACCATTCTCATTGTATAAACAACCATGATAATATATGATGTATGTATGCATGTGTGCTTGCACATCCATATGTGCATGAACAAGAATGAATGCACACATCCATGCATACATCCAACATAAACAAGATAGGATTTGTAGTGAGAAACTAATGATGAATCAACACTTGATTCACTAATCCGGTCATATCACATATGACCCGACCATTAGCAAGCCGCCCAATTAATATACGGTATCCCATACACGCATTTTAATCGGGTCCAAGCGCATATCGCATATGCGCACCACAACTTTTCGCCTGGACTAGGTAACTCCTATGTGGGACTCTGAGACTCGTCAATACGCCGGCAGTGGGTGATGATCATATCAAGCACCCCCAAGCCGCAAGCGGTCAGCTAAACGTAACGGCCACCCGGGTATTGAGCGATTAGAAGAAAACAAGCGAACCTGTTACAACTCCTGTCGAGCCATCCGGCAACACTACCGTACAGTCCGGTCTCTTCGTCAGATATGCTGCATATCGAGCCTAGGGATGGTCACGTCGACCCCAATAACTCAATAAGTCGTGTCGGTGAATGGTCTATAACAGATCGAGAAACTACTGATAACACTTACCAGCAAATCTCAGCAGCCCTGGCCAGGGACTTGCTGTTATAACCAGTCGAGCACAGCACAGCATCAACTCCCAATACCGGGAGAGACGAAACCCCTCCTATCGCTCATTGCCTTCGTGTGTCTCGGGACTGTACCCAACGGCCACCTGTTTGCACGACTCAGTAGAGCCGTGGTAGGGTGGCAATCAAAGTACAGTGGGAGAACACACAAGGCTCTATGACGATCTCGGGTCTACAGACTAACCTGTACCAGTGTCACCTGAGAACTGCTATCCGACGATAGATATAATTCCATATAGGAGTTCTCGGCGAGTCCGTCCAGTGTACCCAGTCACCACTGAACACCCGTATATGATCTTGATGTCAAACATCGATGAATGTGGGAACATCCATCGCCCATCACATGGGTCTAGTATCATATACGCTAGTCTACTCTGGTATATCGATGCCCCGTCTCGATACACCTCCGACTAGGGACATTTCAGGATATGCTTATAGACTACAGATGTCCCACTAGTATGATCTCCATCATAATCAGAGTAGTCAAGCCGATATCCTTAGGGCTTTATCAGCATGTATGAATGAATAGAAGCATGATCAAATAAACATGTCAGATAAAGAAGTACCAGATAGCATACTATCATGTCGAGCAAGAATGCAAACTGAATATATATACATGTATAGATACATCCACTATCACATAATGGCCTCTAGGGCATACATATATCCAACAATCTCCCACTTGCACTAAGGCCAGTTATTGGCGTATCTCATACCCAACATCTCAAAAAGTCGCTCATGCTGCGGCTGAGGGAGGGCCTTGGTGAATGGATCCGCGGCGTTGTTCTTTGTGTCAACTCTCTTAATCTCGATCTCGCGGCGATCTACAATCTCCCGGATCAAATGAAAGCGCCTCAGGATGTGTCTGGACCGCTGATGGGATCTGGGCTCCTTGGCTAACGCCATAGCCCCATTATTATCACAATACAAGGGTATTGGATCAATAATGGTTGGAACTACTCCTAGCTCCGAGACGAACTTCTTCATCCAGACGGCTTCCTTGGCGGCATCATTTGCAGCAATGTACTCAGCTTCCATCGTAGAGTCTGCAACGGTATCTTGTTTGGAACTCTTCCAACTCACCGCCCCTTCATTGAGGGTAAATACAAACCCTGAGATAGATTTGCTGTCATCCTTATCGCTCTGGAAGCTCGAATCGGTAAAGGCCTCCATTTGGAGATCTGTATTACTATACACCAAGAACAATTCTTTAGTCCTTCGCAAGTACTTAAGAATGTTCTTCACAGCTGTCCAGTGGTTCTCCCCTGGGTTGGATTGATACCTGCTTACAACACTAAGTGCATAAGCTACATCTGGGCGTGTACATAACATCGCATACATTATAGACCCTACTGCCGAAGCATAAGGTATAATGCTCATGCGAGCTCTCTCTTCATCGGTCTTTGGACAAGAATCCTTGGAGAGAGTGACTCCATGGCAAGCGGGTAAGGCACCCCGCTTGGAGTCTTCCATACTAAACCTTTTTAGGATGGTGTTGATGTACCTGGTTTGGGACAGTCCCAATAACTTTTTGGCTCTATCCCTATAGATCCTTATGCCCAGGATGTATGTGGCATCACCCAGGTCCTTCATGGATAACCTTAGTGATAAGAATGATTTGACCGACTGTAGCATAGGAATATCATTTCCTATCAGAAGAATATCATCCACGTACAATACGAGGAATGTGACAGCTCTTCCTACAGCCTTCTTATAAACACAAGGTTCATCTGGATTTTTGATGAAATCAAACTCTTTGATAACATCATCGAAACAGATGTTCCAACTCCGAGATGCCTGCTTTAACCCATATATGGATTTAAGCAGTCTACATGCTTTTTCGCTGCTCCCACTGTCAATGAAGCCCTCTGGCTGATCCATATAAACGCATTCTTCTAAATCTCCATTTAGAAACGCTGTTTTAACGTCCATCTGCCAGATTTCATAGTCGTAGTGAGCAGCAATAGCAAGTAGGATCCGAATGGATTTAAGCATGGCTACGGGCGAAAAAGTTTCGTCATAGTCCAAACCTGGTCTTTGACGAAAACCTTTCGCTACAAGTCTTGCCTTATAGGTCTCTACCTGCCCATCTACACCAATCTTTCTTTTAAAGATCCATTTGCACCCTACAGGTTTTACCCCAGGGGGTACAACGTCTAAAGTCCATACTTTGTTGGTGTACATAGACTCCATTTCGGATCTCATGGCATCCAGCCACTTCACAGAGTCACCACTCATGATAGCTTGCTGAAAACTGGTAGGATCATCATCATCCATGATGCAATCTTCTCTGTCACCATCAATGAGGAAACCGTAGTACCTCTCCGGTGGGCGAGAAGTCCTACCAGACCTACGGAGTGGCCGAGGTTCTTCAGTTTCTGTTGCAACAGCCGGTTCAACCAAATCGTCATTTGTAGTTTGTGTCTCCATAACCTCTTCTAGATCTACTACCTTGCCATCATCTTTATCCGTGAAAAACTCTTTTTCCAGGAATGTGGCATACTGAGAAACAAACACCTTTTGTTCCTCTTTGTGGTAGAACAGATATCCATAAGAATTCTTTGGATATCCCACAAAGTTACACATGACTGACCGTGTCTCGAGTTTGTCCGGATTCTGCTTTTTAACATAGGCCGGGCAACCCCAAATCTTAATTCTCTTAAGAGATGGTATCTTCCCATTCCATATCTCATATGGCGTGGTAGACACGGCTTTGGTTGGAACCCTGTTTAGCAGAAACGCTGCAGTCTCCAATGCATGTCCCCAAAATGAGACTGGTAACTCAGCGTCACTCATCATAGACCGGACCATATCCAATAGGGTCCTGTTCCGTCGTTCTGACACACCGTTGTGCTGTGGTGTGTAAGGGGGAGTGAGCTGAGAGAGAATCCCATTCTCTTTTAGGAAGTTTGCAAATTCTGTACTGAGATACTCTCCACCTCGATCTGATCGAAGCATCTTAATACTCAAGCCGGTTTGTTTTTCTACTTCTTGTTTATATTCAATGAATTTCTCGAAAGCGTCGGACTTGTGCTTTAATAAAAATACATGACCGAATCTTGAGAAATCGTCGGTGAATGTAATGAAGTATGAAAAACCGCCTCTAGCCTGTGTAGACATAGGCCCACATACATCACTATGTATGAGGCCCAGGAGCTGAGTAGCTCTTTCTCCGTGTCCGGTAAACGGAGTTTTGGTCATTTTACCCTTGATACAAGACTGGCAAGTCGCATAAGATTTATATTCAAAAGAATTTAAATATCCATCTTTGTGTAACTTGTTTAGTCTTGTTTCGTTAATATGACCAAGTCTACAGTGCCAAAGAAAAGCTTCATTTAATTCTGAAAGTTTTCTTTTATTAGTGTGTTGTACACTGAAAACTGTGTGTTGATTTAGGACATATATTCCGTTATTAAGTGTACCATACCCAACCAACATTTGATTTAGGTGAATGTTCATAACATTGTTCTGCAACACAAAATTATACCCTTCATTGTCCAACAAAGAAACGGATATTATATTACATAGCATAGTTGGTACAAAATAACATGGATTCAAAATCAAAATACATCCAGATGGCAACCCCAAGTGATACTCTCCCACTGCGACTGTATGTACATTGGAACCATTTCCAACGCGGAGAGTATGGTCACCTGTCCTCAAAACCTTGATATTTCTCAGCCCCTGCATAGAATTGCAAATGTGAGAACCTGAACCGGTATCCAATACCCAGGAAGCAGAGTTTATAGAAAAACAGTTTTCAGTCACAAACGCACCTGAAGCAGAAGCATCACCATGCTTCTTCTTGAGACTTAGGTACTCCGTGCAGTTGCGCTTCCAATGTCCTGTCTTGTGGCAATGAAAACACTCGCCTTTCCCTGGGTCTCCAGCCGTGGACTTTCCCTTTCCCTTCACCTTTTTGACTCCGCCCTTAGGATTAGTGGGTTTCTTCTTTTTCTTTCCCTTGGCCTTAGCTTTTGGGCGAGAAGAAGAAGACTGTCCAATGGTCATAACGGGAGTCTTTGCTGACTTCATAGTGCTCTCTGCACTCCTTAACATATTAAGGAGTTCAAGGAGGTCCTTCTCCATGCCATGCATGTTGAAGTTCACTATGAACTGAGCAAAGGTGGAGGGGAGGGACTGCAGAATAATATCTATATATTGTTCATTTTCCATTGTCCATCCAAGGTCCTCAAGCTCTTCTATAAGAGCTATCATCTTCAACACATGGTCTCCTACTGGTGTGCCAGGGGCCATTCGCATCTGAAACAGTTTCTTTGATGCTTCGTATCGTAATACGCGGGATTGCTCCCCATACAACTCCTTTGTATGGAGTAGTATCCCGTGAATGTCCATGTCCTCATGCTGCTTTTGATGTGTGTTATCCATCGATGCAAGCGCGAGGCATGTGGCCGTGGCACAGTCAGCGTCCCATGTCTTGCGGACTTCAATGTCCGCAACTGAGGATTTTGGGCCTGGGACGGGCGGGGCTGAAGCCGTGAGGACATATGATACTTTATCATAAGTCAAGGCGATCTTCAGATTCCTTAGCCAGTCTTTATAGTTGGTCCCATTCAGTTTGTTTTTATCTAGTAGAAGCTTAAGTCCAGTCATTGGTATCTGCCATTAAGAGAGAGAAAAGAATACACTCAGCGAAAGCTCTTGCATAGATTAGATTGGTTTATTATCTTGTCTAATCGATGTTTCCCACTGCTTTTTATCAAGTTTTTCTTTCAAACCTTAAAAAGAAAAACTAGCCAGGATTAATTACAGTCTACAACTTCGCTAACCGTTCAGCCAGGCCAGTGTCGGTACTTTGAGGGAGGTTCCCCGTGCTTTCGCACGGACCTAATTAGAGTAAACCTCGTTTTCCCAGAGGCGGAGCCCCGTTAACACCTTTCTAGACACCTAATGAGTTAGCTAATTGTAAACTGTAAAACTCTCCTAGGAGCAACTATTGCCCACAGTGGGATCGGGATCCAACCATCACATGGAAGGTATGCAATCTCATTGCAAATTTCAACACTTGAAATTCCCGATGTAATTTTTACCCCTAGTACTTATGACCTTAACTATGGTCAACAAATCATAAGTACCAGTCAAGTTCTACCCGTCATTTCTTGATCAATTAGACCCACCCATATGACCCTTAACTATGGTCAACAAAGTCGCATGAATGTCCTAATTAATCTGCATCATATGCAGTGTAGGAAGACATCACTTAGCTACCGTACACTACGCCTTAACTAAAGTCAACAAACGTAGCACGAATACTACGTACTCTACTTCCTAAAATGACGGAGGGTTGCGAATGATTTTTAAGAAAATCTTTAACGCTTTGAACTTGATATCGTTGTAGAATCAAACAGTTTTTCAAAAGGAGTGGCTTAAGCTCCGCAGTTTTGAAATGTAGCTTTTTCATAAATAGCCGAGTAGTTTTTAAATCCGATTCTACAACATCTTTTTAGGTTTATTTTCTTTACATTAATCACATTAATGTAATCCCATCATTTAAGTCCTAAAGCCAATCACAGAAAAGAAACGAAAATAACACGTACGCTTATGCCATCCGCATTCGCCGCAATGTTCCGTTATGCACCGTTAGGTTACTTAACTAACGGCATACCGGGACGGGACTAGCGCGGGTGCAAAACATAAGCAACGTCTACTATATATCATATATATAATATGTCATTCGTCTCAGATATCACAGAACATAGGCAGCAGAAACATAGATATAATGTGGGATATCCTAGGACGTCCGTATTTAGTACTTAGCCAGAATAGAAAATACGGATTCCACAGTCGCGATGAATAGCCAAGCCCACACCCTGGACCCCTACGAGAGCGGCAAGTGACCCTACCAATTCTGGAGTTTAGGAGACCCGGTCTCGACTCCTCGAGATGGCCTCCCACTGAACCCCAAAACCCGGTCACCTGTGCTCCCCTCCTTGGGTCCATCCTAATGCGGAAAAGTAAATAATATACAACACTGGTGACACAACCGCAACCTGGAAGTGCCCCAAATAAAAGAATATTACATTACATTTGAATTTACATGAATGAAAATATAAAACTCTCATCTCACAAAAACCCTCCGGCTATTCGATCGTGACAATCCTGCACATCATATCTCAGCAACACATAATATCACATATCATCAACGTAAGTAAGTATGCGTACCCCGATTGTCGTTGATGTATAGCAACGAAACCGACGATATCGTACATACTACACTTACGGTCACAGAAAAGAAAGTGTAAAACTACAATATTTGGAATCCAGATTCTCTTTAGACATCATAAATGCGAAATATCACATATTTCGTATTTCATGCCTTAACCATATGAATTCCACATATTGTATCACATTCCAGATAAACAGACAGCATTAAAGTTTTCGAACGAACGATCAAGCACCCAAGATTCACTAAAGCTCAACACTTGAACAAGGTTCAAAAGATCCGGAGTGTGACACAGTAGCGGCGGTCCAGCCGTAGAAGGGTCAAGCCAACGCCTCACATGTGGCACGCCGTACTGCCCCAAACCCTAGGGTTCAAAGGGCAGTTCGAGACGGTCACATAATCGAGTTAAGGTTTGTTGTCTTCTAGAGGGACCACCGCAAAAAGACTTGCACGTATCTCCAAACTATTTAAACCCCGTGAATATTGAGTAAATGATATTCGTTCAAACACTTCAATACTTTCTAGTTTACCCGGAAAAGAAAACGAAATGAAAATTCCGATCGAAACGACGAGTTCAAAACCATCTCCAGAATTTTTCAACAGCAGATTCAGATTAAACATACTCAAAATACACTATAGCAGGTAAGGAAAAATACTGTGCAAAATAGAGTAAACGACCCCTTCTTATGGCCGCGGAACCGCGGCCTAAGCCTCCTTAGGCCGCGTTTCCGCGGTCGAAAGTACTGTTCATGGCTACGAATTTTCCAGATTGTCTAATATTTACCTGCTGTATTTTTTGAGAATTTTTAATTCTGAAAAAAGTCAGTTTTTAAAAAATTTCCAGAGAGCACAT
This sequence comes from Agapanthus africanus, assembly GCA_030015575.1. Taxonomy (NCBI): domain Eukaryota; kingdom Viridiplantae; phylum Streptophyta; class Magnoliopsida; order Asparagales; family Amaryllidaceae; genus Agapanthus; species Agapanthus africanus. The sequence continues at coordinate 249,354,988 of CM057340.1, read as the reverse complement.
TTAAAAGTCGTATTTTGTTTCGATCGGACTTTTTACTTCGCAAAAAGGTCGCCTAATGTTCTAGGTCGGCTCTGATACCAATGTAAGGTTAGTATAGCACCCTATGAAGAGTTTTGAAGCATCACATGACCCAAAGTTTTAATTTTTAAGGTGCTAAACTAACATGCAAGTGGATCGATCCTAGAAATTAGGGTTATCAAACTATAAGTAAGTAAAGATTAGGGTTTGAAGGCTACAACCTTTGTAGCTCCCGTCTTTGCTTCACTCCTTAGGCTCTTTGGGTGTTGGATGAAGGTCCGCTTGTACTCCTCCCACGTCCACGACGATCCACCCGGAGTTTTCCCGTCCAAGCTTGCAACTTTGAAAAACAAAGAGAACACTCTAATCAAGTGAGCTAGATTTGATTAGAATGAAGTTGTGGCTATGGATCTCACTTCAAAATCTTATTTTTATGAGTGATTCACTCTCTTGTATGAACTAGAGAGCAAAAGCATGGAGGTTGATGAAGATGGTGGATTTTTAGAAGAAGAGAATGAATTATCTTGTGAAAGAGAAAAGAAAAATAGCTATATATATTTTTCTTTCTCTTAACCAACCATGGTTAGATATATAGATATCATTTTATTTTAAATTAAAAGCATGATAAGAAAATAAACTATGGGTTAAATGTTAGGTGAGCATGGTTGAGTTAGAAGAGTGTAGAAACTCTTAAGTGATTTAACCCATTTTTCATTTTCTTTTGCTTTAATTTAAATCCAACAATTATCCAAATATAACCATGGTGTAATTCTTATACATCCACCATTCTCATTGTATAAACAACCATGATAATATATGATGTATGTATGCATGTGTGCTTGCACATCCATATGTGCATGAACAAGAATGAATGCACACATGCATGCATACATCCAACATAAACAAGATAGGATTTGTAGTGAGAAACTAATGATGAATCAACACTTGATTCACTAATCCGGTCATATCACATATGACCCGACCATTAGCAAGCCGCCCAATTAATATACGGTATCCCATACACGCATTTTAATCGGGTCCAAGCGCATATCGCATATGCGCACCACAACTTTTCGCCTGGACTAGGTAACTCCTATGTGGGACTCTAAGACTCGTCAATACACCGGCAGTGGGTGATGATCATATCAAGCACCCCCAAGCCGCAAGCGGTCAGCTAAACGTAACGGCCACCCGGGTATTGAGCGATTAGAAGAAAACAAGCGAACCTGTTACAACTCCTGTCGAGCCATCCGGCAACACTACCGTACAGTCCGGTCTCTTCGTCAGATATGCTGCATATCGAGCCTAGGGATGGTCACGTCGACCCCAATAACTCAATAAGTCGTGTCGGTGAATGGTCTATAACAGATCGAGAAACTACTGATAACACTTACCAGCAAATCTCAGCAGCCCTGGCCAGGGACTTGCTGTTATAACCAGTCGAGCACAGCACAGCATCAACTCCCAATACCGGGAGAGACGAAACCCCTCCTATCGCTCATTGCCTTCGTGTGTCTCGGGACTGTACCCAACGGCCACCTGTTTGCACGACTCAGTAGAGCCGTGGTAGGGTGGCAATCAAAGTACAGTGGGAGAACACACAAGGCTCTATGACGATCTCGGGTCTACAGACTAACCTGTACCAGTGTCACCTGAGAACTGCTATCCGACGATAGATATAATTCCATATAGGAGTTCTCGGCGAGTCCGTCCAGTGTACCCAGTCACCACTGAGCACCCGTATATGATCTTGATGTCAAACATCGATGAATGTGGGAACATCCATCGCCCATCACATGGGTCTAGTATCATATACGCTAGTCTACTCTGGTATATCGATGCCCCGTCTCGATACACCTCCGACTAGGGACATTTCAGGATATGCTTATAGACTACAGATGTCCCACTAGTATGATCTCCATCATAATCAGAGTAGTCAAGCCGATATCCTTAGGGCTTTATCAGCATGTATGAATGAATAGAAGCATGATCAAATAAACATGTCAGATAAAGAAGTACCAGATAGCATACTATCATGTCGAGCAAGAATGCAAACTGAATATATATACATGTATAGATACATCCACTATCACATAATGGCCTCTAGGGCATACATATATCCAACATGAGTTACCTATTTCCTTCTGGGGATATGCACTGGAAACAGCTGCAGATCTATTGAATATGGTTCCCACCAAAACCGTGCCAACCACTCCATATGAGATATGGAAAGGAAAGAGACCATGTCTTAATTATGTTAAGATATGGGGTTGTCCGGCATATGTAAAAACGCAAAATCCGGACAAACTCGCGGCAAGGTCCATTCTGTGTAAGTTTATTGGATATCCCAAACATTCGCGCGGGTATATCTTCTACCACACCGAGGAACAAAAGGTGTTTGTTTCTCGACATGCCACCTTCTTAGAAAAGGAATTTCTTGAAAAAGAAATTAGTGGCAAGGAGGTAGAACTGGAAGAGGTTCCAGCAATACAGACTACAACAGAAGATTTGGTTGAACCAAAGGATTCAGTAGTTCCCAATGAACCTCAGCCTCTCCGCCGATCTAGTAGGGTTCCTCGCCCACCAGAGAGATACTACGGTTTTCTCATGGATGGTGGGAGCGAGGATTGCATCATGGAGGATGATGACCCAACTAGCTTCGAGCAGGCCATCACGAGTAGGGACTCAATGAAATGGCTGGATGCTATGCGGTCCGAGATGGAATCCATGTACACCAACAAAGTATGGACTTTGGAAGTTGCTCCTGAAGGGGTAAAACCCATCGGGAGCAAGTGGATCTTCAAGAAGAAACTTGGTGTAGATGGGAAAGTGGAGACTTTCAAAGCTAGACTTGTAGCAAAGGGTTTTCGTCAAAGACCAGGTGTGGACTATGACGAGACTTTTTCTCCAGTGGCTATGCTTAAATCCATCCGGATCATGCTTGCCATCGCTGCATATCATGATTACGAAATCTGGCAAATGGATGTTAAGACCGCCTTTCTAAATGGTGATTTAGAAGAGTGCGTGTACATGACTCAGCCAGAGGGCTTCGTAGACAGTGGGAGCAGCGGCAAGGTGTGCAAGCTGCTTAAATCCATTTATGGATTAAAGCAAGCATCGCGGAGTTGGAACATCTGCTTTGATGTCGTTATCAAAGAGTTTGATTTCGTCAAAAACCCAGATGAACCTTGTATTTACAAGAAGGTGGCAGGGAGTAAGGTTGTCTTCCTCGTATTGTACGTGGACGACATACTCTTGATAGGAAATGATATTCCTATGCTGCAATCGGTCAAGCTCTTCTTATCATAAAGATTCTCAATGAAAGATCTTGGTGATGCCTCCTGCATATTGGGAATTAGGATCTATAGAGATAGATCCAAACGGATTTTAGGATTGTCCCAATCCAGGTACATTGACACCATACTAAAGAGGTTTAGTATGGAAGAGTCCAAGCGTGGAAACTTACCCACGATCTCTGGAGTCACTCTCTCCAAAGAGATGTCTCCCAAGACTGATTTGGAGAGAGCTCGCATGCAAGGGATACCCTATGCTTCGGCAGTAGGCTCTATCATGTATGCGGTGCTATGTACCAGACCCGATGTAGCATACTCACTAAGTATAGTGAGCAGGTATCAAGCTGATCCTGGAGAGAGTCACTGGACAGCTGTGAAGAGCATTCTCAAGTACTTACGAAGGACTAAAGATATGTTCTTGGTGTATGGTAACGGAGAGCTCCAAGTGGAGTCCTTTACCGATTCGAGCTTCCAGAGTGATAAGGACGACTCTAAGTCGCAGTCGGGCTTTGTCTTTACCCTTTACGGAGGGGCGGTTAGCTGGAAGAGTTCCAAGCAGGAAACCGTGGCAGACTCGACGATGGAGGCTGAATACATCGCTGCCAACGATGCTGCCAAAGAGGCTGTCTGGATCAAGAAGTTCATTACTGAACTTGGAGTGGTTCCATCCATTGAGCATCCAATACCTTTGTATTGAGATAACAATGGAGCGGTGGCTTTGGCCAAGGAACCCAGGTCCCATCAGCGATCCAGGCATATTCTGAGGCGGTATCACCTGATCCGGAAGATAGTTGATCGCCGGGAGATCGAGGTTAGGAGGGTTGACACGAAGAACAACACCGCGGATCCACTCACGAAGGCCATTCCCCAGATATAGTTTGAGAGACTCTTCGGGATGCTCGGTATGCGATACTACAGCAGCTGGCCCTAGTGCAAGTGGGAGATTGTTAGTTGTATGTATGCCCTAGAGGCCAGTATTGTACAGATGATGTATATTATATTGGATGCTTGGACATATATAGAGATGACTTTCTTGCTCGATATGATAGTATGCTATCTGGTTACTCTTTATCTTAACATGTACACTAGTCTCTTTATACTGTCTTATAGTTACATGTTGGTAAAGCCCTTAGGATATGTACTTGACTACCTGGACTGTGATGCAGATCATACTAGTGGGGACATGGTAGTCCATAAGTACATCCTTCAAGGTCCCTAGTCGTGGGTGTATCGAGACGGGGCATCGATATACCAGAGTAGACTAGCGTATACGCTTCTCGACCCATGAGATGGGCGATGGATGATCCCACATCCATTGGTGTTTGACATCAGAGATGGTATACGGGTGCTCAGTGGAGACTGGGTACACTGGACGGACTCGCCGAGAACTCCCAGATGGTATTATACCTCACGTCAGATGGCAGTTCTCAGGTGACACTTGTACAGGTTAGTCTGTAGACCCGAGATCGTCATAGAGTCTTGTGTGATTCCCACTGTGCTTTGATCTCCACCTTACCACGTCCATGAGGGCGTGCAAAACGGTGGTCTTTGGGTACAGTCCCGAGTCACATGGAGGCAATGAGCGATAGGAGGGGTTTCGTCTCTCCCGGTATTGGGGGTTGATGTTGCGCTGTGCTCGATTGGCCGTAACAGGGAAGTCCCTGGCCAGGGCTGATCAGAGATTTGCTGGTAAGAGTTACCAGTAGTTTCTCGACCCGTTATGAGCCTCACATCGGCACGACTTATCGGTTATTAGGGTCTGACGTATACCACCCCTAGACTTGATATGCGACGTATCAGACGAACAGACCGGACTGTACGGTAAGTGTTACTGGTTGGATTCACAGGAGTGTGAGCGGACTAGCTCGTCGATCTTCTGATCGCTCAATACCCGGATGGCCGTTACGTTTAGCAGACCGCTTGCGGCTTGTGGGTGCTTGATATGATCATCATCTGCTACCGGCGTATTGACGAGTCTTTAGAGTCCTACACAGAGGTTTCCTGGTTCAAGCGAAACGAAATAGGAGCGCATATGAGATATGTGCAGGACCGAGAATAATGCGTGTATGTGATACCGCATTTCATTCTCGCGATATATGTTTCGATTGGTTATATTCGATATGACCTAGTTATCGAATCATTGATTCGATAAATCGATACATTGCATTCTAGTCGGTTATGTGCGACATGACCGGATCATTGAATCAAATGTTGATTTAATGATTTAATGCATAATTATATATTTGATATATTGCATTGCATTAACTAGTATTGGTTCACTTTAAACGGGTTTTTCTCACTTGATGCACATTGTATATGTGATATGCTTTTGTGCACATTTTTGTATCATGTTTGATGATACTTGTTCATTTGGTTAAGTGTAAAGAATTAAACCATGGTTAAGTAGATAATTAGGGTTTTGATTTATTCTCTCATTTATTTATCCATTCTTTATTTATATAAATGGATAAATGAAAACATAATGGTTTCTTATTATCATGAAGCTTGTTGAAGCTTCATGAAGCTTTGACTAAAGAAACCATTTTGTCTTCTAGCTTAACCCTAACCCTTCTCATTTACCATGGTCTTCTCTCTACACTTAACCTTGGTTAAGATATGATAAGTATTGATTTATTTTTATTTTTAACATAACACTTATCATATTCTTTCTTCTTCTTCATCTTCATCTTCAAGAAAGAAACCTTGATGCCATCAATGGCAACTTGGGTTCTAGTGAGAGAAATCCAATTCTAAAGTGAACCCGCCTCCTATTTCTTCACCCTCTACCTCTTGCCAAGTTGTTTTGGGTGTTTTCTTCACAAGTTTCACAACTTTGTGAAGTCGGAGCTTGAGCTTGTGCAACCTCGACGTAGATCGTCTTTGACACGAAGCCGACGACCTATTCCGCTCGTTTTCCCGATGAAGCCGACGAATGAGTCTAGGATTCGAAAAGGACAGTGAGAGGATGACTACGTGGAGCTAAGGAAGTGGATATCTGGATCTACAAAGGTTGTAGCATCTAACTTTTAGTTAAGTAGTTAACTAGTTTACCGTTTCGCCTAGAAATCTAGCCGACGATCCGTATTAGGGTTTCTCGGCACCCATAATTTTTGAAATTGGCATGATTGATGCCTTGTGAGACTTCATTAGAGTGCCTAAGAACCCTACATAAACAACACCTGAAACCCTAAATTCCAGAGCACAGAGCATGAAAAAATTTTGGGACCCAAGGGACATGCCCAGGCCAGCCTGCTCGGTTTTAGTGCCCATGTGCTCGGTCCAAATCCGAGCACAGGGTCCCAAACTTCTCCCATGATCTTAGGTTTGCTCATAGATGATTCTGCACTTGTTTGAAAAATTTTTGGAGCTCGTTTTAAAATCGACAGAAACATGGATTTTAGGGTTTCAAGTTCGGAGTTTGTTTCGTGTTCGTAATCTAACATTATCCGTATAATTTCCTAGCTATACTCTGATACCACTGTAGGGTTCCTATCGACGGCAGCAAGGTTTCGGGAGGCATCATCCATGCTATTTTAATAAATTGCCGTTAAAAGGAACTCTAAACATGATCGTTAACTAGGATACAATACAGAAAACATATAGTAAACCATTTACTATCTAAGTGAAAAAGGAAATACAATCTTTGTAGATCGGTCCTTCACTTCATATGCTCCTTGTAGTAGTCCCTTCGCTGCGATCGTCGAACTCCCGGACTCTTGCATGGCTTCGCGTGGAGAAATGAGCGATCTTGCTTGAAGTTTTCGAGGCCGAAGATGATCTACGTCGAGAGAATACTAGCTCAAGCTTCTACTTCACTAACTAAAGAATTAGTGAAGCAAACACCCTAAACTAAAGTGCTAGTCTAGTAGAGGATGATGAAATAGGAAGTGGGCTCACTTTAGAATTTCTTTTCTCACTTTTCTTTCTCACTTAATCAAAACCCTAACAAGCTTTTTTGAGCTTGAGGAAGAAGATGAACTAAAATGAGATGAGAATAATGATCAAGTGAGAGAGTGAACCATGGTGAGTGAGTATCATATACTAACTCATGTAGAGACATAACCATGGCTAATTAAAATGGTTAGGTTAACAAATATCTAAAGTAAAAACAAAGTTAGTGGACTTTGTCAAAGCAAAACAAGCTTCTACAAGCTTCATGCTCTTTTCAAATATCCACCAATTTTGTAATTACCTTAAATAATTATAACCCACCATTATAAATAGAATGGTGTGTGTCTCATACACACATGTATGATGTATCAACAACCATGATATAAAACGAAAAACACAATTTAATATATATCACATATATATTAAAGTTGTGCACATATGAGAAAAACAAATGCTTAAGTGGAACACTGTTAGTTAATGTAAATTAGTATATCATATATACAGTTATACACTAAATTATCAAATTAACACTTGACTTAATAATCTGGCTATATCTCATATAACCGACTAACATCTAATGTATCGACTTATCGAATCAACCCTTGATTCGATAACCCAGCTATATCACATATAACCGACCGATACAATAAGTCGCGAGAAAAGAATACGGTATCACATACACGCATTATTTTCGGTCCCACACATATCACATAAGTGCTCCTATTTCGTTTTGCCTGAGTCAGTAATGTAAGTCCACGTTACCTCTCCCGGTTCTTTCGGGCTTGCGGAAATGATGAAAAACGATTTTTCGGGTCATGGTAACATGGACTATTAAACACGGATCTTTGCTAAACTACACACTAGCAACTAACAAGAGCTATTGCTACTCGGTTAGGGGTTATACCTCAACTTGAACTCCTTCTCTTAGGCTCTTTGTGGTGGTCGGATGGTTCGTTCCTCGTCTCCTTCTCTCGCCGAAGATGGATCCACCTGAGGGTCTCTACCTTGAGCTTCTTTCTCGAACTTGAGAAAACTAAAGTGTCCGGCTTGCTAGACCTTCAACCTTAGGATGAGTAGAGAGTGGCTTTGATGTTTTATCTCTAAGGAAATGGTTCTCAACACATGAGATGAATTTTCCTTGAGTTAGAGGAAGAGGAAGAAGAAAAGAGGAGAGAGAATCAATATGATAGAATGAGAATAGTTTTTCAACCATAACAACATATGTGAATTATCTAATTAATAATATTAATCCAAAATGGAAAAAGGTGATGGTTGGTTTGATAAGACCATTATCATTTCACATTAAATGTTTTTTTGCAAAGATCAAAGAGCATCTTTGGAAAGAAATGATGATGGTCAATGTTTCAACCTTGGTCAACAAGTCAACCTTGGTCAACAAGTCAACAAATCCTAACCATAACCCAATTTCATTTAAATAACATTATCAATTGATATTTCACATATTCATTAGGGTTTGGTAAACGACAACCGTCAACTGTGCATACACACCCGTACCAAAACCCTAATGAGAATTCTCTTCCTCTGCCTCAGTCAACTGTGCATACACACCCGCATTCGTGTTCCGAGGAGCATGAATACTATGAGATAAAACTAACCCCAAAGCATATACTAGGATCTGGCTCAAACCAGAGCCCGCTAGTAACAACTGTCCGGACACCAAACGTGCACAAGTGCGCGGATGTGAACGAACCCTGTCGCAAAACCATGCGACCTCTACTCTGATTTGCCAAAAGGCGAATAACCCTCTGTGTGGGACTCTAAAGACTCGACACTACGCTGGCAGTGGGTTTAAACACAGACCGCAAGCGGCACTAGCTGTACGTAACGGTCCCCAGGTAGATGCCGATAAGAAGACGGACGAGGTGAAACTCATCTGAACTCCTACTGAGCCTGAATGTGACAATCTCGGTACAGTCCGGTCAGTTCGTCTGAGAACATCGCATGGCGGGCCTAGGGGCGGTAAACGTCAGTCCCCTACTAGCGGTACAAGTCGTGTCGGAGTGTAGCCCAGAACACCTGAGATAACACTGGAAACCTACCAGCATATCTCGCTTGCCCTGCCAGGGACTTTGTGTAATGGCTCTCCTAGACACAGCGCGATATCAACCCCCAATACCGGGAGAGACGAATCCTGTCTAACCGTCACTGCCTCCAAGTGCTTCCGGACTGCACCCAAAAACTACCTGTTTGGACAACTCCTTTGAGCCGTGGTAGGGTAGTAATCAAAGTACAGTGGGAACACACTCGAGGCGAAGTGACAGTGTCAAGTCAACGGACTAAGCTGTATTCATGTCACCTGGGAACGGATAACTGACGATAGGTATAGTACCAACCAACAGTTCCCGACGAGTCCTGTCCAGTGTACTCGTAACCTAACGAGCACCCGCATACTATCCCAAGTACGACGTACTGACGGCTGTGGGACAGGCCGTCTCCCAAGCTGGGATGATAAGCGCATACGCTAGTCTACTCCGGAGTATCGATGCCCTGTCTCGATAGTCCTACGACTAGGGACCTGCATAAGGATGTGCTTGTAGATTACCCAGCCCCCACGAGTGTGACTGCCATCACAACACTGGTAATCAAGCAAAGATCCTAAAGGCTCCACTAATGTGTAAAGGCGATATGCTATAATAAACACATGCACACATTAAAGCAGAAACAAACCAAGTAGCATACTACTATATTGAGCAAGATTGTCTATACAAGGTGAATATCCCAAGCTTCCATTAAGTAATATACAAACTAGTATGATACAGTAATGGCCTCTAGGGCATATACACTAACAATCTCCCACTTGCACTAAGGCCATGTACTGGCGTATCGAAGACCTATCATCTCGATCAGCCGCTCGAACTGAGTCTGGGGTAAGGCCTTTGTGAGTGGATTAGCAGTGTTATCTTCTGTAGCAACTTTCCGAACCTCGATCTCCTGGCGACCTACGATCTCCCTGATCAGGTGATACCGCCTCAAGATGTGCCTGGACTTCTGATGGGACCTGGGTTCCTTCGCTAAAGCTATAGCCCCGTTGTTGTCGCAATACAGAGGTATTGGATCAACAATGGACGGAACCACTTGAAGTTCTATCAAGAACTTCCTCATCCAGACGGCTTCTTTTGCGGCATCAGATGCAGCGATATATTCCGCTTCCATCGTCGAGTCAGCAACGGTTTCCTGTTTGGAACTCTTCCAACACACCGCCCCTCCATTGAGGGTAAAGACATAACCCGACATGGACTTGGAATCATCCTTGTCACTCTGGAAGCTGGAGTCAGCAGAGGCCTCGATCTGGAGGTCTTTTCCGCCATACACCAAGAACATCTCCTTAGTCCTTCTCAGGTACTTGAGAATATTCTTTACCGCTATCCAGTGCTTCTCCCCAGGGTTTGACTGATACCGGCTTACCACACTCAGTGCATAAGCTACATCTAGTCTGGTACACAACATCGCATACATTACAGAGCCTACCGCGGAAGCGTAGGGTATAATAGACATGCGATCCCTTTCCAAATCAGTCTTGGGAGACATCTCTTTGGAGAGGGTGATCCCGTGACAAACCGGTAGATTACCGCGCTTGGAATCTTCCATACTGAATCTTTTCAGTATGGTGTCGATGTACCTGCACTGTGAGAGTCCTAATATCCTCTTGGATCTGTCACGATAGATCCGGATCCCCAGAATGTAAGAGGCATCACCCAGGTATTTCATGGAGAACCTGTGTAACAAGAACCCTTTGACAGATTGTAGCATAGGAATGTCATTTCCTATCAAGAGAATGTCATCCACGTATAAAACGAGGAATACGAAAGTTCGTGCTACAAATCTACTATAGATGCATGGTTCATCTGGATTTTTGATAAAGCCAAAATCTTTGACCGTCTCATCAAAACAGATGTTCCAACTCCGTGATACCTGCTTTAGTCCATAGATGGACTTAAGCAACTTGCACACCTTTCCGCTGCTCCCACTCTGAATGAAACCCTCTGGCTGGTCCATATAGACACACTCCTCTAAATTTCCATTCAGAAAAGCGGTCTTTACGTCCATCTGCCAAATCTCATAATCGTGGAAGGCAGCAATGGCAAGAAGGATCCGAATGGATTTCAGCATAGCCACTGGAGAAAAGGTTTCGTCATAGTCCAAACCAGGTCTTTGACGAAAAACCTTTGCAACAAGTCTAGCTTTATAGGTTTCAACCTGTCCATCTACACCAATCTTGCTTTTGAAGATCCACTTGCATCCTACGTGTTTTACCCCATCTGGAGCAACGTCCAACGTCCATACTTTGTTGGTGTACATGGACTCCATTTCGGTCCGTATTGCATCCAGCCATTTTACCGAGTCAACGCTCTGAATGGCCTGCTGGAAGCTAGTCGGCTCATCACTATCAATGATGCAATCCTCTCTATCCCCGTCTATGAGAAAACCGTAGTATCTCTCGGGCGGATGAGACTACCTACTACTCCTGCGAAGCGGCGTAGGAATGTCCTGATCTTTCGAACCCTCTGGTTCTACTAAGCTTTCAGTAATAGCTTGTGGTTCTGGAATTTCTTCCAGTTCTATTGCGCTCCCACTTATCTGATTTTCCAAAAACTCAGTTTCCAAGAAGTGGGCATGACGAGAAACAAAAACCTTTTGTTCCTCTTCGCAATAGAAGAAATATCCCTTTGAGTTCTTTGGATATCCCACAAACTTGCACTGTACTGAGCGTTCCTCGAGCTTGTCCACATGCTGCTTTTTGACAAAAGCTGGACATCCCCATGTCTTAATGTGATTAAGATAGGTTCTCTTCCCACACCACATCTGATATGGTGTAGTAGGCACAGTCTTAGTTGGAACTCGGTTCAAAAGGTATGCAGCTGATTCTAGTGCATATCCCCAGAATGATCGCGGTAACTCAGCGTTACTCATCATGGAACATACCATATCCAATAGGGTCCGGTTCCGTCTCTCCGATACACCGTTATGTTGCGGAGTGTATGGAGGAGTAAGCTGAGAGAGAATTCCATTCTCTTTTAAGTAATCCAGGAACTCGACACTTAAGTATTCTCCACCTCGATCAGATCTCAGTGTCTTGATACTTTTTCCTGTTTGTTTTTCCACTTCATTCTTATATTCCTGGAATTTTCCAAAGGCTTCGGATTTATGTTTCATTAAGAAGACATATCTGTACCTTGAAAAGTCATCCGTAAAAGTAATGAAGTAGAATAACCGCTTCGCGCATGTGTAGACATTGGACCGCACACGTCGCTGTATACGAGTCCCAAGAGCTCGCTCGCTCTTACTCCGTGTCCAGTGAACGGAGTCTTTGTCATCTTTCCTTTGAGGCAGGATTGACAAGTTGCATATGATTGATATTCGAACGGATCCAAATATCCTTCTGTATGTAACTTCGTCAACCTTCTCTCATTGATGTGACCCAGTCTGGTGTTCATTGTCCATATTCTCGTGCCTCCTCTGGTGTTCATTGTCCATAGACGCAAGCACGAGGCACTTGGCCTTCGCGCAATCAATCTCCCAAGTCTTACGGATTTCCTTATCCGCGACGCTGGAGGTGGGACCTGGGGCAGGGGGAGCTTTGGTAGTAAGGAGATACCCCAACTTGTCGTAAGTGATTGCTATTTTGACATTCCTGAGCCAATCTTTGTAGTTTGGCCCTGTCAGTATGTTTTTATCTAGTAGTAAGTCCAGTCATGATGTTTGGTCGCTGCAATTAGGAGAGAGAGAAGAAACACTTTAGCATGATGCTTTTGCAAGTTTAGAGTGGTTTTTAATTTGTCTAAACAGGATGGCTCCCACTGTCTCTCGAATCCCACCTCAAACCAAAAAGGAAGAATTAGTCAGGATCAATCTCACCGTACAATACTTGCTTAACCGTTCAGCCAGGCTAGTGTCGGTACTTCGAGGGAGGTTTTCCAACGCTTTTGCGAAGTTCCTTAATTAAATAACCTCTTTTCCCTGGAGGGGCGCAGCCACGCTAACACCTTTCTAGACACCTACTAGGTTTATAGCGTTGATCGTTAAGTGAGAAATATCCCGAGAAGTGGCATATACTCACAGTAGGATCGGGATTCAAATATCATTGCGTGACAAAACTGAAGGAATCCTACCAGAATCATCACACTCCAAATGGTATGCAGCGCTAGCAAGTTTCAGTTCTTTTGAAACTCCCGATGTGGATTTTTTCCCCATGCTCTTATGACCTTGACTTTGGCCAACAAATCATAAGTCACATGTCAAGTTCTACCCGTCATTCTTCAGGTTAATTTGAACCCACCCGCACCTATCCTTGACTTTGGCCAACAAGGCAGTACGACTGTCCCAAACCAACACATCGATCTATGCTGCACATGAATACCCAATAGCTACCAATCACTATGCCTTGACTTTGGCCAACAAACATAGCTTGAATACTATTGACCATCCATGTGAAACGACGGAGGGCTACGAATGGTTTTGGTGAAACCGTGAACGTAGTGAACTTGATATAATCGATGGAACGAGATAGCTTTTAAAAGGAGTGGTTTAAGCTCCGCGTTTAAAAGTTATTTTGAAAAGAAACCGAGTGGTTTTTGAAAGTGTTCCAACGACTTTTACTTTGGTTTATTTTTCTTGAATTAATTTTAATGCGTCCCATCAATTAATCCTACCATTGCAGAAAACAACGAAAATATGACGTACGCTTATGCCATCCGCATTCGCCACGAGGTCCCGTCATCACCCGTTAGGTTACTTAACTAACGACAGAGCGGGGGCTGGACTAGCGCGGATGCAAAACATAAGCAACGCCTAAATAGATATCTACATATAGATATATACATTCGTCAGATGCAATGATAGCCATTCCAGAACACAGATGAATACATTGGATATACTAGGAATCCGCATTCCATTCGAGCCTGTAACGAAAAGCGGATTACACGGTCGCGATGAATAGCCAATACCCCACCCTAGACCCCTACAGGTGCGGCAAACTACCCGCCAAGTACCCGAAGCGAAGCAACCTCCCTCAACGACGTGAGTAGGCCACTCGGCACTTCGAGAGACCCGGTAGTTTGTGCACCCCACCTTGGGTCTATCCTAGGAGCAAAAACAGTAAAAAGAAATTATACAATGACGGCTACAACCCCATCCCGGTTGTGCGGCCATATAAATAATATTACATCAATTTACATATTACATGAATTGAAAGATAAAGAAAACTCTCATCTCACAACCCCCGGCTATTCATCCGCGACAATCCAACGAATCCATATACACAATCCATCAACATTACAGATCACAGATATGTATAACCCCCACTAATCGACGTATAGCGATTAGCAGACGTTCAATACATATATAACATTACAGATACAACCCATTAGCCAAAGTCTACAGAAAATCGACCAAAATACGGATTTGTAACCACCCCAAAAGCAAACTTGTTCTCTGGAAATTCTGGGCAGAAACAAACCATCTCAAAAATCACAAAACACCAACAGGAGAAAACTGCAGGAGAAACGATCCACGGCCGAGTCAACTCGGCCGCGGGTCCGCGGCGGGAGCAAGCTCCTGCCGCGGATCCGCGGTGAGTTGATCGACTCACTGGATCGTTTTTCTTGCCTGTACTATAAAAAGCCTGAGCCGATTTTTAATACATGATTCATTATTTTTTGAGCAGAAATAAAAATCGGCAGAAACTTGATATTTTTAACGTGTTTTGCGGTTTTTCGTCCAATCGAAATTCTAGATACTTTGCTAACATGCTAGGGTGTGTTTAGCTAGGCTCTGATACCACTGTAAGTCCACGTTACCTCTCCCGGTTCTTTCGGGCTTGCGGAAATGATGAAAAACGATTTTTCGGGTCATGGTAACATGGACTATTAAACACGGATCTTTGCTAAACTACACACTAGCAACTAACAAGAGCTATTGCTACTCGTTTAGGGGTTATACCTCAACTTGAACTCCTTCTCTTAGGCTCTTTGTGGTGGTCGGATGGTTCGTTCCTCGTCTCCTTCTCTCGCCGAAGATGGATCCACCTGAGGGTCTCTACCTTGAGCTTCTTTCTCGAACTTGAGAAAACTAAAGTGTCCGGCTTGCTAGACCTTCAACCTTAGGATGAGTAGAGAGTGGCTTTGATGTTTTATCTCCAAGGAAATGGTTCTCAACACATGAGATGAATTTTCCTTGAGCTAGAGGAAGAGGAAGAAGAAAAGAGGAGAGAGAATCAATATGATAGAATGAGAATAGTTTTTCAACCATAACAACATATGTGAATTATCTAATTAATAATATTAATCCAAAATGGAAAAAGGTGATGGTTGGTTTGATAAGACCATTATCATTTCACATTAAATGTTTTTTGCAAAGATCAAAGAGCATCTTTGGAAAGAAATGATGATGGTCAATGTTTCAACCTTGGTCAACAAGTCAACAAATCCTAACCATAACCCAATTTCATTTAAATAACATTATCAATTGATATTTCATATATTCATTAGGGTTTGGTAAACGACAACCGTCAACTGTGCATACACACCCGTACCAAAACCCTAATGAGAATTCTCTTCCTCTGCCTCAGTCAACTGTGCATACACACCCGCATTCGTGTTCCGAGGAGCATGAATACTATGAGATAAAACTAACCCCAAAGCATATACTAGGATCTGGCTCAAACCAGAGCCCGCTAGTAATAACTGTCCGGACACCAAACGTGCACAAGTGCGCGGATGTGAACGAACCCTGTCGCAAAACCATGCGACCTCTACTCTGATTTGCCAAAAGGCGAATAACCCTCTGTGTGGGACTCTAAAGACTCGACACTACGCTGGCAGTGGGTTTAAACACAGACTGCAAGCGGCACTAGCTGTACGTAACGGTCCCCAGGTAGATGCCGATAAGAAGACGGACGAAGTGAAACTCATCTGAACTCCTACTGAGCCTGAATGTGACAATCTCGGTACAGTCCGGTCAGTTCGTCTGAGAACATCGCATGGCGGGACTAGGGGCGGTAAACGTCAGTCCCCTACTAGCGGTACAAGTCGTGTCGGAGTGTAGCCCAGAACACCTGAGATAACACTGGAAACCGAGCAGCATATCTCGCTTGCCCTGGCCAGGGACTTTGTGTAATGGCTCTCCTAGACACAGCGCGATATCAACCCCCAATACCGGGAGAGACGAATCCTGTCTAACCGTCACTGCCTCCAAGTGCTTCAGGACTGCACCCAAAAACTACCTGTTTGGACGACTCTTTTGAGCCGTGGTAGGGTAGTAATCAAAGTACAGTGGGAACACACTCGAGGCGAAGTGACAGTGTCAAGTCAACGGACTAAGCTGTACTCATGTCACCTGGGAACGGATAACTGACGATAGGTATAGTACCAACCAACAGTTCCCGACGAGTCCTGTCCAGTGTACTCATAACCTAACGAGCACCCGCATACTATCCCAAGTACGACGTACTGACGGCTGTGGGACAGGCCGTCTCCCAAGCTGGGATGAGAAGCGCATACACTAGTCTACTCCGGAGTATCGATGCCCTGTCTCGATAGTCCTACGACTAGGGACCTGCATAAGGATGTGCTTGTAGATTACCCAGCCCCCACGAGTGTGACTGCCATCATAACGCTGGTAATCAAGCAAAAATCCTAAGGGTTCCACTAATGTGTAAAGGAGATATGCTATAATAAACACATGCACACATTAAAGTAGAAACAAACCAAGTAGCATACTACTATATTGAGCAAGATTGTCTATACAAGGTGAATATCCCAAGCTTCCATTAAGTAATATACAAACTAGTATGATACAGTAATGGCCTCTAGGGCATATACACTAACAAGTAAAACCTATATGTAGGACTCTAAAGACTCGTCAATACGCCGGCAGTAGGTGATGATCACATCAAGCACCCACAAGCCGTCAGCAGTACTAGTTGGACGTAATGACTACCCGAGCATTGAGCGATCAGAAGATCAACAAGCAAGCCCGCTCCAACTCCTGCAAAATCCTGACGGTAACACTTGCCGTACAGTCCGGTCTCCTCGTCTGATATGTCGCATATCAAGTCTAGGGGTGGGAAACGTCAGACCCCAATAACCGATAAGTCATGCCGATGTGAGGCTCATAACGGGTCGAGAAACTACCGGTAACACTTACCAGTAAATCTCTAAATCAGCCCTGGCCAGAGAATTCCCTGTTATGGCCAATCGAGCACAGCGCAACATCAACCCCCAATACCAGGAGAGACGAAACCCCTCCTATCGCTCATTGCCTCCATGTGACTCGGGACTGTACCCAAAAACCACCGTTTTGCATGCCCTCTTGGACGTGGTTGTTAGTGATATGTATGCCCTAGAGGCCATTACTGTACATACGATGTATATTGTAGTGGATGCTTGGACATATATATGGAGGACTTTCTTGCTCAACATGATAGTATGCTATCTGGTTGCTTTTTGTCTTAACATGTACTCTGAATGTCTCTATGTTACATGTTGATAAAGCCCTTAGGATGAGTACTTGACTACCAGGACTATGATGCAGATCATACTAGTGGGGCCAGGGTAGTCTACGAGTACATCCTATAACTGTTCCTAGTCGAGGGTGTATCGAGACAGGGCATCGATACTCCAGAGTAGACTAGCGTATAGGCATCTTGACCCATAAGATGGGCGATGGATGATCCCATATCCATTGGTGTTTGAAATCAGAAATAGTATACGGGTGCTCAGTAGAGACTAGGTACACTGGACGGACTCGCCGAGAACTCCCAGATGGTATTATACCTCACGTCAGATGGCAGTTCTCTGTTGACACTGATACAGGTTAGTCTGTAGACCTGAGATCGTCATAGAGTCTTGTATGATTCCCACTGTGCTTTGATTTCCACCTTACCACGTTCAAGAGAACGTGCAAAACGGTGGCTTTTGGGTACAGTCCCGAATCACATGGAGGCAATGAGCGATAGGATGGGTTTCGTCTCTCCCAGTATTGGGAGTTGATGTTGCGCTGTGTTCGATTGGCCATAACTGGAAATCCCTGGCCAGGGTTGCTGAGATTTACTGGTAAGTGTTATCAGTAGTTTCTCGAACTGTTATGGACCTCATATCGACACGACTTATCAAGCTACTGGGGTCTGACGTTTACCACCCCTAGGCGAGATATGCGACATATCAGACGAAGAGACCGGACTGTACGGGAGTGTTACTTATTGGATTCGCAGGAGAATGTACAGGCTTGCTTGTTGATCTTCTGATTGCTCAATACCTGGGCAGCTGTTATGTTTAGCTGACCGCTTGCAGCTTGTGGGTGTTTGATATGATCATCACCTACTGCCGGCGTATTGACGATTCTTTAGAGTCCTACACAGAGGTTTCCTGGCTCAGGCAAAACGGAGTAGGAGCACATATGTGATATGTGCGGGACCGAGAATGATACGATTTAAGATACCGTATTCTATTCTCACGATATGAGATATCGGCCGGGTATATGTGATATAGCCGGGTCATCGGATCAAGTGTTGATTCGATGCATTGGTACATGTTATATTCGTCGGTTATATATAAATATAGCCGGGTTATCGGATCAAGTGTTGATTCGATAATTTAATGTATAATTATATATGAGATATATTACTTTACGTTAACTAATATAAGCTCGCTTTATTGATTCATTTTCTCACGGGATAATACATTGATATATATGCGATATATGTTAATTGTATTATTTTCTTTTGTTGCAAAATATATTATATATGTGATATATAATATTGTAACAAGTTAGGATTACAAATGCAACATGTTTTGTGGAGTTTAAACATGGTTAGGGTTTGGATTAGGGTTAAGCTTAGATGAAGCTTTCATGAAGCTTCATGAAGATTTGACTTTGACTTTATTCTTTGATATTTTGTGTTGATATTTATTAACCCAACCCAAACCTTAGCATCTAGTTTATTCTCTACAAGGGTTAACTCCTTCATTCTTAACCCATGGTTGGATTTTGTAACCAAAAATAACAATTCATTATTCATCACAAAAGCTTTCTTCTTCTTCTTCCTCCTTGAAAAAGCTTTCTAGCTTTTTGTGTTGTGATGAAATAAAGTGAGAAATTGAAAACAAAAGAGAGCAAAATTCCTACTTCATCATCCTCATCTGTTCTAGACACTTAGATTAGGGTGTTTGCTTTACTAATACTTGATTAGTGAAGCAAGAGCTTGAGTTAGTGTTTCTTCAAGATAGATCATCTTAGTTTTTGAAGATTGGAAGCAAGGTTGCATCTTTCTCTTCATGGAGCCTCTCTAGAGTCCGGGTACTTGATCATCGCAGTGAAGGGACCTCAACACGGAGCTTATGAAGCGAAGGAACGGACTACAAAGGTTGTAATCCCAAACTCTTAGAAGTAAAGTTGTTTACTTGCAATGTTTACCCTAATTCTCTAGTTAAGTTCTTGGTTAGGGTTTCATAGCACCGCAAAAAATTATAAAATGGCATGTGTGATGCCTTGCTAAACCTTGTTGTCGTGTTATACAACCCTACAGTGGTATCAGAGCCAAGCTAGAGCATTAAGCGTTGTGTAGGCGAAGTTTAAAGTCCGATTGAACTCCGAAACCCCGATAAATCCCACTTTCTGGAAATTATTTCAAAAGTTGAAATTTTTCATATTAAAAATACTCAGAAAATCATGCAGGGAATTCTAAGAATTACTGTGAAGTACGAAACCATAACTCACTCAAGGGACCGCGGAACCGCGGCCAAACCATGCGTTTGGCGGCGATTCCGCGGCCAACTTTGTGAGTTAGGGGCTAATACTTCAGGGGTTTATTCTTGGGTATTTTTTCATGCTTCTGAGAATTTTTAATTCTACTCAAGTGTTGAGCTTTCTGGAAAATATTGGGAACTCGTTGATTCGATCGAAAAGTTTAACTTCGTTTAAGTTTTTCCGGGTAATTTAGAACGTGTTAAAAAGTTATAACGGATATCAATAACTCACTTTTTCCCTTGTCGGAAAACTTTCAAGTGTTGGATTTTTCCTGAGTTTAAAACTTTCACAAAATCATGCAAGCGAATATGTGGACCCTCTAGAAGAACGTAACCTTAACTCAATTATGTGACCGTCAAAACAGCCACTGAACCATATGGTTTGTGGTAGTTTAGCGGTGCCACATGTGAGGCGTTGGTTTGACTCTTCTACGGCTGGTTCATAGCGGCTGTGACATGTTCTGGGACTTTTTGAACTCCGCTCAAGTGTTGAGCTATTTGGGAAATCTTGGGTGTTTGTTTATTCGATCGGAAAGTTTAACATTGTCTATTTATCTGGAATGTGATACAATATGTGGAATTCATATAGTTAGGCATGAAATGCGAAGTATGTGATATTTCGGATTTAAGATGTCTAAAGTGATTGTGGATTCCAAATGTTGTAGTTTTACACTTTCTTTTATGCGACCGTAAGTGTAATATGTGGTGTATCGCCGGTTTCGTTGCTATACATCAACGATAACTGGGATACGCATATTTACTTACGTTGATGATATGTGATGTTATGTGTTGCTGTGATATGTTATATTGGATCGTCGCATTTTGAATAGCCGGGTTTTTTCTTATGTGAGATGAGAGTTTTTCATTTTCATTCATGTAAAATTCATTGCATGTAATATTCTTTTATTGGGGCACTTCCGGGCTGAGGATGATGTCACCATTGTATATTATTTACTTTTCCGCATTAGGATAGACCCAAGGCGGGGAGCACAAGTAATCGGGTTCTTGGGTCCAGTGGGAGACTATCTCGAGGAGTCGAGACCGGGTCTCCTAACTCTAGAACTGGCAGGGTTACTTGCCGCTCTCGTAGGGGTCTAGGGGTGTGGGTTTGGCTATTCATCGCGACCGTGGAATCCGTGTTTTATACAGGCTCGCAATAAAACACGGACAACCTAGTATATCCAATATTTCGTATATGTTCTTCTGCTGCAATGTTCTGTGATGAGATCGTATTACTGCCTGAGACGAATGTTTATATTATATTTATGAGATATATATTATATATTGTTGATTTCGTTTCATATCTGATGCTTGTGAAGTTTAATAAAATGGGACTTCATTAATGTGATTAATGAAATAAAAGAAACCTAAAGATGTTGTAGAAACTTGTTTTAAAAACTGGTAGCTCTAGTTCTTGCTTTGTACAGCGGTGTTTATAGAATATCCAGCACCTTATTCGATATGGAAAGAGCCGAGATCCCTTCACCGGGAGTGACCTCTTTAGCAATAACTGGCATATGCTACAACCCTCGGTTTTTTCTTTTGATTGCTTTTCTAGTTCTTGCTTTGCATAGTGGTATTTATGAAATATCCTGCACCTCATTCGATGAGGAAAGAGCTGAGATCTCTTCACCGGGAGTGACCTCTTTAGCAAAACTAGAAAATCCTCAAAAACACTCCTTTTCAAAATCACTCGATTCTACAACGATATCAAGTTCATTATGCAAAAGGTTTTCATAAAAACCTGTCGTAGCCCTCCTTCATTTCAGATAAGTACTAGTTAGTATTTTTGTTGACTATGTTAAGGCGTAGTATGCGGTAGCTGATTAGTGCTTATCTGTATAAGCATATGATGCGATTGGATTAGGGTAGTCGTGAGACTTTGTTGACTATGTTAAGGGTCGTGCGGGTGGGTTTAATTCAATCGGAAAATGACGGGTTGAACTTGACTAGCACTTATGATTTGTTGACTATGTTAAGGTCATATAGCTGCTAGGGGTAAAATATTATCGGCAATTTCAAGTGTTGAAATTTGCAATGAGATTGCATACCTTCTATGAGATAGTTAGATCCCGATACCCACTGCGAGTAAAAGTTACTCCTGGGAGAGTTTTACACATTACAATTAGCCGATCAAGTAGGTGTCTAGAAAGGTGTCAACGGGGTTACGCCCCTGGGAAAACGAGGTTTATTTTAATTAGGTCCGTGCGATAGCATGGGGAACCTCCCTCAAAGTTCCGGCACTGGCCTGGCTGAAAGATTGGCGAACTTGTAGGATGTAATTAATCCCGGCTAGTCTTTCCTTTTAGGGTTTGAAGGAAGATTTGATTAAAACAGTGGGAGTCATCCTGATTAGATATATTAATAATCAATCTAATCTTGCAAGAGCATACGCTGAGTGTTTTCTTCTCTCTCTCTCCAGGTAGCGATAATGTCACGCTTTAATCAAGATAATAATACGGATATATTGACCGAACCCGCTTGTTATACTGAGCTAGGGAACGTTGGTCCCGCTCCAACTTATAATTGTTATAAGACCGAGCAGGAAATAGGGGATTACCAGAATTCCCGTGCCGCCCAAACGAAAAAAGTGTATGATGATGCATCTTCTTCGGGTGTGTTCATTACAGAGAACTGTTTCTCAGTATCCTTTATGTCCTGGGTATGAGATACCGGATCAGGATCCCACATATGTAATATGATTACATAGGCTACTGAAAGGTAGAGAACTGAGAAAGGGTGATAAGTTTTAAGAGTTAAAAATGGTGCAAGTGTTGCAGCCAAGTATGTTGGCAGTTATCACCCTGTATTACCAAATACATTGATTCTGAACGAATGTTATTAGATATTAAACCTGATATACAACATCATATCAGTCTCTTTATTTATTAAAGAAGGATATAATTTTGTATTGTTGGATAATGTTTTGAACATTTCCTATATCAAGAGTTGATCGGTTCAGGCACGTTATCTAAAAGCATAGACGTTCTAAATCAAACTACAGTTCTTAACGTACAGAACACACACAAGAGGAAGAGTTCAGAAATGAACAAATCCTTCTTGAGGTATTGTAGACTAGGTCATGTCAATGTGACCCGACTAGATGAAGTTACATAAAGATGCATATTTAAATCAGTTTGAATTTACATCTTATAAAAATTGTCAGTCATGTCACAAAGATAAGATGACCACAGCTCTATTTATTGGAAACGGAGAAAGAGTTATTGAACTCTTGGGATTGATACATGATGATGTATGTAAGGTCCCCTGTCTACACATGCCAGGACTGGTTCTTTTTACTTCATTACATTCACTGATAATCTCTCAAGATTCGCACATGTGTTCCTGTTGAAACACAAGTCTGAAGTTTTTGAGAAATTCAATGAATATAAATTAGAAGTAGAGAACCAAAAACAGGAATAAGTATTATGTCCTTTGATGCGATCAAGGAGGAGAATACTTGAGCACGGAGATCCTGGACTTTTCTAAAGGAGAATGAGATTCTCTCTCAGCATTACTCCTCCGTATACACCACAGCACGTAGGTGTATCGGGGCGGAGCAATAGCGTCCTATGTGATATGGTGTGCTCTATGATGAGTACTACTGAGTTGCCTATTTCCTTTTGGGAATTATGCACTTAAGAAGTTGGATACCTATCGAATTGGGTTCCAACCAAATCAGGTGTCTACCACTCCATATGCGATATGGTATGGGAAGAGCCCATCTCTTAAGTAAATTAAGATTTGGGGTTGTCCGGCCTATGTCGAAAGAAAAATCCGGACAAGCTCGAGAGAAGGTCAGTTCTGTGGAAGTTTGTTGGATATCCCAAGCATAAGAAAGGGAATATCTTCTACCGCACCGAGGAACAAAAGGTGTTTTGTTTCTCAGCATGCTACCTTTGTGAAAGGGTATTTCTTATGAAGAAATTAGTGGTCGTCAGGTAGAACTGGAAGGAGTTCCAGCTATACAAACTGCAGCTGATGATTTGGTAGAACCGGAGGATTCATAGTTCCTAACGAACCTCGGCCTCTCCGCTGATCTAGTAGGGTTCCTCACCCTCCTGAGAGATACTTCGGTTTTCTCTATGATAGTGGGAGCGAGGATTGCATCATGAGATGATGACCCAACTAGTTTCGAGCAGGCCATCAGGAGTGGGGACTCTGTGAGAATGGCTGGATGCTAAGTGATCTGAGATGGAATCTATAAGCACCAACAAAGTATGGACTTTGGTTGCTTTATCTGAAGGGTTAAATCCCCATCAGAAGCAGGTATATCTTAAGAAGATTACTTGGTGTACATAGAAAAGTTGAGACTGTCAAAGCAATGCTTAAGTCCATCCAGATCCTACTTGCCACTGCCACATACCATGACTACGATATCTGGCGGTTGGGTGTAAGGACTGCTTTTCTAAATA
The DNA here is from genome assembly GCA_030015575.1 of Agapanthus africanus. Lineage (NCBI taxonomy): Eukaryota > Viridiplantae > Streptophyta > Magnoliopsida > Asparagales > Amaryllidaceae > Agapanthus > Agapanthus africanus. Next base: position 249,330,607 of record CM057340.1, on the reverse strand, counting down.
ATGATTTAGAAGAGAGCGTCTATAAGTACACAGCCAGAGGGCTTCGCAGCGGAAACGTGTGCAAGTTGTTTTATGAGATAAATCAGGCATCGCGGAGTAAGAACGTCTGTTTTGATGTGATAATCAAAGAGTTTGACTTCATCAAAATGGTAGATGAACCTAGTATATACAAAAAGGTAGTAGGGAGTATGGTGGTGATCCTCGTATAGTACATGGATGACATACTCTTGATAGGGAAGGAGTTTCCTATGCTACACTCGGTCAATCTCCTCTTATCACAAAGATTCTCCATATAGGATCAAGAAGATACCTCCTAAATCCTGGGTTTTGGATCTATGAGATAGATCTAATTGGATGTTAGGAATCTCACTAGGTATAGTGAGATGGTATCAATCGATCCTGGAGAGAATCACTGGAAAGCTTCCAGGGTGGTAAGGTCGACTGAATGTCAGTCACAGGCATTGTCTTTACCATCAGTGGAGGGACGGTATGTTGGAAGAGTTCCAAGCTAGATACCGTGACACACCAGACGATTAAAGGCAAGATACATCGTTACCAAAGATGCTACCAAAGAAACAGTTTGGATATATATAAGTTCATAAGATGAACTTCGTTCCTACCATTGTATGACAATGGAGTTGTGGCTTATGCCTAGGAACCCCCGTCCCATCTGTGATCCAGACATATTCTTAGGCAGTATCATATGATCATGGAGATGGTTGATCTCCAGGGAGATCGAGGATAGGAGAGTAGATACAGAGGACAACAGCGCGGATCCACTCACAAAGGCCTATTTCCCAATAGAGACTTTTATGGGATGGTTGAGTATGAGATACTTCAACCACAGATAATTGTTGGGTATGAGATACTACAACAAATGGCCCTAGTGCAAGTGGGAGATTGTTAGTGATATGTATGCCCTAGAGGCCATTACTGTACATACGATGTATATTGTAGTGGATGCTTGGACATATATATGGAGGACTTTCTTGCTCAACATGATAGTATGCTATCTGGTTGCTCTTTATCTTAACATGTAATCTGAATGTCTCTATGTTACATGTTGATAAAGCCCTTAGGATGAGTACTTGACTACCAAGACTATGATGCAGATCATACTAGTGGGGACAGTGTAGTCGCTAAGTACATCCTTCAAATCTTCCTAGTCGTAGGTGTATCGAGACAGGGCATCGATATACCAGAGTAAACTAGCGGATAGCTTCTCGACCCATGTAGATGGGCGATGGATGATCCCATATCCATTGGTGTTTGACATCAGAGAAAGTATACGGATGCTCAGTGGAGACTAGGTACACTAGACGGACTCGCCGAGAACTCCCAGATGGTATTATACCTCACGTCAGATGGCAGTTCTCTGGTGACACTGGTACAGGTTAGTCTGTAGACCCGAGATTGTCATAGAGTCTTGTATGACTCCCACTGTGCTTTGATTTCCACCTTACCACGTTCAAGAGAACATGCAAAACGGTGGCTTTTGGGTACAGTCCCGAATCACATGGAGGCAATGAGCGATAGGATGGGTTTCGTCTCTCCCAGTATTGGGAGTTGATGTTGCGCTGTGTTCGATTGGCCATAACTGGAAATCCCTGGCCAGGGTTGCTGAGATTTACTGGTAAGTGTTATCAGTAGTTTCTCGAACTGTTATGGACCTCATATCGACACGACTTATCAAGCTACTGGGGTCTGACGTTTACCACCCCTAGGCGAGATATGCGACATATCAGACGAAGAGACCGGACTGTACGGGAGTGTTACTGATTGGATTCGCAGGAGAATGTACAGGCTTGCTTGTTGATCTTCTGATTGCTCAATACCTGGGCAGCTGTTATGTTTAGCTGACCGCTTGCAGCTTGTGGGTGTTTGATATGATCATCACCTACTGCCGGCGTATTGACGATTCTTTAGAGTCCTACACAGAGGTTTCCTGGCTCAGGCAAAACGGAGTAGGAGCACATATGTGATATGTGCGGGACCGAGAATGATACGATTTAAGATACCGTATTCTATTCTCGCGATATGAGATATCGGCCGGGTATATGTGATATAGCCGGGTCATCGGATCAAGTGTTGATTCGATGAATTGGTACATGTTATATTAGTCGGTTATATATAAATATAGCCGGGTTATCGGATCAAGTGTTGATTCGATAATTTAATATATAATTATATATGAGATATATTACTTTACGTTAACTAATATAAGCTCGCTTTATTGATTCATTTTCTCACGGGATAATACATTGATATATATGCGATATATGTTAATTGTATTATTTTCATTTGTTGCAAAATATATTATACATGTGATATATAATATTGTAACAAGTTAGGGTTACAAATGCAACATGTTTTGTGGAGTTTAAACATGGTTAGGGTTTGGATTAGGGTTAAGCTTAGATGAAGCTTCCATGAAGCTTCATGAAGCTTTGACTTTGACTTTATTCTTTGATATTTTGTGTTGATATTTATTAACCCAACCCAAACCTTAGCCTCTAGTTTATTCTCTACAAGGGTTAACTCCTTCATTCTTAACCCATGGTTGGATTTTGTAACCAAAAAAAACAATTCATTATTCATCACAAAAGCTTTCTTTTTCTTCTTCCTCCTTGAAAAAGCTTTCTAGCTTTTTGTGTTGTGATGAAATAAAGTGAGAAATTGAAAACAAAAGAGAGCCAAATTCCTAATTCATCATCCTCATCTATTCTAGCCACTTAGATTATGGTGTTTGCTTTACTAATACTTGATTAGTGAAGCAAGAGCTTGGGTTAGTGTTTCTTCAAGGTAAATCATCTTAGTTTTTGAAGATTGGAAGCAAGGTTGCATCTTTCTCTTCATGGAGCCTCTCTAGAGTCTGGGTACTTGATGATCACAGCGAAGGGACCTCGACACGGAGCTTATGAAGCGAAGGAACGGACTACAAAGGTTGTAATCCCAAACTCTTAGAAGTAAAGTTGTTTACTTGCAATGTTTACCCTAATTCTCTAGTTAAGTTCTTGGTTAGGGTTTCATAGCACCGCAAAAAATTATAAAATGGCATGTGTGATGCCTTGCTAAACCTTGTTGTCGTGCTATACAACCCTACAATGGTAAGGTGGAAATCAAAGCACAGTGGGAATCACACAACTCTATGACGATCTCGGGTCTACAGACTAACCTGTACAAATGTCACCAGAGAACTGCCATCTGACGTGAGGTATAATACCATCTGGGAGTTCTCGGCGAGTCCGTATAGTGTACCTAGTCTCCACTGAGCACCCGTATACCATCTCTGATGTCAAACACCAATGGATATGGGATCATCCATCGCCCATCTCATGGGTCGAGAAGTGTATACGCTAGTCTACTCTGATATATCGATGCCCTGTCTCGATACACCCACGACTAGGAACGTTAAAGGATGAAATTATGGACTACCATGGCCCCACTGGTATGATCTGCATCATAGTCCTGGTAGTCAAGTACACATCCTAAGGGCTTTACCAACATGTAACCATAAGACAGTATCAAGAGACTAGTATATATGTTAAGATAAAGAGCAACCAAATAGCATACTATCATGTCGAGCAAGAAAGTCCTCACTATATATGTCCAAGCATCCAATATAATATACAACATATGGACAATACTGGCCTCTAGGGCATACATACAACTAACACATATAACTAACAATCTCCCACTTGCACTAAGGCCAGTTATTGTAGTATCTCATACCCAACGTCCCAAAAGTCTCTCGAATAGCATCTGGGGAATTGCCTTGGTGAGTGGATCCGTTGTGTTATCCTCTGTGTCAACTCTCCTGACCTTGATCTCCCGGAGATCAACTATCTCCCTGATCAGGTGATACTGTCTAAGAATATGTCTGGATCAATGACGGGACCAGGGTTCCTAGGCCAAAGCCACAGCTCCATTGTCATCCCAATACACAGGTATTGGATGCCCAATGGTAGGAACCCGGTTCATCATATGAACCATATTCATCCAAACAACCTCTTTGGTAGCATCGTTGGCAGCGATATAATTGGCATGTATCGTCTAGTATGTCACGGTATTAGCTTGGAACTCTTCCAACATACCGTCCCTCCACTGAGGGTAAAGACAATGCCTGTGACTGACTTTCAGTCGACCTTATCACTCTGGAAGTTCGAACCAAGAACATTCTTTTAGTGCTTCTCAAGTACTTAAGAATGTCCTCCACAGCTGTCCAGTGATTCTGCCAAGATCCGATTGATTCCTGATCACTATTCCTAGTGAGTCAGCTACATCTAGTATGGTACATAATATCGCATACATGATAGAGCCTATCGCCGAAGCATAGGGTATCCCTTGCACACGAGCTCTCTTCAAATCAGTCTCGGGAGACATCTTTTTGAAGAGAGTGATTCCTGAGTAAGTGGGCGAACCACCACACTTAGAATCCTCCATACTGAACCCCTTTAGTATGGTGTTAATGTACCTGGATTTGGGATACTCCCAACATCCACTTAGATCTATCACCATAGATCATTATCCACAAGATGTAGTAGGTATCATCCAGATCTTCTATGGAGAATCATCGTGATAAGAGGAGCTTGACCGAGTGTAGCATAAGAAACCATTTCCTATCAAGAGTATGTCATCTACGAACAATACGTGGAAGACCGCCATACCCTCTACAACCTTCTTGTGTATACAAGGTTCATCTACCATTTTGATGAAGTCAAACTCTTTGACTACCACATCAAAACAGACGTTCCAACTCCGCGATGCCTGCTTTAACCTGTAAAGCAACTTGCATACGTTTCTGCTGCTCCCACTGTCTACGAAGCCCTCTGACTGTGTACTTATAGACGCTTTCTTCTAAATCAGTATTTAGAAAAAGCAATCATGACACCCAACCGCCAGATATCGTAGTCATGGTATGTAGCAATGGCAAGTAGGATCCGGATGGACTTAAGCATAGCTTTGAAAGTCTCAACTTTTCCATTTACACCAAGAATATTCTCAAGATCTATTTGTTCCCAATGGGTTTTACCCCTTCAGGTGCAACATTCAAAGTCATACTTTGTTGGTGTACATGGATTCCATCTTTGACCGCATAGCATCCAGCCATTTCACAAAGTCTCCACTTGTGATGGCCTGTATGAACCTAGTTGGGCCATCATCTACCATGATGCAATCCTAGCTCCCACTTTCACCGAGAAGACCGTAGTATCTCTCAAGTGGATGAGGAACCCTACCAGATTTGCGGAGAGGCTGAGCTTCGTTGGAGACTACTGAATCCTTTGGTTTCACCAAATCATCAGCTGTTAGTTTGTCTAGCTGGAACTCCTTCCAGATCTACTTCCTTGACACTAATTTCTTTCTCGAGAAAACCCTTTTCTAAAAAGGTGGCATGTCGAGAAATAACACTTTTTGTTCCTCGGAATGGTAAAAGATATACCCTCGCGAATGTTTGGGATATCCAATAAACTTGCACAGAACTGATCTTGTCTCGAGCTTGTCCGGATTTTGTGTTTTCACATAGGCCGGACAACCCCATATCTGAATAAAATTAAGATATGGCATCTTCCCATTCCATATTTCATATAGAGTGGTAGGCACTGATTTAGTTGGAACTCTATTCAATAGGTATGCTGCTGTCTCCAGCACATAACCCCAAAAAGAAATAGATAACTCAATATTACTCATCATAGAGCACACCATATCTAATAGAGTGCGATTTCTGCGCTCAGATACACCGTTGTGCTGTGGTGTATACGGAGGAGTAAGCTGAGAGAGAATCCCATTCTCTTTTAAATAGTCTCGGAATTCCCCGCTCAAGTATTCACCTCTCCGATCAGATCGTAGGATTTTAATACTTTTGCCCGTCTGGTTTTCAACTTCACACTTATATTCCTTGAATTTCTCAAAAGCTTCAGACTTGTATTTCAATAAAAACACATGTCCGAACCTTGAGAGATCATAGGTGAATGTAATAAAGTATGAAAAACCATTCCTGGCATGTGTAGACATAGGACCGCATACATCACTATGTATCAGTCCAAAGAGTTCCTTAACTCTTTCTCCGTGTCCTGTAAACGGAGTTTTGGTCATCTTGCCTTTGAGACATAACTGGCAAGTTTCATAAGATGAAAGTTTGAACAGATTCAAATATCCATCTTTATGTAACTTAGCTAGTCGTGTCGCATTGATATGACCTAGTCTACAATGCAACAAGAAGGAATCGTTCATTTCTGAACTTTTCTTCTTGTGTGTGTTCTGTACGTTAAAAACTGTGTTTTGATTCAGAACGTATAATCCGTTACATAACGCACCAAACCCAATCAACACTTGATTTAGGTAAATTTTCATAACATTATTCTCTACTACAAAGTAATATCCTTCTTTATCTAATAAAGAAATTGATATTAAATTGCATATCATAGAGGGTACGTAATAACAGTCGTTCAGGATCAATGTATTCCCAGTTGGCAATACAAGGTGATATTCACCGACTGCTTTGGCTGCAACACTTACACCATTCCCTACTATTAGAGAATGATCACATTTTCCCAGTTCTCTACCTTTCCTTTGCCCATGCAACAAATTGCATATGTGGGATCCCGATCCAGTATCTAATACCCAGGACGTAGAGTGTACTGAGAAACAGTTCTCTGTAACTAACACACCCGAAGAAGATGCATCAACATGCTTATTCTTCGTTTGGGTGGCGTGGGAATCCGGATATGTTTCTATTTCCTGCTCGGACTTATAACACTTATAAGTTGGAGCGGAACCAACTTTCCCCTGCTCAGTATAACAAGCGGGTTCAGTCAATACATCCATATTATTATCTTGATTAAAGCGTGACATTGGTTGCTGCCTGGAGAGAGAGAGAAGGAAACACGTTAACGTGCGCTCTTTGCAATATTAGATTGGTTATTATCTTATCTAATCAGGACGGCTCCCACTATTTTTATCAAATATTCTTTCAAACCGTAAAAGGTAAGACTAGCCGGGATTAATTACACCTTACAAGTTTGCCAATCTTTCAGCCAGGCCAGTGCCGGTACATTGAGGGAGGTTCCCCGTGCTTTCGCACGGACCTAATTAAAATAAACCTCATTTTCCCAGGGGCGTGACCCCGTTAACACCTTTCTAAACACCTACTTGATCGGCTAATTGTCATGTGTAAAACTCTCGCAGGAGTAACTCTTACTCGCAGTGGGTATCGGGATCCAACTATCTCATAGAAGGTATGCAATCTCATTGCAAATTTCAACACTTGAAATTCCCGATAATACTTTTTACCCCTAGCGTCATATGACCTTGACGGAGGCCAAACTACCCATAGGGCGCTAGTCAAGTTCAGCCCGTCATTTCCTGATTGAATCAGACCCACCCGCACGACCCTTGACGGAGGCCAAACAACGTCGTACGAATACCCTAATCTAATCGCATCTCATGCTACAGATAAGTACTAATCAGCTACCGTACACTACGCCTTGACGGAGGCCAAACTACCGTAGCATGAATACTAAAATAGCACTTATCTGAAATGACGGAGGGCTACGCAGGTTTTTAAGAAAAACTTTTTGCGTAATGAACTTGATATCGTTGCAGAATTGAGTGATTTTGAAAAGGAGTGTTTTTGAGACTTTTACTAGTTCCGATAAAGAGGTCACTCCCGGTGAAGGGGTCTCGTCTCTTTCCTCATCGAATGAGGTACTGGATATTCTACAAGGAATACCGCTATGCAAAGCAAGAACTAAAACGCAATCAAAAACAAAACCGAGTGAGTTGTAGCATCTGCTAGTTTCGCTAAAGAGGTCACTCCCGGTGAAGGGATCTCGGCTCTTTCCTTATCGAATAAGGTGCTGGATATTCTACAAGGAATACCGCTATGCAAAACAAAAACTAGAGCTGCCCTTTTTTAAAATTCGATTCTACAATATCATTTTGGTTTCTTTTCTTTCATTAATCTCATTAATGAAGTCCCATCAATTATACTTCCTAAGCATCACAGAAGAAACGAAAATACAACGTACGCTTATGTCATCCGCATTCGCCACAGTGTCCCGTTATGCACCGTTAGGTTACTTAACTAACGGCATAGCGGGGCGGGACTAGCACGGGTGCAAAACATAAGCAACGTTTATTATATATCATATATACAATAATAAAGCATCCGTCTCACGCATATAAAGTTATCACATCACAGAATATCAGCAGCAGAAAATAACATATGAAATATTGGATATACTAGGAATTCCGTGTTTTAAGTTAAGCCAGTATAAAACACGGATTCCACGGTCGCGATGAATAGCCAAACCCACATCACTAGACCCCTACGAGAGCGGCAAGCAACCCTACCAATTCTACAGTTAGGAGACCCGGACTCGACTCCTCGAGATGGTCTCCCACTGGACTCTAGAACCTGGTTACTTGTGCTCCCTGCCTTGGGTCTATCCTAATGCGGAAAAGTAAATAATATACAACAATGGTGACATCATCCTCAACCCGGAAGTGCCCCAATAAAAGAATATTACATACAATGAATTTTACATGAATGAAAATAAAAACTCTCATCTCACATAAAAACCCCGGCTATTCAAAACACGACGATCCAATATAACATATCCAAGCAACACATAACATCACATGTCATCAAATAGCTAGACGATGTTAAACATTCCGATCGAATCAACAAACACCCAAAATTTCCCAAAAATCTCAACACTTGAGCGCAGTTTAAAAATACTCATAACATGCCACAGGACTTATGGACCAACCGTAGAAGGGCCAACCCTTGCCTCGCCTATGGCGCCTCGGAACTACCGCAAACCCGAGGGTTTGGCGGCGGTTCTTACGGTCATAGAATCGAGTTAGGGTTTCGTTCTTCTAGAGGGTCCATCGAATCACTTGCACGATATTTGAATGTTCTTTAACTCGGAAAAAATCCAACTCTTGGAAAAAATTTCGGCAAGGGTTAAAGTGGGTATTTGATATCCGTTCGAACGTTTTAACACCGTCTAAATAACCCGAAATATAGTTAGAATTATGACTACGAAACACTCCGAGTTGCCTTTATAGAAAATTAACGTCTCATGAAATTTTAGCAAAAACTAACATCTCATGAAATTTTAGCAAAAACAAATAACACCTGAAACACCAAAACCCAGAAACCAGAACACTGAAAAAATACGAAGCCCATAAGACACTATTTGGCCGGCCTGCTCGGATTTTATGGGTGTGTGCTCGACCAAAAACCGCCCAAATGTGTTTGTATTTCTTCTGTGTTCATGTTACATCTCATATAACATTCTACAGTTGTTTAAAACATTTTTCGACGACTTTAAAAATCGACAGAAACTGTGTTTTAGTGTTTCAAGTTTCGGAGCAGTTTCGGTTTCGTAATCTAACAAATATTGTCTAAATCTTTAGCTTGGCTCTGATACCACTGTAAGGTTCCCTAGCACGACAGCAAGGTTTCGGGAGGCATCGTCCATGCCGTTTTCAAAAAATTGCCATGCTAACGAACCCTAAACTTAGAATCTTTAACTATAGATTTAGACAATACCAAATGTAAACTACTTTACATGTAGAGAACAAGAATACAACCTTTATAGACGGTCCTTCTCTTCACTTGCTCCGTGTAGTAGTCCCGCGACTCCACTAGGCTTCTCTTGAGACTTTGAACGAGCTTCCTCCGATGACCTTCGTGCCGAAGATGATCCACGCGAAGTCCCTCCAATCTCAAGCTATCTTTACACTAAACTCTTTAGCGTATGAAACGCGCTACACTTGATCTGATACCACTGTAAGCTTCAACCCTCACATGTGATGTGAATCATGAAGCTTGAACACAAACTAGTGAGCTCTTAACAGCCATGACAAGAGGAGGAAGAAGAAGCTAGAGAGCAACCATGGGAGCAACTCAAGAATTTGGCTAAGTGTTGAGAATGAGCTAGAATGAATGGCAACCCTTGACCCCTCACTCATTCAAGTATGGAATTATGCAATATAAAATTGTATGCTTGAATAGTGAGTCAAGAAGAATAAACTAAAGTTAATCCCATGCTTGCAACCATGCTTCCACTTTCCACCTCATTTCTAATTTCACAAAATAGAAATTTAAATGCCATGCTTCATTATATATATATATATATATATATATATATATATATATATATATATATATATATATATATATCATATATATCATATATATTAATATATATTTAATGAAGAATAATTAGTGAGCCAATGATATTAGTTAATATATAATTATATCACATATAATTTATATCACATTATTAAATCAACACTTGATTTAATAATCCGGTTATATCATATATGATCGACTAATATCATTTATCTGTATATCACATTATCGAATCAACACTTGATTCGACAAACTGGTTATATCACATATAACCGAACCGATATCAGATGACTGTCAGATTACAATACGGTATCATAAACTCGTATTTAATCAAGCCCACACACATATCACATATGTGTCCTACTTCATTTCGCTTGAACCAGGGAACTTCTGTGTCAGACTCTAAAGACTCGTCAATACGCCAGCAGTAGTGATGATCACATCAGTCACCTACAAGCCATCAGCGGTACTAGCTGGACGTAACGGCTACCCGGGTATTGAGCGATATGAAGATCAACAAGTAAGCTTGTCCATAGTCTCCATGATGCCTATCAGTAACACTACCGTACAGTCCGGTCTCTTCGTATGATATGTCGCATATCATGTCTAGGGGTGGAAATCGTCAAACCCCAGTAACGTGATAAGTCATGCCGATGTATGGCCTATAACGGTTCGAGAAACTACTGATAACACTTATCAGTAAATCTCGGCAGCAGCCCTGGCCAGGGACATCCAGTTATAGCCAATCGAGCATAGCGCAACATCAACCCCCAATACCGGGAGAGACGAAACCCCTCCTATCGCTCATTGCCTCCATGCGACTCAGGACTGTATCCAATATCCAGCTGTTTGCACGTCTCTTTTGAGCGTGGTAGGGAGGAAATCAAAGCAAAGTGGGAGCCGAACAAGACTCTATGACGATTGCGGGTCTACAGACTAACTTGTACCAGTGTCACCAGAGGCCTGCTATCTGACGATAGGTATACTACCACATAAGAGTCCTCGGCGAGTCTTGTTCGGTGTACCCATTCTCCAATGAGCACACGTGTACAATATTTGATGTCACACCCCAATGGTTGTGGGATCAACCATCGCCATCTATGGGACAAGAAACGTACACGCTAGTCTACTCTGGAATATCGATGCCCTAGTCTCGATATTCCTTCGACTAGGATCTGATTAAAGGATGTAATTGTTGACTAGCCTGGCCCCACTAGTATGATCTCATCATAATCCTGGCAGTCAAGTACATATCCTAAAGGCTTTATCAACATGTGAGAGCAAGACAATATAAATATCAGTTTACATGTTAAGATAAAGGTAACCGGATAGCATACTATCATGTCGAGCAAGAAAGTCCTCTCTATATATATCCAAGCATCCACTATAATATACATCATATGTACAATAATGGTCTCTAGGGCATACATATAACTAACATATACAACTGAGCAAGATTGTCCTGTACATATATATTCCTAGCATCCTATACAATACAGGCCTCTAGGGCATACATATCCAACAGCGAGTATGTATGCACATCTTCGGTAATGGTGCGTGTGTCCTAGCAGGCGATGTCATACAAGATAAGAAAATGACGTGGTATGTATATCGCAAAAAGAGAATAATACGAGTATAGCAGAAAAAGGAAAAAGTAAACGCAACAGTAGAAAATACATAACTACATATGAGTCATACAGTTATAGTTTAAAATAGTACGAATCGTTGTTTTTAGAAAAATAGGGGCTACGGTGTTTTTGAGAAAAAGATACCATTTGAGAATCAATAACGTCCCTTGAGGTTGTTATTTAAAAATGCTTAACGATTCGTTAGTTTTGTAAATAGGTATGGCTCTAAATATATCCTAATATCTACTTAAGTAATTATAAAACAATAATTTTCCGAGTCGATACATCCATAAGCCGGCGATCCAGCCTCATAGTATCACGTATGGTATAATCCATCGTACGGCATCATCACATCAAGAGTGCTGATCAATCATCATGTATATCATATCACGTACGGTATAATCCATCGTACAACATCATCAATCAAGGGTACGATTCAATCGTCATGTACATCATATCTCGTACGGTATATTCCGTCGTACGATATCATCAATCAGAGTACGGATCTATGGTCACGTACATCCTATCATCTCATCTAGTCATATATCGTCACATGTTATATATATTGACTAACGATCATATAATATATCATATCATATCATGACATTTCATCTCATATCATATAACATAGCCTCGTGACATCATATCCGATCATATCAACTCATATCATTCTAACATGTCATATCCTCATCTCGTGATGTTATATCGAAGTTATCCCCAAACTTACATGTGTGTGTGTGTGTGTGTGTGGACACACACACACACACATATACATACATACATATATATTCATATATCTGTGTGTGTAACAGCACATATACCAATGGCTCAAGGCCAAGAAAATAAGAACTAAGGATATTCCTCCCTACGAGTACGCTTACTATTGCCTATAGTCTCCTAGAACCCTATTAGCTAAGTATACATATCTAATATTTATATATATATATATATATATAACTATATATAAGTACCCTAATACTACGGTTGCGGGGGTGCTATACGCCATCCACCTGACTTCCCCTGTAGATATACATCTACTCACCTACCATCCTCGCTCTAGCCAAAGTCGATGAACGCCTTGCTCTCCTTTGCCGCCCCGGAAGTCCACGCGAAGGCACCTACAATTTAATACATATCATAATGAAATCAAAATCAAATCCGAAAACCGATACGGCACGCGAAGCGCACATAGGTTTCCACGCATGCAAAAACAACCAAACAACTCCCAACGTTGACGTACAAACGTCAAATGACCGAGTCAAAGCTCATTATAAAAAATCTAGTTTTCAAAAGTTGTAAAACAAAATTTGAAGCTTAGTAAAAGACTCCCAGATTTTACCTACGGTGAAATTAGGACATTTTGCACATTGGATAGGCCTAGATATCAGATGATTGAGCTATGGACCAAAAACCAGACCCTAGTTCCAAGATCAGGCCGCAAATTGCGGCCATATGGGATAAATTGGCAGCTAAGAGGGGGAGTTGGGGTCTCGAGCTTCTAGGGTAGCTTCCTAATAGCCTGCACGTCTCATTGTATCTGCAATATATTTTTCAGAGTTCTTGGGTCATTCCAGATTCCATTTGAACCCCACAATTCAACAAAAACCCGATATCGGAAAATTCTAAGTTCGTGTTTTGGGACTTATTATTAGTTATATGTATGCCCTAGAGACCATTATTGTACATGATTGTATATTATATGCTTGGACATATATAGAGAGTACTTTCTTACTCGACATGATAGTATGCTATCTGATTGATCTTTATCTTAACATGTACACTTGTATCATTATACAATCTCTCCGTTATATGTTGATAAAGACCTTAGGATGTGTACTTGACTACCAGGATTATGATGCTGATCATACTGGTGGGGCCAGGGTAGTCCACAAGTTCATCCTTTAATTGTCCCTAGTCAAGGAAGTATCGAAACAGGACATCGATATTCCAGAGTAGACTAGTGTGTACGTTTCTTGACCCTGTATAGGATGATGGTTGATCCGACAGCCATTGGTGTTTGACATCAAATATTGTGCACATGTGCTCATTGGAGAATGGGTACACCGAACAGGACTCGTCGAGAACTCCTAGATGGTATTATACCTATCGTCAGATAGCAATTCTCTGGTGACACTGGTATAGGTTAGTCTGTAGACCCGAGATCGTCATAGAGTCTTATGTGATTCCCACTGTGCTTTGATTTCCTTCCTACCACGCTCAAGAGAGCATGCAAATAGGTGGATTTTGGGTACAGTCCCGAGTCACATGGAGGCAATGAACGATAGGAGGGGTTTCGTCTCTCCCGGTATTGGGGGTTGATGTTGCGCTATGCTCGATTGGCTATAACAGGAAGTCCCTGACCAGGGCTGATGATAAGATTTACTGGTAAGTGTTATCAGTAGTTTCTCGACCCGTTATGAGTCTCGCATCGGCATTACTTATCAAGTTATTGGGGTCTGACGTTTACCACCCCCAGACTCGATATGCGACATATCAGACGAAGAAACCGGACTGTACGGTAGTGTTACTTACTGGATTTACGGGAGTTTGGACAAGCTTGCTTGTTGATCTTCTGATCGCTCAATACCTGGGTAGCCGTTATGTCCAGCTAGTACCGCTGACGGCTTATGGGTGACTGATATGATCATTACCTACTGCTGGCGTATTGACGAGTCTTTAGAGTCTTACACAGAGATTTCCTAGCTCAAACGAAATGAAGTAGGGCACATATGTGATATGTGTGGGACCGAGATTAATACGTGTATGTGATACAGTATTCTAATCTCGCGATATAGGTTATATGTGATATAACCGGATTATTGAATCAAGTGTTGATTCAATAATTTGTTATATGTATATTTGATATACATATAAATGATATTAGTCGGTTGTATGTGATATAGCCGGATTATTAAATCAAGTGTTGATTTAATAATTTAATATATAATTATATATTTGATATATTAATATATATTAACTAATATTAGCTCACTTAAGAATTTCTTTTCTACTAATACATTTAAATATATATGTGATATATATTAATGTATTTAATTTTGTGTCATGCTTGATGATACATTGGACATGGGTGTATGAGACTCATACCAAACTAAAGATAATTTAGGGATTTAATTATTAAGGGATAAATCAAAATTAGGTGGAAATTGGCATGGTTTAGGATGCTTGTGGAAGCATGTAGAAATCTTGACTTAGTCCACAAATTTTGTTTTACTCTAGATATTTATTAACCCAACCATTATCTTTAGCCATGGTTAAGTCTCTACAAATATCATTTGTGATATTTTCTCACCCATATTTGAAAGGGTTCATCACTTGTTCATCTTCTTCATCTCCTTCTTTGCTCTCTAGCTCTTGAGTGAGGTGAAAAAGAAAGAGAGAAAAATAATTCTAAAGTAAGAAAAATTCCTACTTCATCAATCTATACCAAACTAGCCATTTAGTATAGGTTGTTTACTTCACTAATTCCTCAATTAGTGAAGAGCTAGCTTGAGTTAGAGATTCTTCGACGTAGATCATCTTCGGCCTCGAAGATTCTTAAGAAAGCTCGTTTCTTTCGCCTAGTGGAGCCTAAGAAGAGTTCGGGGACCACTACTTGGAGCTAAAGGACTACTACACAGAGCTTTAGAAGTGAAGTACCGGTCTACAAAAGTTGTATTCCTTGTTCACTTAGTGTAAAGTTTGTTTACATGTTTTATAAAACCCTAATTCTCTAGTTCGATTCTTGGATGGTGTTGCTTAGCACTCTAGATTTTTTTAAATTGCATACTCGATGCTTGCTAAAACCTAGTGGTCGTGCTAAGTGACCCCAACACTTTTAACTCACTTAGACCAGGGATTCTATCACTAAAAGGCCAGTAGTCACTCTCTAAACTCTCTACTATAACTCTACTACTCATTCAATCGACCAAAGATCACCCTAGAATTTTCCAAGTTCACTAAACATAACTTATTTAACTCTAAACTAATATAGGAGGTTAGAAAACTTAAACACTTAATTAAAAGTGAGAGGATTATCTTAAAAGAGCAACTCAAGGAAATTCTAAGATGGCCAAATGAGCTCAAGACTAGAAATTGATCCCACCATGATGCTTGTAGTGAGCTTAGGAATAATTTTTCTGAAGTTTGTATAAGGTTATGGGTGGAGTTTTGATGGTGTTGTATAGTAGTAGTGAGGGTGGAGGAGTGGAAGAAAATGAAGGAGGAGATGAAGAAAAGAAAGAAGGTGGAGAGGATGTGAAGAAAATTCAAAGGCGTGGATGGTTGTAGAACCTTCCCTCTCTCTCTCACCCATACTCTCTTGTCCTCCATCTCTCATATATTCTTTTTCTTTTCTTTTCTCATTAAAACAAAACAAATTAAAAGCAAACTAAAAATAAAACCATGGTAATAAATATGAACAAATGTTACAAAATGAAATGTTACATGCCATGATACATAGACATGGTTTAATACATAATTAGTAAAATACCAATCAAATTTAGCATAAACTTGGATGTAAATAATGGTGTAATAATTTATAAAAGCTCAAATCCAATAAATGCTTTCATAAATAATAATTCATTTTAAAATTCCAATTATTTTCCAAATTATATGTATATAATTATACCATTTCATTAAAACTAATTTCCATACTTATATAATATTCATAAAATTTATTATTTTACTATTTAAATTCCAATAATAACATTTTATATTTTCTGAAATGTTGCACCAAGTGAGGTGGCCATTCCCTACTTCTCATCTCTTCTAGTTTAAACATGAAGAGTGTGGGCTTGTGACTCACACTAGTGAGTCACAAGCCTACTCACTTCATATATTATTTTATGATTAAAAGATATGAAGAGATAGTGAAGAAGAGAGTGTGTATTATTATCATTATTGATTTTCTAGTAGCCATCTCTTCTTCTTCTTCCTCACTTCTCTTTGAGTTTTGAGAAAGTAAAAGAGAGTATCTTGACACTATAACTACACCACTAAGCATTTAGACTTAGCAAATCTAGATCTTTAGTTGCTTCTTGGAAGCTATAGCTTGAACCGGCATTCTTGGATGGACCGTCTTCGATGCGGGAGATCAATTTGAGAGCTCAATCTAAGAACCCTAAGAGCTCAAGGAGAAGACCATATAAGACCCGGAGGACATGACTTCAAAAGTTGTAGTCCTTAACCTAGTAGCTAAACTCTTTAGTTTAGTTTAGTTTAGTTTAGTGTTTGGACTTGTATTATAGGGTTAAAGTTTGTAGTGCTCAGGTAAATTTAAAAATATTTGATTCCGCAACGCCGTAGTAGTCACGGCAAAGGGCACTATAGACTTACAAGAAGAACAATGTCTCAGACGTCTCAAAGAGACAGAAAAGAGGCAGACGTCTGAAGAAGGACTTCTAGACGTCTGAGGAAAACATCCAAAAGTCACATATTACAGGCAGACATCTGATATTTTGTAAGTACGTGTCACGCACCCCACGAACTTGCGGGGATGCGGAATATATGAAAAACTATTATCAAAGCTTCGTAACACGGACTTGAGCGCATGAATCGTATCTAAACCGTTACTAACAAACTACGAGAGGTTTAACTACTCGGATTCGAAGTTATACCTCACGTTACTTGTCCTTCGGGTCTTCATCGCTGTCCTCCACTCCTCGTAGGCACCTTGGAACATCGGCACCTCAACGGCCTCCTCGAGTCAAAGACGATCCACCCGAGAGCTCCTACGCCAAGCTTGATCTCTAACTTGAGATAACTAGGTTGCTCAAAGTGCTAATCTAAGCTACCTAGGGGATATAGAGTGAGGTTATGGATGTATTAGTCTAGCTAACCCTTGATCTCAACACATGAGAGGTTAGGCTTAGGGTTTCAAGAATGAGAGAGCTTGAGGAGAGAGAAGGTGATGATAAGAATGAATATGAATAATGAGCTCATTAGAATATAACAACCATAACAATTTATCAAATAAATAATATAAATGATTAATCATCATGGTTGATGCATTCACCTTGTGTGATTCATCATATGACTCATTAACTAATTAATGCATCATTTAATACCAAGGATGAATCACACAAATGAGTCATTAAGCAATTAATGCTTATACCACCTTAACCCCCAAGTCACCATGCTTCTAGAAGCTTCCCGGAAAATTACGAGAACGCCCCTCCAATCCGTGAAAACACGGAAAAACTTTAGATTGTATAAATCCAATAACCTGATACTAGAATCTGGCTTAAACCAAAGCCGACTAGTAAAAACTGTCCGAACGTCGTACGTGCGTTTAAACACGTATGCGTCCAAACCCTTGTCGTAAAACCATACGACCACTATATCGTTTTGCCTGGAGCAGGGAAACTTTCTGTGTGGGACTCTAAAGACTCGACACTACGCTGACAGTGGGTTTAACCACAGACCGCAAGCGGCACTAGCTTATGTAACGGTCCCCAGGTAGATGTCGATAAGAAGGCCGATGAGAAAAACCATCCGAATGTTAGTGTATATGCCCTAGAGGCCATTACTGTATCATACTAGTTTGTATATTACTTGATGGAAGCTTGGGATATTCACCTTGTATAAACAATCTTGCTCAACATAGTAGTATGCTACTTGGTTTGTTTCTACTTCAATGTGTACTTGTGTTTATTTCAGTATATCACTTATACGCATTAGTGGAGCCCTTAGGATCTTTGCTTGATTACCAGCGTTGTGATGGCAGTCACACTAGTGGGGGCTGGGTAATCTATAGGCACATCCTTATACAGGTCCCTAGTCGTAGGACTATCGAGACAGGGCATCGATACTCCGGAGTAGACTAGCGTATGCGCTTCTCATCCCAGTGTGGGAGATGGTCTGTCCCACAGCCATCAGTACGTCGTACTGGAGATAGTATACGGGTGCTCGTTGGGTTACGAGTACACTGGACAGGACTCGTCGGGAACTGACAGGTTGGTATTATACCTATCGTCAGTTATCAGTTCCCAGGTGACATGAGTACAGCTTAGTCCGCTGACTTGACACTGACACTTCGCCTCGAGTGTGTTCCCACTGCACTTTGATCACTACCCTACCACGGCTCAAAGGAGTCGTGCAAACAGGTGGTGGTTGGGTGCAGTCCCGAAGCACTTGGAGGCAGTGACGGTTAGACAGGATTCGTCTCTCCCGGTATTGGGGGTTGACATCGCGCTGTGTCTAGGAGAGCCATTACACGAGTAGTCCCTGGCCAGGGCAAGCGAGATATACTGGTAGGTTTCCAGTGTTATCTCAGGGTGTTTTGGGCTTCACTCCGACACGACTTGTACCGCTATTGGGGGACTGACGTTTTACCGCCCCCTAGGCCCGCCATGCGATGTATCAGACGAACAGACCGGACTGTACGGAGAATGTCACATTCAGACTCAGTAGGAGTTCAGATGGGGTTTCACCTCGTCAGCCTTCTTGTCGGCATCTACCTGGGGACCTTACGCACAGCTAGTGCCGCTTGCGGTCTGTGGTTAAACCCACTGCCAGCGTAGTGTCGAGTCTTTAGAGTCCCACACAGAGGGTATTCGCCTCTGGGCAAAACAGAGTAGAGGTCGCATGGTTTTGCGACAGGGTTCGTTCTCATCCGCGCACTGGTGCACGTTTGGAGTCCGGACGGATTATACTGGCAGGCTCTGGTTTGAGCCAGATACTGGTATATGTTTTGGGGGTTGCTTTTATATCTTGGTATTCTTGTTCCTCGGAACGAGAATGCAGGTGTGTATGCACAGTTGCTTGAGGCGGAGAATGAGGTTTTTCATTAGGGTTTCGGATCGGGTGCGTATGCACAGTTGACAGTCTTCATTTTCCAAACCCTAATGGATTTATATATTATCTATTAATAATAGTAATTAAATAAGAATTATGTTATGGTTGTTTTTTGTTGACTTGTTGACCTTGGTTGACTTGTTGACCATTGACCACTTTCATGCCTTGAAAGTCTTCCTTGATTCATGCTTACACTTCATTTAAAGAAGCATGATAGTGGTCATTCCAAATTTACCATCAACTATTCTTATTTCAATTATTATCATTTAGATAATTCATTTCTTTTGCAATATGGTTGCAAGAGAGAAATAATTGAGCTCATTCTATCATAACCTCTCTCTCTCCTCATTTCATCTTCTTCTTCCTCTTGAAAAGAGAAACCTTCTCATGTGTTGAGAATCATTCTCTTTAGAAAGAAAAGCAAACCCTAATCTCTCTCTACTCATTCTAGGATGAAGGTTTAGCAAGCCGGAAACCCTAGTTCACTCAAAGATCGAGGAAGAGCCCAAAGTCGAACCTTCGAGGTGGATCCATCTTCGACGGGAGAAGGCGACGTAAAGAGAACCATCAACCTCTACAAGGTTTGAAGAAGAAGGAGTTCAAGTTTAGGTATAACCATCTTCCATAGTACCTAACTCTCT
Source organism: Agapanthus africanus (assembly GCA_030015575.1). Taxonomy (NCBI): domain Eukaryota; kingdom Viridiplantae; phylum Streptophyta; class Magnoliopsida; order Asparagales; family Amaryllidaceae; genus Agapanthus; species Agapanthus africanus. The sequence goes on along the minus strand of CM057340.1, from coordinate 249,310,400 downwards.
TTAGCTAGATTGCTAGTTTTAGTTTAGACAACGATCCCGACCAAGTTTAGTCCATGTTGCCTCTTGCGATAAAAATTCGTTTTTTATACCGTTTCCGCCTCCCCGTAAGCACCGGGGGTCGCAATATGGACTTACAGTGGTATCAGAGCCTAACTAAACTTAAACTAGCTTGGTAGTGAAGTGTAACGAAGTTCGGAAACGAAAAATCACAAAACCGGAAATTCAAAACCCTAACTTTCTGTTGAATTTTTTTTCTGCTCAAAATGAAAAACTTTATACTTGTAAATTCGTCTCAGGGTTTTCTAAGAACACACAAGAAAAACGATAGCATGTTTCCTCCAAGCCGCCGCCCTTCCGCGGCCTCACCTACTCATCTGGCCGCGGAACCGCCGCAGGTTGTAGTCATCTTTGCATCGTTTTTCGTGCAGTGTTCTTCTGTGTTGGTTTTGGGATTTTTCAGATATATTATATGTACCCAGATTTTCCAGAACTGAAATTCACTTTTAGGGTCCTATAATTCCGTATTTTTTTCCGAACTTCACTGCACTTTGGCTATGTTGGTTATATCTGTGATGTTTGCATGTATTGAACGTTGGCTAATCGCTATAAGTCGATTAGTCGGGGTTATACATGATCTGTAATGTGCTGGAATGTGTATATGAATGTGTTGGACTGTCGCGGGTGAATAGCCGGGGTGGATGTGAGATGAGCTTTTGTTTTTCTTTCATTCATTGTAAATGTAAATTGATGTAATTATATTATTTGTTTGGCCGCACAACCGGGTCGGGGTTGTAGCCGTCATTGTATAATTCTTTTTACTGTTTTTGTTCCTAGGATAGACCCATGGTGGGGTGCACAAACTACCGGGAACTTGGCAGGTAGTTTGCCGCACCCGTAGGGGTCTTGGGTGGGGTATTTGCTATTCACCGCGACCGTGTTATCCGCTTTTCGTTTCAGGCTCGAAAGAAATGCGGATTGCTAGTATATCCAATGTATTCATCTGTGATCTGTAATGTCTATCATTGCTTTCTATTTAGGCGTTGCTTATGTTTTACAGCCGCGCTAGCCCAGCCCCCGCTCTGTCGTTAGTTAAGTAACCTAACGAGTGATGACGGGACCCCGTGGCGAATGCGAATGGCATAAGCGTACGTCATATTTTGGTTGTTTTCTGCAATGGTAGGAATTTAATGATGGGACGCATTAAAAGAACTAATGCAAGAATATCACGCATTAAAAGAACTAATGCAAGATAATAAACCAAGTTTAAGTCGATGGAACACTTTCGAAAAACCACTCGGTTCTTTTCAAAACTAACTTTTAAATGCGGAGCTTGAGCCACTCCTTCTAAAAGCTATCTCGTTCCATCGATTATATCAAGTTCACTACGTTCACGGTTTCGCCAAAACCATTCGTAGCCCTCCGTCGTTTCACATAAATAGTCAATAGTATTCAAGCTGTGTTTGTTGGCCAAAGTCAAGGCATAGTGATTGGTAGCTATTGGATATTCATGTGCAGCATAGATAGATGCGTTGATTTGGAACAGTCGTACTGCCTTGTTGGCCAAAGTCAAGGGTATGTACGGGTGGATTCAAATTAACCTGGATAACGACGGGAAGAACTTGACATGTGACTTATGATTTGTTGGCCAAAGTCAAGGTCATAAGAGCATGGGGCAAAAAATCCACATCGGGAGTTTCATAAGTACTGAAACTTGCTAGATTTGCATACCATTTGGAGTGTGATGATTATGGTAGGATTCCTTCATTTTCGTCACGCGATGATATTTGGATCCCGATCCTACTGTGAGTATATGCTACTCCTCGGGAAATTTCTCACTAAACGATCAATGCTATAAACCTAGTAGGTGCCTAGAAAGGTGTTAGCGGGGCTACGCCCCCAGGGAAAAGAGGTTCTTAAATTAAGGAACTTCGCGAAAGCGTTGGAAAACCTCCCTCGAAGTACCGACACTGGCCTGGCTGAACGGTTAAGCAAGTATTGTACGGTGGGATTAATCCCGGCTAATTCTTCCTTTGTGGTTTGAGGAGGGATTCGAGAGACAGTGGGAGCCATCCTGTTTAGACAAATTAAAAACCATTCTAAACTTGCAAGAGCATCGTGCTAAGTGTTTCTTCTCTCCCCCTGCAGCGACCAAATCGAAATGACTGGACTTAAGTTACTTCTAGATAAAAACATACTGACAGGGCCAAACTACAAAGATTGGCTCAGGAATGTCAAATTGGCAATCTCTTACGACAAGCTGGGGTATCTTCTTACCACCAAAGCTCCCCCCGTCCCAGGTCCCACCTCCAGCGTCGCGGATAAGGAAATCCGTAAGACTTGGGAGATTGACAGCGCGAAGGCCAGATGCCTCGTACTTGCCTCGATGGACAATGACCATCAGAGGAGGCACGAGAATATGGATTTGGAATCCATATTTCTTCATACAAAAGAACTGTATGGAGAGCAGTCTCGTATCGCAAGATACGAAGTGTCGAAGAAGTTATTTTCGACTAAGTTGGCCGTCGGATCATCGGTAGCGGACCACGTGCTTAAGATGATTGGCTACACTGAGGAGCTCGCGGAACTTGGGACCACGTTGGATAGTGAACTCTACACAGATATAATTCTCCAGTCCCTTCCATCCACTTACGCCCAGTTCATACTGAATTTCAACTTGCAAGAAAAGGAAGTTGAACTTTCAGAACTCCTCAACCTGCTGAGGAGCGCAGAGGGCACCCTACAGAAGGGTAGGGATACATCCACTTTGTTTGTAGGAGGATCTTCTTCTTTTAGGTCCAAGGCGAAAGCCAAGGGAAAGAAGAGGAAAGCCCCCGCCAAACCAAGGGGCGGTGTTAGTAAAGTGGGTGCGAAGGGAAAGGAAAAGGCAACAAAGATAGCGGGGAAGCTTGTTGGTAAAGAGGAATGCTTCTATTGTCACAAGAGTGGACACTGGAAGAAAGATTGCAGGGCTTGGAAAGCCAGGACACAGGAACTGAAGCAGGTTGCAGCTTCAGCTTCAGGTGTGTATGTTATTGAAAACTGTCTTTCTATAAACTCTACTTCCTGGGTATTGGATACCGGATCAGGATCTCATATCTGTAATTCTTTGCAGGCGTTGAGAAACCGTAGGTTTTTGAAGGAAGGTGACATGACCCTCAGAGTTGCGAACGGAGCTAGCATGGATGCTAAAGCCGTGGGGGACTATCACCTAGGAATGTCAGATGGACATGTTTTGGTTTTGCGTAATTGCTTTTTTGTACCCAACGCAACTTGTAATATCATTTCTGTATCTTTGGTTTCTAAAGAAGGTTATGAATTTGCGTTTGTAAGTAATGTTGTTAACATTCACCTTAATCAAGTTCTGATTGGGTCAGGTACATTGAGCAATGGTATATACGTATTAAACCAACCACAGATTTTCAATGTCCAGAATACACACAAAAGAAAGTCACCAGATATTAATCAGACTTTCTTATGGCATTGTAGACTGGGTCACATCAATGAGAGAAGGTTGACTAAGTTACATACAGAAGGATATTTGGATCCGTTCGAATATCAATCATATGCCACTTGTCAATCCTGTCTCAAAGGAAAGATGACAAAGACTCCGTTCACTGGACACGGAGTAAGAGCGAGCGAGCTCTTGGGACTCGTACACAGCGACGTGTGCGGTCCAATGTCTACACATGCACGAAGCGGTTATTCTTACTTCATTACTTTTACGGATGATTTTTCAAGATACGGTTATGTCTTCTTAATGAAACATAAGTCAGAATCTTTTGAAAAGTTCCAGGAATTTAAGAATGAAGTAGAAAAACAGACCGGCAAAAGTATCAAGATTCTAAGATCGGATCGAGGTGGAGAATACTTAAGTGCCGAGTTCCTGAATTACTTAAAAGAGAATGGGATTCTCTCTCAGCTTACTCCTCCATACACTCCGCAACACAACGGTGTATCGGAGAGACGGAACCGAACCCTATTGGATATGGTACGGTCCATGATGAGTAACGCTGAGTTACCGCGATCATTCTGGGGGTATGCACTAGAATCAGCTGCGTACCTTTTGAACCGAGTTCCTACTAAGACTGTGCCTACTACACCATATGAGATGTGGTGTGGGAAGAGACCCCATCTCAGTCACATCAAGACTTGGGGATGTCCAGCTTTTGTTAAAAAGCAGCATGCGGACAAGCTCGAGGCACGCTCAGTACAGTGTAAGTTCGTGGGATATCCAAAGAACTCCAAGGGATATTTCTTCTACTGTGAAGAGGAACAAAAAGTCCTTGTTTCTCGTCATGCCTACTTCTTGGAAACTGAGTTTTTGGAAAACCAGATAAGTGGGAGCACAGTAGAACTGGAAGAAATTCCAGAACCACGGACTATTACTGAAAGCTTAGTGGAACCAGAGGGTTCAAATGAACAGGACATTCCTATGCCGCTCCGTAGAAGTAGTAGGCAGTCTCATCCGCCCGAGAGATACTACGGTTTTCTCATAGACGGGGATAGAGAGGATTGCATCATAGACTATGATGAGCCTACTAGCTTCCAGCAGGCCGTTCAGAGCATTGACTCGGTAAAATGGCTGGATGCAATGCGGACCGAAATGGAGTCCATGTACACCAACAAAGTATGGACGTTGGACATTGCTCCAGACGGGGTAAAACCCGTAGGATGCAAGTGGATCTTCAAAAGGAAGATTGGTGTAGATGGACAGGTTGAGACCTATAAAGCTAGACTTGTAGCAAAGGGTTTCCGTCAAAGACCTGGCTTGGACTACGACGAAACCTTTTCTCCAGTGGCTATGCTGAAATCCATTCGGATCCTTCTTGCCATTGCTGCCTTCCACGATTATGAGATTTGGCAGATGGACGTAAAAACCGCTTTTCTAAATGGAAATTTAGAGGAGTGTGTCTATATGGATCAGCCAGAGGGTTTCATTCAGAGTGGGAGCAGCGGAAAGGTGTGCAAGTTGCTTAAGTCCATCTATGGACTAAAGCAGGCATCGCGGAGTTGGAACATCTGTTTTGATGAGACGGTCAAGGAATTTGACTTTATCAAAAATCCAGATGAACCGTGCATCTATAGTAGATTTGTAGCGAGAACTGTGGTATTCCTTGTTTTATACGTGGATGACATTCTCTTAATAGGAAATGACATTCCTATGCTACAATCTGTCAAGGGTTTCTTGTCACACAGGTTCTCCATGAAAGACCTGGGTGATGCCTCTTACATCCTGGGGATCCGGATCCATCGTGATAGATCCAAGAGGATATTAGGACTTTCACAGTCCAGGTACATCGACACCGTACTGAAAAGATTCAGTATGGAAGATTCCAAGCGCGGTAGCCTACCGGCTTGTCACGGGATCACCCTCTCTAAAGAGATGTCTCCCAAGACTGATTTGGAGAGGGATCGCATGTCTATTATACCCTACGCTTCTGCGGTAGGCTCTATAATGTATGCGATGTTGTGTACCAGACCGGATGTAGCTTATGCACTGAGTGTAGTAAGCCGGTATCAGTCAAACCCTGGGGAGAAACATTGGATAGCGGTAAAGAACATTCTCAAGTACCTGAGGAGGACTAAGGAGATGTTCTTGGTGTATGGCGGAAATGACCTCCAGATTGAGGCCTTTGCTGACTCCAGCTTCCAGAGTGACAAGGATGATTCCAAGTCCATGTCGGGTTTTGTCTTTACCCTCAACGGAGGGGCGGTGTGTTGGAAGAGTTCCAAACAGGAAACCGTTGCAGACTCGACTATGGAAGCGGAATACATCGCTGCATCTGATGCCGCAAAAGAAGCTGTCTGGATAAGGAAGTTCTTAAAAGAACTTCAGGTGGTTCCGTCCATTGTTGACCCAGTACCTCTGTATTGCGACAACAACGGGGCTATAGCTTTAGCAAAGGAACCCAGGTCCCATCAGAGATCCAGGCACATCTTGAGGCGGTATCACCTGATCAGGGAGATCGTGGATCGCAAGGAGATCGAGGTTCGGAGGGTTGCTTCAGAAGAGAACACTGCAGATCCATTCACCAAGGCCCTACCCCAGACTCAGTTCGAGCGGCTGATCGAGATGATAGGTCTTTGATACGCCAGTACATGGCCTTAGTGCAAGTGGGAGATTGTTAGTGTATATGCCCTAGAGGCCATTACTGTATCATACTAGTTTGTATATTACTTGATGGAAGCTTGGGATATTCACCTTGTATAAACAATCTTGCTCAACATAGTAGTATGCTACTTGGTTTGTTTCTACTTCAATGTGTACTTGTGTTTATTTCAGTATATCACTTATACGCATTAGTGGAGCCCTTAGGATCTTTGCTTGATTACCAGCGTTGTGATGGCAGTCACACTAGTGGGGGCTGGGTAATCTATAGGCACATCCTTATACAGGTCCCTAGTCGTAGGACTATCGAGACAGGGCATCGATACTCCGGAGTAGACTAGCGTATGCGCTTCTCATCCCAGTGTGGGAGATGGTCTGTCCCACAGCCATCAGTACGTCGTACTGGAGATAGTATACGGGTGCTCGTTGGGTTACGAGTACACTGGACAGGACTCGTCGGGAACTGACAGGTTGGTATTATACCTATCGTCAGTTATCAGTTCCCAGGTGACATGAGTACAGCTTAGTCCGCTGACTTGACACTGACACTTCGCCTCGAGTGTGTTCCCACTGCACTTTGATCACTACCCTACCACGGCTCAAAGGAGTCGTGCAAACAGGTGGTGGTTGGGTGCAGTCCCGAAGCACTTGGAGGCAGTGACGGTTAGACAGGATTCGTCTCTCCCGGTATTGGGGGTTGACATCGCGCTGTGTCTAGGAGAGCCATTACACGAGTAGTCTCTGGCCAGGGCAAGCGAGATATACTGGTAGGTTTCCAGTGTTATCTCAGGGTGTTTTGGGCTTCACTCCGACACGACTTGTACCGCTATTGGGGGACTGACGTTTTACCGCCCCCTAGGCCCGCCATGCGATGTATCAGACGAACAGACCGGACTGTACGGAGAATGTCACATTCAGACTCAGTAGGAGTTCAGATGGGGTTTCACCTCGTCAGCCTTCTTGTCGGCATCTACTTGGGGACCGTTACGCACAGCTAGTGCCGCTTGCGGTCTGTGGTTAAACCCACTGCCAGCGTAGTGTCGAGTCTTTAGAGTCCCACACAGAGGGTATTCGCCTCTGGGCAAAACAGAGTAGAGGTCGCATGGTTTTGCGACAGGGTTCGTTCTCATCCGCGCACTGGTGCACGTTTGGAGTCCGGACGGATTATACTGGCAGGCTCTGGTTTGAGCCAGATACTGGTATATGTTTTGGGGGTTGCTTTTATATCTTGGTATTCTTGTTCCTCGGAACGAGAATGCAGGTGTGTATGCACAGTTGCTTGAGGCGGAGAATGAGGTTTTTCATTAGGGTTTCGGATCGGGTGCGTATGCACAGTTGACAGTCTTCATTTTCCAAACCCTAATGGATTTATATATTATCTATTAATAATAGTAATTAAATAAGAATTATGTTATGGTTGTTTTTTGTTGACTTGTTGACCTTGGTTGACTTGTTGACCATTGACCACTTTCATGCCTTGAAAGTCTTCCTTGATTCATGCTTACACTTCATTTAAAGAAGCATGATAGTGGTCATTCCAAATTTACCATCAACTATTCTTATTTCAATTATTATCATTTAGATAATTCATTTCTTTTGCAATATGGTTGCAAGAGAGAAATAATTGAGCTCATTCTATCATAACCTCTCTCTCTCCTCATTTCATCTTCTTCTTCCTCTTGAAAAGAGAAACCTTCTCATGTGTTGAGAATCATTCTCTTTAGAAAGAAAAGCAAACCCTAATCTCTCTCTACTCATTCTAGGATGAAGGTTTAGCAAGCCGGAAACCCTAGTTCACTCAAAGATCGAGGAAGAGCCCAAAGTCGAACCTTCGAGGTGGATCCATCTTCGACGGGAGAAGGCGACGTAAAGAGAACCATCAACCTCTACAAGGTTTGAAGAAGAAGGAGTTCAAGTTTAGGTATAACCATCTTCCATAGTACCTAACTCTCTTTAGCTAGATTGCTAGTTTTAGTTTAGACAACGATCCCGACCAAGTTTAGTCCATGTTGCCTCTTGCGATAAAAATTCGTTTTTTATACCGTTTCCGCCTCCCCGTAAGCACCGGGGGTCGCAATATGGACTTACACCGAACTCCTACTGAGACTGATGTGACAATCTCCGTACAGTCTGGTCTGTTCGTCTAAGACTATCGCATATCGAGCCTAGGGGGCGGCAAGCATCAGTCCCCTAATAGCGGTATAAGTCGTGTTGGAGCGTAGCCTATTACACCCTGAGAAACTACTGGAACCTACCAGTAAATCTCGCTTGCCCTGGCCAGGGACTTTGCGTAATGGTTCTCTGACACAGCGCGATATCAACTCCCAATACCGGGAGAGATGAATCCTTTCTAACCGCCACTGCCTCCAAGTGCTCGGGACTGCACCCAACTGCTACCTGTTTGCACGACTCCTTTGAGCCGTGGTAGGGTAGCAATCTAAGAACAGTGGGACACACTCGAGGCGAAGTAGCAGTGTCAAGTCTGCGGACTATGCTGTACTCATGTCACCTGGGAACTGTTAACTGACGATGGGTATAATACCAACCAACAGTTCCCTTGCGAGTCATGTCCGGTGTACCCGTAACCTAACGAGCACCTGTATACTATCTCCAGTACAACGTACTGATGGTTGTGGGACAGACCATCTCCCCAACTGGGATGAGAAGTGTACACACTAGTCTACTTTGGAGTATCGATGCCCAGTCTCGATAATCCTACGACTAGGGACAAGTATAGGATGTTGCTTATAGACTACCCAGCCCCCATTAGTGTGACTGTCATCACAACGCTGGTAATCAAGCAAAGATCCTATGGGCTCTACTAATATGTATAAGTGATACGTTACAAGAAACATATGCACATATTAAAGTAGACACAAACCAAGTAGCATACTACCATTTTTAGCAAGACTGTATATACAACTGTGAATATCCCAAGCTTCCATTAAGTAATATACTTACAAGTATGATACAATAATGGCCCCTAGGGCATATACACTAACAATCTCCCACTTGCACTAGGGCCATGAGCTGGCATATCGTAGACCTATCATCTCGAATAGCCTCTCGAACTGCGTCTGAGGAATGGCCTTTGTGAATGGATCAGCAATGTTATTCTCCGTCTCTACTCTTTTCACCTCGATCTCCCGGCGATCGACGATCTCCCTGATCAGGTGATACCGCCTTAAGATGTGTCTGGACTTCTGATGGGACCTGGGTTCCTTCGCTAAAGCTATAGCGCCATTGTTGTCACAATACAGAGGTATTGGATCAACACTGGTAGGAACCACCTGAAGTTCTGTGAGGAACTTCTTCATCCAGACAGCTTCTTTTGCGGCATCGCAAGCATCTATGTACTCCGCTTCCATTGTTGAGTCAGCAACGGTCTCCTTCTTGGAACTCTTCCAACAGACCGCCCCTCCATTGAGGGTAAAGACATAACCCGACATGGATTTGGAGTCATCCTTGTCACTCTGGAAGCCGGAGTCGGCAAAGGCCTCAATCTGGAGGTCTTTTCCGCCATACACCAAGAACATCTCCTTAGTCCTCCTCAGGTACTTGAGAATGTTCTTTACGGCTATCCAGTGCTTCTCCCCTGGGTTTGCTTGATACCGGCTTACTACGCTCAATGCGTATGCTACATCTGGTCTGGTACATAACATCGCATACATTATAGAGCCTACCGCAGAAGCGTAGGGTATAATCGACATGCGATCCCTTTCCAAATCAGTCTTGGGAGACATCTCTTTGGAGAGGGTGATTCCATGACAAGCCGGTAGGTTACCGCGCTTAGAATCATCCATACTGAATCTCTTTACTATGGTGTCTATGTACCTGGACTGCGAAAGTCCCAACATCCTTTTTGATCTATCACGATAGATCCGGATCCCCAGAATGTAGGTGGCATCACCCAGGTCTTTCATGGAGAATTTCTGTGATAAGAATATTTTTACTGACTGTAACATAGGAATATCATTTCCTATTAGGAGAATGTCATCCACGTATAATACGAGGAATACTACAGCTCTCCCTACAATCTTTTTGTATATGCATGGTTCATCTGGATTTTTGATAAAGTCAAATTCTTTGACAGCATCATCAAAACAGATGTTCCAACTCCGCGATGCTTACTTTAGTCCATAAATGGACTTAAGTAACTTGCATACTTTACCGCTGCTCCCACTCTGAATGAATCCCTCTGGATGATCCATATAGACGCACTCTTCCAAATTACCATTTAGAAAGGCCGTCTTTACATCCATCTGCCAGATTTCATAATCGTGGAAGGCAGCAATAGCAAGAAGGACCCGAATGGATTTGAGCATAGCCACTGGAGAAAAGGTTCCGTCATAGTCCAAACCGGTCTTTGACGGAAACCCTTTGCAACAAGTCTAGCCTTATAGGTTTCAACCTGTCTATCTACACCAATCTTCTTTTTGAAGATCCATTTGCATCCTACGGGTTTTACCCCATCTGGAGCAATGTCCAAAGTCCATACTTTGTTGGTGTACATGGACTCCATTTCGGTACGCATTGCATCCAGCCATTTTACTGAGTCACCGCTCTGAATGGCTTGCTGGAAGCTAGTAGGCTCATCATAGTCAACAGTGCAATCCTCTCTATCCACGTCTATGAGAAAACCGTAGTATCTCTCGGGCGGATGAGACTGCCTACTACTCCTGCGGAGTGGCGTCGGGATGTCCCTTTCTTCTGAAGCCTCAGGTTCTACCATACTTTCAGTAGTAGTTTGTGGTTCTGGAATTTCTTCCAGTTCTATTTCACTCCCACTTGTTTCCTTTTCTAAAAACTGATATTCTAGAAAATGGGCATTACGAGAAATAAAAACTTTTTGTTCCTCTGTGTAATAGATAGATACCCCTTGGAGTTCTTTGGATATCCCACAAACTTACAATGTACTGATCGTGCCTCGAGCTTGTCCGCATGCTGCTTTTTAACAAAAGCCGGACATCCCCAAATCTTCAGATACTAAAGATAGGGTTTCTTCCCACTCCACATCTGATATGGTGTGGTAGGCACAGTCTTGGTAAGAACTAGGTTCAAAAGATATGCAGCTGATTCTAGTGCATATCCCCAGAATGATCGCGGTAACTCAGCGTTACTCATCATGGAACGAACCATATCCAATAGGGTTCGATTCCTCCTTTCCGATACACCGTTGTGTTGTGGTGTGTATGGAGGAGTAAGCTGAGAGAGAATTCCATTCTCTTTTAAGTAACCCAGGAACTCGGCACTTAAGTATTCACCACCTCGATCAGATTTCAGTGTCTTTATACTCTTGCCTGTTTGTTTTTCCACTTCATTCTTGTATTCTTGGAATTTCTCAAAGGCCTCGGATTTATGCTTCATTAAGAAGACATATCCATACCTAGAGAAATCATCCGTAAAAGTAATGAAGTAGGAATAACCACCTCGTGCATGTGTAGACATTGGACCGCACACGTCACTGTGTACGAGTCCCAAGAGCTCGCTTGCTCTTATTCCGTGTCCAGTAAACGGAGTCTTTGTCATCTTTCCTATGAGACAAGATTCACAAGTAGCATAAGATTGATATTCGAACGGATTCAAATATCCTTCTCTATGTAACTTAGTCAACCTTCTCTCATTGATGTGACTTAGTCTACAATGCCATAAGAAAGCCTGATTTAATTCCGGAGACTTTCTTTTAAGTGTGTTCTGGACATTGAAAACCTGAGCTTGATTCAATACGTATATGCCGTTATCTAATGTACCAGACCCAATCAGAACTTGATTTAGGTGGATGTGAACTATATCACTTGCGAATGTAAAATCATATCCCTCTCTTGAAAGTGAGGACACTGATATGATATTGCAAGTCATACTAGGTACATACAGACAATTACGTAGAATCAATATCTGCCCACTTGTCAAACCTAGGCGATATTCTCCCACGGATTCAGCGTCCACGCTCATTCCGTTTGCAACTCTGAGAGACAAATCACCTACCTTCATAACTCTACGGTTTCTCAAAGCATGTAATGAATTACAGATATGAGATCCTGCTCCGGTATCGAGTACCTAGGAAGTAGAGTTAATTGACAAACAGTTCTCAATAACAAATACACTTGAGGCTGAAGCCACAACATGCTTCGTATCCTGGCTACTGGCTTCTAAAGCCCTGCAATCTTTCTACCTATGCCTAATCCTATAACAATAGGAACGTCCCTCTTTTACTATATCCAGTCCCGAAACTTTTGTCCTTCTCTTTCCTTCTACTTCCCTGGTTTCCTTCAGGGTAGGAGGCAGAGATTGTGGAATCAAGTCAGTATCTGACTCGTTTCCTAACGTGGTCTCCAGGTCCTTGAGCTTATCAATACAGCTAGTCATTGTAAGGACGTTGTCCCCTACAGATGACCCGACAGCCAACCTCGCTTGAATTAATTCGTTCGAGGTCTCATATCTTGTGATATGAGATTGCGCTCCATATAAATCTTTGTTATGGAGAAAGATGGAAACTGTGTCCATCTTCTCGTGCTGCTTCTGGTATACACCATCAACTGAAGCTAACACGAGGCACTTGGCTTTCGTTTTATCCTTTTCCCTTGTCTGACGGACATCCATATCTGCGATAATGGAGACTGGACCTGGGACGGCGGGATCTTGAGTAGTATTAGGGTGGTCCAGCTTGTCATAGGCAATGGACATCTGGACAGACCTTTGCCAGTCATATAAGTCAGATTCAGTCAATTTGTTATCTAGATGTAACCTAGTCGTGGTCACAAGGTCGCTGCAATTAAGAGAGAGAGAGAAGAAAACACTTTTAGCATGATGCTCTTACAAGTTTAGAGTGGTTTTTAATTTATCTAAACAGGATGGCTCCCACTGTTTCTCGAATCCTTTCTCAAACCATAAAAGAAGAATTAGCCAGGACTATTCTCACCGTACAATTCTGTAGGGTTACTAGGCACTCTAATAAGATTTAAGGAAGCATCAAACATGTCCGTTTAAAATTTTAACCGTGCCGAATAACCCTAAACAAGATCGTTGCTAGAAAATTAAGGTTTCATATGCAAGTAAACTAAGTTTACAACTAAGTGAATACGAAATACAACCTTTGTAGATCGGTCCTTCACTTCTATAGCTCCTTGTTGAAGTCCCTTCGCTGCGATCGTGGTTCTCCCGGACCCTTGCATGGCTTCACGAAGTCTTCGAGGCCGAAGATGATCTACGTCGAGGGGAAGCCAACTCAAGCTTCTACTTCACTAACTTGAGAATTAGTGAAGCAAACACCCTAAACTAAAGTGCTAGTCTAGTAGAGGATGGAGAAATAGGAAGTGGGTTCTCTTTAGAATTTTATTTCTCATAAGCTTTCTCACTTTGGATCAAACCCTAGCAAGCTTTTTTCTCTTGAACAAAGAAGAAGAAGATGAACTAAAGAAAGAAATGAGGATAATGATCAAGTGAGAAGGCTAACCATGGTGAGTGAGTATTATATACTAACTCTTGTAGAGCCATAACCATAGCTAATTTAAAATGGTTAGGTTAATAAAAATCTAAAGTAAAACAAATTTAGTGGACTTTGTCAAAGCATCATGCTTATGACCTAAGCACCACTAATTTGTAATTACCTTAAATAAATATTAACCACCATCTTTTATAGTATGGTGTATGTCTTACACACCCATGTTTAGTGTATCATCAACCATGATACAAAAGAAAACACTTTTAATATATATATCACATATATATATTCAAGTGTGCATATGAGAAAATACCTAAAGTGAACAAGTGTTAGTTAATGTAAACTAGTATATCAAATATACAATTATATAATAAATTATTAAATCAACACTTGACTTAATAATCCGGTCATATCACATATAACCGACTAACATCCAATGTATCGACTTATCGAATCAACACTTGATTCGATAACCCGGCTATATCATATATAATCTACTGATACATAAAGTCGCGAGAATAGAATACGGTATCACATACACGCATTATTCTCGGTCCTGCACATATCACATACGTGCTCCTATTTCTTTTTTCCTGAGCCAGTAAAACCTCTATGTAGGACTCTAAAGACTCGTCAATACGCCGGCAGTAGGTGATGATCAAATCAAGCACCCACAAGCCGTCAGCGATACTAGCTGGACGTAACGGCTACCTGGGTATTGAGCGATCAGAAGATCAGCAAGCAAGCCCGCTCCAACTCCTGTAAAAGCCTGTCGGTAACACTTCCCGTACAGTCCGGTCTCCTCATCTGATATGTCGCATATCAAGTCTAGGGGTGGTAAACGTCAGACCCCAATAACCGATAAGTCGTGCCGATGTGATGCTCATAACGGGTCGAGAAACTACTGGTAACACTTACCAGTAAATCTCTAAAGCAGCCCTGGCCAGGGACTTCCCTGTTACAGCCAATCGAGCACAGCGCAACATCAACCCCCAATACCAGGAGAGACGAAACCCCTCCTATCGCTCATTGCCTCCATGTGACTCGGGACTGTACCCAAAAACCACCGTTTTGCACGCCCTCCTGGATGTGGTAAAGTGGAAATCAAAGCACAGTGGGAATCACACAAGACTCTATGACGATCTCGGGTCTACAGACTAACCTGCACAAGTGTCACCAGAGAACTGCCATCTGACGTGAGGTATAATACCATCTGGGAGTTCTCGGCGAGTCCGTCCAGTATACCCAATCTCCACTGAGCACCCGTATACCATCTCTGATGTCAAACACCAATGGATATGGGATCATCCATCGCCCATCTCATGGGTCGAGAAGCGTATACGCTAGTCTAATCTGGTATATCGATGCCCCGTCTCGATACACCCACGACTAGGGACCTTGAAGGATGTACTTATGGACTACCATGTCCCCACTGGTATGATCCGCATCATAGTCCAGGTAGTCAAATACACATCCTAAGGGCTTTACCAACATCTAACTATAATACAGTATGAAGAGAAAAGTGTACATGT
Organism: Agapanthus africanus; assembly: GCA_030015575.1. NCBI lineage: Eukaryota > Viridiplantae > Streptophyta > Magnoliopsida > Asparagales > Amaryllidaceae > Agapanthus > Agapanthus africanus. The sequence continues at coordinate 249,295,318 of CM057340.1, read as the reverse complement.
TAAAGTAAAGAGCAACCAGATAGCATACTATCATATCGAGCAAGAAAGTCCTCTCTATATATGTCCAAGCATCCAATATAATATACATCATCTGTACAATACTGGCCTCTAGAACATACATACAACTAACAATCTCCCACTTGCACTAGGGCCAGCTGCTGTAGTATCGCATACCAAGCATCCCGAAGAGTCTCTCAAACTGTATCTGGAGAATGGCCTTCGTGAGTAGATCCGCAGTGTTGTTCTTCGTGTCAACCCTCCTGACCTCGATCTCCCGGCGATTAACTATCTCCCGGATCAGGTGATACCGCCTTAGAATATGCCTGGATTGCTGATGGGACCTGGGTTCCTTGGCCAAAGCCACCGCTCCATTGTTATCGCAATACAAAGGTATTGGATGCTCAATGGATGGAACCACTCCAAGTTCAGTAATGAACTTTTTGATCCAGACAGCCTCTTTGGCAGCATCGTTGGAAGCGATGTATTCAGCCTCCATCGTCGAGTCTGCCACGGTTTCCTGCTTGGAACTCTTCCAGCTAACCGCCCCTCCATAAAGGGTAAAGACAAACCCCGACTGCGGCTTAGAGTCGTCCTTATCACTCTGGAAGCTCGAATCGGTAAAGGATTCCACTTGGAGTTCTCCGTTACCATACACCAAGAGCATCTCTTTAGTCCTTCATAAGTACTTGAGAATGCTCTTTACAGCTGTCCAGTGACTCTCTCCAGGATCAGCTTGATACCTACTCACTACACTTAGTGAGTATGTTACATCGGGTCTGGTACATAGCATCGCGTACATGATAGAGCCTACAGCCGAAGCATAGGGTATCCCTTGCATGCGAGCTCTCTCCAAATCAGTCTTGGGAGACATCTCTTTGGAGAGAGTGAGTCCTGAGATCGTGGGTAAAAACCCACGTTTGGACTCTTCCATACTAAACCTCTTTAGTATAGTGTCAATGTACCTGGATTGGGACAATCCTAATATCCTTTTAGATCATCTCTATAGATCATAATTCTCAGTATGCAGGAGGCATCACCTAGATCTTTCATTGAGAATCTTTGTGATAAGAAGAGCTTCACCGATTGCAGCATAGGAATGTCATTTCCTATCAAGAGTATGTCGTCCACGTACAATACGAGGAAGACAACCTTACTCTCTGCCACCTTCTTGTAGATACAAGGTTCATCTACGTTTTTGACGAAATCAAACTCTTTGATAACGACGTCAAAGCAGATGTTCCAACTCCGCGATGCTTGCTTTAATCCATAAATGGATTTAAGCAGCTTGCACACTTTCCCACTGCTCCCACTATCTACGAAGCCCTCTGGCTGAGTCATGTACACGCACTCTTCTAAATCACCGTTTAGAAAGGCGGCCTTAACATCCATTTGCCAGATTTCATAGTCATGATATGCAGTGATTGTAAGTCGATGTACAACACCCCACGACTTGCGGGAAGGCGGAATAATGAAAAACGATCTTGTTTTAGGCGTAAACATCGACTAACCGAGAATCTTTGCATAAGTGCGATTCTGTTAGCTAGTAATTAATGACTATTTTTGTTTTTGGATGAGAGGTAAAGAAAGGGGATCGTTGAATGATCCATTTACCACCCTTCCTTTCGTATTGTAGGAATCAAAAAATACTATGATGGTTATGTTGCTTTCTATATTTATCTCGTCTGTGATTTAGCAATCCCAAAGTTTCTTTTTGATACGATCAAATAAGGAAAAAATGATCTTTTCCAGTTAAGTAATTAAGTAAATTGATAAAAAAAATACTAATAAAAAAAAAAAGATTACGACTTAGATGTCTCGTATTTCTCGAAAAAGTGATTCGATTGATGGGATTTGGTATAGAAGAGTTAACTACTATGATAAGTGATTATACCTAAAGAACCGAGTCCTTCATCTTGTCGTTCTCCACGTCCTCTCCGGCCTTCTCTATGTAGTAGAAGATCCACCCGAGAGCTTTACTACAAGCTTCACCTCTAACTTGAGGTAACTAGGTTTCTTAAATCGCTAATCTAAGTAACCTAGGTGATATAGAGAATGGTTAAGGATTAAGTAGTCTACTCTAATCCTTGGTCTCAACACATGAGAGGGGAGGATTAGAGTTTGAAGAGAGAGAGCTTGAGGAGAGAGAAAGTGAGCAAGAGAATGAGATGAGATAATGAGCTATCATAATATATATCAAGCATTATCATTTATCCAATAAAAGAAAATAAAGGATTAATAATCATGCTTCATAAATACAAGAGGGTGATTCATCTCCAAGAGTCATTAACCATTTATGATGCATTAATGACATGGATGAATCACTCAAATGACTCACTAATCTCATTTAATGCATATTCCACCTTAACCCCCAAGTCACCATCTTCTCGCGTAATTACGAGAACGCCCCTCCTATCCGTGAAAACACGGAAAAACTTTAGACTATATAAATCCAATAACCGGATACTAGAAACTGGCTTAAACCAAAGCCGGCTAGTAAAAACTGTCCGGATGTCGTACGTGCGTAAACACACGTATGCGTCCGAACCCTTATCGTAAAACCATACGACCTCTATATCATTTCGCCTGGAGTAGGGAAACTCTCTATGTGGGACTCTAGAGACTCGACTACTACGCTGGCAGTGGGTTTAACCACAGACCGCAAGCGGCACTAGCTGTACGTAACGGTCCCGAGGTAGATGTCGATAAGAAGGCCGATGAGGAAACCCATCCGAACTCCTACTGAGTCTGATGTGACAATCTCCGTACAGTCCGGTCTGTTCGTCTAAGACTATCGCATATCGGGCCTAGGGGCGGCAAGCGTCAGTCCCCTAATAGCGGTATAAGTCGTGTCGGAGTGAAGCCCATTACACCCTGAGAAACTACTGGAACCTACCAGCAAATCTCGCTTGCCCTGGCCAGGGACTTTGCATAATGGCTCTCTGACACAGCGCGATATCAACTCCCAATACCGGGAGAGACGAATCCTGTCTAACCGCCACTGCCTCCAAGTGCTCGGGACTGCACCCAACTGCTACCTGTTTGCACGACTCCTTTGAGCCGTGGTAGGGTAGCAATCTAAGAACAGTGGGACACACTCGAGGCAAAGTAGCAGTGTCAAGTCTGCGGACTATGCTGTACTCATGTCACCTGGGAACTGTTCACTGACGACTGGTATAAAACCAACCAACAGTTCCCTGTGAGTCCTGTCCGGTGTATCCGTAACCTAACGAGCACCTGCATACTATCTTCAGTACGACGTACTGACGGCTGTGGGACAGACCATCTCCCCAACTGGGATGAGAAGCATACACACTAGTCTACTCCGGAGTATCGATGCCCTGTCTCGATAATCCTACGACTAGGGACCTGAATAAGGATGTGCCTGTAGACTACCCAGCCCCCACTAGTGTGACTGCCATCACAACGCTGGTAGTCAAGCAAGATCCTAAGAGCTCTATCAATACGTATACTCACATATTAAGATAGAAAAACCAAGTAGCATACTACCATGTTTAGCAAGACTGTTATATACATGTGAATATCCCAAGCTTCCATTAAGTAATATACAAACTAGTATGATACAATAATGGCCCCTAGGGCATATACACTAACAGCGATGGCAAGCATGATCTGGATGGATTTAAGCATAGCCACTGGAGAAAAGGTTTCGTCATAGTCCACACCTGGTCTTTGACGAAAACCTTTTTCAACAAGTCTAGCTTTGAAAGTCTCCACTTTCCCATCTACACCAAGTTTTTTCGTAAAGATCCACTTGCTCCCAATGGGTTTTACCCCTTCAAGAGCAACTTCTAAAGTCCACACTTTGTTGGTGTACATGGATTCTATCTCGGACTGCATTGCATCCAGCCATTTCACTGAGTCCCCACTCGTGATGGCCTGCTCGAAGCTAGTTGGGTCATCATCAACCATGATGCAATCCTCGCTCCCACCATCCATGAGAAAACCGTAGTATCTCTCAGGTGGGTGAGGAACCCTACTAGATCTGCGGAGTGGCTGGGGTTCATGGGGAACTACCGAATCCTCTGGTTCAACCAAATCTTCTGTTGTAGTCTGTATTGCTGGAACCTCTTCCAGTTCTGCCTCCATGCCACTAATCTCTTTTTCAAGAAATTCCTTTTCTAAAAAGGTGGCATGTCGAGAAACAAACACTTTTTGTTCCTCGGTTTGGTAGAAGATATACCCGTGCGAATGTTTGGGATATCCAATAAACTTACACAGAATGGACCTTGCCGCGAGTTTGTCCGGATTTTGTGTTTTTACATAGGCCGGACAACCCCATATCTTAACATAATTAAGACATGGTCTCTTTCCTTTCCATATCTCATATGGAGTGGTCGGCACAGATTTGGTGGGAACCATATTCAATAGGTCTGCAGCTGTTTCCAGTGCATATCCCCAGAAGGAAATAGGTAACTCAGCTGTGCTCATCATAGAGTGCACCATATCTAATAGGGTGCGGTTCCTCCGTTCCGATACACCGTTGTGTTGTGGTGTATATGGAGGAGTTAGCTGAGAGAGAATCACATTCTCTTTTAGGAAGTCCAGGAATTCATTGCTCAAGTATTCTCCTCCTCGATCAGATCGTAGGATTTTAATACTTTTTCCGGTTTGGTTCTCGACTTCCTGTTTATATTCTCTAAATTTCTCAAAAGCTTCTGATTTGTATTTCATCAGGAACACATATCCGAATCTAGAGAGATCATCAGTGAATGTAATGAAGTACGCAGAACCATTCCTGGCATGTGTAGACATGGGGCCGCATACATCACTATGTACCAGCCCCAAGAGTTCTGTAACTCTCTCTCTGTGTCCCGTAAACGGAGTTTTGGTCATCTTGCCTTTGAGACATGACTGGAAAGTGTCATAAGATGAAAATTCAAACGGATTCAAATATCCATCCTTATGCAACTTGGCTAGTCGTGTCACATTGATGTGACCCAGTCTACAATACCACAAGAAGGATTCGTTCATTTCTGAACTCTTCCTCTTGTGTGCGTTTGTTATGCTCAGAACCGTTGATTGATTTAGAACATAAATGCCATTGCACAACGTGCCTGATCCAACCAACTTTTGGTTAAGAAAAATGTTCATAACATTATCCTGTAATACAAAATTATATCCCTATTTACTCAACAAAGAAACCGATATAATGTTGCATATCAGGTTCGGCATGTAATAGCATTCGTTCAGAATTAATGTATTACCAGTTGGCAATACAATGTGATATTCCCCGACGGTTTTAGCTGCAACAATTGCACCATTTCCAACCCTTATGTCTTTATCACCTTCTCCAAGTTCTCTACCTTTCCTAAGCCCATGTAACTGATTACATATATGGGATCCTAACCCGGTATCTAATACCCAGGACGTAGAGCAAATGGAGAAACAGTTCTCTGTAATGAACACACCCGAAGAAAATGCATCAACATGTACTTTCTTCATTCGGGTGGCATGGGAATCCTGGTATTCCCCTATATCCTGTTCAGTCTTATAACTTTTATAAGAAAGAACGGAACCAACGTTCCCCAGCACAGTATAACATGCGGGTTCGGTCAATACATCCATATTATTATCTTGATTAAGGCATGATATGGTCGCTACCTGGAGAGATAGAGAAGAAAACACTTTAGCGTATACTCTTGCAAGATCAGATTGGTTATTATTTTATCTAATCAGGATGGCTCCCACTGTTTTTATCAAATCTTCCTTCAAACCCTAAAAGGATAGACTAGCCGGGATTAATTACACCCTACAACTTTGCCAATCTTTCAGCCAGGCCAGTGTCGGTACTTTGAGGGAGGTTCCCCGTGCTTTCGCACGGACCTAATTAAAGTAAACCTCGTTTTCCCAGAGGCGTAACCCCGTTGACACCTTTCTAGACACCTACTTGATCGGCTAATTGTCCTGTATAAAACTCTCCCGGGAGTAACAATTACTCGCAGTGGGTATCGGGATCCAACTATCTCATAGAAGGTATGCAATCTCATTGCAAATTTCAACACTTGAAATTCCCGATAATATTTTGCCCCTAGCGTCCCATGACCTTGACGCAGGCCAACAAACCATAGTGCGCTAGTCAAGTTCAACCCGTCATTTCTTGATTGAATTAAACCCACCCGTACGACCCTTGACGCGGGCCAACAAAGTCGCATGACTACCCTAATCCAATCTGCATCATATGCATAAGCAGATAAATACTAGTTAGCTACCGCACACTACGCCTTGACGCAGGCCAACAAACGTAGCACAAATACTAAGTAGGACTTATCTGAAATGACGGAGGGCTACGACAGGTTTTTCTGAAAACCTATTGCGTAATGAACTTGATATCATTGTAGAATTATGTGAATTTTGAAATGGAGTGATTTTGAGGCTTTTATTAGTTTTGCTAAAGAGGTCACTCCCGGTGAAGGGATCTCGGCTCTTTCCTCATCGAATAAGGTGCAGGACATATCATATATATCAATGTGCAAAGCAAAACTCTAAAAGCAATCAAAAGACAAACCGAGTTTTGTAGCATCTGCCAGTTTCGCTAAAGAGGTCACTCCCGGTGAAGGGATCTCGGCTCTTTCCTCATCGAATAAGGTGCAGGGTATATCATATATACCGCTATGCAAAGCAAAACTGTAGATACCCCTTTTAAAAAAAATTGATTCTACAACATCTTTTAGGTTTCTTTTCTTTCATTAATCACATTAATGAAGTCCCATCATTTATAGCACCTAAACATCACAGATAAATACGACGTACACTTATGCCATCCGCATTCGCCTCGATGTCCCCTCGTGCACCGTTAGGTTAGGTAACTAACGGCAGAGCGGGGCAGGGCTAGCGCGGGTGTAAAACATAAGTAACGCCTATATAATATATCATATATACTATATACAGTATTTATCACAACCCATCACATGATCACATCACAGATATCGCAGCAGAAGAAACATATGAAATATTGGATATACTAGGACGTCCGTGTTTTATTTTGAGCCTCTATAAAACACGGATTCCACGGTCGCGATGAATAGCCAAATGATTGATCTTAATTTCCGATTGTGTCGGTTTAGAAAATAGATTTCACAATCAAAGAATTATTTGACCACAATCAACTACGGTGTCGGATGTAGCGCGTTAGTGAGTGCGGATCGTCCACAGGGATTGTGCGATTCGTTCGTATTTTGATTTGTTTGAATCGAAAACTTAATAGAAAAAAAAAAAAGAAAACATGATTCAAGATTTTTATCGATGGGTTTCAAGTATCACTATTCTAATCAAGAATCAAGAAAATGATAAACATCGAGAATCGAGTTTCGATAAAATTCCGATCACTTTAGGGTTTCAAGATTTGAAGTAAAGCTCGTAGGAATCGAGTAAATTGTAGATGTGATGAAGATTCAAGAATACGATTTCTTATCTATTAACAAATTAATGCTAAATCGATGTAGAATTCATCGAGGATCAAGGATCTTACGAAGAATTAGGGTTCCTCATCCTATCCTTTGTCCTTTCGATGAATAACATTCACTAGATAGGTTCTTGAAAGTCGAATGGTCAATTGTTGATCTCTAGATCGTGCGAAAGGAATCAAGAACACATTCGCATCGATCTAGATCATCGATCAATCGATTTTCAAGAATTTACAATTGTTTTAAGACTTAAGAAAACGTTTAACAATTCATCAACATCATCATTTTACAATTGTTTCGATTCCTCCACGAGCGGAGTTTTATTCAAGCATCATCACAAAGTACATATTCAAGAATCGAAATATAAGCATAATGCTCGAATTGAAATGTAAACAAGTTTAAAGAATCTTCACCTTTATTACATCAACAAGTAGTTACAACTCTCAAGATTTACAAGAGGTAGGAACTTCGCTCGTCGAATCTTGCATCGCTCGGTTTCTTGAGTCTTGGATTGCTTCGATCTCGTGCTCCGTTGAAATCCGGTTCCGCTTCTAAAGGATCTTGAAGACTTGCTTGGCTTGCACTCAAAGAATCTTGAAGTTTCTTGATTTTGGATTGGATTAGGGTTAGGGTTTTGACACAAGCCTTGTCACTAGACTTGTGGGTGGAAATTGGGGAAGATGAAGATTGAACTAGAATTTAGCCAACAATGAGTTTTTTTTCAACAAGTGAGCCTAGGGGTCTATTTATAGGTTTTCCAAACCCTAGGTCTAGGAATTCAAATTTGAGCTTTCCCTCCAAAAGTTAGTTAGAGGAAGAGGCTTCTAGAAGTAGTTAGTTAGGGGATTGTCTTCTACCCTAAGCTAGGAGGTTAGGGGGAAGGTTCTAGGTCCTTAATAGAGTTTAAGTGAAGCTTGTTAAGGAAGCTAGGGGTGTTTAGTTAGGAACCCAATGGCTTCATGATCTGGCAGAAGGTTCGAGAGACATCTGGAAAATGTAGTGCCTTTTTTAAGTGTACACACTGAATTAAAGGTACTGGTGCAGAGAATTAGGGCTGACGTGGCAGGGACACCGCGGAACCGCGGCACGTGCCTCCTTATGCCGTGGATCCGCGGTCACGTGAGGGGCTCAATGCTTGATACTTCAGGTACTGTCTTCTTCTGTCTTCAGGTGTACTTTTTGATATGTTGAATTGTATAATTCCCTCTATATTAATACCAGATTCCAAATCCATGAGTTGGCGTCTTTTTAACAGTCTTCGTTTGTAAATTTGACCGATCTTCTGCAATGTCCTGCACAGACTTCGAAACACAAGGTGCGATATATAGGAATGATGCCATGCTATGAAATGCAGTCAATTTCCTTTATAGTGCCGGTTTTAGAGTCTAACACATGCAATCTGATATTTAATGACTGATTTGCTAATATGTGTTATATGAATGCCGAACATTTCTAGATGAGTGCAAATGGTAGGGAAATTGCCGGTTAAAAATTGCAGTATTTTCGACTGATCAAATTCCCCCAAACTTATTTTCGATCGTCTCGAGCGAACTTTTTATTAAAAAGAAGGAGAAAATAAAGAAAGAGAAAAAACTAACTAGCACACTTTCGTAGGCAACACGATTGCACTGACCACGTGCAACAAGCCTTTAAACCTCTAGGTGTCCCTAGTAGGAGGAGTGTTGTCTCCTGAGGGTTTTCAGCGGATTGCACCCACAAAATCCAATAATAAAAGGAAAATCATGAAATTTACATTTAATGAAAAGAATTGTAAAAGAAAGACTTTGAAAATTAGGGTTTCCAACTAAGCTAGCTTTTCGGTTGTCATGAGCCCTATCTTAATAGTCATGAAAAAATGTCGGAAATCACGTCCTCCCTCAATAAAACATCGTCTTATTCTTCATTCCTATCTTTCTTCCAAACATCGATCATATAACCCTGCGTGTGTGTAAAGACATCCCCACACCCGGAGAATTCAATTCAAGCTATCATACTCTTGCCCATCAGCCTCAGTACTTTTTAATTAATGAATATTTAGATGAGATTGCTCACACACTTTCATGCGACCGTTAATACTTCTTGAGGTACTAACCGACCGATTACTCTTGTGCTTGCTTACTTGGTGTATTTTTCTCGTCTTGCACCACCTAAGGCTTAGCAGTGACTCCCAGACCAGTTGGCCTTAGGGCACTAGGTGAAAAGGCACCCTCGCTATATTTTTTATTGCTGCCTTGGCGATAACAAAACCAGTGTCCATTTTTCTCACCACTTTATATTTTCTTCATTTTTTTTATTTCCTTCATACTTTTGGCTTTAAGACAAGAGTATTTCAAGGTATCCTCTACTATCCCGGGCTTCAAGACGTGTGTAAGTGCGAATAGCAGGGTATCAACATTCAAAATGTTTGGCTTTCAGAATAGAAACTATTTATCAGACTTATTTTTATCCTCAGATTAGTGACGTCCTTCATCTTACTAACCCTTAGGACAACGACTCATAACTACTTATTACTAGTTCGTATAAGAAAACTTCTAATTTTCTTGGTTTTCTTAAATTTTTCTAATCTCATGGATGTAATTTTTCACTATCTAAACTTTCATTATCTTATTTATGTACAAAAAATGTTAAATATTAAAATATTTTTATATTTTGAAAATTTTAAATTTTTATGGATTTTGAAATTTTTTAAATTTTTATAAGTTTTTAAAGAAATGTTTTGTGCTTATGCAAATGATATTCAAATGATGCAAAAATAAGCACAAACCTCCCCCAAACTTGTTTTCAACAGTGTCCTCACTGTTGTCAACCGTTATATCTACAAAACCTGTAAGCCTGGGAGGAATTTATTAGTGGGGGCAGAATATATAAGTGAAGAATCTCCCCCAAACTTACTCTTTTCACCCACCTCCATTCAAAAAGATGATGCAGTGATACACCTGACATGGAGGTGAGATGGAGGAATTTTAATCAAGATAAACTGGCTCCTGTAAGAATAGGAGCTCCTCCGTGGGGTCAGTGGAAAAATACGGCTTTAGTCTATGTCCATTCACTTTGAAAAATGTGCCGTTTTTAACATTTTCTACTTCTACTGCCCCGTGCGGGTATACAGACCGCACAACAAAAGGTCCCTTCCACCGAGATTGGAGCTTACCCGCGTGAAGGTGTAGCGTGAATCATAAAGAATGACTTGTTGACCAGGTGAAAATGTTTTCCTCAAAATGTTTTTATCATGAAAAACCTTAGTCCTATTCTTTACGATTACAGCGTTATCATAAGCTTCATCGCGGAGTTCGCTTAGCTCATTTATTTGCAGCTTCCGAAAGTTGCAGGCTTGGTTTAGGTCAAAATTTATTTCCTTAATAGCCCACAATGCTTTATGCTCAATCTCGACAGGTAAGTGACATGCCTTCCCAAACACTATCCTATATGGAGACATCCCTAGGTCGGTTTTAAATGCAGTTCGGAATGCCCAAAGAGCATCCGTCAGTTTGGTCGACCAGTCTTTTCTATTCTTAGCAACAGTCTTCTCCAGGATTAGTTTGATCTGTCTGTTTGAGATCTCAGCCTGCCCGCTTGTTTGGGGATGATAGGGTGTAGAAAGTCGGTGGTTGATTGCGTATTTCCGCATCAGAGTCTCGAAAGACCTATTGCAGAAATGTGTCCCATTATCGCAAATGATAGCGCGTGGGTGTCCAAATCGCGAAAAGATATTCTCTTTCAAGAACTTAATGACTACTTTCCTATCATTAGTGCGACATGGAATGGCTTCAACCCACTTTGAGACATAATCAACCACCAGCAGTATGTACAAATTCCCAAAGGAGTTGGGAAAGGGACTCATGAAATCAATGCCCCAAACATCGAATATTTCAACAACCAGAATGGGTTGCTGAGGCATTTCATTTCTCCGGGAGATTCTACCCGTGTACTGATATTGTGTACAGGTTTTGCAATGCTCAAATGCGTCCTTGAACAAGGTCGGCCAATAAAATCCACATTGCAAAACCTTCTCCGCCGTCTTTTTAGGACCGAAGTGACCCCCACAGGCCTGATCATGACAAAAAGAAAGAACACTCTTGAACTCTTCTTTCGGGACACACCGGCGAATGATCTGATCAGGAAAATATTTAAATAAATATGGATCGTCCCAGTAAAAGTGTTTTACTTGGGATAGAAAACGGTATTTGTCCTGTTTTGACCAATCGCTGGGTATAAGTCCCGTGACAAGATAGTTCACAATATCCCTGAACCATGGTTCATTGGATACGTTCAAGAGTTGTTCGTCGGGAAACGAATCATTGATCGGCAGGGTCACAGGGGAAGAAGAGATGCGTGAAAGATGGTCGGCTACTACGTTTTCACATCCTTTCTTATCTTTGATAACAAGATCAAATTCTTGTAGTAGAAGGATCCAATGTATTAGTCGACCTTTTGCATCTTTCTTCGCCAGAAGATGTTTTAAGGCGGAATGGTCTGTGTACACAACTATAGGTGAGCCAATTAAGTAAGGCCTGAATTTTTCTAATGCAAATACAACCGCCAAAAGTTCTTTTTCGGTGGTCGTATAATTGATTTGTGCATCATTCAGGGTCTTACTTGCATAGTATATCACGTGTGGCATCTTTTCGATCTGCTGTCCTAAGACTGCACCTACTGCAAAATCGGATGCGTCACACATCGGCTCAAAGGGGTAGTCCCAATTTGGAGACGATAGAACGGGGGCTGAAGTGAGGGAGTGTTTGAGTGAGTCGAAAGCTGTCTCACAATCCGAGTCAAAGTGGAAGGTCGTATCCTTGGCCAGGAGAAGAGTTAAAGGTCTAGCAATTTTGCTAAAGTCCTTAATGAATCTCCTATAAAAGCCCGCATGGCCAAGGAAAGATCGAATATCTTTGACGCTTTTGGGATGAGGGAGGTTTTGAATGACATCTATCTTAGCTCTGTCAACCTCAATGCCTTTCTGTGAAATAACATGTCCTAGTACAATTCCTTCTTGGACCATGAAATGGCATTTTTCCCAGTTCAAAGTTAAGTTCTTCTCTTTGCAACGAGTAAGAACAGCGTCCAGATTCGATAGGCAATCAGAAAAAGAGTCTCCAAAAATCGAGAAATCGTCCATAAAGATCTCCAGAAAATTTTCTACCATATCAGAGAATATCCCCATCATGCACCGCTGAAAGGTAGCGGGAGCATTGCATAACCCAAAGGGCATGCGACTGTAAGAAAATGTACCAAAAGGACAAGTAAAAGTGGTTTTATCTTGATCCTTTTTGGCGATGGGGACCTGATTATAGCCTGAGTATCCGTCCATAAAGCAATAATACTCTCGTCCGGCTAAGCGTTCCAGCATTTGATCAATGAATGGTAGAGGAAAGTGGTCTTTCCTCATGGCAGCATTGAGTTTTCTATAATCAATACATACACGCCACCCAGTTTGGGCGCGTGTCTGAATCAACTCATTTGCCTCATTGGTTATAACAGTGATGCCGGATTTCTTAGGGACAATATGTATAGGACTCACCCATTGGCTATCGGAGATGGGGTATATAATACCATTATCAAGGCATTTGACGATCTCTTTCATCACTGCTTTCTTCATGACGGGATTCAACCGTCTCTGTGGTTCTCGGGTTGGTCTGGCATCATCTATCACATGTATATGATGTTCAACAATCAAGGGACTAATCCCTTTGATGTCCGCCATCGTCCAACCAAATGCCTCTTTATTAGATCTCAATACCGATAAAAGTGCATTCTCTTGCTCTGATTCTAGAGAAGCGGATATTATAACCGGTAAAGACTCCTTCTCACCTAAATAAGCATATTTAAGATGAGAAGGTAAAATTTTGAGATCTAATATAGGCGGAGAAATGATAGAAGGTGGGATCATCGAGTGATTTTTGGAATTACAAAGAAGCTCAGAGCCTGTGAAAGATACAGACTCGGGTGGAGAAAAGTCAGGAGTGCAGGACTCAAGTGTAGGAAAAGTGTCCTCACTAAGATCATGTGTAAGGTCAAACAGAGATGTGGTAATGTCGTCGAGATCAGTAAAGCAAAGTTCCTCAGCTCCGCAACTATCGGGAGCGATCTCGTGGACCGAGCACACATCTAGAATATGAGCAGAGGGTTCTGATGGCTGACTTCCAACTTTGTAGATGTTTAGTTCAATGGTCATATTTCCAAATGATAAGTTCATTGAACCATTTCTACAGTTAATAACAGCGTTGGAAGTGGCAAGGAAAGGACGACCCAGAATCACCGGAATTTGGCCCTGGGGGTTTGCTACAGGCTGTGTATCGAGTACAATGAAGTCTACAGGGAATACAAATTCCCCGACCTTTATCAACACATCCTCTAGTTCACCCCTTGGTTTGGTAATTGAACGGTCTGCCATTTGGAGAGTGCAGTGAGCAGGTTTCAACTCTCCAATCCCTAATTGCTCATATACAGAATATGGAAGCAGGTTAACACTTGCGCCAAGGTCTAAAAGAGCACGATTTATGTTTTTACCCCCAATAGAAATCGATATCGTAGGAAATCCTGGGTCCTTACGTTTCTTTGGTAGCTGGGGGATAAAAGCAGTGCTAATATTATTAGACATAAAGACCTTCTTTGGCACTTGAGTCTTCCTCTTCCTAGTACACTAGTCCTTGAGAATTTTCGCATAAGCGGGGACTTGTTGAATCGCATCTAGGAGAGGGATGTTGATGTTAACTTGTTTAAACATTTCCATAATTTTCTCCATATGAGGACTCGATCTGTTACCCCTTAACCGATTCGGGTAAGGAGCTTTTGCAATAAGCGCCGGGTCCATCATAGGAGAAGGAAGAGGGGGTAGACATGGTCCCAAAAGAGGAGTGGGGACCGTCTGTGGAGAACTAGAAGGGCTATACTGAGGTGTCAAGCCTAGTGGGAAATGGAGAATAGGCTCGCGAGAAGGCGGTGGGGTAGAAGAACAAGGATCAGAAGTAGAAGTGTGTGTGTGAGGAAAGGTCTCAGCCGGGGTGTTAATGATAGGATTTTCAATATCATCAATTCCTTCCCCGACATGATTGTTCAACACTCTTCCCGATCTCAACGTTGTGACGGCATTTACATTGTAATGCCCAGGATTAGGTAGGGGTTGAGAAGGAAGTTTCACTTTTTCTCTCGCACTCATTTCGGCTTTAAGTCATGCGATTTCAGCTTCCATCGATCTGATACTCTCAGCTTGGGATGCTGAGTTTTTCTTTATCTCACTGACGGAAGTTCTAACCTCAGCCGAAACCTCTATGAAATTTGACAAAAGTGATTTCATGGTTTGAGTGAATTGAGAGAGTTCGTCAGAACCGGTCAACTGCATAGGATTAGACTGTACAGGAGTATTAACCTGGTTGTGGAAATTTTGTGACTGGTAGGGGTGCTGAGTGAGTTGAAGTGGTTGCTGTTGTGGTGGAAGAGCCCTTTGGAAATTATTTTGGCTTGGAACCGTGTTTTGATGAGATTGTTGTTGGTTCCAAGCAAAATTCGGGCGATTCCTCCAACCCTGATTGTACGTGGAAGAATATGGATCGTTTCTAGGTCTTTGAAATGCAGCATTAGTATGCTCGTGACCTTGAAACGCAGAGTTTAATGGACATTCTTCCGTTAAATGAGACGGATCAGAACAGCGGCCACATACAGTTTTGGGGAGCGACATTGGGTTTAGGGAGGCTGCAGAAAATTTGTGTTCCATAGCGTCGAGCTTCTTTTGCATTGCTGCCATCTCAGCTCGAACACCTATGGACACATCTATTTGGTGTACGCCACCCATATTCAATGATTGGGTTCCACTCTCCCACTGTAGTGATTTTTCAGCTAACTCTTCTAAAAATTTCCATGCTTCCCCATCATCCTTAGTCATAAAAGTACCTTGACACATGTTTTCAAGGTTCTGTTTAGTGTTTGGGTTAATGCCCTCATAAATGATTCGGCAAAGATCCCATCTCGGGATGCCGTGATGAGGACACTGAACCAATAGATCCTTGAAACGTTCAAAGCATTTAGAGAATGGTTCAGTAGGGAGCTGGGTAAATTGATTCAGTTCGCTAAGGATTCGAGCTGTCTTTTGCATTGGGTAAAATTTCTTAAGGAATGCCGCTACAAATTCTTCCCAATTCGTGATAGAGTGTGCGGTAGTGTTATATAGCCACTTCTCGGCTATATCGCACAAAGTAAATGGAAGAAGTCGTAGACGCATAGCATCCACTGAAAGTTATGACGTACCCATCATTGCGCATACGTTTTCAAATTTGGTAATGAAAACGTAAGCGTCCTCAGTCTCGAGTCCGTGGAATTTGGGTAAAAGGTTGATGTATTGGGGTTTAATTTCAAAATTATTCCCGTTGGCTGGTGGAATGGATAAGCAGGTCGACAGAGGACCTCGCAATGGATAGCACCTCTCTTGGAGAGAGATGCGGGGTGGATTCTGCGCACCAACGGACGGCGGCAGATTAGTGTTAAAAAAATTCGATGGAGGTGGATCCATCGATATGGGTGTGGTGGTGGGTAAAGAAGAAGTAAATGGAGAAATACCGACTTCGGAGTTGATAAAGGGTACGCAGACTAAACGGGCACTAGAATCCCGTGTCCAGCCTATCTTGTACTAAAAAAGGGTTAGTACAAGTGGCAGCGTTGACTTATAATTAGGGGTAATGAATGAATGAATGCGGTGTTTGTTTTGAAAAGTGGACGGATTTTTTAAAAAAATGATGCAATACAACAAATGCAATACACAAAACCCTAATTCTAGGGGTCGCCTAGGTCAGATCTCTAGACCGCTCCTAACTGCCAGAAGACAAGACGCAGGATAAATCCTCCACTGCCTCTTTGTCTCTCCTGTGGCCAGGTAAGTGCCAGGTAAGTGGGAGGTTCTCCACTACGTAAGTAGTGAGCCTAATTAAGTAACCACTAGCCTTCGACACACTTGCCTTAGACACCACAAAACAAACGCGGATAAGCAATGAATTACCCACGGCCTTCTTCTGTCCTAAGTGAGCGCGACGGTCCTTAGAGTCATCTCTAGATCTTTTTTTAATTGGGGTAAATGCGGATGCAAATTTTGTGATTTTCGGGGCTTAGGAAGGGTAATGAACTCCCCACCTAATCAGGATTTGGTCTTTGCCCCTTAATGTCCGTATTAATTATGCAAACAACCACAAAAATCAAAACAAGCATAATTTAATTTTGCTTTTTGCGCGGCGCTGCGATTTTTGCAAAGAAACCTGCACAAAATGTTATTTGGAGCAGACAGAGGAGGAGATAAGAAAGATAGAGACTCACAGAGAAAAATTGGTACAGTGATGCTTCAACTGAACTGCGGTTCCGCCGCAGATTGCTCCTTAGACCGCGGTTCCGCGGTGATGTGTACTGTTCACTGTACAAAAATTCACCAGAATGCTTCTGTTCAGCCCCTAAGTCCTCTGGAATTCTCCAAAAAAATTTCCAATTTCACAGCAAGCTCCAGATCTCCTTGCAATAAACCACAACAAATCGTTTAGTGTTTTGTGCGAATTTTGATCACAAAATTACAATGGAATAAATCTTTCAATTCAAATTTCAATATAAAACGAATTAGCGCGATCCCCGGCAACGATGCCATTTGATTGATCTTAATTTCCGATTGTGTCGGTTTAGAAAATAGAATTCACAATCAAAGAATTATTTGACCGCAATCAACTACGGTGTCGGATGTAGCGCATTAGTGAGTGCGGATCGTCCACAGGGATTGTGCGATTCGTTTGTATTTTGATTTGTTTGAATTGAAAACTTAATAGAAAAGAAAAGAAAACATGATTCAAGATTTTTATCGATGGGTTTCAAGTATCACTATTCTAATCAAGAATCAAGAAAATGATAAACATCGAGAATCGAGTTTCGATAAAATTCTGATCACTTTAGGGTTTCAAGATTTGAAGTAAAGCTCGTAGGAATCGAGTAAATTGTAGATATGATGAAGATTCAAGAATATGATTTCTTATCTATTAACAAATTAATGCTAAATCGATGTAGAATTCATCGAGGATCAAGGATCTTGCGAAGAATTAGGGTTCCTCATCCTATCCTTTGTCCTTTCGATGAATAACATTCACTAGATAGGTTCTTGAAAGTCGAATGGTCAATTGTTGATCTCTAGATCGTGCGAAAGGAATCAAGAACACATTCGCATCGATCTAGACCATCGATCAATCGATTTTCAAGAATTTACAATTGTTTTAAGACTTAAGAAAATGTTTAACAATTCATCAACATCATCATTTTACAATTGTTTCGATTCCTCCACGAGCGGAGTTTTATTCAAGCATCATCACAAAGTACATATTCAAGAATCGAAATATAAGCATAATGCTCGAATTGAAATGTAAACAAGTTTAAAGAATCTTCACCTTTATTACATCAACAAGTAGTTACAACTCTCAAGATTTACAAGAGGTAGGAACTTCGCTCGTCGAATCTTGCATCGCTCGGTTTCTTGAGTCTTGGATCACTTCGATCTCGTGCTCCGTTGAAATCCGGTTCCGCTACTAAAGGATCTTGAAGACTTGCTTGGATTGCACTCAAAGAATCTTGAAGTTTCTTGATTTTGGATTGGATTAGGGTTAGGGTTTTGACACAAGCCTTGTCACTAGACTTGTGGGTGGAAATTGGGGAAGATGAAGATTGAACTAAAATTTAGCCAACAATGAGGTTTTTTTCAACAAGTGAGCCTCGGGGTCTATTTATAGGTTTTCCAAACCCTAGGTCTAGGAATTCAAATTTGAGCTTTCCCTCCAAAAGTTAGTTAGAGGAAGAGGCTTCTAGAAGTAGTTAGTTAGGGGATTAGCTTCTACCCTAAGCTAGGGGATAGGGAGAAGGTTCTAGGTCCTTAATAGAGTTTAAGTGAAGCTTGTTAAGGAAGTTAGGGGTGTTTAGTTAGGAACCCAATGGCTTGATGATCTGGCAGAAGGTTCGAGAGACATCTGGAAAATGTAGTGCCTTTTTTAAGTGTACACACTGAATTAAAGGTACTGGTGCAGAGAATTAGGGCTGACGTGGCAGGGACACCGCGGAACCGCGGCACGTGCCTCCTTATGCCGCGGATCCGCGGTCACGTGAGGGGCTCAATGCTTGATACTTCAGGTACTGTCTTCTTCTGTCTTTAGGTGTACTTTTTGATATGTTGAATTGTATAATTCCCTCTATATTAATACCAGATTCCAAATCCATGAGTTGGCGTCTTTTTAACAGTCTTCGTTTGTAAATTTGACCGATCTTCTGTAATGTCCTGCACAGACTTCGAAACACAAGTTGTGATATATAGGAATGATGCCATGCTATGAAATGCAGTCAATTTCCTTTATAGTGCCGGTTTTAGAGTCTAACACATGCAATCTGATATTTAACGACTGATTTGCTAATATGTGCTATATGAATGCCGAACATTTCTAGATGAGTGCAAATGGTAGGGAAATTGCCGGTTAAAAATTGCAGTATTTTCGACTGATCACCAAACCCACCCCCCTAGACCCCTACGAGAGCGGCAAGCAACCCTACCAATTCTAGAGTCAGGAGACCCGGACTCGACTCCTCGAGTTGGTCTCCCACTGGACTTTACAACCCGGTTACTTGTGCTCTCCTTCTTGGGTCTATCCTAGTGCAGAAAAGTAAATAATATACAAAAGGTGACATCAACCTCATCCCGGAAGTGCCCCAATAAAAGAATATTACATACATTTTATTTTACATGAATGAAAATAAAAACTCTCATCTCACATAAAACCCCCGGCTATTCATAACGCGACGATCCAATATAACATATCCAGCAACACATAACATCACATGTCATCAACGTAAGTAAATATGCGCATCCCAATTGTCGTTGATATATAGCAACGAAACCGGTGATATCACATATCACACTTACGGTCGCAGAAAAGAAAGTGTAAAACTAAAACATTTGGAATCCACAATCTCTTCAGACATCGTAAATCCGAAATATCACATATTTCGCATTTCATGCCTAACTGTGTGAATTCCACATATTGTATCACATTCCAGATAAATAGACAGTATTAAACTTTCCGATCGAATTATCAAATACCCAAGATTTCCTAAATAGCTCAACACTTGAGCGGAGTTCAAAAATTCCAGAATACGTAACAGTAGCAACGGTCCAGCCGTAGAAGGGTCAAGCCAACGCCTCACATGTGGCACGCCGTACTGCCTCAAACCCTAAGGTTCAAAAGGCAGTTCAAGACGGTCACATAATCGAGTTAAGGTTTGTTGTCTTCTAGAGGGTCCATCGCGTCACATGCTAGTATTTCCGAAAGATTTAAACCCGAGAAAAATTCAACACTTGAATGTTTTTCGTGCCGGGAAAAATTGAGTTAATGATATCCGTTCGAACATTTTAATACTTTCTAAATTATCCAGAAAAACTATACGAAATTAAATCTTCCGATCGAATTAACGAATACAAAAGTTGTAAGTGCACGGCGGCGCCCCGGCCGTCAATCCGACGCCGGAATGCGGAAGCGGTGATAAACTTTAATTTTTGCGGACTTTGCAAACCGGCACCACCGCGCACTAAACTCCGGATCGTAACCATTAACAAGTCTAAGCTAACTAGAATACGGGTTAGAGATGTACCGACTGATCCAAGTCCTCCGGTCTTCATCCCCACTCCGATCTCCTCGCGGGATCTCCGTCCGTCTCCTCCTCGTCGGAAAGGGCACCACATCGCCTGTAGCTTTTACGGGCTCCCACCTCAATACCGAGGCAACTCGGGCGCGAAGCTGGCGAATCGACGCGTCCAAGATTTGCTGTAGGGAGTGTAGTGTAGAGTGCATGTCTCACTTTGGGGTTTGTTGCCATTTGTAGATGATGGAGGAAACAAGATAAGAAAAATGGTGCTTGCATTTTTCTTGGCATAAAGAGAGATCAAGAATGAAAAACCCTCTCAAAGATGAAGCTCTCTCCTTCTCTTTTCTTCTTCTCACTCTTCTAATGAATAACCTTCACCTTTTGAAAATGGTGGAGGAAAGATATGAAGTAAGAAGGGAGGTGAGTGTAGGAGATGTAGAAAGGGTGACCACAAACAAACATGAACCATGCTTGTTACTATTAAACCCAAGACAAGAAAACATACAACCATGCTTTTCCTTTTTCAAACCATACCCTTTCATGTCACAATAAAAACAAAAGCATGGTGGAAAAAAATAATGATGCTATCATAATCAATCTTTTACAAGAAACCCCCTCCACAAATGTTATTTGCACAATTGCAAATAACCCCCTCCATCGGAAAAGTCCGGCCGGGAAAGAACAAAGGAAAACCGGCCGGAACGGAATGCAAACTGGCAACTCCAGAAAACTGGTCCCGTAATAAATTACAGGAAAACCCCGATACTGTGCATACACACCCGCATCTGTATTCCATCCGGATACAAATGCAAAGAGACAAAATCTACACTGTACTAAACTAGGACCGGCTTAAACCAAAGCCGGCTAGTAAAATCCGTTCGATCCTGATCCGTGCAATACCGCACGTATCTGATCGAACCCTGCCATATACCTATACGGCTACTAGTACAAACCGTCCGATCCTGATCCGTGCAATACCGCACGTATCTGATCGGACCCTGCCATATCTCCATACGGCCTCTACAGCGTTTCGCCCGAAAGCTGAGTAACTGAAAGTGTGGTAGACTCTAAAGACTCGTCAATACAATGGCTGTGGATTTAACCACTAGCCCGTCAGAGGTATAAGCCAATACGTAACGGGCCACCAGCTATTGACTAAAAGGGACGTCAATGAGCGAACTCATCCTGACACCCTACTGAGCCTGTCAGTGACAATATCCGTACAGTCCGGTCCGTTCGTCTATGAGTATCGCATGGCGGGCCTAGGGGGTTGGTAAAAGTCAGACCCCCAAAAGCGGTACAAGTCGTGTCGGAGTGTAGCCCAGAACACCCTGAGATACTACTGGAATACCTACCAGTAAATCTCCTTGCCTTGGACAAGGACTTTGTGTAATGGCTCTCCTAGACACAGCACGACCTCACCCCCAATACCGGGAGAGACGAACCCCTGAAGATACGCTCACTGCCTCCATGTGGCTCGGGACTGTACCCAACTAAAACCTGTTTGCATGACTCCTTTGAGCCGTGGTAGGGTAGTAATCAAAGTACAGTGGGAACTCACACGAGACAAATGAAGATCCCCAGGTCGATGAACTAACCTGCACACATGTCACCAGGGAACTGCCATCTGACGTCTGGTATATGACCAACTAGCATGTTCCCGGCGAGTCCTGTCCGGTGTACTCATAACCCAATGAGCACCTGTATACATCTTAGGTGATCCAACTGACACCAGTGGCTTGTGAGACCGGCCACCGCCCCTCGTCGGGGTCTCGACTGTATACACTAGTCTACTAATGGAGTATCGATGCCCGGTCTCGAAACTCCTACGACTAGGGACCTTTTAAGGATATGCTTGTAGACTCCAGCTCTCACTTATATGATCGCCCTCATACTGCCGGCAGTCAAGCAAGAATCCTAGGGGCTCTATCAACGTGCAATAGCGACATGTCATGTCACCTAAAGCAGTACACGATGACAAAGGTAAACCAGATAGCAAACTATCATCTCGAGTAAGACTGTCCTACCGGGATAGGTCCTCCCTCAATCATTGCAATCACGTGCCTGTGATCCAATAATTGACTCTGAGGGCACTACCTCCAACAATCTCCCACTTGCACTCAAGGCTAATTATTGCGATGTCGCATACTCACAGCCCGTGTGATACCGAACACCCAACTCCTCTACTGGTCAGTCTCACAAAGCTCGTTTGTGAAACTATTGCGTTCAAGGAATAGCCTCAGTGAGTGGATCCGCTCTGATGTTTCTTTCTATGTCTCTCTATATCTCAAGTTCGCGGAGAAAGCCATCTCCCGAAATGAGCAATACCTGTCTTAGAGTGTCTGGATGTCTGATGGGACCGAGCTCATAAATGAACTCCAAATCCAAACTTCTTAGACTGTATCGTCAACTGAACTTAATCAGTATCCAGTGCCATGCCACCCTCAGTATTGCCTTGGACCACCTGTCCAAAATACTGCCCTTCGTCAGAAGGAAAACTATAACTCTGACGATCACCCTGTCGTCCATGTCACCTTGGAAGCCTGGAGTGATAACCGTCTCCTAAAGGAGGCAGCCGTTATCATATCCCTAGAACATTCACTTATGTCCTAAAACTGCTTCCGACTGTTTCTCCAGGATTGGATCAATGTCAACTTATTGCATATAGTGCAAGAACAACATCTGGTGTGGTACTTGACATCTCATGATTGACTCAATTGCCTAAGCAAGTGATCTGCCAATCATGCACATCCCTCTCTACTTTAGTCTATAAGACACCTTTAGAGAGGGTGACTCCATCACCTGCAGGTACACCACCGTGCCAGGAGTCGTCCATCCTAAATACTCTTAGAATGCTGTCAAGTACCCTAATTGGGAAACCACCCAAATCTAGATCTAAAACCATAGATCTAGTAACCAGTATGTTTGATATAATGTCCAAGTCCTTTGTGGAGAAACCACTGTGCGACGACCAAAGTATAACCGATCGTAGTATAGGAATTTCTTTTCCTATTCTATGTATGTCATCCAAATACCAGGATATCACACCCTACTACCTTCTCAACAGATCCATCCCCTATTCTGATGACGTCAAACCCATGACTGTCACATCAGAAATAGATGATCTATCTCCGCTACATCTGCTCCAGTCTATAAATAGACATAAGCAACCTGTCCACCAATGCTTCCGCTGCTCCCACTGACTACGACAACCCTCTGGCAGAGTCATATAGACGTCCACTTCTAAAACTAGTTTAGAACGACGCTATACTCATCCTCCCGCCGGGTCTCGCAGCCTGGAACAACAGCAATGGTAATTGCGGGTAAACAAGAACTTCCCTGTCACCGTCCTTGAGGCTACCGTAGTACCTCTCGGGTGCTTGAAGTTACCCACCTTATCTGCGGAGTGGCCAATGGAATGTCAATCCAGATTGAATCTTTAGGTTCCTTATCAAATCTTCAGTAATCGTTTGTGGTTCTGGAATCACTTCCAGTTCTACCATACTCCCACTACTGTTTTCTGAAAAAAATCCATTTTTAATAAAACTGTGGCGAGTCTAGAACAATATTGCTATTGTTCCAGATGGTAGAAAGTCAACCCGCGTCATAGCCTGGGTCAACCCACAAACAGCCATTACAGAAACGTGCCTTGAGTTGTCCAGTGTCTGGTTTTAAGCATAAGCCGGACAACTCCCCGTACCTTAACATCGTTAAGATATGAACTGTACTATATCCAATATATAACCAGAGGCACTGATTTAATTGAACCAGATTCAAATCATGCAACTGTCTCCAGTGCATGTCAATTAAATGGAAGGAGGCCGATCAGCGTTACTCAACTTAGGAATACTTCCAATTATGAGTAACCTGAAAAAGAAGCAAGATCTCTTTATCATTACTATCAACTGAATACCATACACAAGTATCTACATCTTCGATCTCTTTGAAAAATCCCGATACTTGCTATACCTGGTTCTCTACTCTATTCAAATACCTATAACTCCTCAAAACTTAGACCCTGTGTTTCTACGAAACACATGTCTAAGAACTAGAGAAGTTAAAAGTAAACAGAATATAGTATGAGGACCAACCCCTCTGTCCTAATGGACACTGGACAACATACAATACTCTGTATAAGTCCGCTGAGTCTAACAACTCTTTCACTGTGTGTCGTAGGTTGAAAACTGTACTTATGGTTAAGAAGAATTACACCGCTGTTTAATGCTCCTTACCTAACCATCCACTGATATAGGTAAATGTCGTCGACATAATATCAAAAGGTATATCTCACTCTATGAAAATAGACGTACAGATATACCAATTTGAAATTGGTGCATAACTGCGGATATTCAAAACCAAATATTTGCCGACCGGCAAACAGCCCAGGTGATTTCCTCAAATATCACCGATTACAACGAATCCCGATATAATGAGGATGATCACCCAATTCCCAATAACCTACTCCCACTCAACATCTGTAAAACCATACAGATGTGAGAATCATACCTGGTAAATACATACCCTGGAGTAAGTATCTAATCGGGAAATCAGTTTTCCTTTAACTGTACACAGTGAAACTGAAACATTGAAATGTTTCGATGGGGTATCCTGGTATTCTTAGTAATGCCTCTTCCAGATTCACGACTGCAACCGTATAATTCTTTGCCACCTCTCCAAATCCCTTCATATGTCTTTAGTCTTTACCTTCTGTACACCCCTTTAGGCCAAATGGTTTTCTTCCTTCCCTACCGTTCGGCACCAGCCTATGGTTTGGAAGAAGACTATCCAATAAGCATAATAGGTGTACTGTCCCAATCCTAGGAACACTCGCAATGCGAGAGAAGGTGAAGATAAAAGACACTCGAATAAACCTTATTCCTATTTCTCCTGAACCAGAATCCATCCCCGAACTGGAACCAGTTCCATTCGAGTTCGTATATAACCATACGATGGAGTATCCAAATAAACTGTGGATCTTCGTAGTGATACGGAGTGTCCTGGAGAAATACAAAGGTGATGTGGGAGTGGTAACGAAATATTTGGTTTGGTCGTGAATATCTGTTGCAATTTACTTTGCCCTCTTACTAATCCCTTGCTTTGTCTGAACTTAATACCTTCTGCACACCATCGTTATGCTAATTGGTTTTCTTCATTCCCTACCGGTCGGCACCAGCCTAAGGTTTGGAAGAAGACAATCCAATTTGCGTAATAGGTGTACTACCCCTAAACCAAGGAGTACTCGTAACCTGAGAGAGGGTAAAAGGAAAAGACAACTGAATAATCCTATCCGTTTTCTCCAGAACCGGAAACCATCCTCGAATCCCTTCGAGTTCGTATCTAACCATACGATGGTTTTGTCCAATGGAAGTGGACGTTCGTAGTAATACGGGGTGTCCGGGAGAAAAGGGTAAAAGTAGGAGTGGCAATGAGGTCTGCAACTCTGACAATCCAAAAGCCAGTGTTAAGAAGGTTCGGTCAACTTGGTCACTGAGTCGTAGTCTTAGGGTCGGGTCAATGGTCGCTGCCAAAGAGAGAGAGAAAAGAAACACTCAGCGTGCACTCTATCCTAGATCAGAATGGTTACCAATTTATCTAATCTGGAAACCTCCCACTGTACCTCAAATTCTCCTCCAAACCTGAAAGAAGAATTAGTCGGGGTCACCCGAGGAGTAAACCAACTCATCAGTGGGAATCGGGATCCAACTCTCATCGCATGATAACGTGACGGAATCCGCTCACGGTATCACACTCCAGAAGGTATGCGCATATCTGGCAAGTTTCAGTTCTTTTGAAACTCCCGATGTGGATTTCTACCCCATGCTCTTATGACCTTGACTTTGGCCAACATATCATAAGTCACATGTCAAGTTCAACCCGTCATTCTCCAGGTTAATTTGAGTCCACCCGAACATACCCTTGACTTTGGCCAAAATGGCAGTACGGCTGTCCCAAACCAACGCATCTATCTATGCTGCATATGAATACCCAACAGCTACCAAACACTGTGCCTTGACTTTGGCCAACATACACAGCTTGAATACTATTGACTATCCATATGAAACGACGGAGGGCTACGAATGGTTTCTGGCGAAAACCTTTAACGTAATGAACTTGATATCGTTGAAGGAACGGATAGCTTTTTAGAAAATATAGTGACGAAAACCTTTACTAAAGAGGTCACTCCCGGTGAAGGGATCTCGGCTCTTTCCCCGTAGAATGAGGTGCAGGATATTCCAAATGAATACCACGGTGCAAAGCAAAAGTAATCGGCTATAGTGAAGTTAATGCCCTGACGCAAACTTCTGTCCAAGGGGTCACTCCCGGTGAAGGGATCTCGGCCCTTGCCTCGTCGACTGAGGAGCAGGATATTCTAATGAATACCACAATGCAAAACAAAAGTAAACGTCCTTGCAATAACAGCTTTTGAAAAAGTGTTCCAACAACATCAGAAAAGGTTTGTTTAACTTGCATTGATCCGAATCAACGCAGTCCCATCAAATGATCACACCACAAAGAACGAAAATATACTGATGTGCGTATATGCCATCCGCATTCGCCACTGGGTCCCGTCATTACCCGTTAGGTTAGCTAACTAACGACAGAGCGGGGACTGGACTAGCGCGGATGTAAAACATATACACCATCTACTAATATATATACCAATATATTATATTTCGCTCAAGGCGTGAATAAAATGCAACATCACAGAAATGTACAGCATCACAGAACAATACAGATATCTGGGATCCCCGGGTTTCACAGAGCCACTACTGAAACCCGACGTTCCCCTGGTCGTGTGGATAGCCTGTGCAATGAAATCCTAGACCCCTACGGGCGCGGCAAGTTACCCGCCAAAACCTGAAGCGAGGCAGCCCCCTTCAGCGCCGTGAATGGACCACCCAGCACTTCACGGAATCCGGCAACTTGGGCACCCCTCCTGGGTCAACCTGTACCCCCTACGAGTGCGGCGAATAGCCCATCAATCCTGGAATGAAGCCCCCTCCGTCCCAATGCCATGAGATGCGGGCTTGTTGCCTTCTAGAACCCGGCCATCCGTGCACCCCACCGCGGGGTAATCCTAGTACAGAAAGTAAAATATACATACACCGGGTACATCGACCGCAACCAGGTCGTGCCCCAAAAAAATAATACAAACAGACAGTGACGGCAGTCCACATGTCGGACGCTCGCCCCGCAATATCAAATGTACATAATACACCAACACTGTACTAGCATTGCATCCAGGCTATCTCCACGACCGATCCGCAACATCACAGCATAAACATAGAACATCAACGTGAAAATCACGTTCGCAAATCCGTCTAACCGGGCTATAGCAGTTAGACCGGATTTACCGATCAAGTGACATTCACGGTCGCAGATATAATGTAAATACTGTGAAAAATGTGTTTAAAATATCCGATCAATCAAATTTTAACAAGTGGGCCCCAAAGCAATACTGTAGCAGTTAAAGAAAATATGGGCCCAATTTTAATGTTCAAAAACCCCAAAAATAATCCCAGAGGCCCACTGAAAAAATCCGGCCCACTGACTCTTCTACTCTGCGGCGGAAGCGCGGCCAGAAGTGGGTTTTGGCCGCCCTTCCGCGCTCTTGTTGGAAGATCATGGTGTCGGGTTCTTCCAGAAGTCTTAAGTTTGCCTGTACAGTGCTTTTATACAACCTGAAAATTTTTTTGGGACCAAAAAGTTTCAACAGAAAACTGATGTGGGCAAATACGGGTTTTTGAACATTTCGATCGATCGGAACTGAAAAACACATTACACAAAGCTAGACTAAGTTAATGGGGAGGCTCTGATACCACTGTAAGTGCACGGCGGCGCCCCGGCCGTCAATCCGACGCCGGAATGCGGAAGCGGTGATAAACTTTAATTTTTGCGGACTTTGCAAACCGGCACCACCGCGCACTAAACTCCGGATCGTAACCATTAACAAGTCTAAGCTAACTAGAATACGGGTTAGAGATGTACCGACTGATCCAAGTCCTCCGGTCTTCATCCCCACTCCGATCTCCTCGCGGGATCTCCGTCCGTCTCCTCCTCGTCGGAAAGGGCACCACATCGCCTGTAGCTTTTACGGGCTCCCACCTCAATACCGAGGCAACTCGGGCGCGAAGCTGGCGAATCGACGCGTCCAAGATTTGCTGTAGGGAGTGTAGTGTAGAGTGCATGTCTCACTTTGGGGTTTGTTGCCATTTGTAGATGATGGAGGAAACAAGATAAGAAAAATGGTGCTTGCATTTTTCTTGGCATAAAGAGAGATCAAGAATGAAAAACCCTCTCAAAGATGAAGCTCTCTCCTTCTCTTTTCTACTTCTCACTCTTCTAATGAATAACCTTCACCTTTTGAAAATGGTGGAGGAAAGATATGAAGTAAGAAGGGAGGTGAGTGTAGGAGATGTAGAAAGGGTGACCACAAACAAACATGAACCATGCTTGTTACTATTAAACCCAAGACAAGAAAACATACAACCATGCTTTTCCTTTTTCAAACCATACCCTTTCATGTCACAATAAAAACAAAAGCATGGTGGAAAAAAATAATGATGCTATCATAATCAATCTTTTACAAGAAACCCCCTCCACAAATATTATTTGCACAATTGCAAATAACCCCCTCCATCGGAAAAGTCCGGCCGGGAAAGAACAAAGGAAAACCGGCCGGAACGGAATGCAAACTGGCAACTCCAGAAAACTGGTCCCGTAATAAATTACAGGAAAACCCCGATACTGTGCATACACACCCGCATCTGTATTCCGTCCGGATACAAATGCAAAGAGACAAAATCTACACTGTACTAAACTAGGACCGGCTTAAACCAAAGCCGGCTAGTAAAATCCGTTCGATCCTGATCCGTGCAATACCGCACGTATCTGATCGAACCCTGCCATATACCTATACGGCTACTAGTACAAACCGTCCGATCCTGATCCGTGCAATACCGCACGTATCTGATCGGACCCTGCCATATCTCCATACGGCCTCTACAGCGTTTCGCCCGAAAGCTGAGTAACTGAAAGTGTGGTAGACTCTAAAGACTCGTCAATACAATGGCTGTGGATTTAACCACTAGCCCGTCAGAGGTATAAGCCAATACGTAACGGGCCACCAGCTATTGACTAAAAGGGACGTCGATGAGCGAACTCATCCTGACACCCTACTGAGCCTGTCAGTGACAATATCCGTACAGTCCGGTCCGTTCGTCTATGAGTATCGCATGGCGGGCCTAGGGGGTTGGTAAAAGTCAGACCCCCAAAAGCGGTACAAGTCGTGTCGGAGTGTAGCCCAGAACACCCTGAGATACTACTGGAATACCTACCAGTAAATCTCCTTGCCTTGGCCAAGGACTTTGTGTAATGGCTCTCCTAGACACAGCACGACCTCACCCCCAATACCGGGAGAGACGAACCCCTGAAGATACGCTCACTGCCTCCATGTGGCTCGGGACTGTACCCAACTAAAACCTGTTTGCACGACTCCTTTGAGCCGTGGTAGGGTAGTAATCAAAGTACAGTGGGAACTCACACGAGACAAATGACGATCCCCAGGTCGATGAACTAACCTGCACACATGTCACCAGGGAACTGCCATCTGACGTCTGGTATATGACCAACTAGCATATTCCCGGCGAGTCCTGTCCGGTGTACTCATAACCCAATGAGCACCTGTATACATCTTAGGTGATCCAACTGACACCAGTGGCTTGTGAGACCGGCCACCGCCCCTCGTCGGGGTCTCGACTGTATACACTAGTCTACTAATGGAGTATCGATGCCCGGTCTCAAAACTCCTACGACTAGGGACCTTTTAAGGATATGCTTGTAGACTCCAGCTCTCACTTATATGATCGCCCTCATACTGCCGGCAGTCAAGCAAAAATCCTAGGGGCTCTATCAACGTGCAATAGCGACATGTCATGTCACCTAAAGCAGTACACGATGACAAAGGTAAACCAGATAGCAAACTATCATCTCGAGTAAGACTGTCCTACCGGGATAGGTCCTCCCTCAATCATTGCAATCACGTGCCTGTGATCCAATAATTGACTCTGAGGGCACTACCTCCAACAAAAGTATCCCCAGAATACTCAACACTTGAGTCAGTTTAAAAATACCCATAAAATAGCACTATCAGATAAAAGTATTACTGTGCAAACCCCAAAGACAATGCTCACTGTACGGCCGCGGATCCGCGGCACAAGGAGGGTATTGCCGCGGTTCCGCGGCCATCCGTACGATCTACTTTGTCATTTTTCACAGTAATTTCTAAAATTCCCTGCTGAATTTTTTAGGTATTTTTAATACTGAAAAATCACAGATTTTGAAAAAAGTCCAGAGAGGGGGTCGTTTTGTCGTTTCCGGGTTCGATTGGGGTTTTAACTTCGTTAACACACCGCCTAATACTCTAGCTAGGCTCTGATACCACTGTAGCGTTACTAGGCACTCTAATAAGGTTTAAGGAAGCATCAAACATGTCCGTTTAAAATTTTAGCCGTGCCGAATAACCCTAAACAAGATCGTTGCTTATGCAAGTAAACTAAGTTTACAACTAAGTGAATACGAAATACAACCTTTGTAGATCGGTCCTTCACTTCTATAGCTCCTTGTTGAAGTCCCTTCGCTGTGATCGTGGTTTTCCCGAACCCTTGTATGGCTTCACGAGGCGATAGACGCGTCCTTACTTGAAGTCTTCGAGGCCGAAAATGATCTACGTCGAGGGGATGCC
The DNA here is from genome assembly GCA_030015575.1 of Agapanthus africanus. Lineage (NCBI taxonomy): Eukaryota > Viridiplantae > Streptophyta > Magnoliopsida > Asparagales > Amaryllidaceae > Agapanthus > Agapanthus africanus. Next base: position 249,264,514 of record CM057340.1, on the reverse strand, counting down.
AACTCAAGCTTCTACTTCACTAACTTTATTTATTTAATAATCCTCTATCTATCCATCTTTCTCTAAGATCCTTAAATCCAAATCGCACTATTTTTTCACCAACCAAACAAAGATTACAAGAATCTACAAATCCAATACTAGGAATCTAAAACCAACCAAACAACAAATTACCAAATCCAGAAATTTTCAACCGTGCTTTGTTGGAATCCAAATTTCATAATCTTGCAACCAAACATGCGTAGTTCTCAAATTCAAATCGCACTTTCTTTTTAATAACCAAATAAAAATTATAAGATCTACAAATCCAATACTAGAAATACAATATCAACCAAACAACAAATTACCAAATCCAGAAACTTTCAATCCTATACTATTTTAGAATCCAAATTTGATAATTTTCCAACCAAACAGCCCCTAAATAACAGCGAGTGCCATATTGATGTCAGCATAAATTCGATCTCTCTCGCCGAAATTTTGCGATTTCAACAAATTTTGAGGTATTTTTAATTTTTGTTTCACGCTGTAAAAGGTAAAGGAATATCTTTTTAGTTGTTTTGTAGTCCTTTATTTTGCCTTAAAATAGCACCTCGCCATCGATTTTGTTTGGGATTTAGGGTTTCTTCTTCTTCTTTTTTCTTTTTGGTACTTCTGTTCTAGGATTTAGTGTTTCGAATAAACTTTGAATAATTATTTTTACCTCTTGTGTATTAGTTCATTTCCGTATTGGGATTTGAAGTTGAGTGCAAATGGCGGACGAGGCACCAAATGAGATTCCGGAGGTAAATTTCTGTTTCCCTTTTCATATGATTTTTTTAAAAATTTAATTCCTACGTGTAAAATTGAATTTTTAACGATGCCATGATTCACATTTCTTAAACCATTGAAGCATGAAAATTTTGTGACATGAAAGTTTCATTTGCTTGAATATAGCATTCTAATAATGGTAAGAACTTTTGTATAAATCGGGGCTTCCTTTTGTTTTGGAAGCGTCTATTTTTATTGTTCCATGCTTGTAGCCAGTGGAGCAATGAGAACTAGAGATAGGCTTAAAATGAGGCTTTTTATGAAGATGATAGTTAATTTAATTGGTTAAGAAGTGAATTGAAAAAGTAGAAGAAAAGATTACTGTTTCCGACTGTTCCTTTTGGTTTGTCAATCGGGGTTTGAAAAAAAAATGCTACATCTTTCATGTAACTGGTACAAAATATGGACACAGTTGGTGTATTTTGGTCTACTAATATTCTTGGGATTTTTCTGAGAAATTTATTTGTTTATTTATTTTCCATATTCTTGTTGCCTTGAATATCTTATCATGGGACGTTGCATTGTAGCTTGCTCCTTTTGATCCTACAAAGAAGAAGAAAAAGAAGAAGGTGGTAGTTCAAGATCCTGCTGAAGAGGCGGAGAAGCTAGTTGACAAGACTGAAGACCTTTCAGGCATGCTTACCAAAAATCCTAGTGAATAACTGGATTATGTGCGATGTGTGATGATGTTAGAATTTCGTTATTTACATTTTTCTCTGGTGCAGTTGCTGAAGTCGGCGAACCTAGTTTTGTTGGTATGAAGAAGAAGAAAAAGAAACCTGTAAGTTTCCTTGCATATCATTCAATCATATTATATTAAGCATTTTGTGCACTCGGGATGGTATCATCTTTGGTAGGGCTAATAATATTTTGTTGGCCTCTTTTAGGTGGAAACTGACTTTCTCGAAGATGAAAATGGTGATGCTGGTCAGGATGGCAGTGGTAAGCATTTAATATTTTAAATTTTTTAGTCCGATTTAATCTGATCTAAACTTCTTAAAAAGAAAAATGATTTTGCAGCAGTATTAATTGCTCACTAACTTTTATTTAATATGTCATCCAGCGGACCAATTTGGAGAGGAGGAGCAAGGGGAGGGCATAGTTTTAGGAGTCACACAATATCCTTGGGAAGGCACTGACCGAGATTACCATTATGAAGAGGTGCATTTTTTTCTCTTGAAGAATATAATTTTGAAATTAGCTGTTGATTTGCTTGGCATGCTTTTGGAATATGGTAACAAGATGTTAACCATCGATAAGGGCGTTATACTCACTTATGCACCATTTTAGCCTGTTAATTATTTCCTTAATTATCGATTAAATTGTCTTTGGGATTCTTCACTTCTCAGTGCAAGCACTTGTTACTATAATCCTTTGGCAAAAAAAAATACTCATTACTATAATGTTGGGCGGCTGCTAATAAAAATATTCCTTGAATAGCTAAATCTACCTGTGTTGGCGTGTGGTCTGTGTGCACTTAAACGAATAGGGCCTGATGGTTAGAATCTTAGTGTAACCTAGAAGTCTAATTTCAGTGGCTTATATTTTCCCATCAAAGGCAATGAGGCAAAACCTTCAATGTGGTGTCATACTTGTTTGGCACATTTCTGTCACCAACACTTGTCAAACATGACTCCAGTACCTTGTCAGCATGCCTAACAATAAATGGGTTGCAGCACTTCGTTGGATATGGATAAACTTTGATCGGTTCTAATTGGGAGCACATGCGCCTTCATATGCGTATGTGGCCTCTTGGCTCATAGAACCTAGTAGATATTGGCCCTTATGTACACGGAAGACTTATGTGGGCATCTTAACACTATGCAGGAGCTTATAATTATTATCTATGAGGACCCATTGCGGGCGCATGTTTCAATGTGCCTAAGTTTACATAGGGTCGTGTGAGTCAAGGTGTTTTTAAACCGACTCCCCATCCAATTGACTAAATAGTCTTATTAGATGTTGCGGGTGCAGGAGATAAGTGGTAAACCTCTCTCCTCTTCTTGTCTTTCCTTTTCTGTTCTTATTCTCTCATGTTCTAAGGCTTCCTTCTTTTTTGACTATCTACAAAATGACGTTGACAATATATTGTTGTCAATACCTTGAAAAAGCTTATTGTCTTCTTCTCCTCTACAAAAGGCATGTTTTTTCTCCAATGTATTTATGTTTAGTTTAAACTCTATAATTTAGCGGTATCCCACTTTTTCTTAATATCCCACCGTTTTCAAATTTATTCTCCTTCTCTTTTCCCCTACATAACAATCTATTTTGGGTTTATAAATATGCTATTTCACAAAAAAAAAATGGCTGATTAAATTGTTCCTTTGATTTTGCCTTCAAATTATAAATGTCTCAACTACAACAACAACTGAGCCTTTTATCCCAAGCATATGGGGGTAGGCTACATGAACCAACATGAGAATCACTCCGGGTCCAGCACATGAATCTTCTGCCTCCACTCACTCCTATCGAACAATATACTTTCATTGAGGCCTTTGGCAACCATATTGTTTCGTATTACCTTCATCCATGTTTTCTTCGGTCTTTCTTTTGCTCTTTTGCCATTGCCCATATCGAGAGTATCTATTCGTCGAACCGGTGCTTCCATAGGTCTGTGTCGCACATGACCAAACCATATTAGCCGGTTTTCCCGCATCTTCTCCTCCACATGTGCTACACCAACTTTTGCACGAATATCCTCATTTCACACCTTATCTTTTCTACTGATACCGCACATCCAACGAAGTATGCACATCTCCGCTACGTGCATCTTCTGTGTATGATATTTCTTAGGAGCCCAGCATTCTGTACCATATAATAAGGCAGGCCGAATAGCGCTCCGATAAAACTTCCCTTTCAATTTTAACGGAAAGTTACGATCACACAAAATTCCTGTTGCACTCCTCCATTTCAACCAACCAGCTTGGATCTTTTGATTAACATCACCATCGATCTCTTCATCCTTTTGGATGATGAAACCTAGATATCTAAACTGATCGCTTGGTGATATCTCTTGCCCTTCCAATGTTATACCAATATGGTTTTGACTTCTCTGTTTACTAAATTTGCAATGCATATATGCTGTCTTAGACCTGCTCAATCTGAACCCCCGAGATTCCAATGTTTTCCTCTATAATTCCAATTTGGCATTAACCCCTGCTTTCGTCTCATTTACTAGAACAATATCATCAGCGAATAGCATACACCAAGGTACCTCATCTTGGATAGTTCTACTAAGCTCATCCATCACGATGGTAAACAAGAATGAACTTAATGCAGATTCTTGATGTAAACCAATTGTAATCGGAAAATCACTCATTAGGCCGCCGCAAGTTCTGAAATTTGCCACTACTTCGTACATACCCTTGATTATGTCAATATACTTGACGGGGACCCCCTTCTTCATCATTGTCCCCCATAATACCTCTCTAGGTACCTTGTCGTACGCTTTCTCTAAATCAATAAATATTATATGCAAATCTCTTCTCTTCTCTCGAAAACGCTCGACAAGTTGACGAAGCAAATGAATAGCCTCTGTCGTCGATCGTCCAGGCATTAACCCAAACTGGTTCACTGTTATCTTAATATCCTTTCTTAGCCTGTGTTCAATCACTCTCTCCTAAAGTTTCATGGTGGGACACATAAGTTTTATTCCACGGTAGTTTGAGCAACTTTGAATGTCACCCTTGTTCTTGTAGATAGGTACAAGTATACTTTTCCTCCATTCATTTGGCATCTTTTTTGTCTGCCAAATCTTATTAAACAGATCTGTCAGCCATTTAACGCCTATTTCTCCTAAGTATCTCCAAACCTCGATAGGAATCCCGTCAGGACCAACCGCTTTTCTTAAACTCATTCTGTTCAAAGCTTATTTAACCTCAGGTGGTCTTATTTTACACATGGAATCACAGTTTATATCTTGAGATTGAATGACAACTCCATCCAAATTCTTAGTAAAACTCTCATTAAACAATTTGTCAAAATAATCTCTCCACTTTTCTTTGATATTCTCATCTCTAACTAAAACATTCTGATTTTCATTTTTAACACACTTCACCGCACATAAGTCTCTGGTCTTCCTTTCCCGCATCCGAACAATCCGGTATATATCATTTTCAGCCTCTTTAGTGTCTAATTTCTCGTACACCTCCTTGTAGACCTTAGATTTAGCTTCCCGAACAGCTTTCTTAACTTCCTTTTTAGCCATTTTATACTTCTCAAATCTCTCCACATCTCTACTTTTCTTCAAATTTTTATAAGAATCCCTTTTAATTTTAATAGCAGCCTTTACTTCTTCATTCCACCATGATGTGTCCTTAGATGGTGGAGCACCACCTCTTGCCTCACCGAGTAGATCTCCAGCTACCATCTTGATACAACTAGTCATTTTGTTCCATGTTTTTTCTGAATCATCTTCCGACTGCCAATCCGCTTCTTAGACTACACGATCTATAAAAACCTTTTGGTTACCTTCTTTCAATCGTCACAATTTAATTCTAGGCTCTACTTTACGTCTAATCTTCCTAGGCCCTCTTCTAAATCGAAAATCTAGAATTAAAAGTCTATGTTGAGTGGTTACACTCTCATTTGGCACTACCTTACAGTCGATACAACAACCTCTATCTATTCTTCTCGTCAGAAAAAAGTCTATTTGACTAGCACTTGATCCGCTCCTAAAAGTGATAAGGTGGAACTCTTTTTTCCTAAACCAGGTGTTTGCTAAGATCAAGTCATAAGATAAGGCAAAATCTAGAATCGAGCCGGCTACTTTATTTCTTTGTCCAAAATCAAAACCTCCATGGATAGTATCAAACCCACTACGACTAGTACCTGCATGTCCATTGAGATCACCACCAATAAATAACTTCTCTCCACTAGGTGTACTTTGCACCATCTCGTCTAAATCCTTTCAGAATAGACGCTTACTAGCGTCATCAAGACCTATCTGTGGTGTATAAGCACTAATAACATTAAGGATCTCTCCACCTAGAATAAGCTTAACCAGTAAAATTCTATCACCTTTTCTCCTAATCTCAACTACATCCTCAAGCGACCGTCTATCTATGATTATGCCTACCCCATTACGATTTTTATCTCTACCCGTATACCAAAGCTTATAACCCCAAGGCTCTATGACTCTACTCTTTTCACCCACCCACTTAGTTTCTTGCAAACACATAATACCAACTTTCCTCCTAATCAGATAGAAATTGATGTACAAAAACTCCATGTGCCTCATTACATTGATCTCTAGATAAGAAGTTGGTGAGAGCTTGTAATCCTTTTCTCCATATACAAGAACTCATTGGACTTATTACATTGATTTCTAGATGTTTGTACAATTGCCCCTATGAAAGTTACATTGAAGAGTCACCATTTCAGTGGTATTTTCTTCGATACAGAAATTGCTAATAAAATGTTGCTCACTAAGATAAATTATAAACTATCAATGTTCATCATTGTGCAATACCATGGCAACAATAGCTTTCGTGTAAGATGGTTTTCCCAGAACCAGCATACTTCCGCAAAGTGTTTAAGCAACAAAGTCTTAAAGATGAGAAAGCAATTGTTGTTCTTGGACAGGAATAGAATGTTTAACGTAAGAGTAGAAGGGCAAGAGATGTTAGAAGATGAACAGAACTGTGTGATAGACTAATATTAGGCGTAGAACAGAAGAACCCGAACCATCTATATAGATGAATGCTTGATTGTTCTTTGATGTTAATATTTTTTCTCTGCATATTTCATATTTGTACTCTACATCAGCCAATGACTCAATAATTCATTAATTTATCATTATATTGACATTGTTAAGATCCCCTTTCTTTCAACACTTTCCCTATATTTCCCCGTATTGTTTTGACTTTTTCTCATTTATTTATAATTTTTGTATTAAAAAAGTAAAATAGGCAAAAATGCGTACGTGTTACGTATGCACCGCATAAACCGCTTACGCTCTGTACGCCCCTCTGTTGCATGGGTCTGCATACCACATTACATAACGTTGGAACACATTCCTTATCATTTAAAAGGCACATCTAAAAAATTCTTGTAGTGTTGCTTTATGTTCCTTTGTGCTAATTGGCCAATTCTTTTGCCACTGTACATGTGGGACATAGTGGGTTGTTTACATTTTTTTCCTTGACCTGTTCTTTCTACCTGAAAAGGACATTATTATAACGTTGATGTTTAATTTTTTACCATGCAGCTTCTGGATAGGGTTTTCAATATATTGCGTGAGAATAATCCAGATCTTGCTGGAGATAGGCGAAGAACCATAATGAGGCCTCCACAAGTTCTTAGAGAAGGAACTAAGAAGACCGTTTTTGCAAATTTTATGGATCTATGCAAAACGTATGCATTCTTACCCTTTTATATGAATCTGTAGTGTAAGACACAAATAACTCATTTCTGTAAGTTCTATTTTGTTTTAGTAAGATGGTGACCATACCTAATATTAACCTTCATTTTTCTATATTATGATACTCCAGTTATTATCTTGATGATCTTAGAGTTATGTGTGGACATTATCTTAGTCTTTACTACGGCATGACAATTTGGGAGGAAAATCAATACCCAAATATGCTTTCTTTAGAAGGATTTGAAAAGAAAATTTGTCAACATGTAGTTAAGTTTATTTCACTCAACACAAACATGACTACTGCTTTAGTCTTTTGCTCAATACCAAAAACTTATTATAATCATCATTACTTGTTAGCTATGTTTTGGTAAAGGTGGCGGGCAACTGAACTATCTAGGTGTAGAGACATTGAGAGAAAGTTCCAAAATCAAGGGGGAAAAAAAGAAATGGAAAATCAAGTGATCGATTGCCATGATTCCCTTTCCCGATTAAAAGAAGGTAAATAGCATGCTTGAAGGAAAGTTCTATTTTTTCAATAAAGCGATAAATAAGATGTAAATGTAAAGGATCATAAGTTCATAACTTTGTAAGGGGCGTTTTTACCTGAATACTTTTGGTCATAGTTGATGCTGTTCCTATAATGCAATCTTAATTTAATCGTCCAAAAATCATTTTAGGATAATGCTTTTGCAATGTAAACACGGAGGCACTTTTAGAAATTTGATTATTTCCACAATACTAGTATTTCAATTGCAAACATACTCTCAAATACCTTATCAAGCCTGTTTCCATCTGAATAAAATGCTTCGTGGATCAAGGAATTGTACCATACTTTGTATAGATAATTCTCATATTCTTAGAGCTGCACTTATATCCTTTTCCATAATTTTTTTATTAACAATTTGATGCATTGGAACTCTGTAACCATGGATGAAAAGTAGTTTCGATGGTCTAATGCTAAACTCTAACTCAACCAGAATTCTATTATTCCCAAATTGATTTCAGGACGTTATGTTATCAACCCTAAGAACACAACCTTTGATTGGTTGAGAGATCGCATTATTAAGGCACATCTACATGGGCCGGATTAAATTGATTGGGCGAAGTAGTTATCACAAATCTCAGATAGCGTGACTGCTTATCCCAAAGGGTAATATTAACGCATAGAACCTAGCGGTTAATTTTAAGACTGACTGTTCTCTCTGTGCGTGCGTGTGAGAGCACCAAGCACTCTTTTTCGAGTTTACCTGGTGCTGAGATTTTTTGGGTTTTCTCCCAACCCCAACTAATTTTCCATCCTACATTTACAAATGAACATATATTGCAAAAATTATAATAAGATTTCTCCATAATCATTACCTCATGTTGATACTGCAATATTAGACTTGTGCCATATCTTGTCTATATCTGGATACACTATAACCCATAATTTATTCTATCCACGCCCCAGCCAATCTTAAAAGGTGGTCCACATATAGGCCACGAATTTATCTAGTGAGCTGATGTTGTATGGTGGCTTATTTGTGCAAATCCTTACCTCCATACTTGGCATCGTGGAGTAAGATGAAGCAATTTCTCATGTGTATTTTCTTCACCATTTCAAATGGTTTTAACAAAGAATTTTGCTTCATGGACAACCACATCTTACTAAAGGATCAGAGTTATAATCGATGATTTGTTGTCTCTGCTTCTTTAACTTAACTATGCATATGAGAACGGCTTGCAGTTCTCAGGTATTAAAAAGTTCAAGTGTCTTTGCTACCTCTTCCAAGATTATCATGGCTAAACGAAAAAGTTAGCTAAATGCCTCTGATAAAGTAATGGGTATTTTGTACACATTAGGTGTTGAGTTTGTTGTATTGTAATATTGTTTACTGCCTGATTTTATGGCGCACGGATTGAGTAGACTCTTCCGAACTGTTACCAACCTTGTGGATATATCCAGCTTTATCAGCTGTGATAAAAAACACAGGCATCACTTATTGCAATTGATTTTCCCTTTGTCTCATGTTACTTTTTGTAATATATGTATGGTACCGATAGCTATTTATATCTTTTATACAACTATAACTATTAATGCATGCGTACTTGGAGTGTTAGGCTATGGTATTATGAACTATAAAATTCTGATGCGTCACAATTATATCTTTATTCATCGTGTAGCCTCCCTTGCAAATTTAAGAAGAGGTTATGTGATGTCTCCAGATTCGAACCATAATGATTGTTTCTTGGTGTCGAGGTTTTCTTGGTATACACTTGTGTTTATACTGCTGGGTCGTATATGCGAACCAAGCTAAAAAGTTTTATTTTTCACCCTGATCTGTATGGCCAATTCTTGAACTGCAAAATATTGAGCATATACGATAGGTGAATTATAAGTAAAAAAATAAAACAAAAACTTTCCTTTTGACCTTTCAGGTTAGATGGAATGTTATCTGTTCTTGACTGTCTCCGCAATAGCATTTTTGGTAATCATTCTGTTAATGGGTTCTTAGTATTTTTTTCTTTCAATTCTCAGAATGCATAGGCAGCCGGAGCATGTCATGACTTTTTTACTGGCTGAGCTGGGTACAAGTGGATCTCTTGATGGACAGCAGAGGTTGGTTGTTAAGGGAAGATTTGCTCCTAAAAATTTTGAGAGTATCCTTAGGAAATACATTAGTAAGTTCTACTTCTATCCCTATGTGCTATGTGTAGAATGCATTTGTGCATGCATGTAGTCGATGTTGCATGGGTATGGGTGTGCGGTATTACAATTGTGCTGCTTTTGACTGCAGCATATTTTTCTTTTTGTTTAGTCTCCATAATTAACATTGCGTTAGTTAAATATCAGCTCATGTAAGGAATGCTATTCAAATGAAAGGATTTATATAGAAATCGCTGAGAGTTTAGCTGATTCATTAAGCCAGATACCTGCTTTAAGGATTTTTCCAGTCTTGGTGTAAAAATTTAATAAAATTTCCTGTAACAACCAATGGTTTTCCTTTTTCCATTTCACTTGTGTTTTCGCAATATGGAAAAAATTGTAATGGAACTAAACAATGATAAGAGTTTAAAAAAACACATCACCTTGCAACCAAAACCAAAATATCAACTTTGAGGATGTTACATGCATCTCAACCTTAATTTCCAACTCTTAAAAATATATTATAAACCTAATCTGTATTAATTAATGCGCTGAGAATTCATGCTATCAACATTTCTTTTCATTTCGTTCAAATTCTCTGTAGGAACTTATTCTGATGGTAAAGGGCTTTAGTAATAATGATGGTGCTGATACCAGCATTACATCTATGTCTGCTTCAACACAAATTCAAGCCTCTCATTGTTGCAGCCTTACATTTTTTATCCTTTGCAGCAAATGCTTATCATCTCGTCCAATCCTTCATCAGATATGTTGTCACTGCAGTTTTTGCAATTCTGAAATGTATTCTTTTTCATATTTTCCATCATGTTCTTACGAATCACTCCACATAAGCATTTTCATTTTTGCATTTTATCAAATTTTAATTTTTTTGGCACCGGCCCGAAAGCCCTAACCTATGCACACAACACACACATCACACACACACGCGCACAAAGAGGACCCACCAATTTGCCCTGAAAGCGTTAATTTATGGCCACTTCCCCTACCGGGGTCTGAAACCCGCACTCTCCCCAAGTGGGGGAAGTGTCCATACCAACTGAGCTATTGCTCATTGATATTATCTATTTTGTTTGATCTAACTTTATTGCCCAACATTCTGGACCTTGCATATCCTGGTTTCTGTTTTGTTAATTCCCCTGCTCATGGTGTGATATTCATTATATCCTGTAAAAACTTACATTCCGCCCTTTTTAGTTAATTTTTGCATGTCTTTAACTAGCCACTGCTGCTTTTCTATGAGGCCACTGCTTTGAGTAAGCATCTTTCAATGTTCAATGTCATGCTGCTTTAAAGGTCAAATGTTTAGGAGGAAAAGTACCTTTAACAAGCTTTTAATCACGAGGCCCATGAGCTTTGGGTACTTCTAAGCCACTTCCCCCCAAAAATGTTGTCTTTGCAAGTCCACGTTACATCTCCCGGTTCTTTCGGGCTTGCGGAAATGATGAAAAACGATTTTTCGGGTCATGGCAATATGGACTATAAAACACGGATCTTTGCTAAACTACACACTAGCAACTAACAAGAGCTATAGCTACTCGGTTAGGGGTTATACCTCAACTTGAACTCCTTCTCTTGGACTCTTGATGGTGGTCGGATGGTTCGTTCCTCGTCTCCTTCTCTTGCCGAAGATGGATCCACCTGAGGGATTCTACCTTGAGCTCCTTTCTCGATCTTGAGAGAACTAAAGTGTCCGGCTTGCTAGACCTTCAACCTTTGGATGAGTAGAGAGTGGCTTTGGGTGTTTAATCTCCAAGGAAAGGTTTCTCAACTCATGAGAATGATTCTCCTTGAACTAGAGGAAGAGGAAGAGCAAAATGGAGGAGAGAGAATGGTTATGATAGAATGAGAATAGTTTTTACAACCATAATAATATATGTGAATTATCAAATTAATAATATTAATCCAAAATGAAAAAGGTGATGGTTGGTTTGATAAGACCATTATCATTTCACATTAAATGATTTTGCAAAGATTAAAGAGCATCTTGAAATGATGATGGTCAAAGTTTCAACTATGGTCAACTAGTCAACCTCGGTCAACAAGTCAACAAACCCAACCATGACACAATTTCATTTAAATAACATTATCAATTGATATTACACATAATCATTAGGGTTTGGTAAACGACAACCGTCAATTGTGCATACACACCCGTACCAAAACCCTAATGAGAATCCTCTTCCAAAGTCAACTGTGCATACACATCCGCATTCGTGTTCCAAGGAGCACGAATACTATGAGATAAAACTAACCCCAAAGCATATACTAGGATCTAGCTCAAACCAGAGCCCGCTAGTAATGTCTGTCCGGACGCCAAACGTGCACAAGTGCGCGGATGTGAACGAACCCTGTCGCAAAACCATGCGACCTCTACTCTGTTTTGCCCAAAAGCGAATAACCCTCTGTGTGGGACTCTAAAGACTCGACACTACGCTGGCAGTGGGTTTAACTACAGACCGCAAGCGGCACTAGCTGTACGTAACGGTCCCCAGGTAGATGCCGATAAGAAGACGGATGAGGTGAAACCCATCTGAACTCCTACTGAGCCTGAATGTGACAATCTCCGTACAGTCCGGTCTGTTCGTCTGAGAACATTGCATGGCGGGCTTAGAGGGCGGTAAACGTCAGTCCCCTACTAGCGGTACAAGTCGTGTCGGAGTGTAGCCCAGAACACCTGAGATAACACTGTAAACCTACCAGTCTATCTCGCTTGCCCTGGCCATGGACTTTGTGTAATGGCTCTCCTAGACACAGCGCGATATCAACCCCCAATACCGGGAGAGACGAATCCTGTCTAACCGTCACTGCCTCCAGGTGCTTCGGGACTGCACCCAAAAACTACCTGTTTGCACGACTCCTTTGAGCCGTGGTAGGGTAGTAATCAAAGTACAGTGGGAACACACTCGAGGCGAAGTGACAGTGTCAAGTCAACGGACTAAGCTGTACTCATGTCACCTGGGAACTGATAACTGACGATAGGTATAGTACCAACCAACAGTTTCCGACGAGTCCTGTCCAGTGTACTCGTAATCTAACGAGCACCCGCATACTATCTCAAGTACGACGTACTGACGGCTGTGGGACAGACCGTCTCCCAAGCTGGGATGAGAAGCGTATACGCTAGTCTACTCCGGAGTATCGATGCTCTGTCTCGATAGTCCCACGACTAGGGACCTGCATAAGGATGTGCTTGTGGATTACCCAGCCCCCATGAGTGTGACTGCCATCACAACGTTGGTAATCAAGCAAAGATCCTAAGGGCTCCACTAATGTGTAAAGGCGATATGCTATAAGAAACACATGCACACATTAAAGCAGAAACAAACCAAGTAGCATACTACTATATCGAGCAAGATTGTCAATACAAGGTGAATATCCCAAGCTTCCATCAAGTAATATACAAACTAGTATGATACAGTAATGGCCTCTAGGGCATATACACAAACAATCTCCCACTTGCACTAAGGCCATGTACTGGCGTATCGAAGACCTATCATCTCGATCAGCCGCTCGAACTGAGTCTGGGGTAAGGCCTTTATGAATAGATCAGCAGTGTTATCTTCCGTAGCAACTCTCCGAACCTCGATCTCCTGGCGATCCACGATCTCCCTGATCAGGTGATACCGCCTCAAGATGTGCCTGGACTTCTGATGGGACCTGGGTTCCTTCGCTAAAGCTATAGCCCCGTTGTTGTCGCAATACAGAGGTATTGGATCAACAATGGACGGAACCACCTGAAGTTCTATCAAGAACTTCCTCATCCAGACGACTTCTTTTGCGGCATCAGATGCAGCGATATATTCCGCTTCCATCGTCGAGTCAGCAACGGTTTCCTGTTTGGAACTCTTCCAACACACCGCCCCTTCGTTGAGGGTAAAGACATAACCCGACATGGACTTGGAATCATCCTTGTCACTCTGGAAGCTGGAGTCAGCAAAGGCCTCGATCTGGAGGTCTTTTCCGCCATACACCAAGAATATCTCCTTAGTCCTTCTCAGGTACTTGAGAATGTTCTTTACCGCTATCCAGTGTTTCTTCCTAGGGTTTGACTGATACCTGCTCACCACACTCAGTGCATAAGCTACATCTGGTCTGGTACACAACATCGCATACATTATAGAGCCTACCGCAGAAGCGTAGGGTATAATAGACATGCGTTCCCTTTCCAAATCAGTCTTGGGAGACATCTCTTTGGAGAGGGTGATCCCGTGACAAACCGGTAGATTACCGCGTTTGGAATCTTCCATACTGAATCTTTTCAGTATGGTGTCGATGTACCTGGACTGTGAAAGTCCTAATATTCTCTTGGATCTGGCACGATAGATCCGGGTCCCCAGAATATAAGAGGCATCACCCAGGTCTTTCATGGAGAACCTGTGTGACGAGAACCCTTTGACAGATTGTAGCATAAGAATGTCATTTCCTATCAAGAGAATGTCATCCACGTATAAAACGAGGAATACGACAGTTCGTGCTACAAATCTACTATAGATGCATGGTTCATCTGGATTTTAGATAAAGCCAAAATCTTTGACCGTCTCATCAAAACAGATGTTCTAACTCCGCGATGCCTGCTTCAGTCCATAGATGGACTTCAGCAACTTGCACACCTTTCCGCTGCCCCCACTCTGAATGAAACCCTATGGCTGGTCCATATAGAACACTCCTCTAAATTTCCATTCAGAAAAGCGGTCTTTACGTCCATTTGCCAAATCTCATAATCGTGGAAGGCAGCAATGGCAAGAAGGATCCGAATGGATTTCAGCATAGCCACTGGAGAAAAGGTTTCGTCATAGTCCAAACCAGGTCTTTGACGAAAACCCTTTGCAACAAGTCTAGCTTTATAGGTCTCAACCTGTCCATCTACACCAATCTTCCTTTTGAAGATCCACTTGCATCCTACGGGTTTTACCCCATCTGGAGCAACGTCCAACGTCCATATTTTGTTGGTGTACATGGACTCCATTTCGATCTGCATTGCATCCAGCCATTTTACCGAGTCAAACGCTCTGAATGGCCTGCTGGAAGCTAGTCGGCTCATCACTATCAATGATGCAATTCTCTCGATCCCCGTCTATGAGAAAACCGTAGTATCTCTCGGGCGGATGAGACTGCCTACTACTTCTGCGGAGCAGCGTAGGAATGTCCTGATCTTTCGAACCCTCTGGTTCTACTAAGCTTTCAGTAATAGCTCGTGGTTCTGGAATTTCTTCCAGTTCTATTGCGCTCTCACTTATCTGATTTTCGCTCTCACTTATCTGATTTTCCAAAAACTCAGTTTCCAAGAAGTGGGCATGACGAGAAACAAAAACCTTTTGTTCCTCTTCGCAATAGAAGAAATATCCCTTGGAGTTCTTTGGATATCCCACAAACTTGCACTGTACTGAGCGTGCCTCGAGTTTGTCCGCATGCTGCTTTTTAACAAAAGCTGGACATCCCCATGTCTTAATGTGCTTAAGATAGGGTTTCTTCCCACACCACATCTGATAAGGTATGGTAGGCACAGTCTTAGTTGGAACTCGGTTCAAAAGGTATGCAGCCGATTCTAGTGCATATCCCCAGAATGATCGCGGTAACTCAGCGTTACTCATCATGGACCGTACCATATCCAATAGGGTTCGGTTCTGTCTCTCCGATACACCGTTATGTTGCGGAGTGTGTGGAGGAGTAAGCTGAGAGAGAATTCCATTCTCTTTTAAGTAATCCAGGAACTCGCCACTCAAGTATTCACCACTCAAGTATTCACCACCTCGATAAGATCTTAGTGTCTTGATACTTTTGTCTGTTTGTTTTTCCACTTCATTCTTATATTCCTGGAATTTTCCAAAGGCTTCGGATTTATGTTTCATTAAGAAGACATAACCGTACCTTGAAAAGTCATCCGTAAAAGTAATGAAGAATAACCGCTTCGTGCATGCGTAGACATTGGACCGCACACGTCGCTGTGTACGAGTCCCAAGAGCTCGCTCGCTCTTACTCCGTGTCCAGTGAACGGAGTCTTTGTCATCTTTCCTTTGAGACAGGATTGACAAGTTGCATATGATTGATATTCGAACGGATCCAAATATCCTTCTGTATGTAACTTCGTCAACCTTCTCTCATTGATGTGACCCAGTCTACAATGCCATAAGAAAACCTGATTTGATTCCGGAGACTTTCTTTTGTGTGTATTCTGGACATTGAAAATCTGTGGTTGGTTTAATACGTATATTCCATTGTTTAATGTACCTGACCCAATCAGAACTTGATTAAGGCGAATGTTTACAACATTGCTTACAAATGCAAATTCATAACCTTCTTTAGATATTAAAGATACAGAAATGATATTACAAGTTGCATTGGGTACAAAATAACAATTACGCAAAACCAAAACGTGTCCATCTGACAACCCCAGATGATAGTCCCCCACGGACTCAACATCCATGCCAGCTCCGTTTGCAACTCTGAGGGTCATATCACCTGCCTTCAAAACCCTACGGTTTCTCAACGCCTGCAAAGAATTACAGATATGAGATCCTGATCCGGTATCCAATACACAAGAAGTAGAGTTTATTGATAGACAGTTTTCAATAACATACACACCTGAAGCTGAAGCCGCAACATGCTTCAGATCCTGTGTTCTGGCCTTCCAAGCCCTGCAATCTTTCTTTCAGTGTCCACTCTTGTGACAGTAAAAGCATTCTTCCTTTCCCACAAGCTTTCCCGCTTCCTTTGTTGCTTTTGCCTTTCCCTTTGTATCCACCTTACTAACACCGCCGTGGGGGTTTTCTTCTTCTTTTTCTTGGCTTTCGTCTTGGACCTAGAAGAGGAAGATCCTCCTACAAACAAAGTGGATGTTTCCCGACCTTTCTGTAGGGTGCCCTCTGCACTCCTCAGCATGTTGAGGAGTTCTGAAAGTTCAACTTCCTTTTCCTGTAAGTTGAAGTTCAGGATGAACTGGGCGTAAATGGAAGGAAGGGACTGGAGAATCAAGTCCGTATAGAGCTCATTCTCCAACGTGGTCCCAAGGTCCGCGAGCTCCTCAATGAAGCCAATCATCTTAAGTACGTGTTCCGCTACCGGTGATCCGATGGCCAATCTCGCCGAAAACAGTTTTTTCGAGACTTCGTATCTGGCGATACGGGATTGCTCCCCATACAGTTCTTTTGTATGAAGAAATATGGATTCAAGGTCCATATTCTCGTGCCTCCTCTGGTGTTCATTGTCCATAGAGACAAGCACGAGGCACTTGGCCTTCGCGCAATCAATCTCCCAAGTCTTACGGATTTCCTTATCCGCGACGCTGGAGGTGGGACCTGGGGCAGGGGGAGCTTTGGTGGTAAGGAGATACCCCAACTTGTCGTAAGTGATTGCCATTTTGACATTCCTAAGCCAATCTTTGTAGTTTGGCCCTGTCGGTATGTTTTTATCTAGTAGTAACTTAAGTCCAGTCATGATGTTTGGTCGCTGCAATTAGGAGAGAGAAGAAACACTTTAGCATGATGCTCTTGCAAGTTTAGAGTGGTTTTTAATTTGTCTAAACATGATGGCTCCCACTGTCTCTCGAATCCCTCCTCAAACCAAAAAGGAAGAATTAGTCAGGATCAATCTCACCGTATAATACTTGCTTAACCGTTCAGCCAGGCTAGTGTCGGTACTTCGAGTGAGGTTTTCCAACGCTTTCGCGAAGTTCCTTAATTAAATAACCTCTTTTCTCTGGGGGCGCAGCCCCGCTAACACCTTTCTAGACACCTACTAGGTTTATAACATTGATTGTTAAGTGAGAATTTTCCCGAGGAGTAGCATATACTCACAGTAGGATCGGGATCCAAATATCATTGCGTGACAAAACTGAAGGAATCCTACCAGAATCATCACACTCCAAATGGTATGCAGCGCTAGCAAGTTTCAGTTCTTTTGAAACTCCCGATGTGGATTTTTGCCCCATGCTCTTATGACCTTGACTCTGGCCAACAAATCATAAGTCACATGTCAAGTTCTACCCGTCATTCTCCAGGTTAATTTGAACCCATCCGCACCTACCCTTGACTTTGGCCAATAAGGCAGTACGACTGTCCCAAACCAACACATCTATCTATGCTGCACATGAATACCCAATAGCTACCAATCACTATGCCTTGACTTTGGCCAACAAACATAGCTTGAATACTATTGACCATCCATGTGAAACGACGGAGGGCTACGAATGGTTTTGGCGAAACCGTGAACGTAGTGAACTTGATATAATCGATGGAACGAGATAGCTTTTAAAAGGAGTGGTTTAAGCTCCGCGTTTAAAAGTTATTTTGAAAAGAAACCGAGTGGTTTTTTGAAAGTGTTCCAACGACTTTTACTTTGGTTTATTTTTCTTGCATTAATTTTAATGCGTCCCATCAATTAATCCTACCATTGCAGAAAACAACGAAAATATGACGTATGCTTATACCATCCGCATTCGCCACGGGGTCCAGTCATCACCCGTTAGGTTACTTAACTAACGACAAAGCGGGGGCTGGATTAGCGCGGATGCAAAACATAAGCAACGCCTAAATAGATATCATATAGATATATATAAACATTCGTCACATGCAATGATAGCCATTCCAGATCACAGATGAATACATTGGATATACCAGGAATCCGCAATTCGTACGAGCCTGTAACGAAGAGCGGATTACACGGTCGCGATGAATAGCCAATACCCCACCCTAGACCCCTACGGGTGCGGCAAACTACCCGCCAAGTATCCGAAGTGAAGCAACCTCTCTCAACGATGTGAGTAGGCCACTCGGCACTTCGAGGTACCCGGTAGTTTGTGCACCCCACCTTGGGTCTATCCTAGGAGCAAAAACAATAAAAAGAAATTATACAATGACGGCTACAATCCCGACCCGGTTGTGCGGCCATACAAATAATATTACATCAATTTACATATTACAAGAATTGAAAGATAAACAAAACTCTCATCTCACAATTCCCCCCGGCTATTCATCCGCGACAATCCAACGAATTCATATACACAAACCATCAACATCACAGATCACGGATATGTATAACCCCCACTAATCGACGTATAGCGATTAGCAGACGTTCAATACATATATAACATTACAGATACAACTCATTAGCCAAAGTCTACAGAAAATCGACCAAAATACGGATCTGTAACCACCCCAAAAACAAACTTGTTCTCTGGAAATTCTGGGCAGAAACAAACCAACTCAAAAATCACAAAATACCACCAGAAACAAACTGCAGGAGAAACGATCCACGACCGAGTCAACTCGGCCATGGATCCGCGGCAGAAGCAAGCTTCTGCCGCGGAACCGCGGTGAGTAGGTCGGTTCGCTGAATCATTTTTCTTGCCTGTTCATTAAAAAGCTTGAGCCGATTTTTAAGACATGATTTATTATTTCTGGAGCAGAAATATAAATCGGCAGAAACTAGGATTTTTCGGGGCGGTTCGCGGTTTTTTTGTGCGGTCGAAATTCTAGATACTTTGCTAACATGCTAGGGTGTGTTTAGCCTGGCTCTGATACCACTGTAAGTCCACGTTACATCTCCCGGTTCTTTCGGGCTTGCGGAAATGATGAAAAACGATTTTTCGGGTCATGGCAACATGGACTATAAATCACGGATATTTGCTAAACTACACACTAGCAACTAACAAGAGCTATAGCTACTCGGTTAGGGGTTATACCTCAACTTAAACTCCTTCTCTTGGACTCTTGATGGTGGTCGGATGGTTCGTTCCTCGTCTCCTTCTCTTGCCGAAGATGGATCCACCTGAGGGATTCTACCTTGAGCTCCTTTCTCGATCTTGAGAGAACTAAAGTGTCCGGCTTGCTAGACCTTCAACCTTTGGATGAGTAGAGAGTGGCTTTGGGTGTTTAATCTCCAAGAAAAGGTTTCTCAACTCATGATAATGATTCTCCTTGAACTAGAGGAAGAGGAAGAGCAAAATGGAGGAGAGAGAATGGTTATGATAGAATGAGAATAGTTTTTACAACCATAACAATATATGTGAATTATCAAATTAATAATATTAATCCAAAATGAAAAAGGTGATGGTTGGTTTGATAAGACCATTATCATTTCACATTAAATGATTTTGCAAAGATCAAAGAGCATCTTGAAATGATGATGGTCAAAGTTTCAACCATGGTCTAGTCAACCTCGGTCAACAAGTCAACAAACCCAATCATGACACAATTTCATTTAAATAACATTATCAATTGATATTACACATAATCATTAGGGTTTGGTAAACGACAACCGTCAACTGTGCATACACACCCGTACCAAAACCCTAATGAGAATCCTCTTCCTCTGCCTCAGTCAACTGTGCATACACACCAGCATTCGTGTTCCGAGGAGCACGAATACTATGAGATAAAACTAACCCCAAAGCATATACTAGGATCTGGCTCAAACCAGAGCCCGCTAGTAATGTCTGTCCGGACGCCAAACGTGCACAAGTGCGCGGATGTGAACGAACCCTGTCGCAAAACCATGCGACCTCTACTCTGTTTTTCCCAAAAGCGAATAACTCTCTGTGTGGGACTCTAAAGACTCGACACTACGCTGGCAGTGGGTTTAACCACAGATCGCAAACGGCACTAGCTGTACGTAACGGTCCCCAGGTAGATGCCGATAAGAAGACGGACGAGGTGAAACCCATCTGAACTCCTACTGAGCCTGAATATGACAATCTCCGTACAGTCCGGTCTGTTCGTCTGAGAACATCGCATTGCGGGCCTAGGAGGGCGGTAAACGTCAGTCCCCTACTAGCGGTACAAGTCGTGTCGGAGTGTAGCCCAGAACACCTGAGATAACACTGGAAACCTACCAGTCTATCTCGCTTGCCCTGGCCAGGGACTTTGTGTAATGGCTCTCCTAGACACAGCGCGATATCAACCCCTAATACCAGGAGAGACGAATCCTGTCTAACCGTCACTGTCTCCAAGTGCTTCGGGACTGCACCCAAAAACTACCTGTTTGCACGACTCCTTTGAGCCGTGGTAGGGTAGTAATCAAAGTACAGTGGGAACACACTCGAGGCGAAGTGACAGTGTTAAGTCAACGGACTAAGCTGTACTCATGTCACCTGGGAACTGATAACTGATGATAGGTATAGTACCAACCAACAGTTCCCGACGAGTTCTGCCCAGTGTACTCGTAACCTAACGAGCACCCGCATACTATCTCAAGTACGACGTACTGACGGCTGTAGGACAGACCGTCTCCCAAGCTGGGATGAGAAGCGTATACGCTAGTCTACTCCGGAGTATCGATGCTCTGTCTCGATAGTCCTATGATTAGGGACCTGCATAAGGATGTGCTTGTGGATTATCCAGCCCCCACGAGTGACTGCCATCACAACGCTGGTAATCAAGCAAAGATCCTAAGGGCTCCACTAATGTGTAAAGGCGATATGCTATAAGAAACACATGCACACATTAAAGCAGAAACAAACCAAGTAGCATACTACTATATCGAGCAAGATTGTCAATACAAGGTGAATATCCCAAGCTTCCATCAAGTAATATACAAACTAGTATGATACAGTAATGGCCTCTAGGGCATATACACTAATAGTCTTTGCATGGAAAACCTTAGAGGTGGATTCTTTTTGGCTCGTTGATTAAGCAGTATAATTTAGACCTGCAATTCTTGCACCATATCCTCGACTCTTTCTTCTGACATGATAGTTTTTTCCAATTAAATAAGTAGCTTCCTGCATTCTGGCTTGAAAATTGCTTCCTGCATCTCTTTCTAATTAAATAAATTGGCTGACATGAGCTTTGCAAAATTTGTTGATTCTATATATTCTTCCATATCTTGTTGGCCTGATGTGTATGGTGCATGCATTTTGAAATCCTCAATATAAATATAGTATTTTTATACCAACCCCGTAGATTTCATATAGGCTACCGGGTTGGTAATTGGTTAACAAAATGGGATAGGAGTCACCTTAGAGCCACTTTTATACTCACGCGCGCGCACACATAGATAGAGGAAAACACACATGAGAGAATAATGGAGGAATGGTGCTATAGGAGGAAATTTCCTCTTATGGTGTTGAAAAAATACATCCTCGATTTTTTTGCTTTTATCATCATCTTTATCATCTAAGATGTGGACGCACCAAATTTTATATGATTCTACCACTTTTTCACCATTGATTTAGTGGGTGTAAAATTAACGGTTTACCGATAATAAAACTTTTTACCTTGCTAATTCAACGGTGAAAAAGTGGTAGAATCATATGAAATTTGGTGTATCCACATCTTAGATGATAAAGATGATGGGTGCCGATCGCCGAATAAAATGTTGGATGATTGGTTTTTTCGACACCAGAGGAGGAAATTCCCTCCTGTGGCCACTTTTCTTTACACACATAAGAAAACAGAGTATAAAGTATTAAAGTGGCACGGTAGAAAATTCCTAGATTGGCAGATGACATTGCACAATCCATTCCTTGATCCATATGCATGATTATCTTGCAACCACATGCATTGATTGCGCCCTTGAATTAAAAAAAGTAAAGTGAGAAGCTCATAAATAGTGTATTGCCATGTGTCATGTCATATAGGAATTTCTTATAGTGGCACTATATATTCTACATCCTCGATACACACAAATACATATACACACACATATAGAGAGAAGAGAGGCCCTTTCTATGTAGTGAAGAACCCTACACCATTTGTTTGCAGTGGTTAAAAAGCGGCAAAAAAAATGTTAGGGTTCCCCGACGCTCGCGGCTAATGCGCAACGAAAGCGAAAAAACGCGAACAAAAATTTCATCCGAGCGCGAGAAAACCGCAACCTAGAATCCATTCCAAACACTAAACTAGAAAACAACATACAAGGTTATAGAAAATACTACTTTTGTCGCGTGTCCACCTAATCGTGGAAGACCCCCCAAGCTCCTAATAGGACGTCGGGATCGCGCTTGAGAGACGACCGCCCTTACCGAAGATGATTCATCCGAAGGAAACTGATCTAAGTTCCAGCTTCATTTAGTGAAGCAACCGACACTCCAAGCTTGCTAGAAATGAAGTGTAGCGATGTAGGAATTTTCCACCCTCAAAACTCTCCCTTTTATCACTCAAGAGAGTAAACAAGAAAAAAGAGGAGGTGAGAAGCTAGCCATAATCCAAATGAGCTAAGAGAGTTGCATGAATAAGAGAGGGAACCCTTTTAATTTTCAACCACAAAAGAAAAATATCATAACAATTTTGTATTAAACAAATAAGCCATTCCTCTCAACATGCTTCTACTTTCCACCTCACATGCTACCTCATTTCCTATGATTTTCATAAATGAAAATCAATAATAAAGTGTTCTTCTAGAAGTATTCCGTATAAATAAGGAATGCGACCTCGGTATATGTATCAAAATACATACACGCGTATCCGCATAAAAATATGGATAAACAAGAGAGAATGAATAGTGAACATAATA
This sequence comes from Agapanthus africanus, assembly GCA_030015575.1. Lineage (NCBI taxonomy): Eukaryota > Viridiplantae > Streptophyta > Magnoliopsida > Asparagales > Amaryllidaceae > Agapanthus > Agapanthus africanus. The sequence continues at coordinate 249,241,253 of CM057340.1, read as the reverse complement.
CTAGAATATATATATATATTAAATATATATGTAAATTATTAAATCAAAACATGATTTAATAATCCGGCTGAATCCTAAGACGACTAATATTATCAACCGTCGGATTAAAGTCCGTGTAGTCAGTACACATATTTAATCGGACCCTTCCACGTACCAACGTACGACCTCTACATCATATCGCCTGAACCGGGAAAACCCTATGTGTGTGACTCTAAAAACTCGATAATACGCTGGCAGCGAGTTACTGGATAAATTCATAACCACAAACACGTCAGCGGCACTAGCTGTATGTAACGGCTATCCAGATATATGCCGAAAGGGAGGTCGACAATCAAGTCCGTCCGTACCCTACTGAGCCTGAATATGACAATCTCCGTACAGTTCGGTCTCTTCGTCTAAGAGTGTCGCATACCGGATTTACGGGTAGAAAACGTCAGACCCCTAATAACCCCTAATAACCTGATAAGTCATGCCGGTGTTAAGCTCATCATCAACCGAGAAACTACTGATGTCCCTCAAAGTGTTTTGTTAGCACAACCATTGGGTTTTACTAGCATCAAGCATGCCATTTAAATTTTTTTAGGGTGCTAATTAACACTAAACAAGAATCGAAACTAGATGATTAGGGTTTAACTATGATATAACAAAAACTATACTAAGAGAAAGGTGGATACAACCTTTGTAGACCGTTTCCTTCTCTTCTCAAACTCTGTGTAGTAGTCCACGCGACTCCACTAGGCTTCACTGGAAGTTGGATCAAGCTTCCTTTGCGATCTTCGTGTCGAAGATATCCAACTGAAGCTCTGCTAATCCAAGCTATCTCTTCACTAAACTCTTTTTAAGCTAATCCGGGAGTTGAAACGAACTCGAAACCCGTCTGAATTTTCACGGAGGCGAAGGGGCAAAAATTAACTGTCGACCCGGGGGCCACCACGAGGTGGCCCCCAAGAATAGGCAGACCCGAGAGCACCCTTTTAGGGTGCTCTCGGGTCACCACCCCCAAGGCCGCCTTGTGGTGGTCTTAGGGGGTGGGCCCGACCTTCGGCCCCGGGTATCTCGGGGTGCCCATGCTTCATCCTGCGGCTTCTCGGTTCAAACCGTGAGCCCGCGGGATATGAAAACATCTCAAAACATCATTTTAGGGACTGTTTTTGTTGGCAGTTCGTGCGCGACAAAAACGACGGATTTCTAACGTCGCTACGAGCTTTCTAAGGCTTATGGAGTGGCTTTGACACCATGAATAGCACACTCTACGGGTTTTGTAGAGGCGGAATTTTTAAAAAACGATTTTGAAGTATGCAACAAAGACATCTAAACCAAGAACTACCATAAGCGTTAATAGCAAAAACTTCATAGATGATTATCTACTGTGATAGAAGTTTTATACCGATAGATTCGTGCCCTTCGGGTTTTCTTGATCCTCTTCTTAAGCTCCTTTTCAGTTCTAGATCAAGCTTGGTCCTCGGCCTCCTCGATCCTAGATGATTCAGTTGAAGGTTCTTGATTCAAGCTTCTACTTTCAAAAGAAAGCAACTAAACTAACTAGTTTGCTAATCTAGTTTGTTTAGAAGATGTAAAGATGATTAGTAGTGATTTTTCTATCTCTAACCCTATGTATCTCAACACATGAGAAAGGTTTAGGGTTGAGGAGGAGTATGAACTCAAGAGAAGAGAGAGGAGCAAATGAAAATGAAGTGAGGTTGTGAAAAAATCTCATGACAATTTTCTTTTGTCAAATCTTCTTCACAATAAACAAATGAACCATGCTTCAATAGTAATTCCAAATGAATTGGCCATACCTTACACCATTCTCTTTTGTCACATAACCTTCCACCCCATTTCCAAATATCAAAATAAATGGTTAATACAAGAATGATGTGTCCTTCTAGAAGATATTTTGTGTAAATACAAAATACTTTCTACCATATATACATACCCGTATTCGTACCAAAATACGAATACCCCAAAGATAGAATAATACTCCTAATTTAATACTAGTATTAAATCAATATCCGATTTAACAAACTGGCTTAATCCTAAGCCCGCTAGTATTATAATACTTCCGATTAAATTTCACGCAACTAGTACATGTAATTAATCAGAACCCTGCACGTTTAAACATACGGTCTCTATATCATTTCGCCTAAACCAGGGAAATCCTCTGTGTGGGACTCTAAAGACTCGACAGTACGCTGGCAGTGGGTTTAACCACAAGCACGTCAGTGGCACTACCTGTACATGACGGCTACCCAGGTACCTGTTGAAAAAAAGACCGACGAGCAAACTCATCTGAACCTCTACTGAGCCTAACCGTGACATTATCCGCGCAGTCCAGTCTGTTCGTTTGAGAGTATCGCATACCGGGTCTAGGGGGTGGTTAATGTCAGACCCCAACTAACCCGATAAGTTGTGCTGGTGTGGCTCAAGACCATCCGAGAAACTACTGATCTAACTGTCAGTAATTCTCAACTGCCCTGACCAAGAACTTATGGTGTTGACCAACCAAACAGTGCGATATTGACTCTCTATACCGAGAGAGACGAATCCCTAACAATCGCTCACTGCCTCCATGTGGCTCGGAACTGTACCCAACTAAAACCTGTTTGCACGACTTCTTTGGGCCGTGGTAGGGTAGTAATCAAAGCACAGTGGGAACTCACACGAGACAAATGATGATCTCAGGTCTACAGACTACCTGTACACATGCTATATGAGAACTGCCATCTGACACTAGGTATATTATCATCTAGCAGTTCTTGGCGAGTCCGTCCAGTGTACCCACCCTCAGTGAGCATCTGTATACAATCTCAGGTGAAACATACCAACGGCTGTGGGACTAACCATCATCCCTCGTCAGGGTCTAGAAACATATACACTAGTTTACTCTGGAATATTGATGCCATGTCTTGATATTCCTACGACTATGGACACTTTAAGGATGTGTTTATAGACTACCCAGCCCTCATAAGTATGATCGTCATCACAACGCTGGTAGTCGAGCAACAATCCTACGGGTTTTATTAACATGTATAAACAATACGTAATAACTAGTAAAACATACGCACATGTTGGGATAAAGAAAAACCAGATAGCATACTATCATTTCGAGCAAAATTGCCATGTACATATATATATCCATAGCATCCATTATAAACAATGGCCTCAAGGACATACATATTCTACAATGAAGTGCGGGAATGTAGGAATTTTCCACTCTCAAATACTCCCCTTTTATCACTCAAGAGAGTGAACAAGAAGGAGGTGAGAAGCTAGCCATAATCCAAACGAGCTAAGAGAGTTGCATGAATGAGAGAGGGCATCCTTTTAATTTTCAACCACAAAAGAAAAATATCATAACAACTTTGTATTAAACAAGTAACCCATCCTTCTCAACATGCTTCTACTTTCCACCTCACATGCCACCTCATTTTCTATGAGTTTCATAAATGAAAATCAATAATGAGGTGACCTTCTAGAAGTATTTTGTATAAATACGGAATACAACCCCGGTATATGTATTGAAATACACGCGTATCCGTATAAAAATACGAATAGACAAGAGAGAGAAAATGAATAGTGAACATAATGCTAGAATATATATTAAAAAAATATGTAAATTATTAAATCAAATTTGATTTAATAATCCGGCTTAATCTAAACCGACTAGTATTATCAACTGTCGGATTAAAGTCCGTATAGCTAGTACACGTATTTAATCGGACCCTTGCACGTACCAACGTATGACCTTTATATCATATCGCTTGAACTGGGAAAACCCTCAATGTGGGACTCTAAAAATTCGACAATACGTTGGCAGTGAGTTACTTGATAAATCTATAACTATAAGTACGTCAGCGGCATTAGCTGTACGTAACGGCTATCCAGGTATATGCCGAAAGGGAGGTCGACAATCCGTCCGTATCCTGCTGAGCCTGAATGTGACAATCTCCGTTCAGTCTGATATCTTTGTTTAAGAGTGTCGCATACCGGATCTCGGGTTGGAAAAAGTCAGATCCTTAATAACCCGATAAGTCGTGCCGGTGTTAAGCTCATCACCAACCGAGAAACTACTGATCTCCTATCAGTAAATCTCATCCGCCATGGCCATGGACTAATGGTGATAGCCAACCGAACACAACGCGGCTTTGACTCCCAATACCGGGAGAGGCGAATCCCAACAATTGCTCACTGCCTCCATGTGGCTCGGGACTGTACCCAACTACAACTTGTTTGCACGACTCTTTTGAGCCGTGGTAGGATGGTAATCTAAGTACAGTGTGAACTCACACGAGACAAATGACGATCTCAAGTCAAAGAACTAACTTGTACTCATGCGACTAAAGAACTGTTATCTGACGATAGGTATAATACCATCTAAAAGTTTTTGGCGAGTCCGTCCGGTGTACTCATCTTCAGTGAGTACATGTATACTATCTTAGGTGACACAACACCAATGGTTTGTGAGACCGGCCACCGTCTCTTGTCGGGGTCTAGAAACGTACACACCAGTCTATTCCGGAATATTGATACACAGTCTCGATACTCTCTCGATTAGGGACATTTAAGGATGTGCTTATGGACTACCCAGTTCCCACGTATATGATCGCTGTCATAATGCTGGTAGTCAAACAAGAATCCTACGAGCTTCATCATTATGTATTAACGATACGTAATAACAAGTAAAATATATAATGATAAAGACAAATTAGATAGAATACTATCATCTCGAGCAATACTGTTCTATTTGTATCGGTCCTTTCTCAATTATCATAATCGTCTACCTGCAATTACAATAATTGCCTTGAGAGTACTTAAGCCAACAAAAAAGCGGTGCGACCAAAATGCTCGGGCTCATAGGCGGCCGTCCAGACGGCTTTGACATCAATTTAGGTGTATGTTGAGTTAATTTTGTTAGTTTCTTAAACTTATTTGATTGTTAATTGCTTTGGTTTCTTTTTTACTTGTAGAAGCGGTCTAAATAAGTATTCTCAAAAGTGTTAACTATTAAATGTAAGCTGACAATGAAGTAAATTCCACAAATTTTTCAAAGATAAAAAATTTAATTAAATAATTAATTAATTTTCTAAGCTAAATCTTTCCAATTTAAAGTCCCAAAAAGAAAAAAAGAAAAAAAGAAAAGCCTATTATCGTCAAAGGCCCGAAGGTCGAAAGAGCAGTCAAAACTCAAAGACGGTGTTGACATGGTTAAAATTTGAAGTCGAAGTTGAAGATCGAAGGTGAAGACAATATCGAAATTTGAAATGGAGATCTTGGTTCATGTTCAACTTGGATAATTTCGAAGCCGACGATGGTCGTTAGCCCTCATGGCCTTCAAAATCCGCGGTGGCTTTCAAAATCGATGGTTGAAGGCCTCATGGTGGCCTTCGACGTTTAATGATGCTAAAACAACTCCAATTAACAAATAAAGAGAGTATACTCACAAGAATACAAGCCTAAACATAATTCCCGACTAAGCGGTCTAATGCAGTGCGATGAGGCTTTTCTACCGCCTAGTCGGCCGCATAGACGTCTAGCCGTCCGCCTTTAAAAACACCGTTTGTTTGGATGATTGACACCGACCATCTCGATCTTCATTGCATAAGATACATTTACAACGAATTTCATGTGATTCTAATACATTTTAACTGTTGATCTAGTGGATATATGAGAATAAAGAAGGCAAAGGCCCTATAAGGAGATTCCTCCTATGGTGGTGGACAAAAGTCAACCCGATTACATTTTTTTGACGATCGACATTGACTAATGCCTAAGATGTAGATAGGGCAAATTTCTTGTGATTCTAATACCTTGTAACCATTGAGTTAGCGAAGTAAAAATAAACTATTGTTGGAAAACCATTAATTTTGTACCCACTAAATCAACGGTTAAAAGGTTTCAGAATCAGATGAAATTCGTTGTAACTACATCTTAGGTAACGAAGACTGAGATGGTTTCGACGCCGATCGTCCAAAGAAATGATGTAGGGTTGACCTTTGACCACCGCTGTTGGAGGATTCCCTCACAAGGCCTTTTTACTCTCTCTCTCTCTCTCTCTACACATGCGTGCGGGCGTGTTCTCGCGCGCACATAGCCTTTTTACTCAATTACTCTCCCTTTACATGCGAGAGAGAGGGGGAGAGAGATCCACTCACCTATCAAGTTTCTAGCATTGGATCCACTTTAAGATACGTGCAAACAATAATATCATTGTTGTAATAGATGGGAGCTTCTCTTTATAATTGATCACACAAATCCCATAGTAGATCTAATAGCTAAAAACTTATACATAAATATGCGGCTGAACCTTTTCAATTGGAAAATACTTGGAAATATGAAGTTATAACTCCTCAATTAGCGAAATTAATCATAAGTGAAATTTTCATGCTTTTGATAAATGTATTATATTAATTGACTATATATTTCTTTGCTGCCCTATCTTATTAGACAAGGATTTTTCCATAATGTTGGATCAGTCGCACTGTCGTGTATGTATCCATGGTATTTAGGGTTTGTCATGTTGACATGTCTCTGTATTTGTCATGCCCATGTCCTACATCATCCACATGCTTATCTATTGACTTATCTCCACAAGGACCAAACATAATGACCGCAGAAGTTAGACAACCTATGGTCGTTCCCCAAAGGGTCCAAAAGTAATTACTAGAATTTACAGACCAAACAACTATCTAATCTATACATTTTGCCGCTTTAAAACTTTCATTCTAAATCATGGAACTATATTGTAAATTTTGCTTGTGAAGAACAATTACAACATGGATATAACCATGCATGCTAATGAAAACAAACGACAAAGACACAAATATTTAACATAATTCGGCAATATACCTAAACCGGAAAGCCGGTTAGAATCCAGTATATTATAATAAGAGTAGGAGAGTTTTACATCGTGTGCTTTCTCTAGATCTTTGTACAAAGCTCTTATGGAGATAATATCTCATACTTTTCTTTGACCTCTAACCCTAGAGAATAGGTCCTTATTCCTCAGTACACAAACCTCTTTGTACATGATGGTAAGAAATTTCTTCTCTTTATGCTTCTCCAAAAAAAACCTTTAGATGAGAACCACCCTTGTTTATAGCATAGAATAGAATAAATCCTAATCAAATAAGGATTCTTTAGTTTTATCAGAAGATGAGATCCTCACCATAATTTGAATAGGACTCTTATTTATTCATATCCTTTACTAAATTGATAATTTGAATTTAAATTAAACTCCATTGCAATTTAATAAAAGAAAAATAGATATATAGTTTTTTTGAAATAGCTAGCAATTTTTTAGTTCTTGGAAATAGCATCAGTTCACCTTATATCGTTTTCTGGTCCATCCCAACGTTGCGAAGAAATCTATGTTTCCTTTTCTCGTATCTTAGCATTCTCTGTTTTAGTGAACAACAGTTACAAAATCTACGGTGATCCCTAGAAGACCTAAACCTAACCATTATTAGAAGATACATAACCTATAGACGGTAACACCACAAAGCTTACGTACATAGTATGGCCTCATATATGGGCGTGAGCACTTGGGGCTATGCGCCCACTTGGGTTGTATAGCAAGTAACTTCCTTGCGCGTAAATTCTTTTGGACATGAATTTTATTGGTTTAGAGGGTTGATGACAGTGGACAGCCGGTCATAACTTTATATAGATTTTCTCCAAGGCTGAACATTTTGTATGGGAAAAGACTTGAGATTATGATAATGATGATATGAATCATATATCCAAGTAACCATTAGTCAATCGTTAATGTTCATGACAGATGCCTATATTAAAATAAACACATGTTTTCTGCTTTTCATCTCCTTGTATCTATGTCTGTGTCTGTCCATGCCATGTTCGCATCCTAGGTTTTAGGATTTGTTATATTCAAATACTAACATTGTCGGTTCCATGTCCCGCGTCAAACCACCTATGTGTTCTATCCGATGATGTACACAAGCCATTTGAGTTGGCCATTTTCTATTCATCTGAAAGTTTTGTGCCCATTTAGTGAAATTGTTCCAAAATGCTACCTTGAACTCTTTGTACTAAACAGGATTGTACTGTTCAGTACTGTCATTCATAAGAAGGTACTGTTCCTAAATGACTTGGTACCTACATTTAAAGAGGTACATAGGCAGTTGAATTACTTCATTGTTTTTCTCCGCAAATTATTTACGTTTCTATTTCCTCCATGTTGTAGTTTGTTTGGGTCTAAACCTTTATTTTGTTGCTGCTTCACTTAACTGCATATTTTTATACATCATTTAGAAACTTCTTTCCTCTGCGTAATACATAATCTCATCGTATTTCCACCATCTCTGTCTCCAGATGAATATGTCATATGCAATGGGTGCAAAAGCCCAGATACTATCCTTTCTAAGGAGAATCGCTTATTCTTCCTTCGTTGTGAACAGGTAATTCCTAAATGCTTGTAGTTTTTTTTCCCCAATTGGGATAGCAATTATTGCCCCATTTACCCTTGGATATGCCTAAATTTGAACAAAGTAATATCGCCTTCGTATAATTTGTTAATTTGCGCCTGTTGCAGTGTGGTTCTTCACGATCGGTTGCGCCTATTAAAGCGGGTTTCGTGGCTCGTGTTGGTCGTCGCAAGGCTTAAGCATGATTTCTTTTCGCGTGCTGCCGCTTACTTCTATGAGAAGAAACTAATGTCTTGTGCCTTGCCCATTTATGACTCACAGAATTTCCTAGCAGTGTGATTATATGAATTTTGATATGCTTTACATTTGCGTCATGGATCCAGTGCTGCAGAATATCTAAACGAGTTGCTTTATGCTCATGTTAATTTTACCTGTACCCTTGCATGGCATTTATATCCCCTGGGGATGAATACGATCAGTATGTTGCTTCCTTGATAAATTTGCAGAATTAAATAAGCACATGATGCTGTCATGTTTCCCTCAACACCCCCAACCGCTACCACCACATGCAATCTTCTGGTTCTTTCTTTGTTGCGTCTCTTTTTATTATTTCCGAATTTACCAGTAAAATGATCTTGTGCCATTATCCTTCACATCATCGTGGATAGCTCCTTAATTGCTTCTTTCAGTATTTGTACCTAATTTCATGATCATAACATGATCATTATGCTCTCGTTCACTACTGCAAAGTTTCAGTATAGGCAAGGGCAAGCCCATTCCCAGCTTTGAGGCAGGGAAAGGTTTCAGACATTACCTAGGACGAATGTGACCCAGCCTGGAAATAGTTCTCCTCTTTTTTGGGACAGGGTCACAACCTTTCCCGGCAAACCCTTGCTTTTTGGTGGGGAAGGGTCAAGACCGTACCCCCAAATGAAAATAAACTAAAATAAAAAATTCAAAACCTGCGTTTAAATTGCACACAAAATTCAGGTCTTTTTAAGGATTTAAATCCGAGATTCAAAACCCTTTAACTAAAATTCTATCTACTGGATTCACATCAACAACAGAGACGCAATGTGTTAAAAAATCCTATTTTTGAATTACACACAATTCAGACATTCATGAAATAATATGTTTCTTCAACAACCTCGAGCTTACCATTATCTTCTTTAATCTTGCAATTTACCAAAAATAGAGAGGGAAAAATTAATAAAATTCCGTCCATTTTCCCCTCATTTACCACTCAAAATCACATAATAGAACCAAATTCCTGTATATATATATGAAATGCAGACCTCCTGTGGCTCAATTTCAATTGCCTGCAACCCAATCAAACAAACCTTAAAAAAAAATCAAATTTTTACTTTTAATAAATAACACAAAAATTAAATTTTAACCAATAAGATCAGCGGCTCAGCTTCCTCAAAGTTTCCCGTCTCAAGCCCATTCTCCCCGTTCTTCCTCAACGCAAACACCTTCGGGCTCTTTGTGGTATTGCACCCTCACCTGACAAATCTGCTAGAGAGAGATTTAAAGAGAAGCCGACCTCCTTCAAGCCGCAACCGCAGTGGCCGTTGCCAATGCGAGAGAGTGAGGGGAGTCGGGTAAGGTTTGGGGGAGGGGGTCTCAGGTTAGAGAGCTAGAGGATGATATATATATGGGGTTGAGGTCTTGGGTTTGGGGTTATAATTGTGGGGATTTTCTTTTAATTAATATATTGGGAGGAGGGGAAAGGTCATGACCTTTCCATGCTTTTCCAAATATTTTAGTGTTTAATATTAAGAGGTTGGGGAATGGTCTCACCATTCCCCATCCCCAGGAAGGTTAAACCCGTTCTCTTGTAGCGGAAAAGGTTGAAACTGTTGGATATGTATGTCCTAGAGGCCGTTATTGTATTTGATACTGGGGGTATGTATTTACATGACAGTTTGTAACGTTTTCAAAATAATAAAATATGATTTTTGGGAATTTTTATAATTTAATATTATTTTAATGAATATTTTAATATTCTGGTATAATTAAATACAAATAAATGGGGAAAAATTATGGAAAATTCTAAAATAGGGTATTTTATGGAATTATGCCATTTAAAAGTTTTTAAGAATAGTTATATGCTAATTTAGTGCTAATCGCGATTAAAAATCGCTAATTGGATTTTTAGCATTTTTGTGCAAAAATGTGTACATATCGTTTTCCACACTTGTTACACTTGTTATATGTTTTGGGTGCATGGTTGCTTAGGGTTCACCATGGTGGGAAAAGAAAGGAAAAGAAAAGAAAGAAAGAAAAAGTAAGTATGATGATGAGAGAGAGAGAGAGAGTAGTTGCTTTTGACTTTTGACCCCTTCCTCCATCATTTCCATCTCATTTTCTTTCCCCTCTTCAACAAGAGCTGCTGCTGCTCTTGCTCCCTCATTTCCCTCCTCTTCACTTCATAGATCCCTCTCATTTTCCTCACCAAAACCCTATTCCCACTTCACAAAACTTGCTCCCAAGCTCACTAGCTACATTTTGAACCTAGCAAGATTGGATTTGGAGGACTTTGAGCAACTCAAGAATTTTCTTGAGTTGCCAAAGGAGGTAATTTCTGCACCTATTAGAGTAGTATCTCATTTATTGTGCATCAATTCTAGTTTCATATCGATATTGTGTCGTTTTGTGGACTTTGGAGAATTCAAGTTAGGGTTTAGGGTTAGACCTGAAATCAAAGTGAAATTGAGGATTGTGGTGACCTTAGAACCCGTGGTGTGATGTTATTTTGGATCAAACTAGAGACTTGAAACCAGAATACGGATTTACGGAATCGATATCGGGGAAAATTGTGAATCTGTGATCGTATTTAAGAATCTGCTATCACCCCGAGACCCCAAAAATAAAACTGAGTTGACAGTGAGATGTGCAGGCACCATGGAACCACCACACAAAGCCCTAGCCCCTAATTCTTTGTTTGGGCCGCAGATTTAATACCTCTGGCCGTAAATTGCGGCCAGAGCAAGTTGGAACCCCTTCGTTTTGGTTCTGTAGCCTTATACCTTGTAGACTTGACCCTGGGTATGTCTAGTTTTGACTGATTCCAGTTAGGGTAAAATCTGGGTTGATTTTCTTGAGTTGGCGTACGATTTACGACTTGTTTTAGCATGGATTTTGGTATTTGGTGATTCGTTTCTGTCGGGTGGCGTTTGGACGTCAACGACAAGTGGATATTGATCGTGTTTGCATGCGAGACGATAGGTTTTTACCTATGCGAGTAGCGTGTGCTGTTTTGGATTTCCGATGTGATTTTCATGTGCTTTAGCGTTTGTGATATACTTGTAGGTACCCTACGTGATGTTGAGGCGAAGAAGATGAAGATGGCGACATCGGCATCGGCACACGAGAAGCAAGGTGAGTAGATTTATATCTACGGGGAGAAGTCGGGTGGATGGCGTATAGCACCCCCGCAGTCCGTGGTGATATATACGAATACGTATACACACATATATTTATTATGTGTTGTTAGGATTGTTGATGATAAGGATGTATTGGTTTAGTATAGTGCGAACCCTAGAGTAGTGGGTGCACGCACACATACACATACACACATACTTGCATATCTACACATGGGTATGGGACTATGTGTTCATATACGAGATTTGAGGATGATACGTGGGATTGAAATGAGTCGATGAGATTCGATTGAGGCCGTGAGATTTGGCGACATGACAGAGTTCGTATTTGAGATGTGATATGATGGTAGTGATACCTGTTATGTGATGAGATAATGTGATATTGACTTAGATTTAGGTGGTTTTCATACCCCTCCCGATTGACCTGATTGTTGGGTCCGTAGTTCGCATAGTAGGCATTAGACTAGACCCGAGTCATACTTATTTCAAAACTAACGAATCGGGGATATTTTAAAGATAGGAAAAAGGGTTTCTACGGATATTTTCAAACGACACATCTTTTCTTAAAACACCGTAGCCCTTATTTTACCAAAAACCCCAGATTCGTCTTATTTCAAAAGGCAAGGCTGCATGATATATTTATTGAGGCAGGTTCTTTACTGTTGCGCTGATTATTCGAATTCCGCATATTCATACTATTTGCATTGCATTGCCTGTGTTTATTGATATATTACAGTCATGCTGCTAGGACACCAGCACCATTATCGATGATGCGTATGTTCCACGTACACTGTTTGCCGGCTCACACACTTCATCATCGATAATTTCCATGTCACTACACTGTAGTACTGTTGCATTCAGGATATGATTCTTGCAGGACAGACTGATGTGCTTACATTTCTTTTACATGTCACATACATCATGCTTTCTGATTATACGCATTGAGATATGTTGTTTCCATGATATTTCTGGTTTTGGGAACCGTGGGTGTTTCAAAAGGGAATATGTAACTGTTTTAAAACCCGGTTACCCTTGATATGATATTTCAGTGCGTCCACCATGTGTTTTCTCGGTGCTGAGAGCGACATGTGAAACCCGATTCGAGGAGGCGGATGAGGCCGATTGCGGGTACATGGTGGACCCGGTATGGTTTCCCGGGGCAAGAAATGTTTTTCGTGGAGTAGATGATGAGCCTAGCAGGGTGGCGAGTACCTACCGGTGATTGGTTGGACCTGGCGGTTATCCGGAGGATACCGACTAGAGTCGATAGATGGATATGGGCATACTGCTGGGGCCGAGGGCCGACTCCGCAGACGGAGCCCGTGGGCTGATCCGGACTGATGGAGCCCGTTATATGAGGATTTACGTGCCGATGCTGGGCACGGTTTTCATGATGTTTTCGAGTGTCGATGCTGGGCACTCCGGTTCCATGATTTTGACGTGTCGTGAGGGACACAGGTGGTTTATATCCTCATATTTCCATGCATATGCTGATGATATTTACATGTATGATGGTTATTGTCATTGGGTGACGAGTGGACGGGATCCACGTACATGCAGATTGATTTCATTGATTATACCTCACATTTATGATATGCTATTACCTGAGGCACTGGCACGAGCACTTGGCACTACACTCATGTATAGAGATTACATTGCCAGTTTAGCATGCTGCAGACTTATTCATATTGAGGTTTATTTATATCTGATCGTATTGACCTAGGATGGGTCATACATTCGATCTCTGCTTGTAGATATTTTCTATTCACGAGTTGGCAACTCACCCCCGTTGTTCCACAGTCCTTGCAGGTTTTTGCCGTACAGATTCCATAACGGCATTTCTGGCACACTGCTTTCATATGGGTGACTTGCGTTGGTAGGTGGGTTCTTTTGTATCAGAACCGCCATTGTTCCTGTATTATTCATTGTATCTAGAAATTTCATCAACCAAAACTTGTATATCGTTCAGACTTAGAAAACAGTGTTGTATTATTTCGACCTTAGAGTCGCGTTTGTAGTATTACGGTTTTCTGGCTGTTTGAATTTCTTTTTGGGTTTGATCCTCGCCCTTTGGCGTTGTATATTATTATTGCTTGCGTGGTTGTGGCCGTCGTTTGACGAAGAGCTAGCTCCCGCTTGGGGATTCCTTTTATCATTTCATATATATTATTCTTGTTGTATCCCGTTCGGGGCCAGTTTTTACAAAGGAAACTCTGCCGAAATTTTCAGGAAAGGTTACACATTTTAAAAATGCATATTCGGCTTAGTTATTTAAAAACTTTGATTTTCGAAACATGATTTCTTTACTTCTTAAAACCAGTTTTCCTTATTTACTCTTTAAATGGTTTTAGATTTCTGGGCTTTTGGCTTACTTGGATCAGATGGGGTCCTATAGACTTCATATTGTTCAAGGGCCAGTCACGTGCTCTTTCGGGTCGTGACAAAGTTGGTATCAGAGTGCTAGGTTGACCTTGGTTCGAGTCTAAGTTTGACTATGTGGAGCCTAGGGCGTTATCTATATACGGAACTTAGGCTTGACCTTACGGAACTTAGACTTAGTCGAGGGGGTATTATACCCGAACTTTCGTCGCATAGGATGACCTTGGTTGATGAAGTAGGTAGCTTGAGTAGAGGGATGTACCGTACGTATGTTCCGCGGCATACTTACGACACGCCACTCTGCTTAAAAATCCTTAGGATGTACATTTCCTTGCACCGTATTATATTCCTTCCTATGATCTATCCTCATCGATACTGGTTATGGTTTTGCCGCCACGATTGCACGGGCAGAGTGAGCTATGGCTCGAGTTGCGTCAGCATGAGCTCGTCATGGACGAGGACTGACCAGGGCGTGATTCCAGAGACATACGATTGTATATTGAGGCGTCGTCTTATTGTGTTTTCGCGCCATGAGCGTTGGATTGATCGCTTTTACGAGATTTCCCGGTTGTGCTGATCGACACCAGAGGATTGAGCCGCTGATAGAGGCCAGCCAGGAGGTGATGACCATTGATATATCGCTTATCCAGGACGATCAAGGCGCTGTTTAGCGTATAGACGAATGAGCCAGTTGTTGCTGCGAATGATGAGATATCGCCCAGATGATTGGAGCTACTGCAGCATGAGCATATACTTCGAGATATGATGGTGAGTCGCTAGTCACCGAGGATGAATGACTAGGACATGTGGTTCGTTCGCTTATCCCGATGCGGGGTCACCAGATAGATTGATTCCAGCTAGAGGCGACTTCACGTAGATTCGTTGAGAGTCGATTGAGACGATCGAATGTCAGGAACCCATTTTCCAAGTTTAAAGTATTCGGAAAGACATGCAAGCGATTCTATGGACCCTCTAGAAGAATGAAACCCTAACTCGACATAATGACCGTGTGAAAGCCTTTGAACCTTAGAGTTTGCGGCAGTTCCGCGGCGCTATTAGTGAGGCTTGGGTTTGCCCTTCTACGGCTGGACCACCGATGCTGTGGTATGTACTCGATACTATTAAACTGTACCCAAGATGTTGAGCTCTTGGGGGATTATGAGGTTCTGACGAGTCGATCGGACGATTCGACATCATTCAGATATCATGGGATGGGACATTGCTTGGGAGACTCCAGATACGAGCATAGCCGTTGGAGCGCAGTCTGTGTAGCCACGATGAGATGAGTCCGAATCAGTCGATATTGAAGCAGAGTGGAGTATAGAGTTCGCATGAGATTTCGACGAGATGACGTTCCACTCCGCTGACATCAGAGATACGATATGCACGCTGAGG
Source organism: Agapanthus africanus (assembly GCA_030015575.1). Lineage (NCBI taxonomy): Eukaryota > Viridiplantae > Streptophyta > Magnoliopsida > Asparagales > Amaryllidaceae > Agapanthus > Agapanthus africanus. The sequence continues at coordinate 249,225,712 of CM057340.1, read as the reverse complement.
ACGTGTTTGGCTAGATATCTTCTACTGAGTAATGAAGATACCGAGTTCGTGATTTTGAGTCCGTGTGAGAGACTTCGGATGGACCGTAGCCGAGGATATGGCAGGGCGCAGATAGAGACGCGACGTCGAAATGGACGATGATACAGACAAGCGGGACAAGAAGTTCGTGCGAGATGCAGACGAGCTGTTACTTTTCCCCGTTAAGATTAAAGGTCGGATATGCATACAGAGGCGCAGGGATGCGACCAGCTTCCGAGTAGATGTTGTACCAAGGACGCAGATGTCCAGAGAGTCAGAAAGGATTACGCCAGAGTACCAGCCTCCGTACAGTTTGTCTTAGGCGAGATCAGAAGAGACCTTAAGCAGGATTCCTTCCAGTACACTGCTGCAATAAGATTTGCACCAGGAGCCGATGTGAGATGTGCTGCTTTACGAGCGGTTGTGAGGATTGACCGAGAGATGACCAGAGAAGTGCCAGAACGGAATCGTTCCTGTTAGCACACCTGACCGGGCCGATGAGCCGATGGATTGCGAGATTGGTAATCCACAGGGAAGATAAGGAACCAGAGGCAGAGGACGCCAGCCGTGAGCAAGAGGCAAGTAGATATCTTGCGCCGCTAGCATTGGATGTACCAGCACCTTCTCGACTTCGAAGGAGGATATACCGACGGCGGTATTTTTGCTTTGTGATTTTGTGATTTGACTATCACGTATCCATCACTTTGGATTTCGGTATTTTGGGCGATCTATTCGCATGATTTAGTCTTGATGACTGAGTTCCATGATATTTGATTTTGTGCACCATGGTTGCACCTACTGGGTATTTATACCTTGCGCATAGTTATTACTCTTGAGCTATTGATTGTGATTTCATGCCTATTTTATGCCGGTGATTTGATTTACTCTTCCAGCATAGTTTTCATGTACTTTTAGTGTTTTGATTTGATTTGTGCACGCTGATGCACACGGTTATGAGATTTTCCATCGCGGTACACCTGATTTTGATTAAGCCGCATTGTACATTGTTTCGTGCCTTGGCTGCACCTGCTTATGACTTCATGGATTTCATACGGTTGATTTGATGTTGTGCATATGTTATGCACACGATTTGATTTTGCACTCGGTACAGCTTATATGTGCTTGTAGTGCATTGATATTTGTTTTGTGCACGCAGTTGCACACGTTTATGATTTCCTTTATACCTGGGTACACTTGGTGTTGCTGCTTACGCATTTGAGTTATTGCTTGGTATTTGTGCATGGGATGCAGCAGTTCTATACTTCGTGCGTTTGTCGCACCAGTTTTATGTTTCTTGCGTTTATCGCATCAGATTTATGTTTCTTGCGTTTATCGCATCAGATTTATATTTCATGCCTTTATTGCACCGGATTTATATTTTGTGCACTACGGTTGCACCTGACTTCGATTTGATGTCATTCGATATGTCGATTTTGACCATGATATTGATGATTGATTCTTACACTCCGTGCTTTTGACTGGACTTACGCATGTTCGGCGTTGCTATTGGATTTTGTGATTCCGTGCATGTTGAGTGCGCAGGGTTTAAATTTTCAGTCGTGCACGATGTGTTAGTGTATATGCCCTAGAGGCCATTACTGTATCATACTAGTTTGTATATTACTTAATGGAAGCTTGGGATATTCACCTTGTATATACAATCTTGCTCAAAATAGTAGTATGCTACTTGGTTTGTTTCTACTTCAATGTGTACATGTGTTTATTTTAGTATATCGCCGATACACATTAGTGGAGCCCTTAGGATCTTTGCTTGATTACCAGCGTTGTGATGGCAGTCACACTAGTGGGGCTGGGTAATCTATAAGCACATCCTTATGCAGGTCCCTGGTCGCAGGACTATCGAGACAGGGCATCGATACTCCGGAGTAGACTAGCGCATGCGCTTCTCATCCCAGTGTGGGAGACGGTCTGTCCCACAGCCGTCAGTACGTCGTACTTGAGAGAGTATGCGGGTTCTCGTTGGGTTACGAGTACACTGGACAGGACTCGCCGGGAACTGACTAGTTGGTATTATGCCTATCGTCAGTTATCAGTTCCCAGGTGACATGAGTACAGCTTAGTCCGCTGACTTGACACTGTCACTTCGCCTCGAGTGTGTTCCCACTGTACTTTGATTACTACCCTACCACGGCTCAAAGGAGTCGTGCAAACAGGTGGTAGTTGGGTGCAGTCCCGAAGCACTTGGAGGCAGTGACGGTTAGACAGGATTCGTCTCTCCCGGTATTGGGGGTTGACATCGCGCTGTGTCTAGGAGAGCCATTACACGAGTAGTCCCTGGCCAGGGCAAACGAGATATACTGGTAGGCTTCCAGTGTTATCTCAGGGTGTTTTGGGCTTCACTCCGACACGACTTGTACCGCTATTGGGGGACTGACGTTTACCGCCCCTTAGGCCCGCCATGCGATGTATCAGACGAACAGACCGGACTGTACAGAGATTGTCACATTCAGGCTCAGTAGGAGTTCAGATGGGTTTCGCCTCGTCAGTCTTCTTGTCGGCATCTACCTGGGGACCGTTACGCACAGCTAGTGCCTCTTGCGGTCTGTGGTTAAACCCACTGCCAGCGTAGTGTCGAGTCTTTAGAGTCCCACACAGAAAGCTATTCGCCTTTAGGCAAAAGAGTGGAGGTCGCATGGTTTTGCGACAGGTCGCATGGTTTTGCGACAGGGTTCGGTCACATCCGTGCACTTGTGCACGTACAGTGTCCGGACAGTTCACACTAGTGGGCTTTGGTTTAAGCCAGATCCTAGTGTACCTTTTGGGATTGGATTTATCCAGTATGCATTCGTGTTCCTCGGAACGCGGATGCAGGTATGTATGCACAGTTGACGGAGAGACAGATGCAGAGGATTCTCATTAGGGTTGTTGACCGTTGACAGTTGACCATTGACTTTTTGCTCAACCCTAATGAGAATATGATACGTGATTAACAATAATATTAATTAAGTATTGTGGTGACATGGTTGTTGAGGGGTTGACTTTGTTGACTTGTTGACTTTGTTGACCGGATTGACTAGGTTGGACTAGTTGACCATCATGATGACAATGGCTATCATTTCATGGCAAAGTCTTTTTACTTGCTTGTTTCTTTTGTGAGAAATGAGTGCATGAAATGATTTAGCCATTTTGACTTGAACCATTTTACACCATACTTGATTATTATTTTTGTGATTATGGTTATGGATTATGAGAGCCAAATGAGAAATGTCTTCTCTCATTCTTTCATGCTCATTCTCTCTCTTGTTCTTGAGCTCTCATCTTCCTCCTCTTGCTCTCCCTCTCTTGACTCTATGGTTCACTTGTCTCATGAGTTGAGAACCAAGAACCATAGATAAAATCCCATACAAACTCTTCTTTACTCACTCTAGTTCACAAGGTTTAGCAAACCGAGTGAACTAGTTTCTTCAAAGTTCGAAGAAGGAGCCAAAGGTTGAAGCTTTCAGGTGGATCTATCTTCGGCGCAAGGAGACGACGAGGAGAAGCCGGTTCGGACGACCATCGAAGCTTGAAGACGAAGGAGTTCGAGAAAAAGAAAGGTGTAACCCCCTAACCGAGTAGTTAGCAACTCGTAGTTAGGTTGTTAGTTAGATGTTTAACAAAAATCCGGTTTTGAGTCCATGTTACCACCTCTAAGAAAATTATTTTTCACCAAATTCCGCATGCCCGAAAGTACCGAGAGAGGTAGCATGGACTTACAGTGGTATCAGAGCCTAGTTAAACTCTATCTAACATGTTAGCAAAGTAGCTAGAAGATCGATCAAAGAAAAGTCGCAAAACGAACCCAAAACTGTCAAGTTTCTGCCGAAATTTTTTCTGTTCAAAAGTTGATAATTTTCATCTTAAAAATCGGCTAGGGCTTTTGTGTGAACACCCACCAAATTTGGTCCAACGATCGAGTCAAAGAGCCGCGGAAACGCGGCGGGAGCACGCTCCCGCCGCGGTTCCGCGGCCGAGTTGACTCGGCCGAGGTCCAAGTTTGGTGCAGTGTTTTTCTGGGGTTGTTTTGGGATTTTTGGAATATATATTTTCTGCCCAGATTTTCCAGAACGAAAATTTTATTTTGGGGTCCTGAAAATCCGTATTTTTGATCGAACTTCTAAAAACTTAAGCTGACGGATTTTTTCTGTGATGTGATATTTGTATTGAACGTCTACTAATCGCTATATGTCGATTAGTGGGGGTTATACAAATCTGTGATCTGTAATGTCATTGGAATGCGTATATGAATTCATTGGATTGTCACGGGTGAATAGCCGGGGGTTGTGAGACGAGAGTTTTCTTTTCTTTCAATTCATGTAAATTTGTAAATTAATGTAATAATTATTTGTATGGCCGCACAACCGGGTCGGGGTTGTAGCCGTCATTATATAATTTCTTTTTACTATTTTTGCTCCTAGGATAGACCCATGGAGGGGGTGCACAAACTACCGGGTATGCCGAAGTGCCGAGTGGCCTACTCACGGGGATGAGGGAGGTTGCTTCGCTTCGGGTACTTGGCGGGTAGTTTGCCGCACCCGTAGGGGTCTTGGGTGGGGTTTTGGCTATTCACCGCGACCGTGTAATCTGCTTTTCGTTACAGGCTCGTACGAATTGCAGGTTCCTAGTATATCCAATGTGTTCATCTGTGATCTGAAATGTCTATCATTGCCATATATCTATATATGATATTATTTAGGCGTTGCTTATGTTTTACAGCCGCGCTAGCCCAGCCCCCGCTCTGTCGTTAGTTAAGTAACCTAACGGGTAATGACGGGGCCCCGTGGCGAATGCGAATGGCATAAGCGTACGTCATATTTTGGTTGTTTTCTGCAATGGTAGGATTAAATGATGGGACGCATTAAAAGAACTAATGCAAGAATATCACGCATTAAAAGAACTAATGCAAGAAAATAAACCAAGTTAAAGTCGTTGGAACACTTTCGAAAAACCACTCGGTTCTTTTCAAAATCAACTTTTAAAATGCGGAGTTTGAGCCACTCCTTTTAAAAGCTATCTCGTTCCATCGACTATATCAAGTTCACTACGTTCACGGTTTTGCCAAAACCATTAGTAGCCCTCCGTCGTTTCACATGAATAGTCAATAGTATTCAAGCTGTGTATGTTGGCCAAAGTCAAGGCATAGTGATTGGTAGCTATTGGGTATTCATGTGTAGCATAGATAGATGCGTTGGTTTGGGACAGTCGTACTGCCATTTTGGCCAAAGTCAAGGGTAGGTACGGATGGATCCAAATTAACCTGGAGAATGACGGGTAGAACTTGACATGTGACTTATGATATTTTGGCCAAAGTCAAGGTCATAAGAGCATGGGGCAAAAATCCACATCGGGAGTTTCATAAGTACTGAAACTTGCTAGATTTGCATACCACTTGGAGTGTGATGATTCTGGTAGGATTCCTTCAGTTTCGTCACGCGATGATATTTGGATCCCGATCCTACTGTGAGTATATGCTGCTCCTCGGGAAATTTCTCACTAAATGATCAATGCTATAAACCTAGTAGGTGCCTAGAAAGGTGTTAGCGGGGCTACGCCCCCAGGGAAAAGAGGTTATTTAATTAAGGAACTTCGCGAAAGCGTTGGAAAACCTCCCTCGAAGTACCGACACTGGCCTGGCTGAACGGTTAAGCAAGTATTGTGCGGTGGGATTGATCCCGACTAATTCTTCCTTTTTGGTTTGAGGAGGGATTCGAGAAACAGTGGGAGCCATCCTGTTTAGACAAACTAAAAACCATTCTAAACTTGCAAGAGCATCAAGCTGAGTGTTTCTTCTCTCTCCTAATTGCAGCGACCAATCAACATGACTGGACTTAAGTTACTTCTAGATAAAAACATACTGACAGGGCCAAACTACAAAGATTGGCTCAGGAATATCAAGATGGCAATCACTTACGACAAGCTGGGGTATCTTCTTACCACCAAAGCTCCCCCTGTCCCTGGTCCCACTTTCAGCGTCGCGGATAAGGAAATCCGTAAGACTTGGGAGATTGATAGCGCGAAGGCCAAGTGCCTCGTACTTGCTTCTATGGACAATGAACATCAGAGGAGGCACGAGAATATGGACTTGGAATCCATATTTCTTCATACAAAAGAACTGTATGGAGAGCAATCTCGTATCGCAAGATACGAAGCGTCGAAAAAGTTATTTTCGGCAAGGATGGCCGTCAGATCATCAGTAGCAGAACACGTGCTTAAGATGATCGGCTACATTGAGGAGCTCACGGACCTAGGGACCACATTGGAGAGTGAGCTCTATACGGACTTAGTTCTCCAGTCCCTTCCTTCCACTTACGCCCAGTTTATACTGAACTTTAACTTACAAGAAAAAGAAGTTGAACTTTCAGAGCTCCTCAATATGCTGAGGAGCGCAGAGGGCACCCTACAGAAAGGTAGGGAAACATCCACTTTGTTTGTAGGAGGATCATCTTCTTCTAGGTCCAAGGCGAAAGCCAAGGGAAAGAAGAAGAAAGCCCCCGCCAAACCAAGAGGCGGCGTTAGTAAAGTGGATACGAAGGGAAAAGCTAAAGCAACAAAGAAAGCGGGGAAGCTTGTGGATAAGGAAGAATGCTTCTATTGTCATAAGAAAGGACACTGGAAGAATGATTGCAGGGCCTGGAAGGCCAGAACACAGGAATTGAAGCAGGTTGCAGCTTCAGCTTCAGGTGTGTATGTTATTGAAAACTGTCTTTCAATAAACTCTACTTCCTGGGTATTGGATACCGGATCAGGATCTCATATCTGTAATTCTTTGCAGGCGTTGAGAAACCGTAGTGTTTTGAAAGCAGGTGACATGACCCTCAGAGTTGCGAACGGAGCTAGCATGGATGCTAAAGCTGTGGGGGGACTATCACCTGGGAATGTCAGATGGACATGTTTTGGTTTTGCGTAATTGCTTTTTTGTACCCAACGCAACTTGTAATATCATTTCTGTATCTTTAGTTTCTAAAGAAGGTTATGAATTTGCGTTTGTAAGCAATGTTGTAAACATTCACCTTAATCAAGTTCTGATTGGGTCAGGTACATTGAGCAATGGTATATACGTATTAAACCAACCACAGATTTTCAATGTCCAGAATACACACAAAAGAAAGTCTCCGGAAGTAAATCAGACTTTCTTGTGGCATTGTAGACTGGGTCACATCAATGAGAGAAGGTTGACGAAGTTACATACAGAAGGATATTTGAATGCGTTCGAATATCAATCGTATGCCACTTGTCAATCCTGTCTCAAAGGAAAGATGACAAAGACTCCGTTCACTGGACACGGAGTAAGAGCGAGCGAGCTCTTGGGACTCGTACACAGCGACGTGTGCGGTCCAATGTCTACACATGCGCGAAGCGGTTATTCTTACTTCATTACTTTTACGGATGACTTTTCAAGGTACGGTTATGTCTTCTTAATGAAACATAAGTCCGAAGCCTTTGGAAAGTTCCAGGAATATAAGAATGAAGTAGAAAAACAGACCGGCAAAAGTATCAAGATTCTAAGATCGGATCGAGGTGGTGAATACTTAAGTGCCGAGTTCCTGGACTATTTAAAAGAGAATGGAATTCTCTCTCAGCTTACTCCTCCATACACTCCGCAACATAACGGTGTATCGGAGAGACGGAACCGCACCCTATTGGATATGGTACGGTCCATGATGAGTAACGCTGAGTTACCGCGATCATTCTGGGGGTATGCGCTAGAATCAGCTGCATACCTTTTGAACCGAGTTCCAACTAAGACTGTGCCTACTACACCATATGAGATGTGGTGTGGGAAGATGCCCCATCTTAATCACATTAAGACATGGGGATGTCCAGCTTTTGTTAAAAAGCAGCATGCGGACAAGCTCGAGGCACGCTCAGTACAGTGTAAGTTCGTGGGATATCCAAAGAACTCCAAGGGATATTTCTTCTACTGCGAAGAGGAACAAAAAGTTCTTATTTCTCGTCATGCCCACTTTCTAGAACACCAGTTCTTAGAAAAGGGAATTAGTGGGAGCGCAGTAGAACTGGAAGAAATTCCAGTACCACGAGCTATTACTGAAAGCTTAGTGGAACTAGAGGGTTCAAAAGAACAGGACATTCCTACGCCGCTCCGCAGGAGTAGTAGGCAGTCTCATCCGCCCGAGAGATACTACGGCTTTCTCATACACGGGGATAGAGAGGATTGCATCATAGATTATGATGAACCTACTAGCTTCCAGCAAGCCGTTCAGAGCGTTGACTCAGTAAAATGGCTGGATGCAATGCAGACCGAAATGGAGTCCATGTACACCAACAAAGTATGGACGTTGGACATTGCTCCAGACGGGGTAAAACCCGTAGGATGAAGTGGATCTTCAAAAGGAAGATTGGTGTAGATGGACAGGTTGAGACCTATAAAGCTAGACTTGTTGCAAAGGGTTTCCGTCAAAGACCTGGCTTGGACTATGACGAAACCTTTTCTCCAGTGGCTATGCTGAAATCCATTCGGATCCTTCTTGCCATTGCTGCCTTCCACGATTATGAGATCTGGCAAATGGACGTAAAGACCACTTTTCTAAATGGAAATTTAGAGGAGTGTGTCTATATAGACCAACCAGAGGGTTTCATTCAGAGTGGGAGCAGTGGAAAGGTGTGCAAGTTGCTTAAGTCCATCTATGGACTAAAGCAGGCATCGCGGAGTTGGAACATCTGTTTTGATGAGACGGTCAAGGAATTTGGCTTTATCAAAAATCCAGATGAACCATGCATCTATAGTAGATTTGTAGCGAGAACTGTAGTATACCTCGTTTTATACGTGGATGATATTCTCTTAATAGGAAATGACATTCCTATGCTACAATCTGTCAAGGGGTTCTTGTCGCACAGGTTCTCCATGAAAGACCTGGGTGATGCCTCATACATCCTGGGGATCCGGATCCATCGTGATAGATCCAAGAGGATATTAGGACTTTCACAGTCCAGGTACATCGACACCATACTGAAAAGATTCAGTATGGAAGATTCCAAGCGCGGTAACCTACCGGCTTGTCATGGGATCACCCTCTCTAAAGAGATATCTCCCAAGACTGATTTGGAGAGGGATCGCATGTCTAGTATACCCTACGCTTCTGCGGTAGGCTCTATAATGTATGCGATGTTGTGTACCAGACCGGATGTAGCTTATGCACTCAGTGTGGTAAGCCGGTATCAGTCAAACCCTGGGGAGAAACACCGGATAGCAGTAAAGAACATTCTCAAGTACCTGAGAAGGACTAAGGAGATGTTCTTGGTGTATGGCGGAAAAGACCTCCAGATCGAGGCCTTTGCTGACTCCAGCTTCCAGAGTGACAAGGATGATTCCAAGTCCATGTCGGGTTTTGTCTTTACCCTCAATGGAGGGGCGGTGTGTTGGAAGAGTTCCAAACAGGAAACCGTTGCAGACTCGACGATGGAAGCGGAATACATCGCTGCATCTGATGCCGCAAAAGAAGCTGTCTGGATAAGGAAGTTCTTGAAAGAGTTTCAGGTGGTTCCGTCCATTGTTGATCCAATACCTCTGTATTGCGACAACAACGGGGCTATAGCTTTAGCGAAGGAACCCAGGTCCCATCAGAGATCCAGACACATCTTGAGGCGGTATCACCTGATCAGGGAGATCGTGGATCGCCAGGAGATCGAGGTTCGGAGAGTCGCTTCAGAAGATAACACTGCAGATCCATTCACCAAGGCCTTGCCCCAGACTCAGTTCGAGCGGCTGATCGAGATGATAGGTCTTCGATACGCCAGTACATGGCCTTAGTGCAAGTGGGAGATTGTTAGTGTATATGCCCTAGAGGCCATTACTGTATCATACTAGTTTGTATATTACTTAATGGAAGCTTGGGATATTCACCTTGTATATACAATCTTGCTCAAAATAGTAGTATGCAACTTGGTTTGTTTCTACTTCAATGTGTACATGTGTTTATTTTAGTATATCGCCTATACACATTAGTGGAGCCCTTAGGATCTTTGCTTGATTACCAGCGTTGTGATGGCAGTCACACTAGTGGGGCTGGGTAATCTATAAGCACATCCTTATGCAGGTCCCTGGTCGCAGGACTATCGAGACAGGGCATCGATACTCCGGAGTAGACTAGCGCATGCGCTTCTCATCCCAGTGTGGGAGACGGTCTGTCCCACAGCCGTCAGTACGTCGTACTTGAGAGAGTATGCGGGTGCTCGTTGGGTTACGAGTACACTGGACAGGACTCGTCGGGAACTGACTAGTTGGTATTATGCCTATCGTCAGTTATCAGTTCCCAGGTGACATGAGTACAGCTTAGTCCGCTGACTTGACACTGTCACTTCGCCTCGAGTGTGTTCCCACTGTACTTTGATTACTACCCTACCACGGCTCAAAGGAGTCGTGCAAACAGGTGGTAGTTGGGTGCAGTCCCGAAGCACTTGGAGGCAGTGACGGTTAGACAGGATTCGTCTCTCCCGGTATTGGGGGTTGACATCGCGCTGTGTCTAGGAGAGCCATTACACGAGTAGTCCCTGGCCAGGGCAAACGAGATATACTGGTAGGCTTCCAGTGTTATCTCAGGGTGTTTTGGGCTTTACTCCGACACGACTTGTACCGCTATTGGGGGACTGACGTTTACCGCCCCCTAGGCCCGCCATGCGATGTATCAGACGAACAGACCGGACTGTACAGAGATTGTCACATTCAGGCTCAGTAGGAGTTCAGATGGGTTTCGCCTCGTCAGTCTTCTTGTCGGCATCTACCTGGGGACCGTTACGCACAGCTAGTGCCTCTTGCGGTCTGTGGTTAAACCCACTGCCAGCGTAGTGTCGAGTCTTTAGAGTCCCACACAGAAAGCTATTCGCCTTTAGGCAAAAGAGTAGAGGTCGCATGGTTTTGCGACATGTCGCATGGTTTTGCGACAGGGTTCGGTCACATCCGTGCACTTGTGCACGTACAGTGTCTGGACAGTTCACACTAGCGGGCTTTGGTTTAAGCCAGATCCTAGTGTACCTTTTGGGATTGGATTTATCCAGTATGCATTCGTGTTCCTCGGAACGCGGATGCGCGTGTGTATGCACAGTTGACGGAGAGACAGAGGCAGAGGATTCTCATTAGGGTTGTTGACCGTTGACAGTTGACCATTGACTTTTTGCTCAACCCTAATGAGAATATGATACGTGGTTAACAATAATATTAATTAAGTATTGTGGTGACATGGTTGTTGAGGGGTTGACTTTGTTGACTTGTTGACTTTGTTGACCGGTTGACTAGGTTGGACTAGTTGACCATCATGATGACAATGGCTATCATTTCATGGCAAAGTCTTTTTACTTGCTTGTTTCTTTTGTGAGAAATGAGTGCATGAAATGATTTAGCCATTTTGACTTGAACCATTTTACACAATACTTGATTATTATTTTTGTGATGATGGTTATGGATTATGAGAGCCAAATGAGAAATGTCTTCTCTCATTCTTTCATGCTCATTCTCTCTCTTGTTCTTGAGCTCTCATCTTCCTCCTCTTGCTCTCCCTCTCTTGACTCTATGGTTCACTTGTCTCATGAGTTGAGAACCAAGAACCATAGATAAAATCCCATACAAACTCTTCTCTACTCACTCTAGTTCACAAGGTTTAGCAAACCGAGTGAACTAGTTTCTTCAAAGTTCGAAGAAGGAGCCAAAGGTTGAAGCTTTCAGGTGGATCTATCTTCGGCGCAAGGAGACGACGGGGAGAAGCCGGTTCGGACGACCATCGAAGCTTGAAGACGAAGGAGTTCGAGAAAAAGAAAGGTGTAACCCCCTAACCGAGTAGTTAGCAACTCGTAGTTAGGTTGTTAGTTAGATGTTTAACAAAGATCCGGTTTTGAGTCCATGTTACCACCTCTAAGAAAATTGTTTTTCACCAAATTCCGCATGCCCGAAAGTACCGGGAGAGGTAGCATGGACTTACACGATGGATGCACCGATTTGGATTTTCGTGCATGTTGGGTGCATGTTTTGAGATACGGTTTTGGTGCACACCAGATGCACTAAATCGAGATTCTTCGTGCATGTCAGATGCACCTGATTTGGCCGTTAGGCACACACGTTGCCTATGATAGATACTTCATGCACACCCGTTGCATCTAGATGTTGTTTTGTGCACCTGTATGGCACATATATGGATTTTGATTTCTGTGCGCACCAGACGCACAGGGTGGTGTTATGTGCATTTTTGGGATTTATTCCTTTTGGAGCAGTACATTTTTATAATATTGGATATTTGTTTTCATACTGAGAAGGACTAGTCAGAGGACAGTACCTGGATATATTTTGCATGCATTGATAGTTATCGAAGGGATTTCCAAGGGCGAGCTATGGTCTCGGTATATATATACCTACGTGTCCGATACGACACGAAACGTTTTAAAAACAAGGAAACCCTTCTAAATTGTTTTCAAAACGGCGGAACGTACTTATTAAACAAAGGATATATACGTATATAGTTATTTTCTTATGAAAAACGTCCGCCACCGTGCAGTGTTACGTGCATCGCACGGCAACTTAAAAAGATTTGGCATGCATTTACATCAGCTATTCACATGTATAGACTGGATGTCTACATGTATAGTTTTGATCTATATCATATTGGTTTTGTATTAGATTTGACATTTGTGTCTTTACCATGACTCCGATGATTGCGGGATGCTTGACGGAGTGTTGCTTTTGAGTTATCTGCTCAGTACTCATGCGCATGCATTGTGCTATGATGTTTTATGTATAGATGATTTCGGAGCCCCGATGACTTGGAATTTGTATTGAAATATTTTAGTATTTGGGGGTTTAAATTTAAATTCGGGGACCGAATTTCTTTAAGGGGGGTGGATTGTAACGTTTTCAAAATAATAAAATATGATTTTTGGGATTTTTTATAATTTAATATTATTTTAATGAATATTTTAATATTCCGGTATAATTAAATACAAATAAATGGGGGAAAATTATGGAAAATTCTAAAATAGGGTATTTTATGGAATTATGCCATTTTAAAGTTTTTAAGAATAGTTATATGCTAATTTAGTGCTAATCGCGATTAAAAATCGCTAATTGGATTTTTAGCATTTTTGTGCAAAAATGTGCACATATCATTTTCCACACTTGTTACATGTTTTGGGTGCATGGTTGCTTAGGGTTCACCATGGTGGGAAAAGAAAGGAAAAGAAAAGAAAGAAAGAAAAAGTAAGTATGATGATGAGAGAGAGAGAGAGTAGTTGCTTTTGACTTTTGACCCTTTCCTCCATCATTTCCATCTCATTTTCTCTCCCCTCTTCAACAAGAGCTGCTGCTGCTCTTGCTCCTGCTCTCTTATTTCCCTCCCCTTCACTTCATAGATCCCTCTCATTTCCCTCACCAAAACCCCATTCCCACTTCACAAAACTTGCTCCCAAGCTCACTAGCTACACTTTGAACCTAGCAAGATTGGATTTGGAGGACTTTGAGCAACTCAAGAATTTTCTTGAGTTGCCAAAGGAGGTAATTTCTGCACCTATTAGAGTAGTATCTCATTTCTTGTGCATCAATTCTAGTTTCATATCGATATTGTGTCGTTTTGTGGACTTTGGAGAATTCAAGTTAGGGTTTAGGGTTAGACCTGAAATCAAAGTGAAATTGAGGATTGTGGTGACCTTAGAACCCCTGGTGTGATGTTATTTTGGATCAAACTAGAGACTTGAAACCAGAATACGGATTTACGGAATCTATATCGGGGAAAACCGTGAATCTGTGATCGTATTTAAGAATCTGCTATCACCCCGAGACCCCAAAAATAAAACTGAGTTGACAGTGAGATGTGCAGGCACCATGGAACCACCACACAAAGTCCTAGCCCTTAATTCTTTGTTTGGGCCGCAGATTTAATCCCTCTGGCCGCAAATTGCGGCCAGAGCAGGTTGGAACCCCTTCGTTTTGGTTCTGTAGCCTTATACCCTGTAGACTTGACCCTGGGTATGTCTAGTTTTGACTGATTCCAGTTAGGGTAAAATCTGGGTTGATTTTCTTGAGTTGGCGTATGATTTACGACTTGTTTTAGCATGGATTTTGGTATTTGGTGATTCATTTCTGTCGGGTGGCGTTTGGACGTCAACGACAAGTGGATATTGATCGTGTTTGCATGCGAGACGATAGGTTTTTACCTATGCGAGTAGCGTGTGCTGTTTTGGATTTCCGATATGATTTTCATGTGCTTTAGCGTTTGTGATATACTTGTAGGTACCCTACGTGATGTTGAGGCGAAGAAGATGAAGATGGCGACATCGGCATCGGCACACGAGAAGCAAGGTGAGTAGATTTATATCTACGGGGAGAAGTCGGGTGGATGGCGTAAGCACCCCCGCAGTCCGTGGTGATGTATACGAATACGTATACACACATATATTTATTATGTGTTGTTAGGATTATTGATGATAAGGATGTATTGGTTTAGTATAGTGCGAACCCTAGAGTAGTGGTGTAACAATTGGAATATTTAGAAATAAATAAAATTAATTAAATTAATAATAAATTGATAAATCACAAAACGGTTAAAATCAAATATGTCAATCTTCATAAGTTATATGTAATACAAATTAAATTAAAATTTTTATATGCAAATTAAATAAGTTATAAGGGTTTTAATGATAAATTTAGCTTCATTTTAATAAAATGTGTGTTTTATAATAAGTTATGTTGTGAGGGGTTAATTTGTAAAGTTTAAGTTTTTATGCAAATAGGATATTGTTGAGGGTATAAATGAAAGTGGATAGAAATCAATTTAGTTCTTAAATTATAATTAAATTAAAACAAAATTTGAAGATAAAGCTAAAACCACCTCATACTTGCATTAGCACATTCACCTGCCACCTCCTCCTTGCATGAAACATGCACACTTTAGCCTTTGACACCTCCACCTTCCCTTATCTCTTCCTCCACTCATATATAAAACACCCATTCAGTTGCAAACCGAGATTTAAAACTCAAGAGAATTAAAAGAAAAGAAAAGTTAAAAGAGAAAAGAAAGAACAAGAGGAAGAAGAAGAAGCTTTATTCTTGGAGATTGTTCATCATCAAGCTAGGAGGGACTTAGCAATTTGGAGGGTTATTCCTACAGCAATATAGGAGGGTAAAACTCTTAAAACACAGTAAGGATTAAATTCTGTAGCTTAGTTAGTTTAGAGTTAATCAAGTCACATAATATCGTATTTTAGTTAAAGTTAAGCTCTGTTAAAATCTGCTAATGTTTAAAAGATAATTAATTGAACTAAACAGAGTTAAAATGATGTAGGGAACACCTAGAACTAACCATAGGGCCACGAACCCAAGGGGCCGGTTTTGGGCCGGCGGCCATATAGGAAAATCCGGCGTCGCCGGCCATGTAAGGAGCTAGGTGGGTTTGGTCTGTTGGGTAGGTTCCAGTGGGTAATTTTGGCTATTTTGGTGTTGTTTAATTAAATTAGTTCCACTGTAAAAAGAATCTGGAAACATATATCGGAAATGGTAATTTAAAACACTAAATACGACACGGTTAAAATACGTCGCGATTTAGTTTCTGTAACAATACAGATTAAGGTTAAAATCCAGCAAGATTAAGTGTGTGATAGCTTGATACAATCGAATAGTATATAACTTATACGTGGGAACGGGTGTTTTTCATTTCCGTCATATCGGAATAGCCGTTTTCTTATATACGTTAAATTGTAAATTTAGATTCGGATACAAGAATTACGGAAGCAGCGAGGAAAGGGAAAGGATTAGCAATTCCGGAGTAGATTCGACTTTTCCGGTGAGTAGACTAAACATCTACCGGGGAATTTTGTAAAGATGGCGTGTTTCGCCCGTAATTTTACTTAACTTAATGTTTTATATTGGTATGCCTAATTGATAAATTGCATTCATCATAAATATATATAAATTGCTTAGTTGTTAGAACACTTCACAATTATCGACGAGTCATGCCACGTGCACGTCTTATATGCTACACACACCTCGTCGATATTGCTATGTCACTTCACACTTAAACATAATACTTATTGACATGAAATTATATCATATTTCACATATCAATAATAGTAGTAAATGACATCATTTATATCATGTTAGTATATGTTTATTTCTTGTTTATATACGAGGTAATTGAAGTATTGAGGATTTATGGTTTTAAATTTTGAATACTATTACACAGATCCAGTAATTTTCATGATTTATGTTACATGTACACATTGAGACGTTTTTATGATTTGAGTTTATTCCGAACCGAGTCGGTGGATATACGGTTACGGATTTGTGGTATTTATTCCGAACCGATTCGGTGGATATACGGTTACGGATTTACAGTGTTATCCAGACTGAGTCGGTGGGGAATACAGTCGGATACATAGTGGACTTTGTGATATCAGAATCATTCGAGGAATGATGCCTGTGAGAAATGGAAGTTTTGTGTCGTTGATGGACACGGAGAAATGAATTTATTGAGAATAGATCATGAGATTTTAGTGGTATTATGAGGTTTACATCGTGCATTCATGATTTTTCACAGATAATCATACATTATACGTGTTCACATTTCAGTTAATATGATTGTCATATATACTTTATTAACCGTTATATGTTAGTTATATTCACTGAGTTGGCAACTCACCCCCGTTGTGCCACAGTTCCTTGCAGGGGTAGAGTGGACGGTTAGCTGCGAGGCAGAGCTACTTTTGCGGTTGTATTTCATCTTTTGATTGGTAAGTTACATATGTAGTAACCTACCTTTTTGGTTTTGTATTATGTATCTAGAAAGTCTCCATCAAATCTGTATTTGACTTAGAATGAGAGATTATATATGTGGACAGTTGAGATCGTATGGTCATTATATCATAGTTTCTTTCTTTATGAGATTCATAGTGATGTTCTATTGTTGAGATTTATGTTCATTGTTAAAATTGTTGATCCCAACTAGGGATACAACTAAACCTAACACTTTATACTTGTTAATAAATCAACTTCATAAATTGGGATTTTTACTTAAAAACTAAATTTTCATAAATAATTCCGCAATAAGGTATTTTGATCTTGGTTTTCGGCTTACTTGGACTTTGTGCATATCTTTAGATATGATACAATCTAAGTGCCGGTCACATCCAAACTTGGGTCGTGACAAGTGGGTGCACGCACACATACACATACACACATACTTGCATATCTACACATGGGTATGGGACTATATGTTTATATACGAGATTTGAGGATGATACGTGGGATTGAAATGAGTCGATGAGATTCGATTGAGGCCATGAGATTTGGCGACATGACAGAGTTCGTATTTGAGATGTGATATGATGGTAGTGATACCTGTTATGTGATGAGATAATGTGATATTGACTTAGATTTAGGTGGTTTTCATACCCCTCCTGATTGACCTGATTGTTGGGTCCGTAGTTCGCATAGTAGGCGTTAGACTAGACCCGAGTCATACCTATTTCAAAACTAACGAATCAGGGATATTTTAAAGATAGGAAAAAGGGTTTCTACGGATATTTTCAAACGACACATCTTTTCTTAAAACACCGTAGCCCTTATTTTACCAAAAACCCAGATTCGTCTTATTTCAAAAGGCAAGGCTGCATGATATATTTATTGAGGCAGGTTCTTTACTGTTGCGCTGATTATTCGAATTCCGCATATTCATGCTATTTGCATTGCATTGCCTGTGTTTATTGATATATTACAGTCATGCTGCTAGGACACCAGCACCATTATCGATGATGCATATGTTCCACGTACACTGTTTGCCGGCTCACACACTTCATCATCGATAATTGCCATGTCACTGCACTGTAGTACTGTTGCATTCAGGATATGATTCTTGCAGGACAGACTGATGTGCTTACATTTCTTTTACATGTCACATACATCATGCTTTCTGATTATACGCATTGAGATATGTTGTTTCCATGATATTTCTGGTTTTGGGAACCGTGGGTGTTTCAAAAGGGAATATGTAACTGTTTTAAAACCCGGTTACCCTTGATATGATATTTCAGTGCGTCCACCATGTGTTTTCTCGGTGCTGAGAGCGACATGTGAAACCCGATTCGAGGAGGCGGATGAGGCCGATTGCGGGTACATGGTGGACCCGGTATGGTTTCCCGGGGCAAGAAATGTTTTTCGTGGAGTAGATGATGAGCCTAGCAGGGTGGCGAGTACCTACCGGTGATTGGTTGGACCTGGCGGTTATCCGGAGGATACCGACCAGAGTCGATAGATGGATATGGGCATACTGCTGGGGCCGAGGGCCGACTCCGCAGACGGAGCCCGTTATATGAGGATTTACGTGCCGATGCTGGGCACGGTTTTCATGATGTTTTCGAGTGTCGATGCTGGGCACTCCGGTTCCATGATTTTGATGTGTCGTGAGGGACACATGTGGTTTATATCCTCATATTTCCATGCATATGCTGATGATATTTACATGCATGATGGTTATTGTCATTGGGTGACGAGTGGACGGGATCCACGTACATGCAGATTGATTTCATTGATTATACCTCACATTTATGATATGCTATTACCTGAGGCACTGGCACGAACACTTGGCACTACACTCATGTATAGAGATTACATTGCCAGTTTAGCATGCTGCAGACTTATTCATATTGAGGTTTATTTATATCTGATCGTATTGATCTAGGATGGGTCATACATTTGATCTCTGCTTGTAGATATTTTCTATTCACGAGTTGGCAACTCACCCCCGTTGTGCCACAGTCCTTGCAGGTTTTTGCCGTACAGATTCCATAGCGGCATTTTTGGCATACTGCTTTCATATGGGTGACTTGCGTTGGTAGGTGGGTTCTTTTGTATCAGAACCGCCATTGTTCTTATATTATTCATTGTATCTAGAAATTTCATCAACCAAAACTTGTATATCGTTCAGACTTAGAAAACAGTGTTGTATTATTTCGACCTTAGAGTCGCGCTTGTAGTATTACGGTTTTCTGGCTGTTTGAATTTCTTTTTGGGTTTGATCCTCGCCTTTTGGCGTTGTATATTATTATTGCTTGCGTGATTGTGACCGTCGTTTCACGAAGAGCTAGCTCTCGCTTGGGGATGCCTTTTATCATTTCATATATATTATTCTTGTTGTATCCCGTTCGGGGCCAGTTTTTACAAAGGAAACTCTGTCGAAATTTTCAGGAAAGGTTACACATTTTAAAAATGCATATTCGTCTTAGTTATTTAAAAACTTTGATTTTCGAAACATGATTTCTTTACTTCTTAAAACCAGTTTTCCTTATTTACTCTTTAAATGGTTTTAGATTTCTGGGCTTTTGGCTTACTTGGATCAGATGGGGTCCTATAGACTTCATATGGTTCAAGGGCCAGTCACGTGCTCTTTCGGGTCGTGACACAGTCTTACTCAATACGATAGTATACTATTTGGTTTGTTTTTATCTTAACATGTGTATATATTTTACTTGTTATTACGTATCATTAATACAAGTTGATAAAGCCTGTAGGATCCTTTCTTGAATTCCAGTATTATGATGGTGATCATACTTGTGGTGGGTGGGTAGTCCATACGCAAATTTTTAAACGTTCCTAGTCGTATGAGTACCGAGACTGGGCATCGATATTCCAGAATAGACTAGTATATACGTTTCTTGTCCCCCAAAAGGACGATGGCCGGTCCCACAGCTATTGGTGTACAGCACCAATGATTGTATACAGGTGTGCTCATTGTAGAATGAGTTACACCAGACGAACTTGCCGAGAACTCCTAAATGGTATTATACCTATCGCCAGATAGCAGTTCTCCGGTGACATGAGTGTAGGGTGTTTTTCGTTGCCCCATTGAGATTGGAATAAGCGTCGCTTGTCAGGCGTACACAGATTCCCCCTGCCTAAGGTAGGCTAGGGTTTATTGATTGTGGGTATCCGAATCTCCGGCAGCCGCGGACTAAACTGTCGTTAATTACCTTCACTTTTGGAGCGAGCGAACCAGCGATTGACGGGTCAAACTGGTCATAGCGAAATCAATGCGATGTGTTGGTGTGTTTTTTTTAAACAATAGGGACGTGTTCATATTTTATTCATCATTCTATTTGTAACGAAAGATTTTTTTTATTATTCAAAGAAACGTTTTTAAAAAAAAATATTTTATTTATTTTATTTTATTTATAAACAAAATAAAAATAAAATAATAAGAAGGGAAGGGGAAGGGACGGGGCTCTCACTAAGTGGGAGCCTTTCCCTCATGTGAGGGGGAGTGGGGGCTCCCACTTAGTGGAAGCCTCCCCTCACATGAGGGGGAAAACTCCCAATTAGTGTGAGCACCCTCTCTCTCACGTGAGAGGGAGCATTTTGTGGGAGCCCTTCCCTCACGTGAGAGGGGGAAAGCTCCCATTTAGTAGGAGCTTCCTCTCCCTCACGTGAGAGGGAGCAGGGGCTCCTACTTAGTGGGAGCCTCCCCCTCATGTGGGTGGGGGGGGAGGAGCTCCCACCCTTCTTAATGGGTTTCAAATGACTCTTTTTATCTCTTTTTTTAATGGAGTTAAACTCCAAAAGATTTTATTTGGAGTTAAACTCCCAAAAGTTATTTTATATGGCGTTAAACTCCAAAACATTTTAAGTGGAGTTGAACTTCCTAAAAGGATTTTTATTATGGAGTTGAACTCCTAATGATTTTAAATGGAGTTAAACTCTTAAAAAGATTTTTATTGTGGAGTTAAACTCCAAAAGAATCTTTATTAAGGAGTTAAACTCCTAAAGATTTTAAATGGAGTTAAACTCCTAAAAGGATTTTTATTGTGGAGTTAAACTCTAAATTAATTTTTCCTTTAACTTTTGAGAAGAAACCCAAAAGGGTTCTCTTGAAACTCCAAGATTTAGATCTTGGGTGATGAAAAGAGACGTCTGTTCACCGCCGAAAATAGAGACGAACTGGGATGGATCGTCTTACATGAATTTGAGGGTAGATGCTATTTGGACTTATCCATCCACCTCTCTGAAGATACCAAGTTGATTTATGGCACCATATATCGGAGGTTTGGATAGATGCGACCGTTGTAGCAGACTTCATCAGATTCCCCCTCATTTGTGAGGGGTTTTTGATTGTGTGGACGCTCTTCCCTGCAGGCGCAAGCCCCTACAGTTAATTACGTTATCGCATTGTGATTGTTAGTTATGTATATGCCCTAGAGGCCATTGTTGTACTAAGATGTATATTATGATGGATGCTTGGATATATATAGAGAGGACTTTCTTGCTCGTCATGATAGTATGCTATTCGGTTTCACTTTATCTTAACATGTTGACTTGTATTGGTTTACTGTCTTTCTCTCACATGTTGATAAAGCCCTTAGGATCTATACTCGACTACTGGGACTATGATGAGATCATACTAGTGGGGGCCATGGTAGTCGATGAGTACATCCTATAATTGTTCCTAGTCGAGGGTATATCGAGACAGGGCATCGATAGACCAGAGTAGACTAGCGTATAAGCATCTTGACCCATATGATGGGCGATGGATGATCCCATATCCATCGGTGTTGGACATCAAGGATGGTGTACGGGTGCTCAGTGGAGACTGAGTACACTGGACGGACTCGCCGAGAACTCCCAGATGGTGATATACCACACGTCAGATGGCAGTTCTCCGGTGACACTGGTACAGGGTAGTCTGTAGACCCGAGATCGTCATAGAGTCTTGTATGATTCCCACCATGCTTTGATTTCCACCTTACCACGTCCAAGAGGGCGTGCAAAACGGTGGCTTTCGGGTGCAGTCCCGAATCACATGGAGGCAATGAGCGATAGGAGGGGATTTGTCTCTCCTGGTATAGGGAGTTGATGTTGTGCTGTGTTCGATTGGCTATAACTGGAAGTCCCTGGCCAGAGCTGATATAGAGATTTACTGGTAAGTGTTACCGGTAGTTTCTCGACCCGTTATGAGCCACACATCGACACGACTTATCGGTTACTGGGGTCTTACGTATACCACCCCTAGACTTGATATGCGACATATCAGACGAAGAGACCGGACTGTACGTGAGTGTTACTGATTGGATTCACAGGAGAACGTACAGGCCAGCTTGTTGATCTTCTGATCGCTCAATACCTGGGTGGCTGTTACGTTTAGCTGACCGCTTGCAGCTTGTGGGTGTTTGATATGATCATCACCTGCTACCGGCGTATTGACGATTCTTTAGAGTCCTACATAGAGGTTTCTTGGCTTAGGCAAAACGGAGTAGAGGCACATATGTGATATGTGCAGGACCGAGGATAATGCGATATGAGATACCGTATTATATTCTCGCGATATTTAGATATGAACCGGGTCATCGGATCAAGTGTTGATTCGATGAATCGGTACATGATATATTAGTCGGTTATATTCGATATAGCCGGATTGTCGGATCAAGTGTTGATTCGATGATTTAATATATAATAATATATATGATATATTGTATTACATTATCTAATATTGGCTCACTTTATTATTTCATTTTCTCACAGGATAATACATTGATATATATGTGATATATGTTAATTGTATTATTTTTCTTTTGTTGCAAATATATAATATATATGTGATATATATTATTGCAACATGATATGATTAATAATGGAACATGTTTAGTTGAGATTAAGCAAGGTTAGGGTTTGATTAGGGTTAGCTCCTTCTTGCACCATCTAGAAGCTTTCCTTTTGTCAAGTGTAAGATATTATGGTTGATATTATCTTATGACTCATTCTTTAACTTAACCAAACCCTAGCCCTAGTTTATTCTCTACAAAGGTTATCCTTGTCATCCTTGACCATGGTTCCATAATCAATCATATATTCATTTCTACTATTCATCACAAAAGGATTAACTCTTTTTCATCATTTTCTTCTCTCTTGAGCTTTGAGAAAGCTTACTAGTTATTCATTTTGTGATGATTTCTTGTGAGAAATTGATATAAAAAGATAGCATAAATACTACTCCATCATCCTCATCTAATCTAGCCCATTGGATTAGGGTGTTCATCTCATTAGAGTGAGAGAGCTTGAGTTATTGCAACTTCGACGTAGATCATCGGAGAAACGGAACACAACAAGATAGCATGGATCGTTCGAGTCGTGGAGCCTCTCTTGAGTCCGGGAGATCGTGGATCGCGGCGAAGGGACTTCTACTCGGAGCTTATGAAGCGAAGGAGCGGACTACAAAGGTTGTAATCCCTCACATTTAGTAGTAAAGATGTTTACTTGCATGTTAAACCCTAATAATCTAGCAAAGATCCCGGCTTTGGGTTGTTCGGCACGTCTAGAATTTTTATTCGGGCATGGTTGATGCCTTATGAACCCTCACAAGAGTGCTTAGGAACCCTACAGTGATAACTACTTTCTCCTTCTCCAGCAGTCCACTTCATGTCGTGTGTTATTTTGTTTGTTAAGGTTGCCCGTAGATTGTATACGAAGACTAATTTATGTCCTCGCCCGTAGGGCGCGGATTAGTCCAAATTTGTATATTTGAGATTTGGGTTTAAGTCAAGAATTTTGCTTGACGGGGTCCACGTTGATAGTTTGGTTTGCCAATGGGAATGAACTTAGGACGCAAATCTCACATTTGTGAGGTCCATCGGTTCATGGGATATTTGGGTTTGATCTAAAGATCATTAGCCATATTTGAGACTAAGATTGACTTATGAGCAGTGAGCATATAGGCTTAACTGATCATTAGATCATATATGAATAGACAATGAATTGTGTACGGTAGTCATTATGGAGACAGTCTGCAGGGCAAAACATATTAGTGTAAAGACGTCGCGGTCCAACATTCCCTGTTTGGGATGAATATTAGTATAAGGACATTTTGGTCCAGCATTCAACTTGCGCGCACGTGTATTTGTTATGTGATGGAGTGAACGATGGTGACATGGAATGCGCCCAATTTGGGGTGCAATCCGATTTGAGGTGTGCACGTCATTTTGGAAGTGCATCAATGTGGGATGTATAATTCCCTATCTTGATGAAATTTTATATGAAGTTGGGATGAGAAGTTGTTGTTGGTTGTCAGGACCCGCCACCTTTCTGAAGACGTTGAGGAATTACAGCAACATATATCAGAGGTGTGGAGAGATGCATCCTTAAACCAAATCCCGTATTTGAGGGAAAAGGGGTGATGGACCTAAGAATCGTTAGTCATATTTGAGACTAAGATTAACTTAAGAGATATGAGATGAGTATCATTTTGGATATCATCAATGAGAGATCATTGGTCATGTTTGAGACTAAGATTAGTTTGGAAATCACGAGCATATGAGCTCGGTTGATTTAAAATTAAAGAGGAAGCTCAAGCTTCACAGACTTAGCCAATTTGGGCTAAGATTGGGTTTCCGTAACACCCAGTAGTGCTAAGCACTTTAGATATATAGCACTCACGTGTGTTTCACGTAAGGCGCTGGAATAGTGCTAAGCACTAATCTTTTCTGGCGCTCACGTACTTTTCACGTGAGGCGCTGAGTTTTTAGCCTTGGGCGCTCGCGTGCTTTTCACGTGAGGTGCTAAATTTCATAGCCTTAGGTGCTCACGTACTTTTCACGTGAGGCGCTACAATAGTACTAAGCACTAATTTTCTCTAGCGCTCACGTGTGTGAAGCGCTATGTTTTTGGAGATTTAATCTCTGTTGAGGTTTTTTTTAGAGAACTTAAATATCTGTTAATGGGATTTTAACCATTAACGATCACCAAGATCACTATTTTGAGGATCTTGGATCGAATTCTTTAAGAGCTAAGTTCTTGATTTGAAAGAACTAAGTCCCGGAGTATTATGAACTCCATTTTCTTAATGTTCTTGTATCCATGTTGTTAGGAATATGTATGCCCTATAGGCCATTATTGTACATTGTGTTAGTTATATGTATACCCTAGAGGCCATTACTGTACATATGATGTATATTGTAGTGGATGCTTGGACATATCTAGGGAGGACTTTCTTGCTCGACTTGATAGTACGCTATCTGGTTGCTCTTTATCTTAACATGTACTCTGATTGTCTCTATGTTATATGTTGATAAAGCTCTTAGGATGAGTACTTGACTACCAGGACTATGATACAGATCATACTAGTGAGGACAGTGTAGTCGCCAAGTACATCCTTCAAATGTTCCTAGTCGTAGGTGTATCGAGACAGGGCATCGATATACCAGAGTAGACTAGCGTATGCGCTTCTTGACCCATATGATGGGCGATGGATGATCCCATATCCATTGGTGTTTGACAACAGAGAAGGTATACGGGTGCTCAGTGGAGACTGGGTACACTGGACGGACTCGCCGAGAACTCTCAGATGGTATTATACCTCACGTCAGATGGCAGTTCTCATGTGACACTGGTACAGGTTAGTCTGTAGACCCGAGATCGTCATAGAGTCTTGTGTGATTCCCACTGTGCTTTGATTTCCATCATACCACGTCCAAGAGGGCGTGCAAAAAGGTGGCTTTTGGGTACAATCCCGAATCACATGGAGGCAATGAGCGATAGGAGGGGATTCGTCTCTCCCGGTATAGGGAGTTGATGTTGCGCTGTGTTCGATTGGCTATAACTAGAAATCCCTGGCCAGGGTTGCTGAGATTTACTGGTAAGTGTTATCAATAGTTTCTCAAACTGTTATAGACCTCATATCGACACGACTTACAAGCTACCGGGGTCTGACGTTTACCACCCCTAGGCGAGATATGCGACATATCAGACGAAGAGACCGGACTGTACGGGAGTGTTACTGATTGGATTCACACGAGAATATACAGGCTTGCTTGTTGATCTTCTGATCGCTCAATACCTGGGTGGCTGTTACGTTTAGCTGACCGCTTGCAGCTTGTGGGTGTTTGATATGATCATCACCTACTGCCGGCGTATTGACGATTCTTTAGAGTCCTACACAGAGGTTTCTTGGCTCAGGCAAAACGGAGTAGGAGCACATATGTGATATGTGCGGGACCGAGAACAATACGTGTATGTGATACCGTATTAGATTCTCGCGATATGAGATATCAGCCGGGTATATGTGATATAGCCGGGTCATCGGATCAAGTGTTGATTCGATGAACTGATACATATTATATTAGTCGGTTATTTATGAAATAGCCGGATTATCGGATCAAGTGTTGATACGATAATTTAATGTATAATTATATATTTGATATATTAAATTACATTGACTAGTATAAGCTCACAAAAAGATTCTTTTTCTCACTCGGGTAATATATTGATATATATGCGATATATGTTAATTGTATTATTTTATTTTGTTACAATAAATATTGTATATGTGATATATAATATTGTAACATGTTAGGGTTATTAATGCAACATGATTAGTGGAGATTAAACATGATTAAGGTTTGATTTGAGTTAATTTTTCTAGAAGCTTCTAGAAGCTTTTTGTTTTGTTTTTGCAAAGATATTTTGAAAAGATATTTTTGTATGATATTTGTTAACCCAACTCAACCCTTGACCATGGTTCATTCTCTACATGGGTTAAGTTATCATACTTAACCCATGGTTGCATTTCTAACCTCAACACAATTGATTATTCATCACAAAAGAAATAGATCATCTTCTTCCTTCTTCTTCTTTGCTTGAAAAGCTTTCTAGCTTTTTGAGAAGTGATGAAAATGAGTGAGATTAAGAAAACAAATGAGAGCTAAAATCCTAATTCATCATCCTAATCTATCCTAGCCATTTAGATTAGGGTGTTCACTTCATTTGTGAGTGAGAGCCTGTGTTAAAGAAACTTCAAGGTAGATCATCTTTGTTATCGAAGATCGGATGCAAGCTTGCATCTTTCTCTTCGTGGAGCCTCTCTAGAGTCCGAGTACTCGATGATCGCAGCAAAGGGACCTCAACACGGAGCTTTAGAAGTGAAGGACCGGACTACAAAGGTTGTAATCCCAAACTCTTAGATGTAAAGTTGTTTACATGCTTTGTTTCTCCTAATCTCTAGTTTAAAGATCTTGGTTAGGGTTGTTCGGCACGTCTGATTTTTGAATCGGGCATGGTTGATGCCTTATAGACCCTTGTGAGAGTGCCTAGTAACCCTACAGTGGTATCTGAGCCAAGCTAGAGCTTTAGGCGAAGTTTAGACGAAATTTAAAGTCCGATCGAACTCCGAATACCCGTAAAACTCTAGTTTCTGGAAATTTTTTCAAAAGTTGATTTTTTCTGCATTAAAAATACTCAAAAAAATCAACAGGGAATTATAAGTATTACTGTGTAAAATGAGCCAGTAATTCCCACAAACCGCCGTGGAACCGCGGCAAGACCATGCATTGCGCCGCGGATCCGCAGCCGTACAGGGGTATTGGGCTTTGATTTTGCATAGTAATATCCGTTGGTGTTTCTGAATATTTCTGGGTATTTTTAATCTTACTCAAGTGTTGAGTTTTCTGGGATTGATGGGAACTCGTTGATTCGATCGGAAAGTTTAACTTCGTTTATGTTTTTCCGGGTAATTTTAGAATGTGTTAAAAAGTTCGAACGGATATCAATAACTCACTTTTTCCCCTACCGGAAAATTTCCAAGTGTTGGATTTTTCCGTAGTTTAAGAACGTTCTAAGTCGTGCAAGTAACGCGGTGGACCCTCTAGAAGACAACAGCCTTAACTCGATTATGTGACCGTCTGAACCACCTCTAAACCTTAGGGTTTGGGGCAGTACGGCGTTGCCATATGTGAGGCGTTGGTTTGACTCTTCTACGGCTGGACCATTGGTACTGTGGCATGTGATGGATACTTTTTTGAACCCCACTCAAGTGTTAGCTATTTGGGAAATCTTGGGTGTTTGTTTATTCGATCGGAAAGTTTAACATTGTCTATTTATCTGGAATGTGATACAATATTTGGAAACCACAAGTTGTTATGAGATAACTAATTTGAATGTTATAAATCTAGCAGTTTAGTCTCAGATGATCGGTTGCCACGGGATTTTGATGCGATCAATGTAGGGTTCCTAGGCACACTCAAGAGGCTCCACAAGGCATCAACAATGCCAAAATCAAATTTTTCTTGTGCCGAGAAACCCTAATGCTAGATCGTTAACTAGAGGTAAGGCGAAAACCATACAAGTAAACAACTTTACTAGAAAGTGAAAGTGACTACAACCTTTGTAGATCCGGTCCTCCACCTGTTTAGCTCCGTGATGACGTCCCTCCGCTGCGATCATCGGATCCCGGACTCTAGCGATGGTTTCGTCGGAGAAATGATCGGGCTAGGTCGTTGACTTCGATGCCGAAGATGATCTACGTCGAGGCGACTCAAACTCAAGCTCCATCTTCACTTGGTCATGAACCTTGTGAAGAAAACACCCTATACAACATGGCAAGTGGTAGAGGATGAAGAAATAGGAAGTGGGTTCACTTTGGATTTGGATTTCTCACTTGATTTCATCACTTAGAATTTTCTGGCAATGGCTTTCTTCTTCATGAAGAAGATGAAGAAGAAGAAAGAAAATAATGAAATGAATTATCTAAAAAAGAAAATCAAGTGATGCTTATCATTTAGCAACCATGGGTGAGGTAACTAATGTAGAGAATAAACTAAGGTTTAGGTGAAATGGTTAGGTTAAGGAATAAAAACAAAATGGTTACTTTGTCAAAGATGCATGAAGCATCAAGAAGCTTCTTGCATAAAACAAAAGCAACCATTTAGTTTTTTCTTTTAACCAAAATAAATAAAGTAAATAAAACCCTAACCATTTACCTAAACATGGTGTATAGCATACACACACCCAAGTTTGCATGTATCATCAAACATGATACAATCAAGTGCACAAAAATATATCACATATACTACTTGTGCACATCAAGTGAGAAAATCAATCTTAAGTGAACAAATACAGTTAATGTAAAGTAATATATCAAATATATAATTATACATTAAATCATTAAATCAACACTTGATTTAATGATCCGGTCATACCGCATATAACCGACTAATATCAAGTGTATCAATATATCGAATCAACATTTGATTCGGTAACCCGGCTATATCTTATATAACCGTTCGATGATACAAATCGCGAGAATAGAATCCAGTATCACATACTGGTATTATTCTTGGTCCTGCACATATCTCATATGCGCTCCTATTTCGTTTCGCTTGAGCCAGGAAACCTCTGTGTAGGACTCTAAAGACTCGTCAATACGCCGGCAGCAGGTGATGATCATATCAAACACCCACAAGCCGCAAGCGGTCTGCTAAACGTAACGGCCACCCGGGTATTGAGCGATTAGAAGATCAACGAGCAAGCCCGCTCACACTCCTGTGAATCCAACCAGCAACACTTACCGTATAGTCCGGTCTGTTCGTCTAATATGTCGCATATCTCGCCTAGGGGTGGTAAACGTCAGACCCCAGTAGCTTAATAAGTCATGCCGATATAAGGTCCATAACAAGCGTGAAACTACTGATAACTCTTACCAGTAAATCACTGCAACCCTGGCCAGGGATTTCCAGTTATGGCCAGTCGAGCATAGCGCAACATCAACCCCCAATACTGGGAGAGACGAATCCCCTCCTATCGCTCATTGCCTCCATGTGAATCGGGACTGTACCCAAAAACCACCTGTTTGCAAGACTCAATAGAGCCGTGGTAGGGTGGAAATCAAAGCATAGTGGGAGACACACAAGACTCTATGACGATCTCGGGTCAACAGACTAAGCTGTACCAGTGTCACCAGAGAACTGCCATCTGACGTGAGGTATAATACCATCTGGGAGTTCTCGGCGAGTCCGTTCAGTGTACCCAGTCACCACTGAGCACCCGCATACCATCTCTGATGTCAAACACCAATGGATATGGGATCATCCATCGCCCATCACATGGGTCGAGAAGATATACGCTAGTCTACTCTGGAATATCGATGCCCCGTCTCGATATTCCCACGACTAGGAACATTGAAGGATGTACTCATTGACTACCCAAGCCCCACTAGTATGAACTACATCATAGTCCTGGAAGTCGAGCACACATCCTAAGGGCTTTATGAACATGTAATAGAGAGACTGCAAGTATACATGTTAAGATAAAGAGCAACCAGATAGCGTACTATCATGTCGAGCAAGAAAGTTATACCTATATATGTCCCAGCATCCACTACAATATACATCCTATGTACGGTAATGGCCTCTAGGATATACACATAACTAACAATCTCCCAATTGCACTAAGGCCATCTGTAGCAGTGGTTGCAGTATCTAATACTCAACCATCCCATAAAAAGTCTCTCTCTGGGAAAAAGCCTTTATGAGTGGATCCGCCGTGTTGTCCTCTGAGTCTACTCTCCTAACCTCGATCACCCTGGAGATCAACTATCTCCATGATCAGGTGATGCTGCCTCAGAATATGTCTGGGTCACTGATGGGATCGGGGTTCCTGGGCCAAAGCCACACTTCCATTGACACACAATGGTAGGAACCTAGTTCATCTTATGAACTAATATACACCCAAACTGCCTCTTTGGTAGTATCTTTGATAGCGATGTCACCAGCCTTTATCGTCTAGTCTGCCACGGTATATAGCTTAGAACTCTTCCAACATACCGTCCCTCCACTGAGGGTAAAGACATTGCCTGTGACCGACATTCAGTCGTCCTTATCACCCTGGAACCTTTCCAGTGATTCTTGTAGGGTTGCTAGGCACGCGCATAAGGGTCTACGAGGCATCAACCATGCCCGATTAAAAATTTAGCCGTGCCGAACAACCCGAATACGGAACTTTAAACTAGAGATTAGGCGAAAACACGCATGCTAAACACTTTAACACTAAGTGAGAGGGATTACAACCTTTGTAGATCCGGTCCTTCACTTCATATGCTCCGTGTTGTGGTCCCTTCGCTGCGATCATCGGGATCCGGACTCTCGAGAGGTTCCACGAAGAGAAAGACGCAACCTTTGCTTCCGATCTTCGATACTAAGATGATCTACCTTGAAGTTTCTTTAACACAAGCTAACACTCATGAAATGATGTGAACACCCTCATCTAAATGGCAAGGGAAGATGAGGATGATGAAGTAGGATTTTTGCTCTCTTTATTTATCTTTTTCTCATATTTATTCATCACCTTTTGAAAAACTAGTAAGCTTTTCATGAAAGAATGAAGGAGGAAGAAGATGAACCATGTTAGAATCCTTTTGTGATGAATAGGAAAAGAATAATGTGATAGAATTATGCAACCATGGTCAAGTGAACCTTTGTAGAGAATTAACTAGGGTTAGGGTTTGGGTTGGGTTAAAGCATGACTCACTTGAAAATATCTTTATCATGACAAAACAAAAACCTTCTAGAATCATCTAGAAACCATTAACCCAAATCAAACCCTAATCTTGTTTAATCTCTACTAAACATGTTGCATTATTTATCATATCATGTTACAATATTATATATCACATATATAATATTTATTGTAACCAAATAAAATAATACAATTAACATATATCGCATATATATCAATGTATTACCCGAGTGAGAAAAAGAATCTTTTAGTGAGCTAATATTAGTTAATGTAATTTAATATATCATATATATTATTATACATTAAATTATCGAATCAACACTTGATCCGACAATCCGGCTATATCGCATATAACCGACTAATATTTATCCGTACCGATTCATCGAATCAACACTTGATCCGATGACCCGGCTGATATCAAATATCGCGAGAATAGAATACGGTATCTCATATCGCATTATCCTCGGTCCCGCACATATCACATATGTGCCCCTACTCCGTTTTGCCTGAGCCGAGAAACCTCTGTGTAGGACTCTAAAGAATCGTCAATACGCCGGCAGTAGGTGATGATCATATCAAACACCCACAAGCTGCAAGCGGTCAGCTAAACGTAACAGCCACCCAAGTATTGAGCGCTCAGAAGATCAACAAGCAAGCCTGTAACTTCTCCTGTGAATCCAAACAGTAACACTCCCGTACAGTCCGGTCTCGTCGTCTGATATGTCGCATATCTCGCCTAGGGGTGGTAAACGTCATACCCCAGTAGCTCGATAAGTCGTGTCGATATGAGGTCTATAACAGTTCAAGAAACTACTGATAACACTTACCAGTAAATCTCAGCAACCCTGGCCAGGGATTTCCGGTTATAGCCAATCGAACACAGCACAACATCAACTCCCTATACCGGGAGAGACGAATCCCCTCCTATCGCTCATTGCCTCCATGTAATTCGGGACTGTACCCAAAAGCCACCTTTTTGCACGCCCTCTTGGACGTGGTATGATGGAGAACAAAGCACAGTGGGAATCACACAAGACTCTATGACGATCTCGGGTCGACAGACTACTCTGTACCAGTGTCACCGGAGAACTGCCATCTGACGTATGGTATAATACCATCTGGGAGTTCTCGGCGAGTCCGTCCAGTGTACCCAGTCTCCACTGAGCACCCGTACACCATCCTTGATGTCAAACACCGATGGATATGGGATCATCCATCGTCCATCATATGGATCAAGATGCGTATACGCTAGTCTACTCTGGTGCATCGATGCCCTGTCTCGATACACCCACGACTAGGAACAGTTATAGGATGTACTCGTCGACTACCGTGGCCCCACTAGTATGATCTCATCATAGTCCCAGTAGTCGAGTACATATCTTAAGGGCTTTATCAACATGTAATATAGAGACAATCAGAGTACATGTTAAGATAAAGTACAACCAGATAGCATACTATCATGTCGAGCAAGAAAGTCCTCCCTATATATGTCCTAGCATCCACTACAATATACATCGTATGTACAGTAATGGCCTCTAGGGCATACATATAACTAACAATCTCCCACTTGTACTAGGGCCATCTGTTATGGTATCGCATACCCAACAATTAGCTGCGGTTGAAGTATCTCATACTCAACCATCCCGTAAAAGTCTCTACTGGGAAAAAGGCCTTTGTGAGTGGATCCGCGCTGTTGTCCTCTGTGTCTACTCTCCTAACCTCGATCTCTCTGGAGATCAACCATCTCCATGATCAGGTGATACTGCGTAAGAATTATATCTGGATTTCTGATGGGACGGTTGTTCCTTGGCATAAGCCACAACTCCATTGTCACACAATGGTAGGAACGAAGTTCATCTTATGAACTTATATATATATCCAGACTGTCGCTTTGGTAGCATCCTTGGTAATGATGTATCTTGCCTTTAATCGTCTAGTATGTCACGGTATCTAACTTGGAACTCTTCCAACATACCGTCCCTCCACTGAGGGTAAAGACAATGCCCGCGACTGACATTCAGTCGTCCTTATCACCCTGGAACCTTTCCAGTGATTCTCCCTAGGATCGATTGATACCATCTCACTACAACTAGTGAGTATCCTAACATCCAATTAGATCTATCTCATAGATCCAAAACCCAGGATTTAGGAGGTATCACTTTTATCCTATATGGAGAATCCTTGTGATAAGCGGAGATGGACCGAGCGTAGCATAGGAAACTCCTTCCCTATCAAGAGTATGTCATCCACGTACTCTACGAGGATCACCACCATACTCTCTACTACCTTTTCGTATATACAAGGTTCATCTACCATTTTGATGAAGTCAAACTCTTTGACTACCACATCAAAACAGATGTTCCAACTCCGCGATGCCTGTTTTATCATATAAAACATCTTGCACACGTTTCCGCTGCTCCCACTGTCTACGAAGCCCTCTGGCTGTGTACTTATAGACGCTCTTTTCTAAAACATCATTTAGAAAAGCAGTCATGACACCCAACCACCAGATATCGTAGTCATGGTATATAGCCGTGGCAAGTAGGATCTGGATGGACTTAAGCATAGCTTTGAAAGTCTCAACTTTTCCATGTACACCTAGTAATCTTCTCAAGATGTACTTGCTCCTGATGGGGATTTAACCCTTCAGATAGAGCAACCAAAGTCCATACTTTGTTGGTGTATAAGGATTCCATCTCAGATCGATAAGCATCCAGCCATTCTTACAGAGTCTTACTCCTGATGGCCAGCTCGAAACTAGTTGGGTCATCATCTCATGATGCAATCCTCGCTCCCACTGTCATAAAGAAACAGAAGTATCTCTCAGGTGGGTGAGGAACCCTACTAGATCGGTGGAGAAGCTGAGCTTCGTTGGAATCTACTGAATCCTTTGGTTCTATCAAATCATCAGCTGCAGTCTGTATAGCTGGAACATTTCCAGTTCTACATAACAGACCTTGCCTCGAGCTTGTCCGGATTTTGCTTTTAGACATAGGCCGGACAACCCCAAATCTTAACCAACTTAAGATATGGGCTCTTCCCTTTCCATATCACATATGAAGTGGTAGGTAACTGATTTGATTCGAACCCTATTCAATAGGTATGCAACTTCTCAAGTGAATAACACCCAATAGGAAAAAGGTAACTCAGTAGTACTCATCATAGAGCACACCATATCATATAGGGCGTGATTGCTCCGCCCCGATATACCATCGTGCTATGGTGTATCCGGAGGAGTAATGCCGAGAGAGAATCTCATTCTCCTTTAGAATAGTCCAGGAATTCCGTGCTCAAGTATTCTCCTCCTTAATCTCATCAAAGGACATAATACTTATACCCGTATTTTGGTTCTCTACTTCTAACTTATATTCTGTGAATATCTCAAAAGGTTCGGACTTGTGTTTCAACAGGAACATATGTCTGAATCTTGAGAGATCATCAGAGAATGTAATGAAGTATAAAGAACCGGTCTTGGCATGTGTAGACAGGAGACTTTCATACATCTGCATGTATCAATCCCAAGAGTTCATTAACTCTTTCTCTGTTTCCAATAAACAGAGCTGTGGTCATCTTATCTTTGTGACATGACCGGCAAGTTTCACAAGATGTAAATTCAAACTAATTTAAATATGCATCTAAATGTAACTTCAGCCAGTCGGGTCGCATTGACATGACCTAGTCTACAATGCCTCAAGAAGGATTCATTCATATTTGAACTCTTCCTCTTGTGTGTGTTCTGTATACTAAGAACTGTGGTTTGATTTAGAACGTCAATGCTTTTAGATAACGTGCCTGAACCGATCAACTCTTGATATATGAAATGTTCAAAACATTATCCCACAATACAAAATTATGTCCTTCTTTACTAATAAAGAGACCGATATGATTTTGTATATCAGGTTCGGTATCTAATAACATTTGTTCAGAATCAATGTATTCTGGTAATACAGGGTGATAGTGACCAACAGACTTGGCTGCAACACTTGCACCGTTTTCTGTCTCATGAAACTTATCACTCGTTCTCAGTTCTCTACCTTTCTGTAGCCCATGTAACAAATTACATATGCGGGATCCTGATGCGGTATCATATACCCAGGACGTAAAGGATACTGAGAAACAGTTCTGTGTAATGAACACACCCGAAGATGATGCATCAGCATGCACTTTCTTCGTTTGGGCGGCACGGGAAATCTGGTATTCCCCAATTTCCTGCTCTGTCTTATAACAATTATAAGTTGGAGCGGGACCAACATTCCCCAGCTCAGTATAACAAGCGGGTTCGGTCAATATATCCGTTTTATTATCTTGATTAAGACGTGATATGGTCGCTACCTGGAGAGAGAGAGAAGAAAACACTCAGCGTATGCTCTTGCAAGATTAGATTGGTTATCTAATATATCTAATCAGGATGTCTCCCACTGTTTTAATCAAATCTTCCTTCAAACCCTAAAAGGAAAGACTAGCCGGGATTAATTACATGCTACAAGTTCGCCAATCTTTCAGCCAGGCCAGTGTCGGTACTTTGAGGGAGGTCCCTCGTGCTTTCGCACGAACCTAATTAAAGTAAACCTCGTTTTCCCAGAGGCGTAACCCCGTTAACACCTTTCTAGACACCTACTTGATCGGCTAATTGTAATGTGTAAAACTCTCCCAGGAGTAACTCTTACTCGCAGCGGGTATCGGGATCCAACTATCTCATAGAAGGTATGCAATCTCATTGCAAATTTCAACACTTGAAATCCCCAATAATATTTTGCCCCTAGCGTCCTATGACCTTGACGGAGGCCAAACTACCCATAGTCCGCTAGTCAAGTTCAACCCGTCATTTCCTGATTGAATTAAACCCACCCGCACGACCCTTGACGGAGGCCAAACAACGCCGTACGAATACCCTAATCCAATCGCATCATATGCTAGCAGATAAGCACTAGTCAGCTACCGTACACTACGCCTTGACGGAGGCCAAACTACCGCAGCACGAATACTAACTAGTACTTATCTGAAATGACGGAGGGCTACGACAGGTTTTTAAGAAAACCCTTTGCGCAATGAACTTGATATCGTTGTAGAATCGAGTGATTTTAAATGGAGTGTTTTTGAGGCTTTTCCAGTTTTGCTAAAGGGGTCACTTCCGGTGAAGGGATCGTCGGCCCTTTCCTCATCGAATAAGGTGCAGGATATATCATATATACCACTATGCAAAGCAAGAACTATAGAAGCAATCAAAAGACAAACCGAGTTTGTAGCATCTGCCAGTTATTGCTAAAGGAGTCACTCCCGGTGAAGGGATCTCGGTCCTTTCCTTATCGAATAAGGTGCTGGATGTTCTACAAGGAACACCGCTATGCAAAGCAAGAACTATAGAGCTACCAGTTTTTCTAAACAAGTTTCTACAACATCTTAGGTTTCTTTTATTTCATTAATCTCATTAATGAAGTCCCATTTTAATATGCTTCACAAGCATTTTGAAACGAAATCTGCAATATAACATATATCTCATATATATAATATAAACATTTGTCTCAGGCAGTAATATGATCTCATCACAGAACATTGCAG
This sequence comes from Agapanthus africanus, assembly GCA_030015575.1. Classification (NCBI taxonomy): domain Eukaryota; kingdom Viridiplantae; phylum Streptophyta; class Magnoliopsida; order Asparagales; family Amaryllidaceae; genus Agapanthus; species Agapanthus africanus. The sequence continues at coordinate 249,188,880 of CM057340.1, read as the reverse complement.
CAGAAGAACATATATGAAATATTGGATATACTAGGACGTCCGTGTTTTCAATACGAGCCTGTATAAAACACGGATTCCACGGTCGCGATGAATAGCCAAACCCACATCCCTAGACCCCTACGAGAGCGGCAAGTAACACTGCCAATTCTAGGGTTAGGAGACCCGGTCTCGACTCCTCGAGATGGTCTCCCACTGGACCCTAGAATCCGGTTACTTGTGCTCCCTGCCTTGGGTCTACCTAATGCGGAAAAGTAAATAATATACAACGGTGACATCTTCCGCTACCTGGAAGTGCCCCAATAAAAGAATATTACATACAAATGAATTTTACATGAATGAAAAAGAAAAACTCTCATCTCACATAAAACCCCCGGCTATTCAAACGCGACGATCCAATATAACATATCACAGCAACACATAATATCTCATATCATCAACGTAAGCAAGTATGCGTATCCCGATTATCGTTGATGTATAGCAACGAAGCCGGCGATACACCACGTACTACGCTTACGGTCACAGAAAAGAAAGTGTAAAACTACAACAGTTGGAATCCGCAACCTCTTTAAACATCGCATGCCTAACCAAATGAATTCCTTAGACATCGCATGCCTAACAATTATAAACCCCGCATTTTAGTCTCATTATCGAAAACTCTTTTCAATATCAAGTCGGGCAATTCAACAAGATTCCCGATTGTCCTGATCGAATGCTCGTCGCAAACTTTAGTAGACGGCCGCACCCCTGATACCGTCGACGAAGTGCATGTTAGTGTATATGCCCTAGAGGCCATTACTGTATCATACTAGTTTGTATATTACTTGATGGAAGCTTGGGATATTCACCTTGTATAAACAATCTTGCTCAATATAGTAGTTTGCTACTTGGTTTGTTTCTACTTCAATGTGTACTTGTGTTTATTTCAGTATATCACTTATACGCATTAGTGGAGCCCTTAGGATCTTTGCCTGATTACCAGCGTTGAGATGGCAGTCACACTAGTGGGGGCTGGGTAATCTATAGGCACATCCTTATACAGGTCCCTAGTCATAGGACTATCGAGACAGGGCATCGATACTCCGGAGTAGACTAGCGTATGCGCTTCTCATCCCAGTGTGGGAGATGGTCTGTCCCACAGCCATCAGTACGTCGTACTGGAGATAGTATACGGGTGCTCGTTGGGTTACGAGTACACTGGACAGGACTCGTCGGGAACTGACAGGTTGGTATTATACCTATCGTCAGTTATCAGTTCCCAGGTGACATGAGTACAGCTTAGTCCGCTGACTTGACACTGACACTTCGCCTCGAGTGTGTTCCCACTGCACTTTGATCACTACCCTACCACGGCTCAAAGGAGTCGTGCAAACAGGTGGTGGTTGGGTGCAGTCCCGAAGCACTTGGAGGCAGTGACGGTTAGACAGGATTCGTCTCTCCCGGTATTGGGGGTTGACATCGCGCTGTGTCTAGGAGAGCCATTACACGAGTAGTCCCTGGCCAGGGCAAGCGAGATATACTGGTAGATTTCCAGTGTTATCTCAGGGTGTTTTGGGCTTCACTCCGACACGACTTGTACCGCTATTGGGGGACTGACGTTTTACCGCCCCCTAGGCCCGCCATGCGATGTATCAGACGAACAGACCGGACTGTACGGAGAATGTCACATTCAGACTCAGTAGGAGTTCAGATGGGGTTTCACCTCGTCAGCCTTCTTGTCGGCATCTACCTGGGGACCGTTACGCACAGCTAGTGCCGCTTGCGGTCTGTGGTTAAACCCACTGCCAGCGTAGTGTCGAGTCTTTAGAGTCCCACACAGAGGGTATTCGCCTCTGGGCAAAACAGAGTAGAGGTCGCATGGTTTTGCGACAGGGTTCGTTCTCATCCGCGCACTTGTGCACGTTTGGAGTCCGGACGGATTATACTGGCAGGCTCTGGTTTGGGCCAGATACTGGTATATGTTTTGGGGGTTGCTTTTATTTCTTGGTATTCTTGTTCCTCGGAACGAGAATGCAGGTGTGTATGCACAGTTGCTTGAGGCGGAGAATGAGGTTTTTCATTAGGGTTTCGGATCGGGTGCGTATGCACAGTTGACAGTTATCTTTTTCCAAACCCTAATGGATTTGTATATTATCTATTAATAATAGTAATTAAATGAGAATTATGTTATGGTTGATTTTTTGTTGACTTGTTGACCTTGGTTGACTTGTTGACCTTTGACCACCATCATGCTTTGAAGATCCTCCTTGATTCATGCTTACACTTCATTTAAAGAAGCATGATAGTGGTCATTCCTAAAATAACCATCAACTATTCTTATTTCAATTATTATCATTTAGATAATTCTTTTCTTTTTGCAATATGGTTGCAAGAAAGAGAAAATATTGCTCATTCTATCATAACCTCTCTCTCTCCTCATTTTCATCTTCTTCCTCCTCTTGAAAAGAGAAACCTTCTCATGTGTTGAGAATCATTCTCTTTTGATAAAAAAGCAAACCCTAATCCTCATCTACTCATTCTAGGATGAAGGTTTAGCAAGCCGGAAACCCTAGTTCACTCAAAGATCGAGGAAGAGCCCAAAGTCGAACCTTCGAGGTGGATCCATCTTCGACGGGAGAAGGCGACGAAAAGAGAACCATCAACCTCTACAAGGTTTGAAGAAGAAGGAGTTCAAGTTTAGGTATAACCATCTTCCATAGTAGCTAACTCTCTTTAGCTTGTTAACTAGTTTTAGTTTAGACAACGATCCCGACAAAGTTTAGTCCATGTTGCCTCTTGCGATAAAAATTCGTTTTTTATACCGTTTCCGCCTCCCCGTAAGTACCGGGGGTCGCAACATGGACTTACAGTGGTATCAGAGCCTAACTAAACTTAAACTAGCTTGGTAGTAAGGTGTAATGAAGTTCGGAACCGAAAAATCGCAAAACCGGAAAATCAAAACCCTAACTTTCTGTTGAATTTTTTTCTGCTCAAATTGAAAAACTTTATACTTGTAAAATCGTCTCAGGGTTTTCTAAGAACACACAAGAAAAACGATATCATGTTCTCTCCAAACCGCCGCGCTTCCGCGGCCTCACCTATTCATCTGGCCGCGGAACCGCCGCATGTTGGTGTCTTCTTTGCATCGTTTTTCGTGCAGTGTTCTTCTGTGTTGGTTTTGGGATTTTTAAGATATATTATATGTACCCAGATTTTCCAGAACTGAAATTCACTTTTGGGGTCCTATAATTCCGTATTTTTTTCCGAACTTCACTGCACTTTGGCTATGTTGGTTATATCTGTAATGTTTGCATGTATTGAACGTCGGCTAATCGCTATAAGTCGATTAGTCGGGGTTATACATGATCTGTAATGTTCTGGAATGTGTATATGAATGTGTTGGACTGTCGCGGGTGAATAGCCGGGGTGGATGTGAGATGAGCTTTTGTTTTTTCTTTCATTCATTGTAAATGTAAATTGATGTAATTATATTATTTGTTTGGCCGCACAACCGGGTCGGGGTTGTAGCCGTCATTGTATAATTCTTTTTACTGTTTTTGCTCCTAGGATAGACCCATGGTGGGGTGCACAAACTACCGGGAACTTGGCGGGTAGTTTGCCGCACCCGTAGGGGTCTTGGGTGGGGTATTTGCTATTCACCGCGACCGTGTTATCCGCTTTTCGTTTCAGGCTCGAAAGAAATGCGGATTGCTAGTATATCCAATGTATTCATCTGTGATCTGTAATGTCTATCATTGCTTTCTATTTAGGCGTTGCTTATGTTTTACAGCCGCGCTAGCCCAGCCCCCGCTCTGTCGTTAGTTAAGTAACCTAACGAGTGATGACGGGACCCCGTGGCGAATGCGAATGGCATAAGCGTACGTCATATTTTGGTTGTTTTCTGCAATGGTAGGAATTAAATGATGGGACGCATTAAAAGAACTAATGCAAGAATATCACGCATTAAAAGAACTAATGCAAGATAATAAACCAACTTTAAGTCGATGGAACACTTTCGAAAAACCACTCGGTTCTTTTCAAAAACTAACTTTTAAATGCGGAGCTTGAGCCACTCCTTCTAAAAGCTATCTCGTTCCATCGATTATATCAAGTTCACTACGTTCACGGTTTCGCCAAAACCATTCGTAGCCCTCCATCATTTCAGTTAGATATACGGTAGTATTCAAGCTATGTATTTTGACCTCACGCCAAGGCATAGTGATTGGTAGCTGCCGGATATTTATCTGTTGCATAGATAGAATGCGTTGTTTTGAGACAGTCGTACCACCATTTTGGCCTACGTCAAGGGTAGGTACGGGTGGATTCAAATCAACCGGGATAATGATGGGAAGAACTTGACATGTGACTTATGACATTTTGACCTCACGCCAAGGTCATAAGAGCATGGGGCAAAAATTCACATCGGGAGTTTCATAAGTACTGAAACTTGCTAGATTTGCATACCATTTGGAGTGTGATGATTATGGTAGGATTCCTTCATTTTCGTCACGCGATGATATTTGGATCCCGATCCTACTGTGAGTATATGCTACTCCTCGGGAAATTTCTCACTAAACGATCAATGCTATAAACCTAGTAGGTGCCTAGAAAGGTGTTAGCGGGGCTACGCCCCCAGGGAAAAGAGGTTCTTAAATTAAGGAACTTCGCGAAAGCGTTGGAAAACCTCCCTCGAAGTACCGACACTGGCCTGGCTGAACGGTTAAGCAAGTATTGTACGGTGGGATTGATCCCGGCTAATTCTTCCTTTGTGGTTTGAGGAGGGATTCGAGAGACAGTGGGAGCCATCCTGTTTAGACAAATTAAAAACCATTCTAAACTTGCAAGAGCATCGTGCTAAGTGTTTCTTCTCTCCCCCTGCAGCGACCAAATCGAAATGACTGGACTTAAGTTACTTCTAGATAAAAACATACTGACAGGGCCAAACTACAAAGATTGGCTCAGGAATGTCAAATTGGCAATCTCTTACGACAAGCTGGGGTATCTTCTTACCAGCAAAGCTCCCCCCGTCCCAGGTCCCACCTCCAGCGTCGCGGATAAGGAAATCCGTAAGACTTGGGAGATTGACAGCGCGAAGGCCAGATGCCTCGTACTTGCCTCGATGGACAATGACCATCAGAGGAGGCACGAGAATATGGATTTGGAATCCATATTTCTTCATACAAAAGAACTGTATGGAGAGCAGTCTCGTATCGCAAGATACGAAGTGTCGAAGAAGTTATTTTCGACTAAATTGGCCGTCGGATCATCGGTAGCGGACCACGTGCTTAAGATGATTGGCTACACTGAGGAGCTCGCGGAACTTGGGACCACGTTGGATAGTGAACTCTACACAGATATAATTCTCCAGTCCCTTCCATCCACTTACGCCCAGTTCATACTGAATTTCAACTTGCAAGAAAAGGAAGTTGAACTTTCAGAACTCCTCAACCTGCTGAGGAGCGCAGAGGGCACCCTACAGAAGGGTAGGGATACATCCACTTTGTTTGTAGGAGGATCTTCTTCTTCTAGGTCCAAGGCGAAAGCCAAGGGAAAGAAGAAGAAAGCCCCCGCCAAACCAAGAGGCGGTGTTAGTAAAGTGGGTGCGAAGGGAAAGGAAAAGGCAACAAAGATAGCGGGGAAGCTTGTTGGTAAAGAGGAATGCTTCTATTGTCACAAGAGTGGACACTGGAAGAAAGATTGCAGGGCTTGGAAAGCCAGGACACAGGAACTGAAGCAGGTTGCGGCTTCAGCTTCAGGTGTGTATGTTATTGAAAACTGTCTTTCTATAAACTCTACTTCCTGGGTATTGGATACCGGATCAGGATCTCATATCTGTAATTCTTTGCAGGCGTTGAGAAACCGTAGGTTTTTGAAGGAAGGTGACATGACCCTCAGAGTTGCGAACGGAGCTAGCATGGATGCTAAAGCCGTGGGGGACTATCACCTAGGAATGTCAGATGGACATGTTTTGGTTTTGCGTAATTGCTTTTTTGTACCCAACGCAACTTGTAATATCATTTCTGTATCTTTGGTTTCTAAAGAAGGTTATGAATTTGCGTTTGTAAGTAATGTTGTTAACATTCACCTTAATCAAGTTCTGATTGGGTCAGGTACATTGAGCAATGGTATATACGTATTAAACCAACCACAGATTTTCAATGTCCAGAATACACACAAAAGAAAGTCACCAGATATTAATCAGACTTTCTTATGGCATTGTAGATTGGGTCACATCAATGAGAGAAGGTTGACGAAGTTACATACAGAAGGGTATTTGAATGCGTTCGAATATCAATCGTATGCCACTTGTCAATCCTGTCTCAAGGGAAAGATGACAAAGACTCCGTTCACTGGACATGGAGTAAGAGCGAGCGAGCTCTTGGGACTCGTACACAGTGACGTGTGCGGTCCAATGTCTACACATGCCCGAAGCGGACATTCTTACTTCATTACTTTTACGGATGACTTCTCAAGGTACGGTTATGTCTTCTTAATGAAACATAAGTCCGAGGCCTTTGGAAAATTCCAGGAGTATAAGAATGAAGTAGAGAAACAGACCGGCAAAAGTATTAAGATTCTAAGATCGGATCGAGGTGGAGAATACTTAAGTGCCGAATTCCTGGACTATTTAAAAGAGAATGGGATTCTCTCTCAGCTTACTCCTCCATACACCCCGCAGCATAACGGTGTATCGGAGAGACGGAATCGCACCCTATTGGATATGGTACGGTCTATGATGAGTAACGCTGAGTTACCGCGATCATTCTGGGGGTATGCGCTAGAAACAGCTGCATACCTATTGAACCGAGTTCCTACTAAGACTGTGCCTACCACACCATATGAGTTATGGAGTGGGAAGAAACCCTATCTTCAGTACCTGAAGATTTGGGGATGTCCAGCTTATGTCAAAAAGCAGCATGCGGACAAGCTCGAGGCGCGCTCAGTACTGTGCAAGTTTGTGGGATACCCAAAGAACTCCAGGGGGTATCTTTTCTATTACGCAGAGGAGCAAAAAGTCCTTGTTTCTCGTAATGCCCATTTTCTGGAACATCAGTTCTTAGAAAAAGAAGTAAGTGGGAGCGAAATAGAACTGGAAGAAATTCCAGAACCACAGACTATTACTGAAAGCTTAATGGAACCAGAGGGTTCAAATGAACAGGACATTCCTATGCCGCTCCGCAGAAGTAGTAGGCAGTCTCATCCGCCCAAGAGATACTACGGTTTTCTCATAGACGAGGATAGAGAGGATTGCATCATAGACTATGATGAGCCTACTAGCTTCCAGCAGGCCGTTCAGAGCATTGACTCGGTAAAATGGCTGGATGCAATGCGGACCGAAATGGAGTCCATGTACACCAACAAAGTATGGACGTTGGACATTGCTCCAGACGGGGTAAAACCCGTAGGATGCAAGTGGATCTTCAAAAGGAAGATTGGTGTAGATGGACAGGTTGAGACCTATAAAGCTAGACTTGTAGCAAAGGGTTTCCGTCAAAGACCTGGCTTGGACTACGACGAAACCTTTTCTCCAGTGGCTATGCTGAAATCCATTCGGATCCTTCTTGCCATTGCTGCCTTCCACGATTATGAGATTTGGCAGATGGACGTAAAAACCGCTTTTCTAAATGGAAATTTAGAGGAGTGTGTCTATATGGATCAGCCAGAGGGTTTCATCCAGAGTGGGAGCAGCGGAAAGGTGTGCAAGTTGCTTAAGTCCATCTATGGACTAAAGCAGGCATCGCGGAGTTGGAACATCTGTTTTGATGAGACGGTCAAGGAATTTGACTTTATCAAAAATCCAGATGAACCATGCATCTATAGTAGATTTGTAGCGAGAACTGTGGTATTCCTTGTTTTATACGTGGATGACATTCTCTTAATAGGAAATGACATTCCTATGCTACAATCTGTCAAGGGTTTCTTGTCACACAGGTTCTCCATGAAAGACCTGGGTGATGCCTCTTACATCCTGGGGATCCGGATCCATCGTGATAGATCCAAGAGGATATTAGGACTTTCACAGTCCAGGTATATCGACACCGTACTGAAAAGATTCAGTATGGAAGATTCCAAGCGCGGTAACTTACCGGCTTGTCACGGGATCACCCTCTCTAAAGAGATGTCTCCTAAGACTGATTTGGAGAGGGATCGCATGTCTATTATACCCTACGCTTCTGCGGTAGGCTCTATAATGTATGCGATGTTGTGTACCAGACCGGATGTAGCTTATGCACTGAGTGTAGTAAGCCGGTATCAGTCAAACCCTGGGGAGAAACATTGGATAGCGGTAAAGAACATTCTCAAGTACCTGAGGAGGACTAAGGAGATGTTCTTGGTGTATGGCGGAAAAGACCTCCAGATTGAGGCCTTTGCTGACTCCAGCTTCCAGAGTGACAAGGATGATTCCAAGTCCATGTCGGGTTTTGTCTTTACCCTCAACGGAGGGGCGGTGTGTTGGAAGAGTTCCAAACAGGAAACCGTTGCAGACTCGACTATGGAAGCGGAATACATCGCTGCATCTGATGCCGCAAAAGAAGCTGTCTGGATAAGGAAGTTCTTAAAAGAACTTCAGGTGGTTCCGTCCATTGTTGACCCAGTACCTCTGTATTGCGACAACAACGGGGCTATAGCTTTAGCAAAGGAACCCAGGTCCCATCAGAGATCCAGGCACATCTTGAGGCGGTATCACCTGATCAGGGAGATCGTGGATCGCAAGGAGATCGAGGTTCGGAGGGTTGCTTCAGAAGAGAACACTGCAGATCCATTCACCAAGGCCCTACCCCAGACTCAGTTCGAGCGGCTGATCGAGATGATAGGTCTTCGATACGCCAGTACATGGCCTTAGTGCAAGTGGGAGATTGTTAGTGTATATGCCCTAGAGGCCATTACTGTATCATACTAGTTTGTATATTACTTGATGGAAGCTTGGGATATTCACCTTGTATAAACAATCTTGCTCAATATAGTAGTTTGCTACTTGGTTTGTTTCTACTTCAATGTGTACTTGTGTTTATTTCAGTATATCACTTATACGCATTAGTGGAGCCCTTAGGATCTTTGCCTGATTACCAGCGTTGAGATGGCAGTCACACTAGTGGGGGCTGGGTAATCTATAGGCACATCCTTATACAGGTCCCTAGTCGTAGGACTATCGAGACAGGGCATCGATACTCCGGAGTAGACTAGCGTATGCGCTTCTCATCCCAGTGTGGGAGATGGTCTGTCCCACAGCCATCAGTACGTCGTACTGGAGATAGTATACGGGTGCTCGTTGGGTTACGAGTACACTGGACAGGACTCGTCGGGAACTGACAGGTTGGTATTATACCTATCGTCAGTTATCAGTTCCCAGGTGACATGAGTACAGCTTAGTCCGCTGACTTGACACTGACACTTCGCCTCGAGTGTGTTCCCACTGCACTTTGATCACTACCCTACCACGGCTCAAAGGAGTCGTGCAAACAGGTGGTGGTTGGGTGCAGTCCCGAAGCACTTGGAGGCAGTGACGGTTAGACAGGATTCGTCTCTCCCGGTATTGGGGGTTGACATCGCGCTGTGTCTAGGAGAGCCATTACACGAGTAGTCCCTGGCCAGGGCAAGCGAGATATACTGGTAGATTTCCAGTGTTATCTCAGGGTGTTTTGGGCTTCACTCCGACACGACTTGTACCGCTATTGGGGGACTGACGTTTTACCGCCCCCTAGGCCCGCCATGCGATGTATCAGACGAACAGACCGGACTGTACGGAGAATGTCACATTCAGACTCAGTAGGAGTTCAGATGGGGTTTCACCTCGTCAGCCTTCTTGTCGGCATCTACCTGGGGACCGTTACGCACAGCTAGTGCCGCTTGCGGTCTGTGGTTAAACCCACTGCCAGCGTAGTGTCGAGTCTTTAGAGTCCCACACAGAGGGTATTCGCCTCTGGGCAAAACAGAGTAGAGGTCGCATGGTTTTGCGACAGGGTTCGTTCTCATCCGCGCACTTGTGCACGTTTGGAGTCCGGACGGATTATACTGGCAGGCTCTGGTTTGGGCCAGATACTGGTATATGTTTTGGGGGTTGCTTTTATTTCTTGGTATTCTTGTTCCTCGGAACGAGAATGCAGGTGTGTATGCACAGTTGCTTGAGGCGGAGAATGAGGTTTTTCATTAGGGTTTCGGATCGGGTGCGTATGCACAGTTGACAGTTATCTTTTTCCAAACCCTAATGGATTTGTATATTATCTATTAATAATAGTAATTAAATGAGAATTATGTTATGGTTGATTTTTTGTTGACTTGTTGACCTTGGTTGACTTGTTGACCTTTGACCACCATCATGCTTTGAAGATCCTCCTTGATTCATGCTTACACTTCATTTAAAGAAGCATGATAGTGGTCATTCCTAAAATAACCATCAACTATTCTTATTTCAATTATTATCATTTAGATAATTCTTTTCTTTTTGCAATATGGTTGCAAGAAAGAGAAAATATTGCTCATTCTATCATAACCTCTCTCTCTCCTCATTTTCATCTTCTTCCTCCTCTTGAAAAGAGAAACCTTCTCATGTGTTGAGAATCATTCTCTTTTGATAAAAAAGCAAACCCTAATCCTCATCTACTCATTCTAGGATGAAGGTTTAGCAAGCCGGAAACCCTAGTTCACTCAAAGATCGAGGAAGAGCCCAAAGTCGAACCTTCGAGGTGGATCCATCTTCGACGGGAGAAGGCGACGAAAAGAGAACCATCAACCTCTACAAGGTTTGAAGAAGAAGGAGTTCAAGTTTAGGTATAACCATCTTCCATAGTAGCTAACTCTCTTTAGCTTGTTAACTAGTTTTAGTTTAGACAACGATCCCGACAAAGTTTAGTCCATGTTGCCTCTTGCGATAAAAATTCGTTTTTTATACCGTTTCCGCCTCCCCGTAAGTACCGGGGGTCGCAACATGGACTTACAGTGCACCAAGGCGGAACACCGCTACCGCGAGCACCCGAACGGATGCTTTCGGCGACGGGGTTCTCCTACAGTCACTTGGTCGGGGCTATGGGGCGTAGCTGTCTATTAAGTTTATCCGGCGAGTATCCGCGTACACTACGTGATTGCGACGGACTTTTGATCACATCAAAATTCCGTGGCAACCGATCATCTGAGACTAAACTGCTATGTTTATAATATTCAAATTAGTTATCTCATAACTACCTGTGGATTCCAAATATTGTATCACATTCCAGATAAATAAAAAAAGTTAAACTTTCCGATCGAATCATCAAGCACCCAAGATTTCCCCAATATATCTCAACACTTGAAATCAGTTTAAAAACATTCATCACATGCCACAGTACCAATGGTCCAGCCGTAGAAGGGTCAAGCCAACGCCTCACATGTGGCACGCCGTACTGCCCCAAACCCTAAGGTTCAAAAGGCAGTTCAAGACGATCATGTAAGTCTACGTTAGCGCCCCGGCAGTCTACAGACGCCAATTGCGGAATAAAACTTTTTAACTTGGCGCTATCGTATACTTTAACCCGGATCTGCCATTATTGCTAAACTAACAAACAGTAAAGAGTGTGGAAATGTTGTACCGACTGATCCGAGTCCTCCGGTCTTCATCTCCACTCCAATCTCCTCGCGGGATCTCCGTCCGTCTCCTCCTCGTCGGAAAGGGCACCACATCGCCTTCTTCGTTTACGGGCTCCCACCTCAATGCCGAGGCAACTCGGGCGCGAAGCTGGCGAATCGACGCGTCCAAGATTTGCTGTAGGAAGTGTAGTGTAGAGGCTACTTGTCTCTTTGGGGTTTGTTGCCTTTGGATGGAGGAATGAAGATTGAACTTTGGAGGGAAATGAATCTACCAATTTTGCAAGCCAAATGAGATGATCAAAATGAAGCACAAAATGAATCTCTCATTTTTCTCTCCTCCTCACTAAAGTGGCCGGCCAATTTCATCAAGGAAAATGGTGGAGGAAAGAATGGATATATATAATGAAGGGAGGTGAGTGTAGGAGTGAAGAAGGGGTGACCACAACCAAGACAAAGAAACATGCAAGCATGCTTCAACTCACATCAAACCCATACCCACTCAAATCACAAGTCAAAGCAAGCATGGTGCAAAGAAAAGAAAGCCATCATAATCAATATATATGCAATAAAACCCCTCCACAAAAGTAATTTGCAAAACTGCAAATTACCCCCTCCATCGGAAAAGTCCGGCCGGGAAAGAACAAACGAAAACCGGCCGGAACGGAATGCAAACTGGCAACTCCAGAAAACTGGTCCCGTAATAAATTACAGGAAAACCCCGACACTGTGCATACACACCCGCATCTGTATTCCGTCCGGATACAAATGCAAAGAGACAAAATCTACACTGTACTAAACTAGGACCGGCTTAAACCAAAGCCGGCTAGTATTATCCGTTCGATCCTGATCCGTGCAATACCGTACGTATCTGATCGAACCCTGCCATATACCTATACGGCTACTAGTACAAACCGTCCGATCCTGATCCGTGCAATACCGCACGTATCTGATCGGACCCTGCCATATCTCCATACGGCCTCTACAGCGTTTCGCCCGAAAGCTGAGTAACTGAAAGTGTGGTGGACTCTAAAGACTCGTCAATACTATGGCTGTGGATTTAACCACTAGCTCGTCAGAGGTATAAGCCAATACGTAACGGGCCACCAGCTATTGACCAAAAGGGACGTCGATGAGCGAACTCATCCTGACACCCTACTGAGCCTGTCAGTGACAATATCCGTGCAGTCCGGTCCGTTCGTCTATGAGCATCGCATGGCGGGCCTAGGGGGTTGGTAAAAGTCAGACCCCCAAAAGCGGTACAAGTCGTGTCGGAGTGTAGCCCAGAACACCCTGAGATGCTACTGGAATACCTACCAGTAAATCTCCTTGCCTTGGCCAAGGACTTTGTGTAATGGCTCTCCTAGACACAGCACGACCTCACCCCCAATACCGGGAGAGACGAACCCCTGAAGATACGCTCACTGCCTCCATGTGGCTCGGGACTGTACCCAACTAAAACCTGTTTGCACGACTCCTTTGAGCCGTGGTAGGGTAGTAATCAAAGTACAGTGGGAACTCACACGAGACAAATGACGATCCCCAGGTCGATGAACTAACCTGCACACATGTCACCAGGGAACTGCCATCTGACGTCTGGTATATGACCAACTAGCATGTTCCCGGCGAGTCCTGTCCGGTGTACTCATAACCCAATGAGCACCTGTATACATCTTAGGTGATCCAACTGACACCAGTGGCTTGTGAGACCGGCCACCGCCCCTCGTCGGGGTCTCGACTGTATACACTAGTCTACTAATGGAGTATCGATGCCCGGTCTCGAAACTCCCACGACTAGGGACCTTTTAAGGATATGCTTGTAGACCCCCAGCTCCCACTTATATGATCGCCCTCATACTGCTGGTGGTCAAGCAAGAATCCTAGGGGCTCTATCAACGTGTAATAGCGACGTGTCATGTCACCTAAAACAGTACACGATGATAAAGGTAAACCAGATAGCATACTATCATCTCGAGTAAGACTGTCCTATCGGGATAGGTCCTCCCTCAATCATTACAATCACGTACCTGTGACCTAATAATTGACTCTGAGGGCAATATCTCCAACAATCTCCCACTTGCACTCAAGGCTAATTATTGCGATGTCGCATACTCACAGCCCGTGTGATACCGAACACCCAACTCCTCTACTAGTCAGTCTCACAAAGCCTGTTTGCGAAACTATTGCGTTCGAGGAATAGCCTCAGCGAGTGGATCCGCTTTGTTGTTTCTTTCCATGTCTCTCTATATCTCAAGTTCGCGGAGAAAGCCATCTCCCGAAATGAGCAATACCTGTCTTAGAGTGTCTGGATGTCTGATGGGACATAGCTCATAAATGAACTCCAAATCCAAACTTCTTAGACTGTATCGTCAACTGAACTTAATCAGTATCCTGCGCGCCATGCCTCCCTCAGTATTGCCTTGGACCACCTGTCCAAAATACTGCCCCTCATCAGAAGGAAAACTATAACTCTGACAACCTCCTTGTCGTCCATGTCACCTTGGAAGCCTGGAATGATAACTGTCTCCTGAATGAGGCTGTCGTTATCATATCCCTAGAACATCCACTTATGTTCTAAAACTGCTTCCGACTGTTTCTCCAGGATTGGATTAATGTCAACTTATTGCATCTAGTGCAAGAACAACATCTGGTGTGGTACTTGACATCTCATGATTGACTCAATTGCCTAAGCAAGTGATCTGCCAATCATGCACGTCCCTCTCCCCTTTAGTCTGTAAGACACGTTTAGAGAGGGTGACTCCATCTTCTGCAGGTACACTACCGTGCATGGAGTCGTCCATCCCAAATACTCTTAGAATGCTGTCAAGTACCCTGATTGAGAAACCACCCAAATCTAGATCTAAAACCATAGATCTAGTAACCAGTATGTCTGATGTAAAATCCAAGTCCTATGTGGAGAAACCACTGTGTGACGACCAAAGTATAACCGATCGTAGTGTAGGAGTTTCTTTTCCTACTCTGTGTATATCATCCAAATACCAGGATATCACACCCTACTACCTTCTCAACAGATCCATCCCCTATTCTGATGAAGTCAAACCCATGACTGTCACGTCAGAAATAGATGATCTATCTCCGCTACATCTGCTTTAGTCTATAAATAGACATAAGCAACCTGTCCACCAATGCTTCTGCTGCTCCCACTGACTACGACAACCCTCTGGCAGAGTCATATAGACGTACACTTCTAAAACTGGTTTAGAACGACGCTATACTCATTCTCCCGCCGGGTCTCGCAGCCTGGAACAACAGCAATGGTAATTGTGGGTAAACAAGAACTTCCCTGTCACCGTCCTTGAGGCTACCTGAGTACCTCTCGGGTGCCTGAAGTTACCCACTTTATCTGCGGAGTGGCCAATGGAATGTCAATCCAGATTGAATCTTTAGGTTCCTTATCAAATCTTCAGTAATCGTTTGTGGTTCTGGAATCACTTCCAGTTCTACCATACTCCCACTACTGTTTTCTGAAAAAAAAAATCCATTTTTAATAAAACTGTGGCGAGTCTAGAACAATATTGCTATTGTTCATCCAGATGGTAGAAAATCAACCCGCGTCATAACCTGGGTCAACCCACAAACAGCCATTACAGAAACGTGCCTTGAGTTATCCAGTGTCTGGTTTTAATCATAAACCGGACAACTCCCCGTACCTTAACATCGTTAAGATATGAACTGTTCTATATCCAATATAAAAACAGGGGCACTGATTTAATTGAACCAGATTCAAATCATGCAGCTGTCCCCAGCGCATGTCAACTAAATGGAAGGAGGCCGATCAGCGTTACTCAACTTAGGAATACTTCCAATTATGAGTAACCTGAAAGAGAAGCAAGATCTCTTTATTATTACTATCAACTGAATACCATACACAAGTATCTACATCTTCGATCTCTTTGAAGAATCCCGATACTTGCTATACCTGGTTCTCTACTCTATTCAAATACCCATAACTTCTCAAAATTTGGACCTTGTGTTTCCGCGAAACACTCGTCCAAAAACTAGAGAAGTCATAAGTAAACCGAATATAGTACGAGGACCAATCCCCTCTGTCCTGATGGACCCTGGACAACATACAATACTCTGTATAAGTCCCTTGAGTCTGACAACTCATTCACTGTGTGTCGTAGGTTGAAAACTGTACTTATGGTTAAGAAGAATTACACCGCTGTTTAATGCTCCTTACCTAACCATCCACTGATATAGGTAAATGTCGTAGACATAATTTCAGAAAGGTATATCTCACTCTATGAAAATAGACGTACAGATACATCGATTTGAAATTGGTGCATAACGGCGGATATTCAAAACCAAATACTTGCCGTCCGGCAAATAACCCAGGTGACTTCCTCAAATATCACCGATTACAACGAATCCCGATATAATGAGGACAATCACCTAATTCCCAATAGCTTACTCCCACTCATCATCTGTAAAACCATACAGATGTGAGAATCATACCTGGCAAATACATACCCTGGAGTAAGTGTCTAATCGGGAAATCAGTTTTCTTTTAACATTACACAGTGAAACTGAAACACTGAAATGTTTCGATGGGGTATCCTGGTATTCTTAGTAATGCCTCTTCCAGATTCACGACTGTAACCGTATAATTCTTTGCCACCTCTCCAAATCCCTTCATATGTCTTTAGTCTTTACCTTCTGCACACCCCTTTAGGCCAAATGGTTTTCTTCCTTCCCTACCGTTCGGCACCAGCCTATGGTTTGGAAGAAGACTATCCAATAAGCATAATGGGTGTACTGTCCCAATCCTAGGAACACTCGCAATGAGAGAGGGTGAAGATAAAAGACAACCGAATAAACCTTATTCCTATTTCTCCTGAACCAGAATCCATCCCCGAACTGGAACAAGTTCCATTCGAGTTCGTATATAACCATACGATGGAGTATCCAAATAAACTGTGGATCTTCGTAGTGATACGGAGTGTCCTGGAGAAATACAAAGGTGATGTGGGAGTGGTAACGAAATATTTGGTTTGGTCGTGAATATCTGTTGCAATTTACTTTGCCCTCTTACTAATCCCTTGTTTTGTCTGAACTTAATACCTTCTGTACACCGTTTAGGCTAACTGGTTTTCTTCATTCCCTACCGGTCGGCACCAGCCTATGGTTTGGAAGAAGACTATCCAATTTGCGTAATAGGTGTACTACTCCTAAACCAAGGAGTACTCGCAACCTGAGAGAAGGTGAAAAGAAAAGACAACTGAATAATCCTATTCGTTTTCTCCAGAACCGGAAACCATCCTCGAATCCCTTCGAGTTCGTATCTAACCATACGATGGTTTTGTCCAATGGAAGTGGACGTTCGCAGTAATACGGGGTGTCCTGGAGAAAAGGGTAAAAGTAGGAGTGGCAATGAGGTCTGCAACTCTGACAATCCAAAAGCCAGTGTTTAAGAAGGTTCGGTCAACTTGGTCACTGAGTCATAGTCTTAGGGTCGGGTCAATGGTCGCTGCCAAAGAGAGAGAGAAAAGAAACACTCAGCGTGCACTCTAACCTAGATCAGAATGGTTACCAATTTATCTAATCTGGAATCCTCCCACTGTACCTCAAATTCTCCTCCAAACCTGAAAGAAGAATTAGTCGGGAACACCCGAGGAGTAAACCAACTCATCAGTGGGAATCGGGATCCAACTCTCATCGCATGACAACGTGACGGAATCCGCTCACGGTATCACACTCCAGAAGGTATGCGCATATCTGGCAAGTTTCAGTACTTTTGAAACTCCCGATGTGATTTCTGCCCCATGCTCTTATGACCTTGACTTTGGCCAACATATCATAAGTCACATGTCAAGTTCTGCCCGTCATTCTCCAGGTTAATTTGAATCCACCCGTACATACCCTTGACTTTGGCCAAAATGGCAGCACGACTGTCCCAAACCAACGCATCTATCTATGCTGCATATGAATACCCCAATAGCTACCAATCACTGTGCCTTGACTTTGGCCAACATACACAGCTTGAATACTATTGACCACCCATATGAAACGACGGAGGGCTACGAATGGTTTCTGGCGAAAACCTTTAACGTAATGAACTTGATATCGTTGAAGGAACGGATAGCTTTTTAGAAAATATAGTGACGAAAACCTTTACTAAAGAGGTCACTCCCGGTGAAGGGATCTCGGCTCTTTCCCCGTAGAATGGGGTGCTGGATATTCATAACCGAATATCACTGTGCAAAGCAAAAGTAATCGGCTATAGTGAAGTTAATGCCCTGACGCAAACTTTTTGTCCAAGGGGTCACTCCCGGTGAAGGGATCTCGGCCCTTGCCTCGTCGACTGAGGAGCACGATATTCCAATGAATACCACGATGCAAAACAAAAGTAAACGTCCTTGCAATAACAGCTTTTTGAAAAAGTGTTCCAACAACATCAGATTAGGTTTGTTTTAAGTTGCATTGATCCGAATCAACGCAGTCCCATCAATTGATCACACCAAAAAGAACGAAAATATACTGACGTACGTATATGCCATCCGCATTCGCCACTGGGTCCCGTCATCACCCGTTAGGTTAGCTAACTAACGGCAGAGCGGGGACTGGACTAGCGCGGATGAAAAACATATACAACATCTACTAATATATATACCAATATATAGTATTCGCTCAAGGCGTGAATGAAATGCAACATCACAGATAATGAACAGCATCACAGAAACAATACAGATATCTGGGATCCCGGGTTTCACAGAGCCACTACTGAAACCCAGACGTTCCCTCTGGTCGTGTGGGATAGCCTGTGCAATGAAATCCTAGACCCCTACGGGCGCGGCAAGTTACCCGCCAAAAACCTGAAGCGAGGCAGCCCCCCTTCAGCGCCGTGAAAGGACCACCCAGCACTTCACGGAATCCGGCAACTTGGGGCACCCCTCCTGGGTCAAACCTGTTCCCCTACGAGTGCGGCGAATAGCCTGCCATCCTAGAGTGAAGCCCCTTCCGTCCCAATGCCATGAGATGCGGGCTTGTTGCCCTCTAGAACCCCGGCTATCCGATGCACCCCCTCCGCGGGGTAATCCTAGTACAAAAAGTAAAATATACATACACCGGGTACATCGACCGCAACCAGGATCGGTGCCCCAAAAGAATAATACAATCAGGCAGTGACGGCAGTCCTACATGTCGGACGCTCGCACCCGCAATATCAAATGTACATAATACAACAAAACTGTACTAAGTAATTGCATCCAGGCTATCCCCCACGACCGATCCGCAACAACACAGCAAATACATAGAACATCAACGTGAAAGTCACGTTCGCCAATCCGTCTAACCGGGCTATAGCAGTTAGACCGGTATTTACCGATCGAGTGACATTCACGGTCGCAGATATATGTAAATACTGTGAAAACTAACGTGTTTAAATTTCGATCGACAAAATATCAATAAGTGGGCCCCACGACTTACTGGTGAACAGTAACAAAATCTGGGCAAAAACGATATATATCAAAAACCCCAAAAACCCACAGAGAACCATCTGACAAAATTTGGGAGCACGTGCTCCCCACGTGACCGCGGTTGCGCGGCCAAAACATGGGTTAGGCCGCGCTTCCGGCGGCAGTTTGGAGGGATCACGACCCCAAATTTTGTCGTGACTCTTAAAAGTTCCTGCTCTGATTTTTAAGACATCCAGAAATAATTTTTGAGACCGTTTAAAAACAACAGAAACTGTCGGCTTGGATTTTTGCAGTTTTCGATTTCCGGTCGGATCGAAGTTTTAAACGCGTTAGCACAAGTTAGCATAGCAAAATGGTGAGGCTCTGATACCACTGTAAGTCTACGTTAGCGGCCCCGGCAGTCTACAGACGCCAATTGCGGAATAAAACTTTTTAACTTGGCGCTATCGTTATACTTTAACCCGGATCTGCCATTATTGCTAACTAACAAACAGTAAAGAGTGTGGAAATGTTGTACCGACTGATCCGAGTCCTCCGGTCTTCATCTCCACTCCAATCTCCTCGCGGGATCTCCGTCCCGTCTCCTCCTCGTCGGAAAGGGCACCACATCGCCTTCTTCGTTTACGGGCTCCCACCTCAATGCGAGGCACACTCGGGCGCGAAGCTGGCGAATCGACGCGTCAAGATTTGCTGTAGGAAGTGTAGTGTAGAGGCTACTTGTCTCTTTGGGGTTTGTTGCCTTTGGATGGAGGAATGAAGATTGAACTTTGGAGGGAAATGAATTCTACCAATTTTGCAAGCCAAATGAGATGATCAAAATGAAGCACAAAATGAATCTCTCATTTTTCTCTCCCTCCTCACTAAAGTGGCCGGCAATTTCATCAAGGAAAATGGTGGAGGAAAGAATGGATATATATAATGAAGGGAGGTGAGTGTAGGAGTGAAGAAGGGGTGACCACAACCAAGACAAAGAAACATGCAAGCATGCTTCAACTCACATCAAACCCATAACCCACTCAAATCACAAGTCAAAGCAAGCATGGTGCAAAGAAAAGAAAGCCATCATAATCAATATATATGCAATAAAACCCCTCCCAGCAAAAGTAATTTGGCAAAACTGCAAATTACCCCCTCCATCGGAAAAGTCCGGCGCGGGAAAGAACAAACGAAAACCGGCCGGGAACGGAATGCAAAACTGGCAACTCAGAAAACTGGTCCCGTAATAAATTTACAGGAAAACCCCGACACTGTGCATACACACCCGCATCTGTATTCCGTCCGGATACAAATGCAAAGAGACAAAATCTACACTGTACTAAACTAGGACCCGGCCTTAAACCAAAGCCGGCTAGTATTATCCGTTCGATCCTGATCCGTTGCAATACCGCACGTATCTGATCGAAACCCTGCCATATACCTATACGGCTACTAGTACAAACCGTCCGATCCTGATCCGTGCAATACCGCACGTATCTGATCGGACCCTGCCATAATCTCCATACGGCCTCTACAGCGTTTCGCCCGAAAGCTGAGTAACTGAAAGTGTGGTGGACTCTAAAGACTCGTCAATACTATGGCTGTGGATTTAACCACTAGCTCGTCAGAGGTATAAGCCAATACGTAACGGGCCACCAGCTATTGACCAAAAGGGACGTCGATGAGCGAACTCATCCTGACACCCTACTGAGCCTGTCAGTGACAATATCCGTGCAGTCCGGTCCGTTCGTCTATGAGCATCGCATGGCGGGCCTAGGGGGTTGGTAAAAGTCAGACCCCCAAAAGCGGTACAAAGTCGATGTCGGAGTGTAGCCCAGAACACCCTGAGATGCTACTGGAATACCTACCAGTAAATCTCCTTGCCTTGGCCAAGGACTTTGTGTAATGGCTCTCCTAGACACAGCACGACCTCACCCCCAATACCGGGAGAGACGAACCCCTGAAGATACGCTCACTGCCTCCATGTGGCTCGGGACTGTACCCAACTAAAACCTGTTTGCACGACTCCTTTGAGCCGTGGTAGGGTAGTAATCAAAGTACAGTGGGAACTCACACGAGACAAATGACGATCCCCAGGTCGATGAACTAACCTGCACACATGTCACCAGGGGAACTGCCATCTGACGTCTGGTATATGACCAACTAGCATGTTCCCGGCGAGTCCTGTCCGGTTGTACTCATAACCCAATGAGCACCTGTATACATCTTAGGTGATCCAACTGACACCAGTGGCTTGTGAGACCGGCCACCGCCCCTCGTCGGGGGTCTCGACTGTATACACTAGGTCCTACTAATGGAGTATCGATGCCCGGTCTCGAAACTCCCCACGACTAGGGACCTTTTAAGGGATATGCTTGTAGACCCCCAGCTCCCACTTATATGATCGCCCTCAATACTGCTGGTGGTCAAGCAAGAATCCTAGGGGCTCTATCAACGTGTAATAGCGACGTGTCATGTCACCTAAAACAGTACACGATGATAAAGGTAAACCAGATAGCATACTATCATCTCGAGTAAGACTGTCCTATCGGGATAGGTCCGCCCTCAATCATTACAATCACGTACCTGTGACCTAATAATTGACTCTGAGGGCACTATCTCCAACAGATCACATAATCGAGTTAAGGTTTGTTGTCTTCTAGAGGGTCCAACCGAGTTACTTGCACGACTTAGAACATTCTTAAACACGAGAAAAAAATCCAACTTTTGAAAAAATTTTCGACAGGGGAAAAAAGTGGAGTTATTGATATTCCGTTCCGAACATTTTAACAGTTTCTAAAAGTTATCCGGACAAAACACATAGAGCAAAATTAGACAATCCGATCGAATAATTGAATCCCCAAAACAACCCCAGAAAAACTCAACTGTTGAGTAAAAAATAAAAATTTCCAGAAGACTTAGCACTTCAAGACAAGAATTACTGTGTAAGCCACGTGGTGCTGCAACTCAGCCAAATGGGCCGCGGAACCGCCGCTAATACTCTAGGGATAGGCCGCGGTTCCGCGCCTCACTTGTCGAGTTAAAACCACGTGCTTCACAGTATCTCATAGAATTCCCCCTGCTGAATTTTTTGGCAATTTTTAATCTCGCAAAAATCCAAACTTTCAGAAAATTTCCAGAGAAGGGGTTTGTTCGGGTTTTCCGGGTTCGATCGGACTTCAAACTTCGTCTAGTGTCACGACCCGAAAGTACGGAACGTGATCGGCACTTAGATTACGAAGCGTCTAGAGGCGCCACGTAACCTAAGTAAGCCGAAGCCCAGAAATCTAAACCATGAAAAAGAAGAAGAAGAAAAAGAAAACAAGTTTAAAAGCATCAGCAAATTTTCTCAAAAAATTTCGACAGAGTCTCCTCTGTAAAAATCCTGGCCCCCAAATGGGTACAACAAGTATAATATAAATAAACAATAAAAAGCATCCCCAAACGGGTGCTAGCTCAACGCCAACAGCGGAAAACAACCACAACAAACACAATAATATACAACGCCAAAGGGCGAGGCTCAAAACTCAAAAGAAAAAACAAAACCACCAGATCAGAATAATACATGCGCGACTCTAAGGTCGAAATAAAAGACTGGTCCAATAAACTTATCAAGTAATACAAGTATGGTTGATGGAGCTTACTAGATACAAATGAATGAATAAAAGTACAATGGTGGTTCGGAATACAAAGTGAACCAACCTACCGTGCAAATCACCCTGAAAGAATAGATGTGCCAGCAAGCTGCCAGGGAAACCTGTACACCGAACCTGTAATAAAATTTGGCACAACGGGGGTGAGTTGCCCAACCTCGTGAGTAGAAGACATCT